>OX402528.1:31426590-32626590 GCA_948098885.1 Drepanosiphum platanoidis | reverse complement strand
TTTAACATATTCCATATAGGTATAGTAGTACGTATTCTATTATGCCATTTAAAAATATAAACTTATTTCAATGCGTGTTTAACTACAGTTTAAAGGTGTTTAAAATGAATTATGTATAATGTGCCTTTATAAAATAAAAGCTAAAAGAAATTAAAAAGAAATTGGCCTCGTTATATCAATGTAAACAAAAAAGTTCCCAAGAAGAATTACTGTCATGTACATAACAGCATTACATTTTTACTAGTTTTTTTTTTTTTTTTACATAATGTTTCATAAAACGTTCAACAGATAATAAAACACAAAATTTCAAAAAAAAAAAAAAAACAGTCAACTTATAGACAGTGAACAATAATTAACGATAAATACGATTCGATTTTATTTATACCTAACAATAGGTAGTAAAAAATGATCTATGCAAATTCAAACTGTTTATCAAACTCTTTGCTAAACAATACTCAATTGATTTGGTTTATTATCAATGGATTTGATGTACTCATACAAACTATAATAACATAAAAACAAAGTGTTTTATTTATTATACCCGTTAAAGTTAAAAAGTAAAAGTTATAATCAAACATTTGTTTATTGAAAAATTACACCGCGGCATTGTTCTCATAGTAAAAACAATCAAAATATCAAAAAACGTCAACACACCGGATGAATATTTATAATAAAGTGTTTACACACTGGTTTTCAATTAATTTACAATTATAAATAGGGTTATTTATTTTTCGAAGATATCGAGAAAAACATAATATGGGAACTTGGCTTAATTACATTTGATATTTTTCCATTTTTTTGTCAGATATTACACAATTATATGGTACATAATATTATCATTATTTTATTATAAATTTGACATTATTCGTTCTGTAGACAAAAATAATATCTGTTTTAGACTTTTCAATTTTTAATTTGAAATTCTGCATAACAAATATATTCTAATATTATACGTTTTATTAATTTACATTTTTCATCCCAAGACTTGTTTTTTCCAAATCAATACACTTCCCTAATAATTATATAAAAAGATTATCAATTTATATGGGCCATTTTCATAGAGATTAGATTTTAATAAATCAATATTTTTAAAATTGTACGATGATTTTTTAAATTAGTTTCACAACAGTTGTACAATCATGTTTCTTACTATATAATATGATTATTAATTACTTTTTTTCTTTCACTATACAAAACCTTGTAACATGAATATATTTTCTGTAAAAGTAACAATATTTATTTTTTGTCCAACAATATTACACATCAACAACGGCAAATTTCGGCTGTAATGTTAAGTATTTGAGGAAAACTATCATCAATAATGTTCAAGTAAGTTTTTAACCAATACATAAGACCGTACATTATTTGGAGTGAGTTATCAGTTTTATACAGGTGGTAAATGTTAGAAAATGTATAAGAGAAATATTGGTATTGTCAATCGAATAGCAATTTAATATTTAGATGAACATATTTTTATAAAAAAAATTAAAATTTGTACCGTCAAAATATTTGTACACCTAACCTTTAGCTATTAACACTTTAATGGTTGAATAGACTAAGTAGAATTATATATTTTGACAACTCGATTATACTCATTTTCATTTTAGAATTACTACTCTTACTACTCTAAGTATTACTTCAATATAAAAATAATGTAGTTTGTTTTCATAAACTGAATTGGTTTATTCCAAAAATTAAAATATTCAACGAAAGTACTTAAATTAAATAAATAAATATCTATATATATATATATTATAAATAACATGGTATAGTAAGTTGTAAATGAGTAATAAATATTTTTAGAAAAAAAAAAGTAGGCGATACAAAATTCAAATGCTTCGAATATTTAAACATTTACGTTTCTTAATTTGTATGCTTTGATTGAGTAACATTTACTATTCTCTTATTATAGGAATTGTTTTTCTACCAGAAAATTGTCTTTTAAGTCGATAATAATCTCTTCTCCAATCGACTGTAATTTGGTTTTGATTTGTTGAAATATCTAACTCTCCTTGACTGCTTCTATTTTTTAATAATTTGGAACATAATTGTTCCCATAAGTAGTTGTTGCTAATCGCCAAATTATTTAATTTTTTACAGCATCTCATCAATGCATACAAATCGGCTGAATCTAATTTTGACATAATGCTCAAAAGTAACTCTTCGGGAATTCCACATAAATTAGGATATCGACCAATAGTTATATCCAATATGGAACATTTGATTGGAACGCTAACAGAGTTTTTAAATTTAATAGACAGGTTGGGAAAATGTACTCCATTTTCATTGAAAATACTGTGGTCAAAAATAGAGCATTTTGATGTATTTGAATAACTTAATGTAATTACTAGAGAACCACCACTAGGAACTCCAGTCAAATAGCATAGTTGATTAGACATTACTAGTTGAGCGGTAAAAATATTATTATTTCGGTGCCAAAATGAATTTAGTGGTAGGCAACTTATCATTTTAGCCAGTTTAATATTTGAATTTATTGAGTCAAAATGTTCAGTTAAAGAAGTTGGAACGAAGCCAGTTTCAACAGTGAGTACAAAGGCAACGCTGAATAGTTGCTCGAGTCCTGGATTGGTAAGTGTATTTGACAGAAGTGATAAAAATTCAGATGCACAAAAATTATGTTCTAAAAGTAAAAAATACAAAATACAAAAATTAAAAATATATAATCAATAACTTAAACATATAAGTGTAAATATTATACATTATATATATATATATATATATATATATATAATAAATACTACAAAAAAAAATTAAATATTTGTTTTCTTCATAAAAATATTCAACTATTACTTATATGCCATAGTCAAGAAGAAAAAATAAAATACAAATAGAAAATCTATCTGAAATTACTTAAAAAGAAAATATAAGAACCCAAATTTTAATTGAAAACTTTGAAATCGAGTAAACTAAAATAACAGCGTAAAAAAATTGGTCCATGGGTAAATTATCTAGAAGACTGAAACTAAATGATATTAAAAACATTCATACCTACGTAGCTATATAGGTACAGAATACCTAGAATGAGAAAAATAAGATCACAACGTTTAAACTATGGAGAAAATCAGACTCGGTAAAGATAAAGCGGGTCGTCTCTCCGGCCACCGGATTTATTAGTAATGATTCATGAAAAATGAGATTATTTTTAATGATTCAATGATCGATAGCGTTTTCTGTTTGTTGTTTCAAATCTAGTGAACAAATTAAATGCAGCCAATGTACACGGTGTTTTGAAATTGTAAATACGAAAAACATTTGTACAAAGAAAATTCACAATTGACATATTATTTTCGGGAAGAAGACGCAGCCTCAAAGATTCCTATAGCAAACAACCGCTGGGCCGGAGAAAACTATTACGTTTCATGAGAATAAGCACAAGTTTATTTGGGTTTATATTTTCAATGAAAACCGTCGGTTGATTACGAGAAAATAAATCGTGGCGTGTGCGGTACTCGACGCGTCTTGACGTTAATTTCGGATCTGGCAACAAAGACGACGAGAAAAAAGTGGAAAAAACTCCAAACGCCGCAAATTCAAAGATTTAACTTACCACAATCGGTATTCATTTTGACGACCAAAGATTAAGAGATTTCACACTTGAAACGTCAGCGTTTTGTGATCGTAAGTCGTATCGAACGGAAATCATAAGACTATTATTCAAACTATCACGTCGATAGTTACTACATTTACATAGTCGGAGCCGTGGAAAAGCAGACGAAATGGTCGGAGAATGGACAGTTTGTTTTTGAAAACTGCGATTTAATCGTCGTGAGAATGATAATGAACGTTGATAATATTATTAAGTACGACGATGGTGATGATAACATATCGGTGCAGCCAACTTAAGCGAACGATCTCGGTGAAATGTACGAAAAATACTTCGTGTACTCAAAATATTTAAACATGGTAAGTATTACTCCCAAACTCATAGTTTACCCATTGTTGTAACGTTACGTTACGTATAAAGATGAATAATTTTTTTTCGATTTTAATTTTGATGTAGTAAAATGAAAGTCGTCGCTTTTAAATAACTAAGGATTTTTAAATACAGAAAGGAATTTTGATTTATTCGAATGGAAGTACCCTGACCCCCGTAAAATTCAGTTGAAATTAGTATTTCCGGTTGTAAATGAGCATTGAAATATGATTAAAACCCAATAAATATTCGTTGATTGTAAGTAAATGATGAAAAAAAACAACTAATAAGAGTTTTCAAATTAAAATCGCGCAGTGATTATAGGCTTCGTTCGTTGATTTTCTTTTGTATTGTGGAATCGATTATGTTCAACAGGGAAAATCCAAGTATAAGACCCGTCCACCACGATCGTATTGATAACCGATCTAAATTTTAATTAGCGCATAAGTTGGTCCTTGACGACAGACACGTATAGAAAACACACGCACGATCGTCGCGAAACCTGCGATGTCTTTCGCGTTTCACTCGGAATCTGAAATATGAAGATAGAAAAAGAAAACCCGAACGAATTAGGACCTTAAAGGTCCTTATCGTCGCGAAAATAATATACCGCTCCGATCGATTTGGGAAACGCCGTAAATGATTGGCTTGGCGCGTCTCGTTCGGGTCTCTCGTCGTTCATTATACATCATCACGCGATATTGTGGTGATAATTAGGGCCCGGATTTCAATGCAAAGTGCATATTTTTTTGGTTGATCATACACAATGCTTTCTAAGTACATAATTCGTTTCATGTAACGAGGGTTTGAAAACTACAAATTTTATTTTGCATTTTTGTGCATATTTCGACGTTTTTACATTTTTAGGGCATTTTTAGCATTATTGGGTCATTTTGTTGGTTTTTAACGCATATTTGTTCAATGTAGATATAACACTTGGACCATTTAAAAAAATTATCTTTAAGATAAATTATTTTCTCGATATTTAAAGAAGGTTTATCGGGTTTTTCCATACACATTGTCAATTTTTTTTTTCGATTTAGTTTTTATCTTATCTTAATTTATTATTGACTGTAGATCGTCATGTAAAAATAATTATTACGTCTCATTTATAAATTATAATTTGTATAAAAAAAAATATATGGTCATTTTTGTGGTAAATTGTATTTTTTAAAGGCATTTTTGGCTATTTTTTAGAGCATATCTGTATGGTTTTAAGTGCATTTAAATCCGGGCCCTAGTGATAATTAACGCATTGTCTATTCGCAATTATTATTGTAACCGGTCGACGCGGCGGCGAATTCGCAGAAGTCCTCTCTCGCGTCAAACAGATTAGACGCGTAATATGTTTTCCGAACGAATAAAGGGGTCGCATTATAATTATATTGTTATATTATATTATAGTTTAACGAACTCCGCGCGCCCTACTTACGGGTAAGAAAATCGGCGCGTTTTTATCGTTCGCCGCGGCGATTACGACCGATTTGAATAATCGCTCGAACGCTCTCGGGATTGATTTATAATTACTGGCGGGAGTGAAACGTACACCGCTCGATTCATATCGGCGGGCAATACCGTAGTCGTGTTGTTTAATGACTCGCGCGTATAATTTGAACGCCGTTACTCGCGCGTAGAGAGATTCCGCTCACCTTGTATATTTCATCATAAACGTAATATTTTAAGAACAAATAATAATTAATAAATCATAAAATAAACTAATTTTGAATGTTTTTTTTATAAATATATTGAAAAAAATGAAAATAATTATAATATGAAAAATTATTAGAAAAATGTAAATTTTATAAACTCAATATTTCGTTCTCCAGTTATTCTATTGTCATCATTTTCACTATCATCAGTCATCACTTCACGAATCATTTAGTGATTCTATATCTTTATTTGACTACGAAATAATTGCCTCACTTATACTTTTGAAAAATATTGTAACCCTTCATTTGCATAGTCGTATTTGAAATAGTTCTTAAAAAAGTATCGATGTAAAAATATGTATTTACGAATCACTAAATCAAAAATTAATTTTAACAAATACAAACGCTTAATTTGAACTGCGTACAAAATGTATAATACATTTATTATCGATCGCTTAGATGATGTTATTTTTTATAATGAAATTTATTTTTTACTTAATTTATTATTACATATTTTACAAATGAGAGGACGTCGCGACGTTTTACAATTTTAATTTAATTTAAGTCTTTGAAATTCGACCTACATGTAAGTTTGGAAACAAGAAATGAAAAAAACGGCTTACTGGCTAGAGAGTCTATAACTCAATATACAGTGTTTATTCGTATAACTAAAAAAACCTAGACGGTTCGATTCATTTTTTCATTAATTACATTTCATTGAAAGCTGGAACATTGAACTGTTCACATATCCGCATCAACGTTAAGAAAAGTTTCGTCCGAAATAAATGATGGCCGTGCGTAACTACGAACTCACAGAGGTGCTGAATAATCTGAACGGTAAGTTTTTTTTCTGTATTAATATCGTATTTTATTAGTTAGGACTTTTTAAACTTAATTCATAAATTAATTTTATTAATCCATAAATAACGTCCGGATCCATAGATGATGATGTCTGCAATTAGAAATATTTCGATTGGGGAGTTGATATAAAATAAAAAGGGTAGGTCGAGGAATTTCACTAACGTTATTATTTTGATTATTTCCAAAACAAATAAATGTTTTGACCCGTGTGTTCGAAAAATATATATATAATATCCCTTTTAGCCCCTATTTCCCATCTGCGTCCACGTGTTTAGCTGTGTAAAATTTGTAAACTGTGGCTTACGGGGTCGGCATTTGTGTCATAATAAATTTTTGAAAGATCCTGTGTAATAGAATGGGAAATAAAAAATAAATCAACGAGTGTGGCACACACGTGTAATTATTTTTCATTATCGTATTTCGTTTACAGATTATTTGGATAGTCAGATAGAAAAACTTGACCAAATCGATTTTTTTGTCTTCGACCCGGACCGCGACGACTATGATCAGGTAAATGTGTGTGTCTTTAGTTCTAGTCATATTTTGTCAAAATCAATACGTACACAGTTATTATTATTAAAATAGTGTTTATTTCGTAAATAATTATGTACGTTTGTATTTATATCATAATTTACCAATGATATTATTAATATTACCAAATTGACCAATGTATTTGTTGAGTTTCAGATACCTCTCGCTGACATTCCGCAGAATTATGTGCCGAATGACAGTGGCAATGGCACTGACCAAGATGGTCAGTTTGAATCGGACGGGGTGTTCGACGTCGGAACACCTCTCTACTACGAATTTTATCCGGAAAACAGTGGTTTTTCTCCGGACAACGGCGTTTTTTATCCGGATAAAATGGGTTTATATCCGTGCAACAGCGGTTGGTCTGCGTTGTACTTTGGTGGCGAGTCACAATACACAGGTGGCGATCCGCTTCTCAGCACGCAGCTATCAAAAGTAGAAAACAAAGCAATTGATATCATTAACCCGGATACAGGGGAAAAATTGCAATTTTTGTAAATAATTTTTGAAATACTTATATTCTTATATTCCATTATATTTTTTCATCGTTTCTAAAAATAAAGTTGTTCCTACTACGCGTTCAAATAAAAAAGATTTACTTACTTCATTGCGTCTTATTATCTATTGAATATTATTTTTGTTTAAGGAGATTAGATTAGATTAGATTTTAGATATGATATGATATGCTTGAACTAAAATTATTTTGTCATACTTATAAAAAAGCAACTTCACAAAGCGTTGAAAACGTTCAATCGAACATCATAATAATTTTGGGTAATAATTATTGGTCACCTATATAAATCTATAAATAGGTTTTAAATCAATAGATTTATTGTTCATACTTTTTATGTATTTATGATCAATTTTAACATTTTTCAATAAAAAAAAAATCGTTTTTACAATAATGTATTATATTTTATTTATCATAATTTTTATTAAATCCAAATTTAAACATCGATTTTCAGTTATAACAATATCTGCAATTTTGTTCAAGTTTTTTTGAAGTTTTTCAAGTGATGTCAACTATAGATATTGACATGGGTTTTTTCAAACATCTATCTAGTGGTCAGATTTAAAAACCAAATACACCAATCGATACGTAGAGAATTGTTTAAAAAAACCACATTATCATAATATTTATTAGAATAAACCCGGGTCAAATAAATCCGTTTACAAATCAATGGACCCCATGTCAACTATGCTTGACATGGGTTCATAGGCGCCGCCAGGAATTTTATCAGGGGGATGCATCGCGCAAAAAGGTAAATAATGCTTGTATACGTAATAATAATAATAGTAATATTAATAATAATAATTAGTAGTAATAATTATAATAGTTAAATACGTAAAAATATTTTTTCAAATTGTATTTATTTTCATATCAAATGATATTGTAAAACTATATGGAAATATTTTGTCGTCAAATTTTGTAACTGAAGCCACAACATGGTATGTGAAATGTGGAAAAATGATACAAAACCATCAGATTCCATTGATTACTTAGATCTGATCGAAATATCAAAAGATTTTTATCCAGCTGTAGCCGACGCAATCAAGATCGGAGCGCAACTCTTCCAACAACAACTTGCAGTATTGAACGGTCATTTAGTACTCGAGTCAAGACATGGAACAGAGCCACTATGGGCGATGAACGATTGTCCGGATTGTGTATGATAAGTGTACACGGAAAGAGAATAGAAGAGGACAACAAATTCATTGAAAATTCCATTGAAGAATTTGGAAAAAAATCTAGGCGTCTAAAATTATTGTTTAAAAAATAAGTATTATAATGCGTTAATGCATAATATAAATAATATAATATATTGACAATTATGTAAAATAAGTATAAATAGTGTAATAATAAATATTGGAAATAATGTAGATAAATTATGCAAAATAAAATAGTTTCAATACCATTCAATTTTTTCAATTTAATTAAATTTTTTTTTTTGTTGAAAAGACAAGGGGGTGCAAGTGCAAGGCGCCCATGATGGGTTTATATAAAGAGAACCCCGTGTCAACTATTGTTGACACGTGGCCGTGAACGTGTTGATTTTGTCGGCTAGTGTCGGATCGGGAGCTCCGCGTCCGGAGTTTACTCTCTCTATTTTACTCTACTTTTGTTACCTTTTATTTTTGATTTTTTTTTTTATTTAACTTTGAAAACACATAAGTACTACATTTCGAAACAGTTTTATCTATAATACTAAATACTTTCAAATACACATCATAAGTACCTTTACCCGATTGAAAATTTCTGTTTTACCAAATATAATTGGGAACCCACTAATAAGTTAAAATAGTTTGTGGATTTTTTTCCTTTTTATATAAAATAGTAATTTATTATTGTATTTTCTCTATTCGATTAATTATTCTCTGAATTGACATTCTTGAACTTTGGAAAAATAATTCGAGATTACTTTTGTTTCTCGAATGGGTTGTTAAAGACGTACACAATAGTTTGTATTGAAGACATCAAAGACCTTCGTGTTTTCAAAACGACATCGACGCGTGAAACTTTCGGTCAGACGGTAATACGTATCCGAAAAAAGTCGCCCAACTAAAGTCGATTTTTGCTTTTTTCCGAACGATTCGGCTCCGGCTGCAGGTTACTGCTGCCAAAGACAAGAAGTTTTAATTAACTAACCCAAAGGTTAGTAGACCAACGGAATAAAATGCAATGCCCGCTAATAAACAACAATATAACCACCATGCGGTCCAAATGATTATTTTCGTTTTTTAATTTCTTTTTTCCCGCCTAAAATATTAAGTGATTACCCGTTCTAATTAAGTAAACCAAACGTAATACATTATACACAAGTATACTCACTACGTCAAGTTAATTAATATTAATTTACCGCGTACAAAAACCTTTACATTTAACGACAAACGTGTTTCTATTTTCGCTCGATTCGACATTTCGTATTTATTTTATATAATATAGTTTTAGATTAATAGAAGATCGAAAAACGGATTGGAATTTTACGACGTCTTAATTTATTGTTGTAGCGTTCGTATTTTTTAGAAACGTTGGTGTTTTTTTCAGAAATCGATAGAAAAAACGAATCGATATTTTTAACGTGAAAAAAAAAAAATAAAAAGCATTGATATTATGCATAACAATATCGGTGAATTTTCATATAACATCGAAAATACATTATTTAAATGAACATTTTATGTCCACCAATTATACCGTCGGTATAATAATATGTAACAACTATACCGATGTATAGAAACGGTATAATTTTTCGAATACTTTATCAAATCGACTTTTGACAGTATGAATTTTATCCAGTTTTGTTTTATGAACATTTTCAAATTTAATAAAATTAATGTTTGTTTGTATGAAAAAAAAAACAACGACCATGTAATATTTACTTTATTCATTAGTCGTAAATCAAAATCGTTACAATAACGTTTTGGGTTTTAATTACGGTAGGTTATTTTTTACCGACCGCGTAACAATAATTATTATTGATTTCGTGACGAAACGGGCAAATTGTTTGACGACTCGATAATATTATATGACCGGAGGTAAATTTATCCGTGTGCTAACAATATATTTTATACCTGTTACGCTCGAGGTCAACTATAATAATTATTGTGCTAAAAATGAATAAAACATAATATTTTCTAACTCGAAGACCATATATGCTTCTTCTTCTCTGCAGTTCGACTTTCGATCTCTGTTCAGAACGGTTTCTCGGGTCCGATGATTAATTTTCGAATTAAAAACGCCCACGTCTTCAGTGAGCTATCAAACACCTCGAGTATTCCATCGGGTGTAATTTAAATATAGTTTGTTTTTTTTTCCCCCCGATCGTTTTCAATCAATCTCCGAAGGAACCTACCTACCTACCTACCTACCTGTCTATAGATTCTTTGTTGTCATATAAATTATCATCTCATACTATTAAGTTATTCTAAACACACAGAGTACACGATGTCACAATATGACGTACACGAGGGGAATGAAACCGAAGTTTGATGAATAATGATACCCACTTACGATGATTTTGTCAATCTCAAACTCATTATCACCGTTCTGGCAAATAATAAACAAATAATAATACGCATTTGGTCGATCGAAACCAATTTTGTAGTATGTAATTCCAAAGCCTTTCAGATTTATATTCGTAAGAAAAATCATTAAAATAAAAAAACGTAAAAATCTAGGGATGCTGATTTGTAGCTTGGGAAGCGGGGGGGTTGCACATTGCTGGGATCTCCCGTACGCGCGAGTTCTGGCAGTAGGTAAAAACGCCCGGAAAAAAGAAATTCGCGAACACATTTTTCTCCACGAATAAACTCTTCGTTTTCTTCTGAATGTTTTTCTGAATTTTTTCTGAACATTTGCAAACAAATGGTTAACAATGATTAGAATTCAATCTTATCTATGCACGGATAGTATGGAAAAGGGTGAGATACGGGTGACGGGTGATTAATGTCGGTGAATTGATCTTTTAAAGATTTAAAAATAAAAATAAAAACGACTCTGAGGTGGCCGGAATGGGCCAGCTACAAATAGTCTGCAGATTTTCGTAGTTTTTTTTTAGAAGAAAAATGCAAATATGGACCTTTGAAAGATGGAAAACGGAAGTGGTGAAAAACGAAATCTAATTTTTGGAAGAAAATAGCTACCGCCGAAAAGAGACCATATGCAAAATACGAGTATACACGAAAATATCCACTCACAAAAATGGCAAAATTTACCATAGACTGCATAATCTTTTGCTATTTGATTAAGAGATTTTAATTAGCACGTATTAAAATACACATAATGCTCAAAACTATGAACATTATTTCATAATAATTTATTGCTTTATTGTTCTAAAAATAAGAAAACGTAATGATAATAACTACTATTTTATAGTTATAATAATAGTTTATTGTAGTAAATCATACTGTAGAATATAATATTTTTAATTAGTTGTAATCTATTATTTTTATTTATTGCGTACTTTGTGATTTTTTTTCTATTTTTGTACGTAGGTAGACATTTATTTCATGGACTTTTTGACGTGGACATTATAAACTGGACCCGTTAGTTTTTCTACTCGAGTGAAACAATGTAAGAAGACTATACGTACTCGTATCAATATGAGTGTATAATAGGAACGAATACTGGAGAAAAAACATCACCGCGGCGAAAGTCAAAAAAAAAAAAATTCCCGGCGAAATAGTGACCGAAATAAAAAAGTAAAAAACACCCATATTAAAAAATAATACCGCAGTATAATAATACATTACTTCAATGTAAGTAATCGGTTTTTTTTATCGCGTGCGTATACGGTCGATCGATAGAATACACATAATGTGCGATGACGGGCAGCCTGAACCGGAGTCTCGTAAAAAATACCCTCTCAAGTAAGAATTAAAATTCTAATTCTAGAATTTATATGCTAGAAAAGTATTAAAAACAACTTTTATACAAATGTGTTTTACGAACACTCGCGAAATGTATTCTATATCGTCGAGTGTTATTGCTTTTTGCAAGTAAAAATGAAATTTGTACAGTACATTTATTCACGGAAGTACCCAGAACCGACTGAACGGATTAAATTAATAGAAAACTACGATAACACTGCTAATATCGTCGCAACGAAATCGATATTGTAACAATTTGTACGTATATGAGAATACCGTCGTATTAGATACTTCAAAAAGTACATTCGAATACTTGACCATTTCAGATCGCAAAAATCGTCTGCTCGTTATAAGAAATAGATCGCGTCGACAGTCATAACTTTAACTCGGTTAGGGCAAGCCGAAACGACTAATTACTGTCGACGTCGTAGAAAAATATCGAAAATACTCGTTTTGGGTTCAAAAAGTAAGAAAAAAACAACGCTGAAAAGCAATTAACGCCGAGTTTGAGGTTCTACGAGAAGAGATTTTTTTTTTTTTAATCGCGTTCTCTCCGACAATCTCTGGATCTGATTTATTGATTGACAATTGAAAATACAACGCCTATAACGAGTTGTAGTCGTGAAACGGAATTTCAACCGAATCGAACTCGGGGAAAAAACTATACTCAGAAATACGACGTCGAAAGATAAATCAAACGTTCAAGAAAATCTGCGGATTTCTTTTCATTCGAAAGTGGAACGTTTTTTACGCGTCGCGTTATAACTGCGCGTGGTAAAAGAACGCTTTACTATATGGTAATTTGGAATTTGAAAACCGCACTTTCGAGAAGTCTTGCGCGTATTACGATGACGAGAGCGATATGACATCGCGGGAAAACGGCAATTACAGCGCGGAGACTTTGACAACTCGCGTTATCGGAAAATGACCGAAATGATGATTGGCAACGGCGAACAGCGATTTCTCGTACACCGCCGCGCCGCCGGCGGCCGGTCGAGATTGTATCGTTACGGGGAATCGCTGATTTTCTTGGACGGCTTTCAACGACCAAAACGGAGGTCCTGGCCGTTTCCACTTTCTCGCCGCGTCGCGGGCGGGCGACCGCGGAGGAGCGGTTTGTCAATTTATACGGCTTGCGGAAGGGGGGGCGGGGCGGGGGAGGAAAAAGTGGCCTCGTACTTCCGGGCTCGAGTGAACCGACAACCTTATTCTCCGCCACCACTCGGCCCGTGTAGGACTTTTGGCGCGTTGCCCGTATGTAAATTCCAATATCGCGTCGTCTCCTAAACCCCTTCCCGTCGTCGTCGTCGTCGTCGTTCGAGAACATATTACATTACATATTCACTATATTATGTGATAGTGAATATCCGAACGTATTACGCAAAGCCCGACCGTTTTTATTTATTTTTCTTAATATCTTTCAATGCCTGATCAACAATGGTTTCGCCGTTGCGAGGTCGTGTCGAGGGACCGAGAGAATTTACTATTCGAATTATGCAGAAAAATATTTCATACGCTAAAGCTATATGCGCGACGAGACGCTGATTTTTCACGTCTTCTCCGCGTTTTCGCAATCCCATATCGATTCCACGGCACCGACTCTTAATAACGACGTATTTTCGACCGCGTACGCGTCGTATAACGTCGTGGACGATTTGTCGATCAATCAAATTTCCGCGCGTTTTTGTGTCGGAAAAAGTAACTAACTCGACCGATCACAACGCGACTCGTATAATATTATCTTATCCAATGGCGTTATTGTGTTTTAATTATTATACTATTCGTAACGATGTCGCGCCAGTTAATGTGTAAACGAAAAGTCACGCGGACAGAGGACAAAGGACGGCAGCGTATCAGGGGCGTGCCTAGAAATTTTTTTCGGGGGGGGGGGGTTCAAAATTTTTAATGACGTACCTATTTTAAGTATTTTAGTGTACTTATTTTACTAGATATTAATTCGCTATATCGTGTCATATTATTCAATAGTAATATTAAAAAAAAATAATAATAATAATAATTTATAATACATTAAAATAAATTTTGAATAATTTGTCGTCACTCGTCATATATATTATAATATAAAAAAAAAAATCATAGAATGAATCCTTGTCTTCGAGGTATTAAAGCGAACCTTTTCACCACTTCATTAGGATCGACGTTTATTTCTTTTCGAATTGAAAGAAGAGCTAACCCAGTTAACCGATCTTCGCCAGTTGTGTTGCGCAAATATGTTTCGATACGCCGTAAAGTAGAAAATGTCCTTTCTGCGGTTGCCGTAGACAAGGGTAAAGATCGGTTAATATTTCCAACAGTTTTCTTATATTTGGGAAAAATCTTTCATCACATTCTAATAATGACTCTACTTGCATTTGAAGGCCTAATCAAGTTTTCCCCACATATATATTATATTGTGTACAACTTTTATTAATAATTATTTTTATTTTTCGGGGGGGGGGGGGTTTGAACACCCAAAACCCCCCCTCCCTAGGCACGCCCCTGCAACGTATATTATTATCGTGCACGGTGTTTGTATGAAAGTAGAAATGTTTCGGATGAAGAAATATCATCGCGGATAATATCGTGACGGACGAGCGGGCGCGGGCGTCCGTCCGGACGATAAGCTAAACATCGCGCGAGCGCGCGCGCGCGAGGAGGATAGCCGAGAGCAAGGTAAATAATATAATAATAATGCAATATTCCACAAACGGATCGGGAGGCAAGGTTATATTGGAGATAACGCGCGGAGATCACGGAGACGACCTCTGGGTTAATGAAGTGTGCGGCGCGCCTACCGGAATCATATTACGGGCGTATATAATACTCGGCGCGAGCAATCCGAGTACGAGAAGGCGCTATCGTCAGGCCGGGGAGCTTATGCAGCCGAGACGTAATCAGGAAAAGGCCTCGGAATAATGGTCGGCGAGGACGCGCGAACCCGCGGAACTGCGCCGCGCCGGTCGAGAAGTAATTTCGGACGATGCACTTTTTCGGCCGTACGTACGTAATATACTATCATGATTATTTACTCGAAAGCTTTGGCTCGGCGGCGGCGGCGGCGGCGTTTTCCAATTGAATTTCGAAACACCGAAATAATCATAACAGTAAATTACCGTGTTAATCAGTCCTCTTCGAATTCTGTGCACACGCCACCCGAGACAATATTTTACACGTGACCTTTTTTCCTACATAAAACTTACACTCACCCTTACATTTTTCGAATTTACCTACCGTGACGAAAAGTAATAATTATTATTGCTTTCGACGCAATAATGTGCGCGCGGTCACTCAAATAAACGATTACTATTTTTTTTTTTTAATAATATTATATAACTCGCGTGTATAATATAATATTCCGGTCTCGGCCACATATTTTATTCGTTTTATATCGAAATCGAAAAACAACGAAACGCGTAAAAATATTATAAGAAACGTAACGACTTTTTCGGTTTCGTTTTACCAACTAATCGAGTCTTGCCCCCGGTGAGTTTTTTCGATTCGACTTGGTCATAATTTTTCGCTACCTAAAATCCGAAACGTTCGTATTTGTATTACGTATATCATACTGGCGGCCGGTCGACAAGTCGGTACGAGTAGATAAAATTATAACGCGTAAAACCAATAGTACATTCTCTCGGAAACTATTATTACTACTATTATTATTAGTGAGAAAAATAATAATTTACAAGTTGTATACATTTTAACGGACTCGCCGTCGCGGGACACACGTCTCTACGTCCATATGGGGGTAAAAAGAAATCAAATATTATGTTACCTTATTCGTAACCTTGCTTAGAACAAAAAAAAAAAAAAAAAAAAATGAAAGAATACTCGGCAAAAAAATAAAAAGTCAGATATTTTTGTTACTTCTACAAAATCACTACCGTTGATATTTACATAATATTCATACCCTTAAAATTAAATTTATGTTACCCGCACGGAATCGCATTAAAATTGTTATCCTTTATGAAAGGACCACGGAAAAAGATATACGCAAAACAGCGAAAAACATAATATAGCAATGCAATGGCCGCCGTTGACACGAATACGCACTCGTGACTTTGAACTTTCGTGTTGAAAATAATTAGCCAAACGGATTGTTGTTCGCATGACGTGCTTTTTCGTACTACGGCGATCTGAGAAATCGTTTTAAACGACGACGACGACGACGACGTACAACGTATTTTCGATATTATAAAAATGAAAAAAATAAAACACGTACGTACGAGTATATATTCGTCGACAACGTGGCCATAAAGAAACGGTCTGGCGAATCACATTGAAAGAGTATTTTTGTTTTTCCCGCGGCAAATCTCGCCTGACAGCATAATATTACCTCGAAATCGAATTATTTTTACCGTAATTTATTTTTTGTCGCCAAATCATAAAGTTTAAGTCAAACGTGACGGCGCGGCGGCGGCGTCGTCGCCGTGGGAGGGAGGACTGAAATGTCCTGAAATTCGTTTCGGCTCGAACGCCTGTAGAAAACATAATAATAATAATAATTATTATTATTATTATCGATACAAGTGTTGTAGTAATTCAGAGTAAAACGAAGCACACGAGTGGCGGAGCGAGTGCGTGAGCCTCTGGAAATAAATCGATCGAGCCCCGTTCAAACGCGCGCGTTCGCAGGACGAGCCGTCGTGACGACGAAACCGGTGAGATTTATTTCGGTCATTTTTTAATTTATATAAATCTCGTCCGTGCGACAAATCGTGTTACGGATTCGCCGCGACTTCCGAACAACGAAATCGCAATGTTTTCACTGCTGCGGCGCAGCTCTACGGCGCTGTCGCGACCGCGATAATTACGTTTGCAAAATAAAACCGAATTATGAATAACTCATCTTACTCTCATTACGCCGTGACGTCGTCGTTGTTATAAGAATTTGTTTTTCAGGCGACGACGACGACGGCAGTTAAAAAAACCATCAAGTGTTTAATGATCGCGACCGCGAGGGGAGACAATGAATTTTTCATCGCTCTCTTTATAATATTCATAAGTCAAATGAATATACGCACACAGACGAGAGGGACGTCCGCCGCGCCAGTTAATAAATGAATATTTATTTTTAATTAATACGCTATTTTTTTTATTTTTTGTTTTTCTTACGACGACATAGGTAAGACATAGGTAGAAGATAGTATTTGATTAAAACAAAAAAAAAAAAAACCCTTTGTTTTGTTTTGTTTTTTTTTTTTTTATTATTATTTTTTCAACCGAGCAAGACGTTTCAATGATAATGTAAATATGCTTTTGAAATAATGCTATTACAATATTATGGTTCTTTAGTATCCGCTTTATATTAAAACATCGAGTTTTAATATGTTAGTATGTACATAAAAGATTACCCTTCTCGTTATGAAACGTCCGCAAATTAAAATCGAGCTCGAAAAGATACGGAAAATAAAATAAAATAAAAAAAAAAAAAGATAAAATTCCTAAAACGGAGGGAAAACGAAGGCGGGTAGTTAAGGTTTTGTGAATTATGGTCGGAGTAGGTCAGCTGGAAAACGTTTTGGAGAAAAACAAAAATCGATTCTATCAGGTATTTGCGGGCAGAATTTCACAAACGTTTTCTTTTCTCCCGTTCGAATTTAACAAAGCAATAATAAAACGCACGATTTACATGTTACACACACACACACACACACACAAAATACCCGCAGACAATGGCGAAACGTCGCGAAATATTGGCGATTTCAACAATAAAACCGCGACTTTAGTTTTCAATTGATTCCGAAGTATATATAATATTTTCATGTCGACGTCGTCGTCGATCGCATTCGGAATGCAGTTTATTAAAAGTGAAAACTCGAGTTATATATACGTATTTTAATACTGTATTTAACTTGTAATTTATTCTCATTATTATTATTATTTTTTTCCTTTTAAATAAATACTCGGTATCGCGGGTTCAGTGAATTGTATAAAGTACATATTGTATAATAAAATCTCAAAAGAAAAGGAAGAAAGTCCCGAGACGCGGTGTTTCATTAAACAACCGATTTCGGGTAGGGGCGGAGGTAATTGGAAATTCAATAATTCAATTAGCTCGCGGTATCGAATTGTCTTTGATATGTTACCGATATTTCCATCACGGCGAGTCTTCTGTATTTATTTAAATCGTGTTTGAAAATTATTTTTAAAAGTGGCATTCGTTCTCATAACGTTAACGAGTCGTTGGATTTTCCATTCGACTCTCACCGTAAACACTTGGACCGCCGGAAACGCTTTGACGGTTAGGTGACTCACTCGATTTTGACGTTTCAAATTTTCCGAACGGATAATAATTGAAACGTTATCGAATTCGATTGGAAAATCGACTGTGGACCGAGAGACGTCCCGTTAAAAATGCATATTGAAATATTCGAAATACTTTCGTATATTATTCAGAATACGCTTTACGAATACTGTTTACGTCGACGCGCGACGCGACGGAGTATTCGAATTCTATTTTTTAATTTACATTTTTCTCAACAGTCGAATAATTACAACACGTTTTTCTAAAAGTATTTTACTCGGGCGCGACCTCGTTATTTACATAGTTTTTTTGTACAAACGTAACTTGGCTGTACTCGCGCCGAGCTGCTAGCCCAGAAAAACTAATAGAGAAATAGTCGATGGCGAGGAGTGCGAGAAACGGAACGTTTCAAAAGATATATTTTTTCAAGTCGATACACTATTATTGTACATAAATATTGTATTACGAACCGCCGAAAATACTTACGGGTAGACGAACGTCTTTTTTGGAAATGTTCATACGATTCGGTCGGAAACAGTATCGGATCAATAATTATTAGGCGTTTCGGATAGTAATCACGAATTGTTGTGTCCTAAATGTTACGAAAATCAAAAATCCACCGATATACGAGGCGTGTTCAAAAAGTACCCGGAATTTTCGTTTTTTCAAAAAAATATTTTTCTATTCGTCTACATCAATGTGGTCCCCTTCAACATAGTCCCCCCCAGATATAATACACTTATGCCAGCGTTTTTTCCAATCTTCGAAGCATTCTTGATATTCACTTTTTGGCATGTCCTTGAGCACTCTCAGCGATTCGGCTTTTATTTCTTCAATCGAGGAAAAACGCCGTCCTTTCATGGGTCTCTTCAACTTTGGGAACAGGAAAAAGTCACACGGAGCCATATCTGGTGAATATGGAGGTTGGGGCATGACTACAGTATTGTTTTTGGCCAAAAAATTACGAAAAAGCAACGACGAATGAGCAGGTGCGTTATCGTGGTGCAAAAGCCATGAATTGTTTTTCCATAAATCGGGGCGTTTTTTTCGGATTGCTTCACGCAAACGTCGCATAACTTCAAGGTAATACTCCTTATTTACCGTAGGACCTTGTGGTAAGAACTCTTGATGTACTATGCCATTAAAATCGAAGAAAACAGTAAGCAAAACCTTGACATTTGATCGAACTTGACGTGCTTTTTTCGCTCGTACAGTCGTATAAAATAGAGAACGTCGTCATTAAAAATCGAAACGTACGAAACTGACCGACGCAATGCCATTCGCGATGCCCTATTTCACAGTGCGAGGAGAAGAAAAACAAAACCCGAAATGCGTTTGTCATAAATAATAATCCGTGCCGGATTTTCGACATCTGCGACGACGGCGGCGACGCGCGACGTCGCGACTGCGATCGTCACGTGCGTGACGTGTGTTGGTCCGCTTTTTCTCTCTCCACGCGCGGTGTTTACGGGTGAAATGATTTCGACTTTATATGCTGCAGTAGGTACTCGCGCAGCGAAACGAGTCGAAAGTTTATTATCTCGCAGAGTGCAACGCCGTGCGAGTCTTTTTTATATCAAATTATACAAAAACCGTCCGTTCGGCGATAGCGCGCCCCCTCGTTTTTTTTTTTTTCCAATGCCGTCTTACCTAAAGAGTCTGAGAATATTATCCGTTCGTACGGTAATAAATCACAAAATAATATGTAAATCACACGAATAATTATTACGAAAAACACAATGATAACACGAATTTTGCAGATCCGAAAAAATAGACGTGTTTCCAAACAAATTTCTTTGTCAATAATCCGAACAAAAATGTTCGCTCACTGAGCGAATAATACAGTGTGATCGAGAAGTCGCGCACATCAAAATGAATGTGTTTGTTAATAGTATTTTTATTGAATTACTTAATAACTTTTATTTATAAACACAAATACAAAAATATTCAAAATTAATTTATACATATTATGCATTTAACGTGTTTTATAATATAATATACTCAAAATAGATGCCTTGTTCGTTAATGCATGCACGAACCCGTTTTACCACGTTTGTCGCCACTTTGTGCAATACACTTGCATTGATTAAGTGTTGTTATGTTACTCTTCAGTTCGTCCAATGTTTGCGGTCTATTTTTATAAACTCTTCCTTTAAGATAACCCCAAAGGAAGAAATCTGGAGGTGATAAGTCGGGAGAACGGGAGGGCCATAATCCTTTGGATATGATGATACGCTAGCCAAAAAACTCGCGTAAAAAATTCATTGTTTCATTGGATGTATGACATGTGCAAAGGGGTTTCGTGAAGGACATGTGGATTTTCGGTGGATCAAATTCTAGAGTTTTGACTATTCACATATCCACTCAGACGAAACCATGCCTCGTGACTGAAAAAAACACGGTCAAGTTCTCCAATTCCATTGTTGTCAACAAATGAACGAAACCATCTACAGTACACAAGGCGCTTTTCTTTATCAGGTTCTTTTAATTCGTGAACACTACAAACACGATATGCACGAAATTAATCTCGTTATGGTTGAATAATTGTTAGGTACTGCTACATTCGGATATTTCACTCGAAATTCATCAATAACACGAGCAAATAAGAACGGCTAGCAGCAATACTGTTCAACAATAAACACACGTTGCTCTTGGGAAAACGACATGTTCACAGAGCAATAATCAAAGCACTACTAAAAGCGTCGTATCACCAATACATATAAAAATGACGTCTAGATTAAATGTCGAGAATACCCGCAGTGTTATTTTGAAATAACCGATATCAATAATTTATCACAACTACTACTATTTAGAAACACTTCTATTTTGATGTGCGCGACTTTTCGATCGCACTGTACACTGTATCGATAGGTGACAGACTATTTAAACAACATACTATTTTTTGTCACGGCTGTTGGCAAACATATTATAGCGAACAACATAAAAAATTACGAACAAACGTTTGTTGTCGTTAATAAAATGTTTGACTTACATTCGAAAAACGTCCGACGAACAATGTTTGTTAGGTGTGGACGCACCTCAAGAGTCTGTCCCCGTCGAGAACAAGACGTACGAAAGACGTCTGTGTTCAGAATTTCAGATACTTACCTCGGGGGGGGTCCGTACGATATTACGTCCGGTCGTATTCGGGGTGCGCTCTGTACACTGAAACTTTTCCGTCGGCCGTTCGTAAAACAAAAAAAAAAAAAACAAAAAAACGCTGAACCGTAACTACATTACCGTTAAGAGTATACCATATACACCGTATCGCGTAATTAAATATAAACCTCTCGCTCCTCGGAACGAGCCCGACGATCGCACCCAATTAGTATTTAACGATAATTTGTATTAGTAAAAAAGTATTGTGTTATTTTTAATCTCGTTACCGCCCGTCGGTTTCAATCTTTTCATGTGCGCGTCGCACTTTTCATAGTCTATACGTATATTACGTATATTCAAAACTTATATGAATACAAGAATAATACGTTTTAGAAAATAAATGCCGTTCGGCCGAGGCAATAACGCCGCTGTAAATGCGCGCGACTACCTCAACTGTGTTATTGGTCCGAGAGAACGAAAAAAAAAAAAAGTTTAAATTACAAAAGTCGCGTAAATCCGTATTAGATATCTGGCGACCGACGGCGAGAAGCAGTGCTTTGCGACAACAGTTTTTGGCTCTACGCGGACCACCTCTTCATCGCCATCTTTCCTTGGGGGAAAAAAAAATAAATACGAAAAGACGTTTTTAAAACGAACGCGTCGTCGTCATCGAAGATCTCGATAAAAAAAACTCTCGAAACTGATCCCACTCACTCGCTGGTTTTTTCGATTATCCTGATGTTTTTTTTTTTTTTCCACGAAAATATTAACAAAACGAAAACGTCCCGAACCACTTGCGGCGGACCACCGTCGTCGTAGTTTGTCCACACGGAATACCGGCTGAGAAATGGCATGCAGTAATGGCTTCTTTCTTTTTTTTTAATTCGAACGACAACGACGCGTATTGACACGAGTAACAATAGTTTGTTTTCGATCAAGTGAATACTAAACTTCGAATTGTGGTGCCGATCAAACGACAGTAGACTGTTGAAATGTGTTTCGGCTTTATTTTTAAGATTCCGATCGGAACGAGAAATCGCACGGGTCTTTTATTCAAAGAAATCGAAGAACGGCGTTTCTCGATATTCGGGGATTTAAAATTTCGAAAAAGTCGGTCTTTAGTCGGACAGAAATAAAAAAATAGTCGTCATTATTACAACTCGTATCTCACGAGCACTATATAGGTTTTAAATCGATTATCAATATGTTCCGATATAATAGACTGCCACACGTATACTTATTACTGTGGGATTTGTATGCTGTTTTGCTTTTTATTAATTCTTATGTCTATAAAATCGAAACTCGGCAAGTGGAAAATGTGTTCAAGTCTATATATATCCGTTGATTATTATTAAAACGTAATTTTAAACTTCGATAAGCTTTTAATACGCCTCGTGTGGCCGTGCGGAGATTTCGGCAAGTTTTAGATGGGGGAGGGGGGTGGGACTTCAATTTTAAACTGAAGCTCACGCTCGAATAGACACGTATTTGTGTAATCATACTCCAAAAGTAGAACTATATAATCCATAAACTCCATAAAACAGACGAAAATAAAATCTAATCATTATAATTGATAAGTTTAAAATAATAGTGCGCCAAAAACCGTACGAACAACGTTGACGTTGATTATGACGCTAAACACAATCACACGTTATTAGGCTCGAACTTATTAATAATAACCTGTGCGAGTAGTATTTGAATTAGTCAAAAGTGGAAATTTTAAATTGCCTCCGGAGGGCTTGAGAACTATTTGAGTGGGCTAAGCTCTCTCTCTCTCTCTCTCTTACTTTTGTCTACAGTCTATAATCAATTGTAATCAAAATAGTAAAAAAAAAACAATTAATGCACTCGTCGTCGTCGTGAAATCAAAATTTGTCCCGTAAGGATTCAGGACGGTTAGCGTTCGATTGTGCCGGATAATCTTGATTATTCCAAATACGTTGCGCCGCCGGTGGACGTCGTTTTCGATAAAACATTGATATTATACGTAATATGACGTATACACGAGTAATAAATATTAATCGACGACGACGATTAACGGCGGTGAAATTTAAATTATTATTATTATTATTGCGATTCTCACAAAGTGACGCGACTTTCGAATGCGAAAAATTATTATCGAATAATATTAGTTATTCGGCGAACGAACGTATTGGAAAAATGTGCGCGAAAGGTTCTTCCCGGATAACGAACATCGCATTGTATATTATTTCCTCTTCATAACGGACCGATATTGTTAACGTATTATAATGTTAAATATTTAAATACGCGACGATAATATTTCGACACATTAAAAATACATTTAGAAAATCAGCATTAGATATGAAAATCGATCGGCCCATTTAGATATTGAAAAATTCGACCGGCGAAATTTCGTATCGCGATTTTATAAAACTCGTACCGGACTATAATATTATATTATTATTTTTTTTTTTTCATTTGAGGTAAAGGCTTCAACAACGTAAGGTTATTAGCCTAAGGTTACAACAATATGTACAATTATAATATGGTATTTAAAGATATTTACAGTTTGTGGTCTAGGTGTGTACGTATGATTAAAAAATTTGACGATCGCTTCGATGTTTTCCTCACTGAGGGCGAGTCGGAGGGATGAAGGGTTTATGAATAACTTCCGTGCTTGGGAGTATTTTGGGCATTTTGTTATGATGTGTTCGATCGATAGACTCACGTTACGAGCACTGCACGTTGGAGCAGGTTCCTTGGTGATGAGGAATGAGTGGGTGAGGTGGGAGTGGCCTATTCTAGCTCGGGTAATAATGATGACCTCGTTTCTTCTTTTTAGGGTACCGGGAAAATTCCATTTTTTGATGTGAGGCTTGACGGTCCTTAATTTATTCGATAGGGGAACGTTGGACCAATTATTCTGCCGTGTCTCTAATATTTTGAGGTTAACGGTGTTGAGTGACTCTGAGGATGAGGTAAGGTTTAGTCTTGGGGTATTCTGGTGAAGTGAAGCTTCGTTTGCAAGTTGGTCTGCTTTTTCGTTGCCAGGAATGCCGACGTGGGATGGAGCCCACGTCATGAAAGAGAATGTTTTATTAGATGTTGATATCAGTTCCTGGATGTGCTGGACTAGTTCATTTGTAGAGCAGGGATTTAGGATTGATTATATTATTATAATGTCATTTTCATAAAACAAAAACGATTCGATACGTCCGACCGCCTAACACTGACTTATTGATTATCTCGCGAAAGAAACCAAAACATACGTAACATAAATAATAATTATAAACATAATATAGGTACGATTGTGTTTTTTTTATAATATAATATACGTACGTATCATACGGAACTTCTCGCGACATCGGATTAAGTTACTTAACGCGATGTTCTCGACGAATAATTAATTAGCTGTAACGAATGCAGGTACGAACACGCGTGCGTTTAAAGTTTGAAACGAAAATTTATACTAAACGACACTGTTTAGAAATTCGGAACCGTTCAAATATTAGGTATATACTCGTATACTCGTACGTACGTACGTACGTATATACCCGTGCCGAAACGGTGAGCGCCAACGTTGACGCTAATAACATTATTATAGCGCAAAGTCAACACGATCCGGCTTGAAATAATACGATCGCGTAGAATTACGAGTTTGAGTCGACTCGTCGTTTTCTCCGAAAAACAAAAAGGAAAGGGCGCGCGCGCGCGCGGGGGGGGGGGGGGGAAACCAAACGAAAAACAACTGGCCCGCGTAATTTTGAGTTGTTTTACTCTTGTCGTTTTAATGAATATCGTCGCACGTTAATCGTTTATGTTTTATGCGTTTCAATGAATATTATACACGACGGACAAATTAACACGCCGTTACTTAAGTGGAAATCGGAATTACGTGCAATTTTTATTGCCAGCGTTACCTAGCTAGCGCGCGCGTTTGTGTACGTAGTTTGTAGTTTCAGTTAACAATAAATAATAAAACCCCCTCGGCGGCGGCGGCGCACCTATAGGATATGTAGCGATGTGAAAGTACTTAAAAAGGAAGTTTATGGTGATTAAAAAATATATATCAAGGACATAAACACACACACACACACACACGCACCTATATGCGTGCGGCGTAAGTCGACGTAAAACGCGCACGGAAATTGTTCTGTCCGGAAAATATTATTGTTTTTTTTTTTCTTTATGGTAACCTACTCTGTATTCAAATCGATTAATTATCATAACGAGTCGTCGTAAGTTCCCGACGCGCTGCGATCGAGTAACCCCGAGAGACTTCGCCTCGTGTTCGGGGACGTTCGAGGAAGTTTAAACACACAAAATACTACGAATTCGTCGCGTCTGTTGGCGCAGTTCGCACGGCGCGGCGGCGGCGGCGGTTTTGATCGATTCGAAATCGTTTAACGCGAATCACAATCAATAGTAATAATATCGTTTTCGACATCATTGTGTTGTTCGCGCCGCCGCGCCGTTCGAAAACGTAGTAACGTTGTTCTACGTACTCTTATTACTCGAGACGCCGCCGCGGCCGATTCGCACGTTATTATTCGCACTTCGTTCCGAAGTCGTTCGAATTTCTTTACGGTGTTCCGGGAAGGCGACGACGATGGATTTATTACGAAAACCGCAACGAACAATACGGGACGGTCTTGAAAATATTTCAGTTAGTATAATCGCATAGGTTTTCTTTCCGTTCCGATTCGAATTTATTTCAATAATGGTTTCGGACGAGTTTCCGACTTCCAAAGGTTTGATTTTCAAAACCTGTCGTTTTCGGTTCTACTGGTTCTAGTCTCTGATAGGTACGCATTAACCTGCGTGTTAGAATTTAACAATCAAACGTTTTGTAAACAACCGAAAAACACCAATGGATTATTACGAGTTTTGAATAACTGTGCGTCTTTGACGTCCTTCCGACCCGGTGTCGTTTGCGCTGTCGCCGGATTCGTCGTCATTAAAGTAATAGGTCCGATGTAATGAAATGATTACGCGCGCATAACGTCCTCTTTTTATTTTTCTCGTGCTGTCCTTTAGGACCATAACGTGTTTATTGTATACAAGGTTCGAACTATCGAGTCGATAATCAAATAATAAAGCTCGACCTCGTGCGAGCTACTCGAATTCACAAAGAACGCATTACGATAATGATAATGTTACTTTCAAAAAGCGTTCGTCATAATAATATAAGAGTAACTAATAATAATATGCTTTAGGTATTTAAAAACCGATTATCGAACGAAAAGAGAACTTATCTAAGAACGACCGAAAACTCGAATTTCTAATCTAAAAACACAATAGACATGGAGTTGAAAAATAAATAGTCAGAAAAACTTAGCGAACCTTTTTCAATGGTCTGTAAAAAAAGAAAACTAATAATAATAAACAGATTGGAAAATTGTATTTACGAAGTCGTTCGTGACGTACGTAACCGTGTAATATTAACGATTTTCCTAGAAGATCGTGACATCGTCTCAACGAACAGACTTGTAAATTACAAAATGTTTATACCTACTGCACGGGGAATAATCACGTATCGAATTCTTCCGAAATCGAAGTCGCCAATTTGTTGTTCGCGACGACAAAATAATCGCGGTCCGAATCGAATTTGAACTTTCGCAGTCTAAACCGGCGAAGTACGTGATTCCGCAACGAGAATTAATAACGCGAGATTTAGAAAATTTCGTCGAAAGATAAAACGAAACGTAAGCACTACACGCAGACACGGCGCGGCGTTTTCGAGTCGCCACTGCTGCATCTTATCAATATGACCATAAAACATGGAATGTTTTGTATTTTCCCGATGTTATAACGAATTCGGAGGTTCTACTGGAAACGCAATTTCGTATTTTGTTTTATCGTCTTATACTCTGAGTATTGGTTTTACTAAGACAATGTGTGAGTTTTTAGATCTAAATGTTTTTCGCGTGTCACCACGTTTTCGATTAGAAGAATATTATTGTTCCTATTTCGAACTTCAGAGGTGGTTTCTGGTAGGACATTTTTTCCAGTCGACAGTGAGACGGGATAAATTTCAAAAAATGACGAAAACCGGCCAAAATATTTGCGAAACACCGATTTCGGACAGGATTTATTTTTATTTTTCCTCGGCAACTCAATAACGAATAATCGTAGACATTTGAAATCCATACAACCTACTTGTGTGGTCACCGTTCTCTAAATATGGTGCGATTTTCAAAAGTAACTGACTTTTCAAGACACTGTCTTTTCTAAAACAATGGTCAATCGGTTTGAAATTTAAAAGATCGATTTCCCGTCGTCGTCGTATCTCGTTCGACTCCGATCTCGGTCTCTACGCTTCGTCGACGTAGATATCATTATGATGTTTTCGGGCGGGATAACCTAACCTCGTCGGCCCTTGGCAAACGTCTCACGAAAGGCAAACATCGAATCATAAAACCGGGCCGCAACTCACGGCGAGTGCCGAGAACACGTATGTATTATGTCTACGTTTCAATATTTTCTCGCGTCGCCGATCGAGTAGCCACGTTCAGCCTATCCACCCGGCGGCACCCACGTGATTTTAAATCGTCTGACACAATAGGAAAAGGCGAATAATTTGAGCGTTAAAATCGTTCGATAACGCGACTCGTCGGTCGCAAAAAAAAAAAAAAAAGAAAAACCGAGATACGCACGACATCGTGTCCGCGCGACGACGTGTACGGGGTTTGTTCCGTAACACCGCGTATAATAGTATAATATTATAACAATATACATCACAGTGCAATTGAAATAAAAACTGCGGAATGTTCGCAAAGCGCTCCGAGTATCGCCAACTATGCCCAAAACTATTCGGAAACTTAATTTCCTCTCTGTAGCCGAGACGACGACGACGACGACGACGTTCCGTTTGTAATAATATTTATTAGCGTCGTCGTCCGTCGTCATAAAACGATACTCGCGAGCTTGTTAATGCCGCGCGACTTTGATAATAATTATTATTCGTAAATTATGTACGCCACGTCTCCGTTTCATCACCACGTGTGCCGATAGGTATACAGGCGCGCACAAGCGCCGACGACGCGGGGAAAACTTCCGGAAGGATGTGCCGGGGTCGGATCGAACGCCGGACCGTTTTTAATTTACCGCCGTGCGTGATCGTAGCGTTTCCGTTATTTCTTTTTGGCTCGATCGACGCGCGAGTTTATCGCGAGACGTTACGAGCTGGCCGTCGAAGCGCGACGGCGAAACACTCCCGTCGACGAACGTGCGTTCGTGGTTTTTAACATTCGAGATCGGCGTTTTTTTTTTTTACGAATCGGAAAAACAAAAGTAGGGGCGCGCGTTTAATTATACGTTGTTGTATACGCCAACTCAGGTTGACGCACACAAACTCGTATATCTTTGACGGTGTCAGATACTCTAACCGTCAAACAAGTATATGTAACGGAAGACCCGATAACAGGCCTACACGACTATTTCCTTAAGTGACCACGATAACGAGCACTGCTTTATAGAAAAATCGAATAGGACTCTTCAGGGTTTATTTCCCTTACAACTCTAAGGTTACTTTACAACTCGAACAACTGACCACGAAGAATCGAGCACTGGATGTGGCTTTAAACACAATATGGTTTTGAGATATAAATTTTAAGCAGTGAGCCTCTTGGTTACTTTAAAAAGATTGACAAAATAGTTTAAATTAATCACCGGTTATATTTTTAATAAATTCTAAAACTAACATACAAAAATATTTTTAAAAAAAACGAAATCAAGTCCTCTCTCTAGTCACCGCACTTACCCGTACGATAAAAATGGAAACAGTTACCCCAGTCCGCCCTCCTCATGGAGCTTAAATAATATTTACAATATATTGCCTCAGCATATTTTGCTTCCCAGGCTTAAAACTAAAATTGCTTGCTACAAAAATTATATTATGTATACATGTATTAATACCATAACTGCCGCGTCGCAACAATATGACTAATATTGCTATGACGCAACAACTACAATACTAATACATGTATACAACAACGTATAGGTATGTATGGAAAAAAAAAGAACTCGCTCGCCGCTCGTTTTTATACCCGGAAAAATAAAACGCGAGGCGAGTACGTTTATTTATTATCTCTGGACACGGCTCGATGATAAAACCGATATCGTATCGGGTGCCTCGACTGTTCGAATTCTGGAAACCCGTGTACGAGGATCCGTTTCGAGGCCCCGGATTTAAATTGGAAAGTATATTAGCGTATTTTCAGCCGATTTTTAGCCGCGAAAAACGAACCGGTCGCGAGCCTATGGCTTCTTAGATTTTCAACAATTTCACACGCTGTATAATAAATAACATAATGTAAACGTGTGCTCACAGCCGGTTTAGAAAATCAACGATCTCGTCGATACATTATTTACTCGGATAGTTAATAAATTTAATTCGAAAGCGACCGTGTTAAATGAAAAAACGTTCATATCATTCGATTTCGAAATAATCACATTGTAGTCGGGGCCCGAAATACACGACTGTTGCGGGATTGTATTCAAATAGTTTATCGTCACACATTTCAATACAGTCATTGATTTGAGAGATGTGTTATACTTTTGGACTTTATATATACGTTATTATTATTATTGAATATATATTTTATATATAAAACTCTCCTGTCACGGTGTTTGTTAACGAACTCCTCCGAAACGGCTCGACCGATTTTCATGAAATTTCTCGTATTTGGTAGCTCTGAGAATAGGACGTAAACTATTTTGTGGCCCACCACAAATATTTTTAAAAATTTAACGTTTTATATGTATACCTATTCTGTAACCATAGTGACCATTAATCATTGTTTATAATTTTTTTTAGCGAATCATTTTCAAAAAAAAAAATACGAGTTATTGACTTATTTCTTAAAATTCAACCCCTAAGGGGGTAAAAGGGGTTAGAAATGAAGACCGCTATTTCTCCCTCATACCGGGAAAAACTTTTCACAGGCTAGATTTTGAGATGCAACGATCAGTGGAGCGCGTGGTAATTTGGATTTCATAATATGATAAATAGATTATAAATGAATGGCTGGCGTTTTGTTATTTTTATAGGCCGTCATCGTCCACTTTTAATTATAGACACCATCCCCACATACTTACACTAAGTTGGTTATTTTTTAAACTACAAAATTCACTAGAAACATATGGCGAAACAACGTTTGCCAGGTCAGCTAGTATAACGTAATTCGTTAAAACGTCCGAGACTAGATGAATGTTATTGCATCGGACGAGTATTTTCTTTTTCTTCTTTTCTGCCATAACAGTAATAATTGAATAACAGAAGCGGAAATTTGAAATGGCGTTCCGCGTGTAGTAAACACGTTCCGTGCGTGTGAAAATTTAGAACGCTACAATTTGTAGAAAAATAGCGAAGGTACTCATCAACGACCCCGCCCGAGCGCCGAACACGAACTCGGCGGAAATTCAAGTGTTTATCGCGACGACGACGACGACGGGAACAATTATTATTACGTGTCGTTATTATGGTTTCTGCGCGTTTAGTACGTTTTGCCGCGTGGGACCTTTACGAGCGAGAAGGCGAATCGTGTTTGTTTGTGTTTTTTTTTTTTTGCTCACCTCGTGCGAGCACGTCATATTTTCTGCCGGCCAATTTTATAAAAGCGCTTTTGAAAACGACGTGGGCGTACTCGTTATTCGAAGCTAACGGCTCGCAAACGTTTCCATTGTACTTTCGAGAGTCGTTACGATGAATTTTCGTAAACGAATTAAAAATATTGCCAGTGATTTCTTTCTCATAATACAAAACGTGTTAGATAAGTTTTTTTAGCTTTCGAATTCAACACGCCGCGCCGAGTAACGTATCGTTACGTTTTGCGCGAATATTTCACGAGTGCTTTTGCGACGTCGAATAAATCAATTTTTTGTTTGTAAAATGTTTAGGAAAAATGAAAAAAAAAAAAAAACATTGTTTCGAGAATCCCTTGGTCGTTTTTCAATAATTAGTTTTGCCTTGTATTTTCTCCGGCTCGCTCGCCGCGTATCGTTTCGTCGCGATTGCCGATTCACCGTTATTCTGATCTTTGGCTGGTCGCGGAACCGCGGGGTCGGATCCCGATGAATTTTATATTTCTCGAGGATTATTTTATAGACCAGCGCGGCGATTCTCAAACGTTTTTTAGTGTTCGCGGAGTCCTTATGTTCCTAAAAAAAAAATTTCGGAGCCCCAAAAATCAGAAATGTCTATTTGAGACAACAATAATTCATAAAATACGTATATGATGTCAATAATTGTAAATGATTATTGCTTTTTATTTATAAAAAATTTACTAAATTATCGTGCAATATGTCAAACGCACGAAAAACCCGACTTTTATCTAATCTCATTTTGACTATGACACGTTTAAAATAATACGTCATATTGGTACGGTCCAAATAATATTGAATATAAATATAAAAATTAAAAATGTAACTAAGAAATACAATAATAATTTAATAATTTGAATTTAATTAATACAGATATGCCCGGGGAGCCACGGAGCCCCTAGACTACGGAGCACAGTTTGAGAACCGCTGATATAGACGTTATTAAGCGAACAAAAAATGTCATTCGACGGCGGCGGCGTAGAAATCAAAACTACCGATATTTTCATTTTGAATTTGCATGCCCGGCAGGTACCGAGAAATATTCTATTCGACGATTGAGAGAGTATACGAAAAAACGAAAATCTGGTTATGAAATTCACGCCCTTCAGAATACGGTTTCGCTCGAGAGCCGATTGTTTACAATGTACGCGGATAAATAACGTGTCCGAATCCCAAAGACGTCGTCGTCGAGTTTGAGTTTCTAAAATCGTTCAGAGCACGCGACGAAAGCGACAATAGTCTCGAAAATGGTACGTACGTGCCCGGACCAAGTGGACAATACGATTGCGCCGATATTGTATAAACATATCGATTTAACAAAACGGACAACACAACTGTAGGGGTTTTGTTTTGTTTTCGAAAAAGGGTGAAAAATTTCTAACGACATTACGCGCGCGTTTTAATATTATTTTACACTCGTATACGAGTATATAATATTGATTTGTACACGACGCGTATGCGGTCGGCGCGTCACGCGTTTTGGGAAATTCGACGGACAGCTTGGGGATATGGGGGTGGGGGGAGGGCAGATAGGTCGTTAAGCCGACCAAGTCAATAACTGTCCCATGTGTGGTCAATTATTCCGCAAACACTAATACATACGTTAACGGCAAATCGCATAATCGCATTGTAATATTTTGAAACGTATAAATTACGATGAGAAAACGTGCCCCGCGTGGATCCTCGACGATTTTTTTTTTTACGTTTCAATACGAGTTTGTTAGAGAGAGAAAATGTGACGATCGTGTGTTTTTGTTCCGGTTCTTATAATGATATTGCAGTAATAAAGATAATATCGATTTTCGTCTCGATTTCGAGGTTCCAAGTGATGACCTTTATAATTTTATCTGTTTTCGATAAACATTAAACAATACGTTTATGTTTTATTTCGTAAACATACGTATAGTGTTTCGGGACGATTTGAAAAACGCCACGACTCTTGTCCTATATTCAATTTAAAGTTTGAACATTTATAATAATTATTATCAAACGAATAGACTTTTCATAAGAAACTTCACCACTGGAAAAATGTTCTCAAAACGTGATTTTCGAAATGGGTATTTTGAATTTTTTATGAAACATCTCGATTGAGATCGAGAAATAAAAAAAATTAACATCTCGTCGCGGTTACGATATTTATTTAAAAAAAATAAAAAATATCGAATGGAACAAGGAGTTATTGCATTTGTTAAATCATCCCGAAACACTTTGTTTATTATATGATTATTTTCAAATTGAATTTAGTGCATTTAATTAAGTGATAATAATAGAATTTGAGAAATACGGATTGAAATATCAATTACAGCTTTTTATTCTCGGGTTCTTGAGAATGTCGAATAATGCGAAATCGTCCGAACGTCATCGCGTTCCAGTCCGAGAGAAATATTTGATATTTTCTATCCGCGCGACGACGGGTATGATTGTTTTTCAACACCAAAACTGAGCTGATTTTTGTGCAAACACGTTTGTTAAAACTTTTCCTCGAAAACAATATTCATTTTAATTAATTGTCCTGTCTATTTTGATTTTTTTACAGGACATAATATATTATACTTATTAACGTCGTACCGTCTTCGACCGCGTAGATTTTATTATTTAAACGTGACGCGACGGATTATAATAAATTTAGAAACGCGTCTGGATAATATGGTATGTTAAAAACGCACTACCGAAAACGCACTACTCTTCGAGACAAACGCGCGTTTCGCGTATCAGCGAATAATTGATATAATAATTATTATTCCCGTCTCACTCGAGACGCGCCGCCGCGCCGCCGAATGAATATGCAATTAAAACTCAAAAGAACCATTAGAAACAATGGCGTTCGTAATACTATATACGGCCGGGAAATCGCACAAAACAATCGCGTTAAAAGCGAGTAATACTTATTTGCGCGTAAAACAATAATAATAATACAGAAAAAATAAAAAATAAAAATGTTATTATAAACGTTTTATTATAATACATAATATTATATTATACTCGTCGTCCGTTTTAGCACTCGCGGTAGAACGTTTGTTTCGGCTTCAGAACGTTATTTACTGTATCGCGTTTTCATAACAATGTGTTACTGTTTCTTATTGTCCTTTTTTTTCTCTTTTTTTTTTTATTGTTTCAGAGCGTTAAGACTTGTCATTGTTCTTTATTGTTCGTTATTGAAAAAACACAAAACATCAGGAACCGCTTTTCGACGAGTCCGTTTTACGCGTCATGTGAAAAGAAAATTATTTTCATCGAAATCAAACGATCGATTTTTCGTCGTCGCGACGCGTCGTTTCAAAAATTACTCTGCGCAAACGATTATCGCGTAATTGTTAGCGACGAAGGCGGCGCGGCGTCGCCCGCTTCGGTCGAAACGATGAACACGACATTGTGTCCAAGTGGTTCGGCGGACTGCGTGTGTCCGAACTAGACCGAAACGATAAAGATCGACTAGAAAAAAAAGGAAAGCCTTTATACTTGATTTTACCCTGGGCACCATTGTATCAACCGCATTCGTTTTATTAGTTTATCTGAACTTTGAACGCGACTACACTACTTATTTGATCATCACAAACGACCAACTAATACTTAGCATATTTATTTTTATTTTTTTTTTTTTCTTCCACGCGAGTCGACGTAATTTGTTTGGAATTTCGGACGTTTGACATTCGATAAAATTTAATATTTTCTTATAATATCCGCTTGATACGTTTTAACGTATTTTACCGGAATTTTCGCGAATCTTTACGATCGTTATAATAAATGCTATAAGGAATAATGTAATAAGGATAAAAGGTATAAGAAGGATATTATAGATTGTTTTAAAATTAAAACTTTTAAAATTTTAACTCCTGTCTCTTTTACGATATACATTCTATATCGTATAATATATATATAAAATATAAGTATTAATCGATTAACGTAATGATTGTATTTTATTCGAAATAAACAAGTGCCTAATCGATAACTGTGAAATTACCACCAATTACTCCGCGTGTATCAATTCAAATTTCGGGTATGACATTTAGAAGAAGAAAAAAAAAATAAAAACGTCGAAAACGCTTTTTTATACGTAATAAAAAATATAAACATTTCATGTTCAAATGACGTTCAAACGATATATGAGTGGGGAAAAAAAAAAAAAAACGATAGCATAAAATTTAACATTTTTCGTTTAATGAAATTCTGTTAAGTTATTCGCCCGACCAAATAAATCATATTATTTTTTTTATTATTATTGTTTTTTTTTTTTTTTGTTATTGAACCACTCCGAATTCTATTTCGTGTGTAATTTAGAAAGAGAAAAAATGTTATTGAGTGTATAAATTATACAAAATACAAAAAAATAAAAAGTTTAATATTGGCTTTTGCCATTAGAGGAAAGAGTTGTCGACACCACCTGGTGCCATGTAGTATAGATTTTTAAACTACTTACACCATTTCTGTAAGCACTTTACCTAGAGCACGTCTTTTGTCTTTATTTTGCGTATATATTTTTGCACATATTATATACGACGCTACTCCGTAAAAATATTTATTTATTTTTTTTTGTTTTCATCTTTTTCTCGCCTCGCTTTTTAGTCCGAGTTTGCGTTCTAGTTTTTCATATTTAGAGATGTGCACTACACACCACACTTACACTCGGACGTATCGTGTGATATCATAGGTACAAAAATACCGGGCTAAAAGCTATGTCTACGTAATACGTAATATTTTAAATGGCAACAATGTAGATGAAGATTTTCCAAATCTAACTCCTGGGGAAGTTGGAAAATTTAAATATGCAAAAATTGATGTCGTGTGATGTCGAACGGAGTTTTAGCAAATATAAAAACATACTAAAGTCAAACAGAAGATCGTTCATTTTTGAAAATTTTAAACATCGTGTAATTGTTTCATGTAATTCATTCGAGTAGCTTTATCAATTTTATATCGATTAATATTTTAGAGATTTTAAGATTTTAGAATTTTTTTAATGTTTTTATATTTAAGTGTTTAACATATTTATTTTTATTAATTGGTATTTAAAAAAAAATTAATAGAAAATGTGTCTTTTAAATAATATTTATTTGGTTTATTTAAGCATATTTTTAATAAACCAAATGCATATTTAATCATTTTTTATTGCATATAAATCCTAGCCCCCTAGTAATGAGTATATTCGGTGTTGTGTATAGAACCTTCCTCTACCTCCGGGAATGAAAAAAAAAAGAAGCTTTTAGGAAAATTATAAGCTCGAAAGTTTAAACTTACATAATATGTATCAATTATGGGGTTTGTGCAATAAGCGATTCAATTATCATCACCGATTCGATCTCTATGAAGTATCGCATCGTTTCGCGATGGATCAACACCGACGCCGCCGTCGTATGAAAAAACGCCCAACTTTTATATGATGCGCATCGCGGTCGAATTACTTTTACATTTTTCGAGAGAAAGACAGAACAAACGTCCGAGTTGGTTCGCTCGACCGCGTGTGAATTCCGTCGCAATATCGCGTTCTAGAGACCGTGCGCAGGACATTGTATTACCTATTATTTTAAAGAGGATTCTCCGTTTTATTATTTATGCGCATACCTGTTTACTGCCGCATAGTGAAGTACTATCGAGCCTTTCGTTACAGACCTAAATGTTGCTCAGTCTGGACGCCGCGCCGCCGCCGCGCCGTGATGATGATATTTTTCGTTTTCGCTTCGTCGTTTTTGTCATCGCGAAATTAATTATCTCACACTTGAATCCGTACATCCGCTCCGGGAATAACAATATCGACTTTGAAATTGAAATTACAATACGAGTGAAACCGCGAAAGACTGTAAAATCGAGACTGCAAGCGGACGAGGTAAACGAGTACGCGAACACGCCACGCATTTTTCGTTTCGTTTATTTTATTATTTTTAATTTAATTTTATATACTTAAATTTTCCGAGTATCCCGAGATTTCTTTACATTCAAAATGTACGCACGCCGCCGCATCATCGTCCATGTACTACACATGGATATATTTTTATTCTATCTGAATTTTACCCATTGCGTGACTATAATAATATTTACTGGTTTATTTGTTTTTTCGTCGGTCGATTCGGCTAACATCGTGTTGTTATTATTATGATCCTTTCGGTTTTGTTTCGTACGTATAATGTTACCTAATTTTTTTTTTTTTGTTGCATCTACGTATTCTATTTCGTACGAGGTCGTCGCGAGTTGTTGTTATTATATTATCTTGCTACATACTTATTTTAATTTAAACATTTAAACTTGGGTACAGTTTATCATAGTTGTACTACATTTTTTGCAAAAGTCGTGGTTTTTCACGTTGTTTATCCTGGCAATATGTTTTAAAACAGTAAAAATACAAATTTTATCTCTTCTATGAAAACAATGTCGTTTCGATTCTTTTTCACTGTACGTGATTTTCCAACGAGCAAAACGAATTTATTCATTTAAGTAAAATTATTCGACGTTTCTTTTTTCTTCTTTTCGCCAAAATAGACTGGCGCGATGTTCGCAAAGTAGGCATAATATACGATCGGTATATTATATACTAAATAAAAAAAAAAACAAAATACAATATTAAATTATACGGTTTCACAGTCGAATGGAATTCATCGTCATTGTAATTATTGTTATGAAATGTCGAAAAAATTACCCTTTAAATACTAAATATTATGTAGAAAATATAAAACAAACAAATAAAATAATGTCGAGTGCTCAATACTCATATTATAACAATGACATTTGGTATTATTGAATATATAAAATAATTTATCAAAAACTATGAAATATCTCTGATAATAACGAGTGAAAATAAAAAGTAAAAAGTACTTGTCTGAATGCGTTTTTTGTATCTGACGATGTTTTTTTTAATCGAAACCGGTCGTAAAATGTACACACGTTTTTAATATAACTTTACGGACGAGCTTTTTTTATTTTTATTATTAGAGATATTTATAATGGTTTTCAGTTTTCAATTATTTTATATTTTTAATAATACTCGGTTATTGCTAAATATGTATCAATATACCAGACTCGGGCAGATCATATCGAGCTAATGAAAAATCGACGTCGTCCGTGAAAGTGAAATATTATTGAATTCGAACGATTAACGCGATATTGTTATAGCGAAAATTGTTGAAAAGAAATATTCTATAGTCAGAATAATGCATCACAATGCATAATATTCGCGGCGGTTAAACGCGTCGCTTGAAAATACTACAGAAATCTATGTTCAACACGACGACGCGGGACTTGATGACGAATCCTGACGGAACGTTTTCCGCTTTATTTACGCGAGAATTCAAAGTACACGTTATTCACCGAGTGCAACACAAAAACGCACTACTCGCTTAATTATTTGCGATTTTGCCAGATAAAATCGGAGCATGCACACGCAACGAGCGTTAAACCGATAATAATTGTTCTGTATTTTTATGCAGTGTTTTTATTTAAATCGCGAACGAAATAACATATATACGTACTAGCCGAATAACCCGGCTTCGCCCGTGTGCAGTATAACTTTTTATTTTATCAGTTTTTTCATTTTTACCCCTTTTAACTCCGGTAGGTGTCGAATTTAGGAAAATCCTTTCCCATGGGGCCTCTGCTATATTAAATGAATCTATTGACCAAATTTCATACTCAAAGCCCCGGCGGTTCCGGCCAGGCGATTTTTTCTAGTTTCATCTTTTTCGCCCCTTTCAACCCCCTTAGGGGTCGAATTTCACAAAACTAAGTTTATCGACAATGTTTATTCGCGTTACAGAGTACGTATACTTAATTTCAGAACGATCGGAGCCAAAAAAATTTTACCGTTTTTACCATTTTTGAGCCCCTTAGGGGTGGAATTTTCAAAAATCCTTTCTTCCGATCTTGGACCGATCGGTTCAGCGGTTTGGGCTGTGGGAGGATTTCAATAAAAAGCACGTTACAGTTATATTATATAAGAGAGAAGAAGATAAGTATTATAGCCATAGGGGCATAGGCGTATGGTTATGAGTGTCATGTGACTAATGGATTCCGAATGAAATGAGGAAACAAACTCGAGTCGTTATAATATTTTAAAATACAACACTACGAGTATATAATTATGTAAATCGTCTCGTTAATTATGATACATAAAATAAAAATGATATAATCTCTTTGGTTTTAATGAAATACAACTGCCGGCCGCAACGGGAACCCCGGGTTACGCGAAAATCAATAAAATTATTTTCACATAGGAAATCTCAAATTCCGAAATCGCCGGGGCGACCCATTACCGTTTTTTCGTTTTTTCGCCTTTACGCCCTCCGCACGAACTATCGCATTTTGTGTATTATTTTCGACTACCGTGTTCCAAAAACTCTTCTGCTCGCCATGTCCGGTAAGCACCGGTGTTTAAGGACCAAGGGCGGTCGCAACCGCGCGTATTTCGACTCGCCCGGTCGACTCGGCGTTCGCCGCGGAAGACTTCCGTTTTGGTCGTTTTTCGCGGTCGCCGACGACGGCCGACCGAAACTATGTTTTACGCCGACGGAAATCGTCCCTGCTGCCGGTGACGGCTCCGAGCCCATGGACTGGGAGCCGGTAGACGGTTCCGAGCCCATGGACTGGGAGCCGGTCGTCTACGAGCCGATTTACTTGAAGCCGGTCGAATACCGCTCCAAGCACACGGGATTTGACTCGGCCGACGACTCCGAGGACGCGGGCTGGGACTCGGCCGACGACGAGTACTAGAAGCCGGTCGACGACGACGACGACGACGATACCGTTTGCACGGACCGTTAGCCGTCCGTCAGACTCGCGTTTTTCTTTTTTCAGCCAATTTTAGGCTATTTTGTGTTGTGTTTTTTTTCGAAACCCGTTTTCGTTTTTTTCACGTCTTTTTACTTATTTTTGCTCATTTCGAGCCGCCGATTTTCTGGCTATTTTGTGTTTCACGTTTATACGTTGAACTTTTCTTCTTTATTATTGTATTACTTTTGCGCCGATTTTAGGCTATTTTGTGTATTTTTGCTCACTTCGTTGAGCCGCCGACTTTTAGGCAATTATTCGTTGACTTTATTTTTTAAATTACTTTTGAGCCGACTTTTAGGCTATTTTATGTTTTGATATTAGAACTTTTCTTTGTTTTTTTTATTACTGTTTAGCCGATTTTTAGGCAATTTTGTGTTATGATATTAATCGTTGAACTTTTTTTTCATTCGTTGCAGTTATCGTCATATTTTTACGAGCTGTTTTTCTAGTTTTATTTTTTCCATGTCGCGTACCTGCTCCACTGTAAATCTATATATATATATATAATGACTTGTCCTGGGTGATTCATCAAATTTTACCGTTTTTGCCGTTTTTAACCCCCTTAGGGGTGGAATTTTCAAAAATCCCTTCTTAGTGCGCGTCTACGCCATAACAGCTATCTTCGTGCCAAATTTCAACCCGATCGGTCCAGCTCGGTTTGGGCTGTGGGAGGATTTCAAGAAAAAGCACGTTACAGTTGTTATATATAAGAGATTATTATAAACGATGTTGAGATTAAATTACGAGTTGTTTAAATTCGTCCGAGTTTCGGGACGAATTGACCGCGATTGTCGTTGTTATGACGCCGCGTTTATAGAAGAAACAACAAAAAAAAATCCTTTCGCGAGTGTTATTCAAATCGAAAAAAATCCTCTCTCGGAAAAGTCGTCCTGGCCGCGGCGTCGTCGGTGTAATCGATTTATATATACGAGTATAATATATATGTGTTTCGAAAGTAATGTCGCGAACGATAACGTAGAAGATTACAAAGTATTAGCGAAACGTCGAATAAGTGGATCCGCCAGTAAGCTATTGTTACACGGGAAATCTAAGTCGAGATTTAGACGGAGAGCACTGAAAGCGGCGAGAGACGTTCGCGAGCTGATTGCGTTACGGGGGAAGGAGTTTTTTTTTTTTTTTTTTTAACCGCATGTTTTTGTTGTGAAAACCACCACGTTATATCCGTCGTTGTTCGGTCAGCCACTTTCGTCGGAATGTTTGTTTAGCAGAGTGATCGAGCCGATCGCGTTCTTCGTTTACAGCACACCTATCGAATGTGTACGTAACGACCTACTCGCGCGTACGAGAAACGCTCCTAGAGCACGTCTCTTCGGGCGTTTTCGACACGTCGACGGATCGAAAAAGTCAAGACCACGTCGCGCGTCGTCGTCTCGGCCTCGTCAAAACGAGCGACGTTCGAAGTGGCGCGATAAATTTATAATTATTTACCATCGGGGTAGGGGGAATACGATGAATTTCTGAACAATAAAACTTTAGGAAAAGTGTTTGGGATTTCCGAGTGGAATCTCTGTGTTTTGACGAAGCATATTATCGAAAATGAACTCAAACAGATATTACCGTAAATACCCATTGAATTCTGAGTATCTTTTACAAAAAAACAAGTCACGGTACAGAGTCGTTTAAAAACACAAAATATGATTCGCAAGTCTTTCGACCTGCAGGCAGGTTACGAGTTTAAGAGGGAATTATTGTTACTGTTCTCTGCTCGTTCCGCGAAGTGAATGATTATGTTCATAGGACGTTGAAGGGGTATAATATAGTATCGTTTTAATAACTATACCTGTCACGGTAAAACGATTCCGGTAACAAAAGAGAAAACGTCGACTCCGTTCGTTTGAGATTCTGAGGAATGTATTGATTTTACTATTTCCGATGAGTTTTTCTGTTTTTATTTTCAAAACGACGCCGTGCTCCGGAAAGAAGGGCTACTCGCCCGGACTCTATTTCTAAATCGTTCTTAGAAATGCTCGACTTCGTTAGAAATTTCGTTTTCCAACTCAAATTTTTTTTTTTATTCTTCGACTTTCCGGTAAATTTTTCTTTTACCCGCTCTATAGAGAGAGAGAGAGAGCCGCTCGTTCTTCGACAAAGAGTCTTGAAGTCGATTTTCAAGCCGTAAGTGATTAAATCGAAAAAGTCTCATGAATTTCCGAGGACAAAAATGTTACGCGAAATTTCGTATTTCGTCGAAATTTAAAATCCAAAAACGACACATCGCGATTACGGATATTCGATATGTTTTTTCGCGTAAGGAAAAAGCGCGAAGAACTTTGTGTTGTTCAATTATCAAAATTGTCTCGTCCGACTAGGATATTATTGTTGTCATAACGGTACAGTCAAAATCATCACGTCTGTTGCATGATAAAAATAATAACGCCGAGGTACACGTCGCAGTGTGGAATATTATTGGCGTGCTCGTTCGTAGTATAATTACGTTAAAAGTACAAAACACGTTCGTCAGCAAATGATTATTGTAATAATATCTTAGATGGGTTTAGGAGAGTTTGCGCCACTCATAAACACGAAACGGAATCCGAGTCTTTTTCGATTCCCGCGGGGATCGGGGTTTTTTTTTTCCGTGCCGTAAGCCTCCGTAATAAAATTCGTTTTAGCACATAGTTGCGCGCATTGTATACGTATAACTCTATAAAGCTTTTTACGGTGCTCGTGCTCGAAGATAAAACTTAAAAGGTGTCGGACTATATAAATTCCAAAGTTTTTTTGTTTTTTTTTTTTTTTTTATAACAATATTAAGACGTTTGTTTTAAATACGAGCGTGACGGGGGTGGAGGCAACGAACGCTTAACTTTGTACAACTCTTTTTTTATAGCGTACAACCGACTGCCGATGGTCGAGATCAGATTTTGTAACGATCGTTTTGGAGAACGATAAAATATAATGCGTACAACGTAGGAGCGTAGACGGTAATAGAAAAATCGGGTTGAATAATACATATTACGTTGTGATGCTATTCATTTATTTTTTGGACTCGGTGTGATAAGTATTGTGAGATTTCGATAGTGACGTTTATAAACATTTTTCTTCTCGAAAGTTATCGAGTTATCGAGGTTTCAAATTGTTAAAATAGCACCTCGGACGATAATATGAATTATCTCGAAAGTTCCGCATAATACCGATCGTACGTGTGGTTTTTTTTTTTATGTAGGTACAGTAGAACTTCGATTAACCGTCACTCTCTGTTATCCGTCATCGGTCACCGCCGAAAAAAAAATAAAAATAATTAGGCGATTAGACGATCGAGATGGCTTGATAACCTAACCTAAAACCTAACCGAGAAGCACGGGATGGCTTGATAAGTTTAAATTTCGTCACGGAATTCGTCAACTAGACATAAGTGGAGAGAAACTTAGTCCTAATATGTTATCAAAGTGTATTGATTGGTTTGAAGTACAAGAAGAATCAAATGCCACGCAAGTCTTACTTCTACGTGAAATACGTAATATAATTGCTGCTAAAAAAGCTAGAGAATCAAAAAAACAAACTAAAATGACAGATTTTTTTTTTATATAATATGTGTGGTATGTATGTTTATAATTTGTTATATGTAAGTATTTATTTTTTTTTTTAAAGTACACACACGTAAAAAATATAATAAATGTGTGTATAATGTATGTACGCGTTTTTTTTTTTGCAAAATTTCCGTTAACCGTCTATTCGATTAACCGTCATAGCCCCGGTCCCGACAGTGACGGTTAATCGAAGTTCTACTGTACTGTTATATACACAGCACGCGTTTCGACCGTGTTTTTTTTTTTTCAATAACAATCGTGAAAAAGAATTAAATAATGAAAACGGCTATGGCGCAGATACGACAATATTATTACAACACGAAAACGTCCGTCCGCGAGCACGTGTGTACACGTCACGGTCACCGTGCCCGAAGAATCGCAAAATAAAAAGTACCTCTTATAGGAGAGTCGTCGATCGCGCGATAGTGGGTATCGCGCGCGCGCGTATAATAATAGTTAAACGGCGTGTATTGTGTGTTTGTGGCCGTCACATAAAACGCGTATTGTTCGGTTCGAAACAGAAACGTCACTGCCGCCGACGCCGATGACATATAATTATAATATCCGTACGACACAACGTAACCGGTGTTTGTCTATTTTAGCAAATAATGAAACAATAACATACCCGCTTGTTACGCGCGCGCGTGAAATTACGTTACGATAAAGGACCTGCCAGTCACCGGTTTTGTCGTGTACAACGATCGATAGAGACCGCCGCCGCCGCCGCATTAGTATGACGTTTTTTTGTTTTTTTGTTTCGTCCTTCTTGCCCCGCCGGAATAATATCGAGTGATGACGACGATTCGCGTTAAATTTCGCGCGGGATTTTTCCTCGTACGACAATAACGACACGAAATATTCGCCGCGTTGAAAACGATAAATCGTCGTGGCGTCGTCGTCGAGAATGAAATAATAGCGAACAGCCACAGTTAAAAAAAAAAAAAAAAAAACTACGAGTCGCCCGTGATCTAGTGCTACGTACGTACGTACACGCTCTACTCCTCTAACTGCTGTAAACTAATTTTCTCGAGCAGTCCTCGCAGCGCGTCTACCTACTTGGCCATTACCTTTTATTAGATCCGAGAGAGACAAAGTAAACGCAATTTTTATCGCGTCTAACTGCCACAAAACAGAACACGGTCCGAGTGTTCGGGATGGAAATTTACTTTGCCCATTATACGTTTTAAGTATTTTAGATAATTTTGTTTAGGAGACGTCAGTGAAAAACTAAAAAACTCCGACTGAAATTAGATAGGTACTCTAGATTACGTACGAGTATATAATATACGTATATTGTTGTTGGGAATAAACGAAGGAATTAAATTGCTGCGGATAATATATTTTCGACACGTTTCGGCGGCGGCGGCGTGCGACTCGAAATAGAAACACGCACAGCGCTTCTATATCGGTCAGTGGCGTAGCCAGGATTTTCCTTCCCGGGGGGGGGGGGTGATCAATTTTTTACTCAGCGGTGGTTTACCTAGGTTCTTCCATAATTTGAACATGCAAATACCGAAATTTTAGAGTCTTTATGCCCTCTTAATGCAATCTGTTGCCTTCCGCACAATCGAATAGTCTGAATAATAGGTTTCAAAGATGAACGATTTTTAAAAATTTCTTGCTTTTTCTTAGTATTTAATTGCACATATACAATATTATCCTGTTCCTTGTTATGAATTTTAATTACATTATCGGCATTTAACATGGCAGTTTTATGGAAATTTAAGTTGGCGTGATTTTTTAAAGATTCTAATGCATCTTTTTTATTTTTAATAAGAGGTTTGGTTACAAGTTTGCCTAGTTCTACGCGAGAACCTTTACCAACATTTGTTTGATGCAAGAAAAGTAGGTACACAATACATACAAAAGGCCCCTTCTTTCAGTTTTGAATAAGCCGACCAATTGAATGTGTTAAGCCATTTCAACTGAAAAGTTCGTTTAAACTTGCCATTATCTTGAGCTGGAAATTTGTAATTTATATCAGGCATCCATAAATTATGTAAAATTGAAATTTTTTATCATAAAACCGACCTATGCACAATGTTATACCACAGATTATACAATTATACTGTGGTTATACAATAATATATGCATTAAATAAATACCTACTAGCACGGCCGAAGCTATAGAAAACGAACAAAATAAAGATGACAATTTAAGATTAGTAATATACAAATTAAGACTTTTGTAGCAACTTTCATAGACCATTAAAATAATTTTTAAATTTCCTTAACATTTCGGGGGGGGGGGGGCTGCAGCCCTCTCAGCCCCCCCCCCCCTGGCTACGCCACTGATATCGGTCAATATGAAATCGACACAAACGATCGCGTCGAATCGGTCATTTTCCGTTATTTTTCGAAAGCGTTCAAAAACACCGTGGCGATCGGTGCTTCTTCGAGTACTGTAGAGCACTTAGGTCTCGGTGGCAAACGCGTCGAATAAAAATCGAATTTTGAGATATCGTTTCGCGGTTCTTATACTCGACTGGCGCTGACGCGCGAGACTTCTGACGGGCATCCTGTCGGAAACGTATTCGTTCGCGTCATTGGAAATAATATTATGTTTGCGCGTGTCGGCTTTCGAACGTTTCGTTTCTCGCGCGTAAGTAAAACCAGTGGCGCCACCGCCGCCTTTCGAATGTTTTGTCGTTTGTCGATCGAATTCGACCGGGTTCGCTGTTGGACGTTCCAAAAGCCTGCGTACGTTTATTTCGCTTCCGACGCGATTCGACACGAAAACTACGGACACGCCAAAGTCACTCACTTTTGTGCGGCGGCGTTCGCAGTATACGTAGTGTATCACCGTGTTCGTGTCTGACTGTAGTATGTAAAAGCGTTAGCAATATTCGCAGACTTTTCGTTTCATTAAAAGGCGTACAATTTCAATTTCGCGACTTAAGGAAAGAAAATTTAATCCAAGATCCTACGCGAGTTTCTCTTTCTAGTGAAAAGAAAAAAAAAAAAAGAAAGGAAGAATTTACCGAAAAGTCCTTTATAAACACGAGGAAATTAAATTAGGACGAAATAAGGGTATTTCGATTAAACGATATTAGTTATTTCGTTGTTGTTGTTCTCAAAAGAAATCAGAAATCAATCAATGAAAACAATATCAATCAACTATCGCCCGTATATCAGCTCATCCGAGTCTTGTACCTCGTCGTTTTTTAAACATTTTTCTTTTTCTTCTATAACAGGCAGAAAAACTCGACGCAATATTCACGCTAATGAAGTTCGTTTTCAAGGACAATAATATTATTAAATCCGTCGCATCCAATTCGTTGTTTTTTTTTCTATCTAATAGCTGTAGAAACGTACAATAAGGATTACAGTTTTTCGCGACCAGCACAGAGTTACGAGTATATTAGGTATATTACGCTATTTTATTCACTCGCGCGGCTTTAATAATGACTTCGGCTAGTGCTCGAACTACGGAGTCACTCGTACTTCAACGGTACAGAGTCTGAAAACTTTCCAACGTCAAGGCCTAGAAACTTCACGCTGGCGGGCTGAGCGAATGAATTTTTACGAAACGCGAGTAGAAATAACAAAGAATGTTATGTCATTTTTCTTGAGCGCATAGAGCTGATGTTTTACAACATGCGATACGAACGTCTGAAATATCAACCATAACACTCGTCATACAAGTACGACAAACTACGACGTGATATTTTTATTCGCTCGCGAGTCAATAAATAATATATATTTATATAATTTACTTTGATAATTATCATACTCGTATCGGCGATTTTTCCGTTTGTTCGTTTTGAGTTTTCCGACGTACTTGAGACGGTTGTAATTATTATCGATTTAAAATCGCGAGCCGCGTTTGTTTTTATTTGTCGATTGCCGAAAACGATGTCTCACAGGGCCACTGAAATATGGACAGACGCCGGCCGGCCGACCGGCCGGCCGGTCGTGTAATGTTGTTCTAATATTTGGTTCGGGAGGTTTTTCAATAAAAAGTAGCACTATAGTAAATTTATGTGCAGGGCTTACCATAAAACCCGGTTCAACCGCGATCGAAACATAGATAAAAAGAAAATTACTTAGAGCGCATTTAAATTTAAGATGGTTCTCGGAAGTTTTGTAAGGAAAACATCCAATTTTGTTTAACAAGGATTTCAATTAAAAGATAACGTCGGAATATTCGGTTTTTGATACTGTTGTAGTATATAATAATCGTTCCGAAAAGTTTTTACCGTTTTACATAAATTAGGAAAATATATTATAATACTGAAATAATTACGCGACACGAGCGTATTGCTTACCAGAGGAAACGATACGTTACGACTATATTGTTATTGTGTGTTTGAGAATTCGTGTTTTATTATTATTATATAATACGTTATCGACGCGCCCCGCGTTTTTAGCGCGATCGGTTTGATTTTCAACGTACCCGCAAATTAATCGCTGCAACGTTTTAGACAGCTTTATATAATAATACGATATTATTGTTTTCACAGTAAATTAGTTTCTCCGGCGGCGCGCCGGTATTGATTGACGTGAATTTAATCTGACCAAATAATATACCGCCGCCGTCGAGCTTTTTACACTATATTGTAGAATTATAAATCTACTCTGAATACAATATATTATTACACTATTGTTATTTACTAACCGAGTACGATTGCGCCGCGGCGGTTCGCGGAGATATACTTATGTGATTAAAACACGTCGGCGCCGAAATATCAAAAGTGACGCGGTCATAATTTCCATTATCCGACGTGGCAATATTATTATTATTAGTCGACGATCGATTAGTACGTCCTTGAATTTATAATATCAAACTGCGCGAGCGAAACTTTAGTGTTTACAAAGGTGCGAAAATAAAATCGATAAGAGCGAAAACGTTTAATCGCATCGGCGGCGGCGGCGGCGACTTGGACGACGACGATAGTAATAATTATTATTGTCGTTTCGATAGGTGAAAAGAAACTAATAAACGATAAAAGGATTGCGGCGCCGCCGACGACGTTCTCGATAAAAAAAAAAAACGACTGCGAGCGAGAGTATAAATAACAGGTAAACGATCGGTATTAATAATATTATTACCAGTATGATTCGTAGCGTTGGCCTATTTTTTTTCATATTTTTTTTTTCTTCGCCCGGAAACAATGAAAAAAAAAACGGCGGATTTAGTAGCAAATTAGTTTTATTCGGAGACCGAGTGTAATTTTGTTTCGCACAAAAGCGCATATTTCGAGAGTTTATTTGATTTTAAACTTGTGACTTATAAATTATTGTTCGCACTTTGCACGTTTCTTACGTGGAAAAAAAAGTCGTTGCGATTAATAATGTTATTATTAATTTTTCTATAAAAATTATCAGGTGCGAAACTTCAGCACCCGTTAATATTATAATGTAAATGAATGTAAACTAAAAAAAAAAACGTAATTTCTTTTTTGACAATTACGATGTACGTATACTGTGAAGATTGATGTTATTATAAAATTTAACAAAAACTGTTTTAATATTCGGTCTCGTACGTATATATACGTAGTTTTTTTTTTTTCTTTCCACTTTTTTAACAATATTCTATTAATCGTATTGTAACATTTTAAGTCGAGTATAAATCGTATTTACCGTACGTATCGTAATTGCCTTCAAAATAAATATCAATATTTTCTCCGTTGACGTTTTTTTCTCGCGATATAAATCGTTAAAATCAAAAGCTCCATATTTTCGTTCGAGTAGAAATATCTATTTCAAAGGTCGTTTGTATTACTTGGCGATTTCGCGGTAAATGTGCGATGAGAAAAAAAAAACTCATAATCAAGTCCATATTTCGACTTTGTATAAACGTTCCAGTTATTGTTTTAAAGCTGTACGAATCGCATTTCGTCATTGTAGCGCGCGTGTGCGCGCGAACGACTACGAAATATCGTTGTCGTCGGTTTATATCGACGCCGAAACTCGACCGGCTGTTCGCGCGTTTTATAGCTTTCGATTGTTTTTTTTCTCTCGTTATTTTGAACTACGCGGAATTCCGTCCGAGTGAAATAATGCGGCGGACGAGGTGCTCTCCACAGTCGAATGTCTGTCGAAATGTTTTTTTTAAATATTAAAGAATGCGCGCGAGCACGGCAAGGTAAACAAAACGGACGAAACAAAAAACACGAGCGGCCAAATCGCTAACGACGACGACGATACTAGGTAGTAGAAAAAAAACGCGCGCGCGCTCGCGCACACAAAACGCAACGAAATCTCTTTGAAAAGGGCGTGATAATTTTCTGTGAGTTTTCCACCGTTCTTGCCGAGTGTGTGTGTGTGTGTGTGCGCGTTGCGTTTAGTCGGGTCTGCTGAAGGGGTTGAGATCGATAATAATGGTGGTGTATTTATTTTACTTGTCCTTGCGTCCGCTGGAAAAAAAAAAAAAAAAAACACCCACCAGACCGCCATTTGTTAGTCACACTGCATTTTGCGTATCGTAAAAAAAAAAATTTTTTTCCTCAGGTACACGACGACGACGACGGCAGATTTATTCAATACACGCGTTATATACACTCGAATCCGTACGTAATAATATATTCGTTCTCTTTACGCGCGCCCGGTTTATTGTATTTTATTATTTAGCTTTGTTTGTTTTTTTTTCCGAATAAAAAAATGTATTTTCACGAGTGATTTCGGTCGGTGACGACGCGCGACGTTCAAACGCGTTCGATTCGATTGTCGAGTTTCTGTATAATTATGGGAAATCGCGCGACGCAAAAAATTGGCCGAATTCGAGAGAAATTCATTCAGAAGACGACGACGAGAGAAGAAATTTGGTATTTAAACTTTTTAATCGACTTTTTTTATCGACCGAAAGTGAAGTCGGATTTTTTTTTCATTATTATTCGGTTGTGATTTCGAAAATCACGTTTGACATTTCTTACGCGCCTTCACTGGCCTATGGTCTTAAAAAACGTACGGAGATAAATTTCAAATGACTCGAGAATTACTACCGTTGTCTTTTTGCAAAACGAATTGTCAAATTACAATAATTCGAGTGTCTCCTTGAATTAGATACCAGCTACGAGAAAAGAGTTATCCGAGAGCGTGTACTTGGTTTTAATCTCACAACCAAACGGAATTGAAACGAGTTTATTATTCGTTACGATTTTCATTTCTGTAGTTTATTAAAAATGTTTGGTGAATCGAAAGTCGAAACAGTGGAAAACTTAAACCCGCATGGGATCGTCGACAAATTACAGTAAACGTTTTTTTTTTTCCCCCCCCATTAACATCTCATAAACAATCCTAAAAAATAACGGACTAGGAGTATTTCGGTGTTTTATGAGTTTAAAATCGCAATACGAAATTAAGATTTTTATCGGTTTTTCGTCGATTGCTGTCATTCGCCAACGGTTATCAGAAAACGTTCGCGATATTTCATACCATATGGATTGGTAGAAAATATTATGCTTTAGGCTAAACGGAACTCACAGGTCGTCGGTTTACTATCTTTGATGCGCGCAAACACATTTAATAATACATCAAGTCGAATATTTTTCACGTGTGTTTCGTATATAACTGCGACGACGGTGTTAGGCGACGACGACGACGTCGGGTTTCATACATAATTACATTATTAATGTCTCACATTTCCAGAGATTTGATCCGTTTTCGCTCACAGTCTGTCGGACTATAAAGCCCGTCGTCGTGTCTATAAATAAATCGCAAACGAACAAACGTACGCGCGTAAGTCGACGTCTACTCTTGCGTATAGTCTAATATACGCAGACGGGTGTGAAATGTTTTTCGTATTCAAATGTCACAGACGGGGGCGCCTGAAGGGTCAGTATTAAGAGGGAAAAGGGCTTTCCTTCTTAGTGATTTTCCAAAATTATTTCCTAACCTAACCTATTTTTCGCCGCTCGGTGTACGGATAAATATATCATCTTATATATAAAAATGAATCGCAAAATGTGTTGTAAGCGCATAACTCAACAACCCCTGAACCGATTTCGCTAATTCTTTTTTTATAATATTTCTTGAAGTACGAGGATGGTTTTTACGGAGAGAATTATTAAGAAAATTAACCCTAAGGGGGTTGGGTAAAAATGGAAAAAATCCTGAGTCACGAGCTTTGTGGTATTAAATTTTGTCAATAGTTTCATTTAATATAGCAGAGGCCCCTAAAGAAAGGATTTTCCAAAATTCGACTCCTAAGGGGGTTAAAAGGGGTAAAACAGGTGAAACTAGAAAAATTCGCCTGGCTGGAACTGCTGGAGCTTTAAGTATGAAATTTGGTCAACAGTTTCGTTTTATATAGTGGAGACCCCATGGGAAAGGATTTTTCGAAATTCGACCCCTACCGGGGTTCAAAGGGGTAAAAAGGGTGAAACTAGAAAAATTCGCCTGGCTGGAACTGCTGGAGCTTTGAGTATGAAATTTGGTCAGCAGTTTCGTTTTATATAGTGGAGACCCCATGGGAAAGGATTTTCCTAAATTTGACACCTACCGGAGTTAAAAGGGGTAAAAGGGGTAAAAATGAAAAAAACTGATAAAATAAAAAGTTATACTGCACACGGGCGAAGCCGGGTTATTCAGCTAGTATAAGCATAAATACTTGAAAACAATTTTATTCCTACGCCATCTCGGTTACTGATTTGTATTTCGTCGTGTAGCGCCACGCTGTAAAGTGGAACATTTAGGTTAAGTCGTTCTTTTACGTACTTTGGTCTGGTTTTTTTTTTTTTCATTTTCCGCTGTTCGGTCTCATAATGAATACAAACATTTATACAAAAGTTAAATTTATATAAAGCGATTTTAATGAATAAATCACGTTGTATTTAATACTTTTAACAATAAGGCACGACGTATTTCAAACAAATTATACACATCAATAGTTAACGTAAGTACGTGCACACGTGTACCGTGATGATTTTCTGTTTCCTATAGCTTTTAGAATTCAGTATGATAATAATCTTATATGTATATATAAAAGGATAAACTGCACAGCCTAAACCGCTAGTAGGCGAGCACTGAGAAAGGATTTTTCAAAATTTCACCCCTAGAGGGATGAAAAGGGGGTCGAAAGTTTGATATATTGATACGGTCGGGACGATTTCGAAAATCGTGTTGTTTTCGTTGTATTTTTCACTCGATTCGAACGTTCGCGGTTGCCGCGAGGACCGACAATCGCGGCTGCTCTCCGGCGCGCGGCGTCTCCCGTATTACGTATATTGTAACATCCGAGTCGATAAAAATATATTGAATTTATCGACGGGCGAAAAAGAAAAACGCCGCCGTAATGCAATAATGTCGTCGCTCACGCGCCGTCTGATAAGTCGAACCCCGTGGCGGCTCTACGGTCGTGTACATACGTGTAATATTATATAATACGGTTGCGTGTGCTCCGCGGAGCGTACGTTTTTTCCTCAGTTTTTTTTTTATTTTCTCCTTCTCTTTCCCTCTATAACCGTTCGGACGTACGACGACGTGTAATATCATGTCATACCGCGTGTTACGTCGAAACGGAAAACACCGCGATCGCAGTGCGAAAATTTTTTTATCAACGCAAAGCGCTTTTTACTCGGGGAAACAAAAAAAAAACATCACTCCTGAAATTATTTAGTTCGACTAGGCGATAAAGGCGAATCGACTGGCGCGCCAGAAATCGGTCATAACACACCTAAAACGTGAGATAATACTTTCTTTATTTTTAAATGTATACTAGCTGAATAACCCGGCTTCGCCCTTGTGCAGTATAACTTTTTATTTTATTAGTTTTTTTCATTTTTACACCTTTTAACTCTGGTAAGTGTCGAATTTTGGAAAATCCTTTCTTTAGGGGCCTCTGCTATATTAAATGAAACTATTGACAAAATTTAATACCACAAAGCTCCAGTGACTCAGGATTTTTTCCATTTTTACCCCTTTTAACCCCCTTAGGGTTAATATTTTCTTAATAATTATCTCCGTAAAAACCATCCTCGTACTTCAAGGAATATTATAAAATAAGAATTAGCGAAATCGGTTCAGGGGTTGTTGAGTTATGCGCTTACAACACATTTTGCGATCCATTTTTATATAATATAAGATAATATAGGTATAAAAATTAAGTTGGAGTCTTGACGAGACTCGTCGAAATCGCAAAAAAAAAAAACCGTACAATTTTTTTCGCGGTCAAAAGTTCATAAAACGTAACTCTACACGAGTTTTCTTTTCTGGTGAAAGACGACAAGAGTGATTTTGTTGAAATGACATTTTTACTGAATTTCGGCACTCGATTAGTGGATAATTTTTTTATATAGTTCGATGCGTTTTTGTTTTCTATTCTCACACGTGCCTGAAACGTTTGATCCGTAATCGTTTTCATAGTTCAACAAAGGTTTGACACCACGTTGTTATTCGATAATTTATTACAGTTATTATTACAACAACGTCATACGCTGTACGAGTAGTATCTGCAATAATTTATCCAAACACCCTAAATTACGGTTCACACCAAAGACGTCGGTTTATCGTAAACCCTTTTAAATTGGGCGGCGGCGGTTCACCGTTTTAGGTATTTTACTGTTTTTACACAAGTAGTCCTTCTTTTTGCTTATCGTTTGTGTACCCGGCGGCGATCGTCAAAAGACCGCCACCACGACCTTAATCAAATTAAGACACTCTGACGGAATCGCCAACAATAAACGCACTTGTGAAACTTGTGTTGGTTCACAATATCATATTAAACCGCGCTCTTTTAAGAGCCCCGGTTACACCTACGCGCGAATTAATTTAATCAGTTGTACACAGTTGAAACTTGGCGTAATTTATCGTCACGTTTAGTCTTGAAGTCAACGCCGTAACACTCGACCTTTTGAATTGGCGTATTTCGATCTAATAATACGTAGTAGGTACGTTACGTTCGTTTTCGAGCAACCGTTTTTCATAAAAACGTTAAAAATGCACGACGAAAACTAATTAACGGTTCATTATTTAACTGGATACTTCAATGCGGTTCGCGGAACAACGAATACGGTTTTATATTTCCAAATCGTATTCCACGTTATAATATTATACGTATATTTTGACGTTAGTTTTCGTTAGTTTTCTGTGAATTTCAACGCTGACGAAATGTCAAACTCGCGGACGCCCAGGCCAGGGGTGGCGAACCTTTTTTGGGTCAAGTGTCAAAATTTAAAATCAAGTTTTTTTAAAAAAGGTCGTGTGCAAAAAATAAAAATGAATTTCACTGGGTAAGATGAAAATAAAAAGCATGCAATAATTAGACACATTTTATTAGGTACACATTTATTTGTAAACTTTTATTTCATTTATTAATGTGATTTCTGTTGTTGTTTTTTAGAAGATAACATTTTAATATCTTGAGTATAGTCGGTAGTTTTATATCATTACAAACTTATAAATTTGATTCTTAAAATTTCTCATACTTAAGTTTTAAAATATAATTTTTTTTTTTTAAGAAAAATAATATTTTATTAAGTTTTAAAATTTGGCGTGCCACTGAAATTCGGTGAACGTGCCACTTCTGGCACGCGTGCCATAGGTTCGCCACCCCTGGCCTAGGCGAATAAGAGCAAAACGATTTGATCATACTGCACTACTGGAGCGTCAAGATCTCGATTAAAATACCGTCTTATAATCTAAAACTTTAGTCTTATATTCTCTAAAACAATAAATGCTTTAGCCGCGGGAATATTATGGACGCGCAAACTATCCAATTAAACACGGTTTAACACACACATAACGCTGACGAAAAGTGTAACGTATTTTATTGACACTCGCATTAGCCTCGTCGTTATTTACTGCAGGATCCAAGACCAACAACCCCTTTTCCTTCGACGGCCGTCGTACATGGTTCGTTAAAATATCGCTGTCTCGACACGTTTGTCTCGTCGACCTTTATTCCTAATTTGCCAACGTCCGCGCGGGCGTTCGTTTTAATACGTCTAGTGTACTACAATAGAATAATAATTGACGTCTCAGCTCATTTGCATTATTGACCTATTCGATAATTATTAAAAACATTGTACGTATTATTATGCCGTCCTCAACAGTTTCGAGTAATTCTAATCGTGCCGCCGCCGGTGTATAAGCTAGAGATTTAACGTTTTTTCGTTTCAACAAAACGAATCGTACTCGGGTCGAAATGTTTGTTTGAACTCGACTCGTGTGCACCGGTTTCTCGGGCGTTTGGCTTTAACGCAAACGACCCCGTTTCTTTGTTCGCGTGCTCGTGGTGGTGGTGGTGGTGGTGGGGGACGAGTGTCCGCGATTTCGACGTTTGCGCGCAAAGTTTTCTCATACTTTTCTCATTTGGTTTTTCGCGGACGAACGAACATAAATATCAAATCGTAATCTTTTCCGAAGATGACAATAAACGATAAAAACAAAGACGTGAATACTATTATTACGCGTATAATATACGGCGTTATAGATTCTGATCGGAGCGAGTATACGAGCTATTGGTTTTACAGGCGCGCGCGTTATTTATATATCTCGAGAACACATTACGCGGGTGGCAAACGTGCTCAAATTATTTCGCGCGGCACACGCGATCGATTGGAAATCGGACGTTGATTGTAACGTTGTAATATATTATCGTTTACACGTCGTATACCTGCGCGCACGTATTATGAAATCGTGCGAAACGCGCGTGCGGGTTTTCGAAAACACATCGACGGACGCTGTTGGCGCGCGTGCGCCGGTCTGTGATCGCTGCGGAACGATCCGAGGCAGTGCCGCAACAATTGGGTGTGCAAGGTGTGCGATGCACACGGGCCTCCGGTTCCTAAGTTCCTACCTCCCAAACCATAAGCTCAAAATTGAAGACTGTCCGTTTCAAAATGAATTTAGCCTATATTGGTATTCTTTCCTTCCTCGTGGCTCGTACCTCGAAAGTTTTTTGCATTTTTTTGTAATTGTTTTCAATGAATTTATTATTAGCATAAGTAGATGATAATTAATATCATGCAAGCTTCGTTGGATCTGTAGATAATTCGGTTTTATAGTAAAACGTACAAATTATTATAGGAATAAAATTACGAAAATTATATTATAAAGTATATGACATAATTTGTAGAATAATAGTCATTATCGCAGGGGCCCCTGCATTATTTTTTTGATTATTCGTTATACTAATTTATAGAGGAGGACGTATTTAGAAGCTCAAATTTTTATAAATTTACATAATTTATTCTTCTGATCGGTTCCGCGAATCCGTCAAATATTTAAGTTATAGTACAAAAAAATACTAAAAAATTTCCGTAGTAATACAAAGATCAAGTAACAAATATATTATTAATTCGGGGCCTCTAAATAAATCCTTGCACGCGGGCCTCAGAATTCATAATTGCGGCACCGATCCGAGGTAAATCGATTCGAGACTAACCAAACGGAGCCGCTCTAGAAAAGTCTCTCGAACGATCGGCGACACTCGAAATATTTACCGAGCCGAATTCGATTCGATTCGAATAAATCTCGTGTCCATTGCCCACTTATTTACCATCAGTATAATATTATTTCTATGCGTTTAATTACACTGAATTTCAGGCCGATCAAATTACGGTTTAATATTATGTGGACATTTTTTTCGGTGAGTTGCAACCGGTTTTTTTTTTATTTCAAACCGATTATGTCATATTTTAATCGATTACGTTTTCGACCGTTCATTTAAATCCAACGAAAACCGCTCCAACCCACCCACCTAACCCTCTTAAAATTAAAGCCTACGAAAACTGCATCGCTGCTGTAACTACAAAACCACCGGTTTTCGCGCAATATAAGACTAATAACGCGTTGCCGTCTTTGAGATACCGACACGAGGTTTGACGAGGTACGTTCCGCATGTTCTATAATCGTCCGATGCCATTAGACGAAATTGAAGATTAGATCGATGCCAATAAATATAGTTGTGTACCGCCGTAAACAGCGTGAAAAGTTTTAAGGTTTTTTTTTTTTTTTTTCTCGCCTTGCCGATACAAATAAACGAATTAGAGTCACAGGTGAACTTAAACTTCTACAGTGTACTTTTTAATTGCTAAACGATTGTGCGCTCGACGAATTTATCTCTCTGTCTGTCTCTCTCTAGAGAGCGAGAGAAAAACAATCAAAGAAATATTAAACGAACGACGACTATGATATTCGCGTATATCGAATAATATCCAACGTTTTAAAATAATTGCTTTTCGACAAAGAAATAGGTAACTATTTCATTAAAATTCAAATGATTCGTTCCATATTATTATAATAATTAATCGAGTAATTTATTTTTAATTTTCAAATCCGAATATTTTTTAGTTGTTTTTCGTTTTACATTTCCAAACGAAAAAAAACCCTATGTTTTTACTTTGGTTATTACGACGACGACGACGACGACGACGAGAAGTTATTTCTCTCTCTGGTATTTGAGAACTTTTATTTATTCATACAGCACACAATAATCGAATATTTCGAATTGACTGAGCTTTAACTCATAAAAATATCGATCATTTCGAGTTATTTTTGTAGCGAATTAAATAAAAAAAAAACCGTTAATTTAATATTCCAAGTGTTGACGCGTAGGTGTTATACTCGTATAAGTAATTGAATTATTCCTGTTATAATAGTATTGTGTTGGTTAAAATTATATTTTTTTATTCACGAAAGAGCACCCGTTTGAAAATTAATTTACAGAAACCGCCGCCGCCGCCGCCGAGAATTCGGATGCGTTTGATTTTTTTCCATACGTTTCTGCGAGTTTTCATTTTTAATTACGACCGGAGACTTTGTCGCGAACGATATGACGTCGATCGATTTTCTCCACGCGTAGCCCATCCAAGTGCAGACGACACAATTATGATATTATCGTCAAAGTAGTTTGAGCTTTTTCTCCTACCAGAATCGTTCGCCCTTCAACAGTCGATCGTCTTTTCCCACGTGTTATGGTGAAATTTTTTAAGACGTCTGTCACTAATCGAATCGCGAACCGTTCGTCGTCGTCGGAATACCTATCGCGGGACAACTGTTCGAGGGTGACCAAGAGCTTTGTGACGAGTGGTTTTCTCGGACGGATACCCGGCCTCGGCGACGGTCTTCCGATGATCTACAACACGAGGTGACTTGCGAGATCGATCGTCGCCGCCGCCGCCGTCGGAGTCTTGAAAAGTCTTTTGTAGAACGGCCGGTGTGAAACGAAGTCGACGATCTATTTGGGACTAACCGCCGCCGCGGAGTCGTGCGGAATATCGTCGTTGAACTGGCGAAGAAGACCGCGACAGACAACGGCGAAAGGTGTTCGACACGAAAAACGGATTGAAATATAAACAACTGTCGTTTGACGTCGCGGCGCGGCGGATGTTAATTTAAGATTCTGAGCGGAACGAAGAACGTATTTGTTTTACGCCGATCTCGTGAGTGTTTTTTTTTTTATCATTATTAATTTTCCAATACATTTACCAGAATAGAATAGAATCCTTGGAAAATTCTATCGGAAAAAAAAAAATTGAGAAAACTAACGACAAAATTCGCGAGCAGGTACACCGGTTTTCGACGAAATCTTTCCGACAAACTCTACTCGTATGACTATATTATATATGTATTATTAGTATCTCGAGACGGCGAAATCTTCAAAATATTCGGACCTTTTTTTTTTTAAGTTTTCTATAAAAAACGTTTAAAATATTTTCAACGAACGTCGATAAAATAGCTTTCGTAGCTTTCGGGCGAATAATCTCGAAATTTAATATAGAGTCGATCGTCGTGTGCGTCGCCGCTCTTACTATACAGTATGTGTAGAAAAACATCGGAAAATTCGTAGATTTTTTTTCGATTACGAGCGCGAAATTTCAGAACCGTTTTCGTTCTATATTTACTTCTCGGTTGTCGTCCGGTTATTATGAATTTCGACGACACGAAAATGACCGAAACGTTACTCGCCACGGCCACGGCCGCCCCCCTCACCCGTCGTGTGGCCGTATTTCATAGTAGGGTAATTGTTATTTATATTGTTTATCGCCGTATTAAATCGCTAAATTCGGAGTCACGGAGTCGTCGTCGTCGTCGTCGTCTTTTGTTTTTCCAAACGGAATTATTTTAACGCAGTATTTACCACTATTTTATACTTCTGCGCAAAGCTCGGAAGTTGTAGCATATTTGCATATTTTTTCTGGTAAATCTTGGGAAATCCCCAGTAGGATGCAAATTTTTTGCAACACTTCTCCGGGTGTGTCGTGCGTGTACGACATAATGTTTCGCCAGTTTTTTCGCATGTCGATCGTTTTCACAGTCATTTTGTTTGTTGTTTTCGAGTGCCGTTTTCAGGCATATTTTCCATGGTACCTATTTAAACGTATAATATTATAATGTCTGTGGAAAAAAACGCTTTCCGTCAAATCGTTTCGTTTTTGTTTTAGTATTCACTAGATACGCTTAATATCAATACGACGATTGCAATATTTTATTCGTTTCTCTTCCGACCGGTAATAATAACCTGTATACGTACAGTTGATTCTGAAAAAAAATCAAAAAAAAAAAACGGAAAATCCAATAACGTAAGAGTATTTAATTAGAAGAAAAAGTCAAACAACTTTGTTTTGACAATTTCGTTATTCGCGTTTCAATTTTTCGAACGCTTATTTTCGTCGTTCACTTAAAAACTATCGTATCTTTTGTATTTATTTATCGTTTTTTTTTTTCATTAGAGCGCTAAAACTAACGTTTTTCAAAGTGCGAAAACATCCGTTTATTCGTATATATTGTACCCGCGACCGTTTCTCGTCGCGTCCGTCGTCCGTCTGTAGTTTTATCGTCGCGTCACAATAGGCGTACGTGTTGTTTATTATCGAACCGTTCGATAGCGATTCGAATTATTTTATTATTATTATTTTTTCGTCCTTTCGCGGGATTCGACGTTGCGCGCGCGCGCGATCTCTCTCTCTCCTGGATTTAAAATTTCTATACGCTCCGGTACACCGAAATCGCGCTTCCGACACGACCGAAAAAAAAAAGAAACCCTCCCCCCCCCCCCCCCCGGTGATCATTGAAACGCAGCTAAAACACAGCCACGGTTTCGCGAGTATAATGTATTTTCTCCGTCTGTATTTTCTCCCTCGCCGTTTCGAGATTGTTTCTCCGCCGGATTACGTAGGATTTCTGCGACCTCTTTCCTCTCGTACCTACCGTCGCGAGCGCGCCGCCGCCGCCGACGATCCGTCCGGTCTCGCCGGCGGCGTAAAGTCGACAGACACGACGACGACGATAATAATATATGATCGAATAACGGAACGACGATAACGCCTCGAGCGGATATATAATTTCATACGGTCGAATCGTTCGATGGTTTTGCGTTTATCCGACGACGAATCAATATTATTATTTTTCAATTCTGCACTGTCGTAGTCGTCGGTCGGCGCCGCAGTGCCGCAACAATTGGGTGTGCAAGGTGTTCTTTACTTCCTCGTGGCTCGTACCTCGAAAGTTTTTTGGATTTTTTTGTAATTGTTTTCAATGAATTTATTATTAGCATAAGTAGATGATAATTATTATCAAGCTTCATTGGATCTGTAAATAATTCGATTTTATAGTAAAACGTACAAATTATTATAGGAATAAAATTACGAAAATGATATTATAAAGTATATGACATAATTTGTAGAATAATAGTCATTATCGCAGGGGCCCCTCTCTGTTATTGCGAAATATTTCTCAAATAATTATTGTATGATGGATACTAGACTTGGATCACTGAATTAAGTTGTTCATTATTTTTTTGATTATTCGTTATACTAATTTATACAGGAGGACGTATTTAGAAGCTCAAATTTTTATAAATTTACATAATTTATTCTTCTGATCGGTTCCGCGAATCCGTCAAATATTTAAGTTATAGTACTAAAAAATACTAAAAAATTTCCGTAGTAATACAAAGATCAAGTAACAAATGTATTATTAATTCGGGGCCTCTAAATAAATCCTTGCACGCGGGCCTCAGAATTCATAATTGCGGCACTGGCTCGGCGGCGGCCTCTGTTTTAGTTTTAACAAGACAACGCGCAGTTTTCAAAACACGAGCTCGTAAAACGTCACATTTTTCCAAAACAATAGTGACGATAATAGAAAAAAAATAAAATACCTTTTACTTTCGTGTCACAGGTTTATTATTATCTGCTTGAGCGTGTGCCGCCGACCATGCGGGAACCCGTGTGCGGCGTGTCGCGCCAAATATGACGTAACGGCACAATAAGTGATTATTGGAGTATGTGATCCGGTCGAGTGTTGAAACGTCCGTGTCGTCGTCGCCAATAATATTGTCGTTTTTTACAATGGAAAGTCGTTACTCCGCGGTAAACACACTCGGTATGAATCGCGTGCGGGAAAAAAAAAAAAAAAATTGAAAACCCCGTCAATGAGTGTTCATTAAACGATATTTTATAATACGGACCGTGCCGCGCGCCGGGCGGCGAACAATAATTAATAGATATTGTTTACAGCGTAGGACCGATTGATTTGTATGGCGCGTCGAATAAACCGTATACGATTCCAAGTGGGAGGAATTACCGCTTTTACCGCGGCGAAAATACAATTTTAACTATTGAAATTTTGATAAAAATGCAGTACAAACGCGTCATCAGTGTTGTCGATCGTGTATTGAATGCTTATTTTAATTTTATTACGTTTTATCAACGGAACTATAGAAGCTCGATTATTAGCGCGATATTGGAGAAATAATAATCATTACACATCGTTTTATGCGATCGACACGAACGAATGGATTCGTAAAGCCCGGAAAATCGCGGCGACGTAAAATGACGATTTGAGTAGTCGTAATGTCAGTTTTAATAAACGGCAATAATCCGACGAATTATACGCGCGACAACGGGGCGCGAGATAATCTACGATCGATGACGTTTGACGGTTTAAAACCGTATAATACCCGCCGCGGTAAAACAAAATCGTCAACGACACCGCCTGTAAAGGTTAAAATATATCCGTTAACAATATGGATCGAAAACGTCTTTGCACATTTTGCATTCCTCGGACGACCGTTTTGCGGTAACATATTTCCGCGACGACGTGGCTCCGCAGGTACCTACCCCACCTGCCATAAAACATAGTATCCAATGATAACGCAATAATTCATTTGCAGGAATTCCTCAAATATCTAAATTATTATAACCTACATTTTGCAATAATATTGTTTCATAATCGGTTCCCACGAGCGGGTACGAGTTTGGCAAGTTGAAATAACAGTGCCGAACGAAACGTCTCACTTGGTTCGGCGCGTAAAGCGAGTGAAAAATTTGTTTTTTCAAACAATTCGCAACACGTAATTATAATAAGGTACGAATGCAGTACCTGCCGATAATATTATTTCGAACCTCGACGTTTTTTTACTCGTTCGTATAAAATCGGACTAGTTGTTATTTATTCGTCCGAATATTTCTTGAAAGTTTTAAATTTGATTGGAAAAAAAAAAAAAAAACGTAGACAATTTTTTCCAACGCCTATTACGGGTACTTGCTTTAAACACGTTATTTTTTCTTTCTAGCACAAAAAGATAATATATAATATTCTTTAGCATTTAATTCGATAATATCGGTGTCGATTTAACCCTTCGTTAGGCGCGTGGTCTACACTTGTAGACCATTTTAATTTTTGATTATTTTTGTTAATTTTTTATGCTTTTGTTTATTTTAAGAATGTAAAATATTCATACACACGTAAGGAACCATATTAATACTGAAATATTCAAAATAATCCATAAACATTTGAAAAAAATACAATTATCCGTCAGTGGTGAAATTTTGATTATTTTTTTCATAGCATTTTTATTTTCAGAACTACTTACTCAATTATCTTCTGATTGGTCTGAAATTATAAATATCTTGAATTGACATGTTTGCGAATGACCCAAAACAAATTAAAAATGTATATTTATATTTTCTTGGGAGTTATCTTCGAATGAAAATGGGTATAAATTACCATATAAATTACCTACCGTATGCACATTAAAAATTGATTAAAAATCTATAAACACATAAAATGATTTCATATTTATTTTTACTTGCTGTTTATAATTCGTTTAAATTCAATTAATTAAAAACATAGATAGTTATAATGAAAATAATTTTGAAAATTTACAAAAAAAAAAATAGAAACACGGTTAGTCGCGGTTAGTCGCGTGGTCTACAATTATTGTAAGTAATATTTTTGATTTGTTCAATCACACAACGCTCATCAACAGTCACGGTGGTACTGATTACAAAGTAATAAACATAAACAACAGCTACCCAAAAGTACAAGACACTTTGAGTTATTTTTAAAGACTTAAATTGATAATATTTATTGCTGGTCTACAACTGTAGACCACGCGCCTAACGAAGGGTTAAATAATAATTAACCGTGCCTCGAGAAAACCGACGCGGGTCCTAGTCATGTTGAAATTCTACGAAAACTAATGACTGCCGTACGCGATCTGGCGAGATTTTCTAGTTTACGACGCGGACTCGAAACTCGTTTTATGTAAACGTAACGCTCGTGCCTACCACCCCCTGTGGAGTAAAAAATAACGACGGAAGTGATCGCCCGACCAATTTCCTCGGTCGGATCGACGTCGCCGCGCGTGTTTTTCTGCAGATTCGCGTGTGCATAATATGCGTGTTGACTGTGCGCGTTTAATCTTTGACCGCGCGTGCGAGGGTAAATATTAGTACCCTCGGTATGTACTTTTGTGTTGCTCACGGCTCGTTTATATTTATACGCAAGGCCTATTGTGCTTTCTCTCTACCTTTCTAATTATAGATTTATAGCGATTTAAAATTCTTGTATTGCCTTGTATACATAATATGAATATATTTAATACTCGAACGCACACGCCGACTTTTATTATTAATTTCAAACCAAATTACATTATTGGTCCGTATTTGTTTTTCCGGAGGAGTGCTTACCCATAAAACGTGTACTTGCGTTCATAGAAACCGCGCGGATAGTCGTCGACGACGGTCGAGTGTGAGTATATATAAAAATAAAAGTATGTTCATAGTGTGTTCAAAAAGTAAGGTGACTTTTCATTTTTATCAAAAGATATTCATTTATTCATCGATTTATACATTATCCCCTTCAAAGTAATCTCCCTCAGATATAATACACTTGTGCCAGCGCTTCTTCCAATTCTCAAAGCACTTTTGATAATCACTTTTTGGCATCGCCTTCAGTTCCTTCAACGATTTCGCTTTTTTCGGTCTAAGCTCGTGTGACTGCTTCCATTGGGACGATCGGGCTTTGGTTTCTACGTCATAACCATACACCCATGTTTCGTCACCAGTTATAACCCTGTTTAGCAAGTCTGGATCACTGTTGATGTTGTTAAGCATTTCTTAAGCAGTTGACATGCGATGATTTTTTTTGATCAAAATTTAGCAGTTTTGGGACAAACTTTGCTGACACACGTTTCACGCCTAAAACACTGGAAAAAATTTTATGTCTTCGGCAACTTCTCTGACAGTAATTCGTCGATTATTTAGAATCATTTCCTTTATTTCTTTCACATTTTCATCCGTTGTGGACGTGCTGGGGCGACCAGAGCGAGGTTCATCTCCAACATTTTCTCGACCTTCTTGAAAGTGTTTGTACCACTTATATACATTTTTTTTTTACTTAAAGTAGCTTCACCATATGACACAGTCAACATTTCAAGCGTTTTCGAGCATTTAATTCCATTTTTCACACAAAATTGAACACACACTCTTTGATCCATTTTTTTTTAAACAAAATAAAATAGAAGAGCAAGTAAAACAGTTATTATAACCTCTATGTCTCTCACACACAAACAAAACATGCTATACAGCTCATACTGTGAACATAATATGTTCGGGACGAGTCTATCGACATAAGAAAAAATAAAATTTCAAATCGAACGGATCAAACCCGCGATATCTTAAAAGTCACCTTACTTTTTGAACACCCCACTATATGTCTGAATCGCAAACCCGTCGATCCGTTTCACGAGTACCGGTCTCGTATAGTTCGTCCGACCGACTGCAGCCGTTTTATTAATTCGTTAGTTTTTTTACCCCGCGCCGCGCCGTTCGCGCGCGGTCACGTTTGCATATTACTACGGCGTCACAATTTAAATTTAAATATTATATTATATATATGTATAAGAGCAAACGAGCGTCGCCGCCGCGGTGTCTCCGGCGTTCCGAGACGCGGTAATCAGATCGGCGCGAAGGTAGAATTTATCGATAAAACATAATACCGCGTGTAAACGGTCGGGCGTACGTATAAGGTATGCGCCGTATTCGCTAGAATAACGTGTCGTGTTACCCCGCGTGGCCAAAACGAGACCCTCAAGGATTCGGAGACGCAAACTTTTGACCAAAACACGTGCCCACACATAAACTAGTATTCAAATTCGGCGTAATTAACATATCCACGTCGATTTACATAAACGGGTAGTGTAATGCGCGCATATACATGTAAGCGAACTTGGAAACAAACGAAACACAACGCACTGTTCGTTAACTTTGCGCCGCATAGTAATAATAATAATAATAATAATAATAATGATATGGTTAGTAACGGTGCTAGTAGTAGTAGTAGTAGAATATTCTGACAACGACGACGTGTATCTGGCGAAGGTGACGGCGACGGAGAGAGTGGAGTTGAACTTTGTGCGTCTTCTTCTCTCGGAAGAAGGGACATTTGCCCGAGCCTCGGGGTTTTCTTTTCTTTTTTTTCCAACGTTCCCGACGCGAGCGAATACGACTGAAAAAAACGACCGGCCTCTCCGGAGAGTCGACAGCTGGTTTTTCGATTTCCAAATTTTCGACCAACAAAAGTAGTACGACAACGCAATGTTTCGAAATCAACACATAACACTAAAACGGGTACGATATCGAATTTAATTTCCCGTTTTCGTCATGCCGAAAAAATCAGACGCTTTATATAATATACGCATAAACACACACGCGCGCGCGCGTATACTCGTATAGTATTCTATATATCGTATTTGAACAACACGATTCGCGAACGACGTCGCCTAAGTGGTTTTCGTTTGGTTGATCGAATAAATAATGCAACGAGCGCCGAGTATATTATGAGTGTGGGGTCGGTGATTTCACCGATGGCGGAAAGAGAGCGGAGAAAAGGACGAAACGGCGAGAGATAGGGTTCGGAGAGAAAAAAAATAAAGAGAGTTCCTAGCGCACGCGCCGCGCCGCGCCGTTTCGGCCGAAAATATATTTCACCGGCGCGGCGGCGACGGCAAAACGTCAGACGGACACGGACGCGTGTCCTCGTTTAAGCCAGCGGCGGCGGCGGCGTGTAATTTCTCCGCGTGTATTCAATAATGCCCCGGCAAGTCCGACGCACTCGAAAGTACGTAGAAAAAAAAAATAAATATAATAATAGTACAAGACTTATAATGGTTTGAAAAATAAAAAAAAACCGTCGTCCCGCGTCGCTCACGTTCTCCTCGGCCATTCATCCAGGACCTTTCGTCAGCGTGCGACGCCGCCGCCGCCGTATCCTAAACACTCATGATTTATGTATTCCGCGTGCACTCGGCGGCGACGCACGAATCCCGTCGGATCGTTTCACCCCTTCGCGTCGCGCCACCGGCGCGGCGGAGGAAGAAAAAAACGCCGAGACCACCGCGTCGCCCACGAAAAGCGACGTTCCGTTCGGCGCCGCGGGAACACCGCGGAAACTTTTCCCGGTTCTCGGAATGTATCGGAAACTTCGGTTCGGATCGCCGAAAACATACGAATTTCGTTTCTGGAAAGAAAAAAAAGAAAGTCGCGTCCGTTTCGTTTCCTATTTACGGTGGCGGCGACGACGACGACGCGCGACGTGTCAATGCGGAATTTCGCCCGCTTTCGAGCACTCTTTAAAATTTTAACTACTGTCATTAGTATGTTTGTCTGGCACTTTCATTGTTTTTTTTTTACAACCGGTACTCGTCAGTAATACGAGTGTATTTGTTTTTCGTCCGGTTTTATTATTCATAAAGAGACTGATTTCGCCTTTAAACGTCTCGGAAATTCATAGTAAAAATCCTTTTTACGGGGTTGGTTCCGGTGTCGTTTCGAGGGTTTCGGATTTTCGAATTTTAGAAAGATTCCGGTGTAAAACTGTTCGCTTTCGATATGGTTCCAGTCCCGGCTTAGAAATATTCACGAGGTTAGATTAATGTGGCTGTTTTAACGATTATATAATTGGTTTGACGTAAAGACATAACGAATACTAATGTCGCGTGACCAGGTTCGTTGGCCAAACTCGATGAAAATTGCATTGACGTTATAGGTTTTCGGACACACCTACCAAAACTAGTTTATTTTAACTCGTTATATTGGGCCTCGAAAACCTTTTTGTCCTATATTTTCACGTGTAATTGTCCACGCGGTCAACAACAAGACTATCGGAGAACCGTTATCATAATATTTGAACCCAATGTCCCTTTGTTTTAGAAAACAAAATTCCGAACAAAGAAACAATAGGTGGATCAGCTGCTTTTTCTAAAATTGTTTTTTTTTTCGAAATTCGTTAGAGCATTCGATTTTGTCGAAATTAAAATTTCGAAAAAAAAAACTACGAATTTTCAAAATTTCTTTTACACGTGGTAGGACAAAAGGAAGTGAAATATCTTTAGAAAATGCCGACGCGAGTATAATGTGAAAACCGATAGATACTTCGTAAGTATTGTCTGGATCGCGTCATTTTTCTCAATTATCCGAAGAAAAGAAATACCTGCCCGACGACATGACGCTTTTTTTCTACCAGAAATCGACTCAGAATCGTGATGACGGATATGGAGAAAAAAAAAACGTCTTGGTAAAATCGATAACGTTCCTCGCAGTTTCACTGTGAATTTAAAATCAGCATAATTTCTTCTGAATGTCCTACGCTGAACCTCCGTTAATGAGATCGGTCTGTACAGACAACGGAAAACGTGGCCGTAACATGTGGCGGTCGAAATTCGACGGAAAATACCGTACTTAGTCCCGGCCTTGTAAGTGCATTTCGGTTTTACCCGTTGCGTACGAGCGTGTGTGTGTTCGGTGCGAAGGAAGACAGACGACTGAGGCGATGCGGCGGCGGCGGCGGCGGGTTTTGTGACAAACGGCGACGGCGAAAAGGACGAGAGAAGAAAATACGCAAATAAAGTGTTTGTCAAATGGATTTCGGTTGCGGTCGTTACGGTTCTCGACAGCCGACTACTGCGCGCCGCCATAATACACTATAATATGCTCCGGTTACGACGACGACGACGACGACGACCCGCGCGTACCGGGTCGTACGTCCGCGGGCAGCGCGGGCACCGCGAGGCGTGCGGGTCGTGTCCCGGGCACGTCCTGGGAGGTTTTCGGGGCCCGAAGGCCCGCGCGTCCCGTTCGCTCGTCGTCGTAATCAGATAAAAACAAATCGTCGACTTTAAAAATATTTCGTTTTACTGCTGACGAAATGTTTTGTTTTTTTCTTCTCCGAATCGCTACGGATCAGGGTTATACGATATTATTTCGAGAAGTACGGAAATAACGTTTTTTTTTTTTTTACGCCCCCAGATCAACAAAATAATAATATTTTCGATTTAGAAGTAATTAGATTTTAGAAATTATTATATTATTTTTAGTAATTAGCATTTTGTCCATTACGAATTAGTCATTATGCAAGTATGTTTCCTAATATAATAATTATAGTTATTCAAAACACAAAAAATAAAAGCGAGATATGTGCATCGATTGTCTCAAAGGTTCGTTATCGTCGGATAACCGTTAGAGTAGTAGACCGAGAGAGAAACGAAACGATACCTTAAAACAGAGGTTCTCAAACTTTTTTGTTCGCGGAGCCCTTATGTTCCTAAAAAAAATTACGGAGCCCCAAAAATCAGAAATGTCAATTCGAGACAACAATAATCCATAAAAAAAAATGATGTCAATTGTTAATGAATAATGATTATTGCTTTTTATTTAAAAAATTAACTAAATTATCGTACAATATGTCAAATGAACGAAAAATCCGACTTTTATCTAATCTCAATTTGACTATGACACAAAATAATATGTTATGTGAATTTATAAATCGGATTAAAACGTTTAAAATAATACATATTGGTACGGTCCAAATAATATTGAATATAAATATAAAAATTGAAATTGTAACTAAGAAATATAATAATAATTTAATAATTTGAATTTAATTAATACAGATATGCCCAGGGAGCCACGGAGCCCCTAGACTACTCTCGCGGAGCACAGTTTGAGAACCGCTGCCTTAAAACAATGTCTTTAAAACGGTCGACTTTGTCGTCCAACGATCCCGAGCGAGAAACCCACGCGGTACGTCTGCGTTCGGCCAGAAGAGACGAGCCGCCAACTATACGTACGATCATGGAGCGCCCGAAGCATTTCAAGTACGCATTAAGCCTACAAAAACTTACTTTGAAATCTTTCCGGTCGCAGTCTTCAATCGACGTGCGTCTGAGGTTCCTATAACTAGGCAACAGATCCATATTTGAAGAATACGTCCGAGAATAAAGGCACAGGATAATGGTCCTCTCGGACAATATCTTCCAAGTCGAAAGTCCTCGCGTCCACTTTATGACGAAACGTGTTTATTTACCAAACACGAGGTATTATATAGTTAAAACAGATACGAATTTCGTCTCACTTGTGCTAAACTACAACTCGCGTTTTCTGTTCCTACAGCATAATAATATGACGAAATACGAGTAATAAAAAAATTATGAACCGTAATCAATCGAAACAGTGATTCTATACGGTTTCGTATCGACTGCAAAATACAATAGGTACTCGACGCAAATCAATACTTGGTTTTATATTTTAGAAACGCGCGAGCATGTACACGAGAGACTCAATTATATGCACGTTTCATACGCGTCGCTCTTTATGGTCGAAGAATATAATATCATTCGGTCAATTTTGAAATAATTATTTATATCACACTTTAAATAACGAAAAAAAGGTCAGGTCGATAGGAAATTCCATGTACGTTTCATGACAAAACCTATTGAAATTATTGTAATTATTATTGTCTTCCGCGCGGTTCTCGTGGTGATCCTTAAATTCCCGCACTGCTCTCGAAAGTTTAAAGACGCCAGCACAATTTATTGCACAATACGACTTTGCGCGCGATAATAATTACAATAATAATCGTTACGCGTTTCAATAACATTTCGAAATGTGCGTGCTTCCAACGTCTCCATTATTGTCTATAGGGGTTAGTCGATTTAAATTCGTTATTTATTCGTCGTCCGATCGTAACTACGCATTATAATATTATAATAACGATATTATTTCTTGATAATATTCGTAACAATTTAAGTGAACAGTTAAATTTTCGAATAAATGTCCTTTTTTTATTTCGTAATTAATCTGAAAAATAGCTTCGACGGCAATTGGTTATTGCCCATATTATATACATCCTGTTTACGTATTTTATTTTTATTTTTCGTTACATTCAGATTGATTTACGATTCGTGTTGTTTTTTAATTTCTAAAATTAATCCATTGAAATTCCGTTTGTTTTGAAAATTTCATCATTGCGTTCGTCGCTTTTTATTTGCCGTCCCGATTAAATGTTCTGCTGCGGCGTTCGGTGTAATAGTGTAATAAAAGTAGAGGACGTAAGTACGTTATTATCGTACAATCGTGCGTAATTGCATTACAAAGCCGCAGGTAAACAATACGAATCGTATAGGGTTACACCGATATCGTCGTTATACGCGCCGTGACGTTATTTCGTACGAATCGACTTTCTGGTAAATGAAAATGCATAATGGAATTTAATCTGACGCGGGGTAGAATTCGCATGGAAACCGCGTCAAAGTGATCGGAGACGGCTGATTGTAATAATGTCGAAGCCGCAGAGAAAAACGTAAACGCCTCGAGTCGGTCGCATTCGACGCGAAATATTTGAGCGAGGCGATTTAGAGTGCGTGGGCGACGACGGCCCGAATGGAAAAAAAAAAATTACGAGCACACGAGCTGCGAGTTAAAACGTCTCGCGATTTCCGTCGTCGTCGGTTGAAAAATGTCGATGACGAAAAATATATTTACCTAAAATAAAGACGATTTTATAAAAACGCGTGCATGTATACATAATACGGTAAGATGCACGTGGTAATAATGCATTTTCACGTTCGTAAAATGTAATTATCGTATTTCGACGAGCGATGAAACGACGTTGTTAAATTCAATACCAAAAGTAGCAGTGCATTTTTTAAACTATAGTAAACTAGGCGACACAAATGTCACCCAGTGGTCATACTTTGTCGCCAAGTTAATAGATTTTTTTCAATGTGGGCGACTCAATTTTCAAAAGAATTTGAACTTTGAAACAAAAGACCTTGAACTATTTCTATCACATTATATTTGACTTTATACTTTAAAAAAATATATTTTGATGTCGCCCAGTGAAAATTTCTTAAAAAACGCACTGAAAAGTAGTAGACTCTATATAAGTAGTACCTGACTCGGTGCATTCTTTAAATATCTCGCGCTTATAAATACAAAGTTATCGAAGTAAGGATTTCCAAACATTATCCAAATATATATTTTAAAAACGTATTTTTAATTCAAATCAAATGATGTACCTAGTCGTATTTGAACGTAATAGATTATAATATGACGGCGTTTATTTCGAGAGATTTTTTAAATTTCATTAGATCCGTGTTTAAACGAATTAGCATTCCACGACCAGAACGTCGTGCTTGATTATTATTTTACCGAAATCGAGTATAATATTACAGATTTAATTTTTTCAATAGTCATCAAGAACAATAATATTATATTATCAATCGAAAATGAATCGAGATCAAATTTAATATATTCGTACAAAAAGTCATGGGCCGACGACGACGCAACAAAAACGGGAACAATACTTTCCGTTGATTTATCCGTACATTTACACAACGAACACGGCTGTAATTTTACTCTCGTATCGCGTCTCGGAATACGTAGTTTATAATATTCATAATGGGTAATGTCTGCTATTCTCGAGAAATTAATATTTTACAGCAGGCGGTTGAAATGAAATGTCTCCGGTTTGGGATTTTTATTTTCTCACGTAACCGTAACTGGAAAAATATTTATCTTGACATTATACCTTCTTCTTTTCTTTCTTTTTTTATTATTATTATTATTAATTTTAGACGAGTGATTAAACAGCGTCCGAGTGATGAGAAACGACGAGCTTCAGTTGCGCAACTTCCTGGGTAGGAGGTGCGGTAAAGCGTGCACCTTCGACTGCCACACCCCTGACCTTTAGTCTAGTATCACCGAGTATTACGTATTTAGAATTTAATATTGTACGAAAGAATGTTTTTGCACTTTTTTCTTTCTTTCTCTAGAACATAGAAGAACCATCTGTCAACGAAATTTTTACCCTCCCGATCTCGCGCTCAGCTTTTATAACACTATTATTGACGAAAATCACACGTTTCGACGTGTTTTTATTTCTCTCCAATGACACGGGGGGCACGGATTTCGTATCGAAATAACAGAAAACAACGCGTTCGAGCTTAGACGCCACGTCTAGACGGTATATTTTCAAGTCGATTTTCGATGAAAAAAAAAACCAAAAGGTCGGTCAATTTTAATTCATAAAATGAATTATTTAAAAGAGATCGATCGTCTTCGCTCGAGAACTGGAACGTCGTACGTCGTGGCGCAAGGTGCGAAACTTGCGAAATTCACAAATTAACAATGAAAACTGAAAACTATGGCGCGCAGAACGTGGATTCCGGAGTCGCATTCAAAAGTATGGGCCGAAGCGGTTTCGGGGAGACGGACCGAAAAAATTTCCCTCGGAAGGGCGATAAGGTAAAGCCGAGATCGGTAGTCGGAAAAACGAAGGTCGAAAAGTTAAGAGGTTTACGCGTGAACACAATACCAACGGGGGGATGGGGGTGGGGGGGGGGGCGAATAAACGTCATAGCTTTGCATTTTATATTGTTGCGTTCGAATCTAAGCCCGCGCGCGGTTTCCGCGAGACCGTTTCCCCGGCAGAGACGACACCCGCGTGGTAATCTGTAAACGGTTTTTTTTTTCTTCTCAAATCCTTAGCCAGGGCGACGAGTAATCGACTGCATTTAAGGATATTATTAATTCCATCAAGTGTACACAAAAGTGGTGAGAGACGCCCGTCTTGTGGTACACCGGAGTATAAATCGCCGCGCGTCATATTGTCGGATAAACACTGTGTAAACTCACGGCACAAGTGAATAATTACAACGCTGCGTACTATAACTGCGCGCTATTAAATTTATAATTCATATATATCTATTCTCGTCCGTTTATCGTACATACGTATATATATATATATATATGTTACGGTGAAAGATGAATATTGGTCAATGTCGTCATTCTCCGGTGAATGACGTCTTTTACCAAAATGATTCGATTATGTAGGTAAATGATGTAAAAAACCAGATTTTAAATTCAAATGTACAACATCTTTCACCGGCGTTCAATTTGCGCTCTTGAATTAAATGCGGAATGTAGAATTGGTTTTGTCACAAGCCCTCTTTTCGGATTCGATTGTTTTACTTGACAATTACTGCATAAACCTAAATATGCCATAACTGCCTCCGTTGTCACATTACAATATTTTGTTTTTAACACAGCCATCATCCTATTTCTACCACCGGCAGCCCTACTGTTAAAAGCTTATTCGGCACTTACACGCTTATCGCTGATCGTTCACACCGACATAAAAGTATTGAACATCATTCGCCAATTCAACTGGGGACTGACGACAATAACCGGGGAATGTCTGCATTTACAACATTTACCAATTTTTAGGTAAATGATGTCATTTACCGGGGAATGACGTCTTTTACCACGTTTACATCATTCACCGTAACATATATATATATACTGCAGTAGACGCCGCTTATAAGACTAACGGATATAAGGTTCAGTCGCTTATTAGACTCAAAATCTTCTGGAACGGTCCGGACGAATCCAAATACATTTAAAAAAAAAATCGGTTATAAGACTCAACGCTTGGGTTATAAGACTCAAATTTCGAAAAAATAAATAGTAGAAAATAAACTTTTTTGGTTATAATCAGGGCTAGGATTTGTATGCAACAGCGTGTTTTTTTTGCGACTTCTGATTATTGATTTTGTCAGTAATGTCCACGAATCACACCTAATGATGAGATAAATGGCGGCGGTGTTTTTATTTTGCATGTTTTTGCATATTTTGGATGAAATGCATATTAATGCATAATATATTTAATAAAATGAATATTATTGCATATTTCGATTGTAAGAATGCGAAAAATGCATGTTTTATGCTTCAGTCAATACAAAACCATACTACGATCCAATCGCCGTTAATTCGTTTTCGAAAATTTAAAATAATATGTGGTCGTAGCATGTAACGAACGTAGTGAATGTGAATTGTAAATTTTATTTCTAAATTATTTTATTTTATTTCTCAATTATATTAAGAGAAAAAGCCAACCACTGATGTATTTCAATAAATAAATATTTTTTTTTAAACTATATTTTTGTGTTTATCTTATAAAAATTTAAATGCATATTTTTGCATAATATTTTGGTAAATAAAATGCATATTTTACAATTTTTTATTGCATACAAATCCTAGCCCTGCTTATAACGTATAATAATTTTTATCGCAGATAAAAGTTCACATTTATCGCAACGATTATTATCGTTATTATAGTGTACCGATTATCTGGCGGCTGCACAGTTATCGTAATATTTACCTATTATAATTTTAGTTTTTTTTTATCGGGATTATTAAATTTATTCAATAATAAAGTATGTAATATGTAATATGTGTTAATGTATTAAAACCAAAGCAAAATATGTAGTAAAAAAAAATTTATAAATACGTAATTAATTTTTTTTTTCCACTTCGCCTATAAGATTCATTCGGTTATAAGACTCACTTTGTGCTGGTCCCAAAGTGAGTCTTATAAGCGGCGTCCACTGTATTATGTACATAGAATGTGTCCCGCGGAGATCTGTGACGGACAAAATTGTAATGACTTTTGTTCCGTTCGATATTTGTTTGTTCTTTTTTTTTCTTTTTTTTTGGTTTTGATTCCGCGTTACCCTGTCGTCACACAATATTATTACACTGAATTTTATTTTTTAACTAAAAATTAAAAAAATTTTATTTACTTTTTTTTTTTTTTTAATATTATCCGTTATAACCGCTCGGTAGTTTTCGTTTTGAAAACAAAAACCCGCTGTTTGGAATGTTCATCGACGATTTTTATTCGTTCATTTTTTTCTAATGTTTTTTTAAATGTTAACGTAATAATAATACTCGTCAACTTTTTTCATTCGGGCACCTAAATGGAAGTCGATTAAATGTCATAGCGTCACGTTGACAACACCGAGTGGTCTGAACGACAAGAAAAAACACTGAGAGTTAAACATAATATTATACGTTTTAATTATACGATTGTTTGAAAATCGATGACGTGATGATAATAATAATAAAAGAAAAAGTTTGTCAAAACAACGTTTGTCTAAAAAATATGAAATTTATAAGACGGTCTCGTGTCTATGGATTTTTGTTTTCTGAAATACAATTTAATATTTTAATATCCAGTTCGTTCCTTGCGCTTAAAATTCATTTAAAAACAATGTTTATTTCAGCGCAAAAATATAATAGGTAATTATTAAAAAAAAACTAAAATTTAGAATAAAACTTAAGTTAATGCATTTGACAGATCTCTATGGAACACTTTGTATATATGTGTGTGTTATAAAAATATAAAATAAACGTTAATGTCTGTTATTAATTGTATTTAATTTTTATAAAATATCAAACTGGTATAACAGACAATGAATGGGAAGGAGGAAAGAAATGAAAAGAAATTAATGCTTGCGATAAGTTGGAAAACAGTATTCTTTTGTGGACCATAAAAGAGAAAAAAACAATGCGCCAAATATTGAAATTGTAATTTTAAAAAACACACCGACTTAAATACAATAATATAACACGACCAATATTTTTCCAGTGTTTTTCAACACAACTCGTGTCGAACAAAACCCGACGAGAGTCCATGGGGATAATTGTTCGGAAGACTTATAAAAGTCCTATTGTTAAATCGATAAGAGAATAGTTAAATGTGAAAAAAAAAACTCGAGTGTATCGCAGAGCGAAATAATTTATAGCAACCGCTAACTCAATCAGTGTTTCGGAAAACAAAAACAGCTGCGACCGTTCAAATGTGTATGAAAATGAAAATATTCTATTTTAATTTTCACTATCGATGATTACGATAGACTACGAGCCGGTGCTTTAAAATTTTAGAGAAGGTTCAGCTTATACGTGCTTGTCGAAAAGTGTTTTGTTTGTTTTTTTTTCCCCGATTTAAAATATGAATTTGTTGGATAAAAACGCGTAATAATCAAAAGACACTCAAATCAGATACCCTAAAACGATTTTCTTTAACGAGAAGTCAAACAAAACGCGTAATTTATCCGCCGATCAAGAGTCGGGTTCGTTTATCGTTAAACGGTAGCAAAATGAATCTCGTCGGTCTCGTCGAGAGTATAATATCTATTATCTTATTGTACGAGGTATATATTTGTGTACGAGTTTATGGAAAAAAAAAAAAGAAAAAAACGTTCGGAGAAAAAAAAATACTGTAGCTCAGTTGTATATAGTTAGTCAGTTCCGATTTAATGTGCGTTTCATAAACCAATTAGTTTTTTAGTAAACTTAAACGAAACGTTTGAATACGAGATGGTTTTTATTTTACATTTAAACGTCGTCGTCGTCGGTTTGATAAAATATTGTTTTGCGGTAGATGTTCGTTTTAATTTATTTTATTTCATTTAATCAATAAGAGAAAAGGCTTGTGCTCTCGACGTTTTCTGCGTGTGCCGATGAAGTAGAAAATGAATACAAAAAAAAAAAAATAAAAAAAAATGCCACAATGATCGCAGGAACGAAACGTTGAGAATTAATCCTTCTCGGAAAAGAGAATTTATATGTATACGAGTATAATACGTATATAGAAGAGAAAAAAGATGAATTCGAGTTTAAAAATACACCGGGAAAATCGATAAATTCAAACGTGCCCGTAAAGTATGACTCGACGCGTCGCATCACACGACGAAACCGTACTGTTGAAATTAAAAAAAGAAACATTGTTCGCGAGCACTGATCGCAGCCGACGACGATGTTATAACGGCGCATACGGGTAAAACGAGTTTGAAATTTGAAATAGGGCTACATTAAAAAATATAAACGGTGTAGATCTTTGACGCGAATTCGTATTATCGTCGCCTAATGGCTCGAAAACGGCCATAAACATCAGTTACACACGAGTCGCACCAATACGCAGTGAGTAATAATAAACTGCCGTCGGAAAAAATTCAAATGATAATAATATTATGACATTATGCATGATAATCAATATGACGTTTGTAACCGACAAAACTAATGACGTCAGCTGCAGGACTAGAAGCGTTCGAGAAGTATTGTCGTGTTCATTACGGAGATGAGGTTTTGCGGATTAAAAGAATAATAATTATAACAATCGTATGTAATATTTAATAAGTTTTAAGTCGATGTTAAAAAAAACAGCGATTTCTATTGAATAAATCTTATCCTTACCCTATTAAAAAAATAAATAAAAAAAAATAGTTTGGGTCGTAGTCGGTTGTGAAAGATGATTTTTTTAAATCGCGGTCAACCGAGAAACAACATAAACGACACGACGATTTCGAGGAGAGCGTTATCGTAAACACAAGTATAGGAATTTTTTCGAACGTAACCTCGAACGCTTTATAAAAAATCTCCTGGAAACGCGAGAGTCCCCCCCCCCTTTGGCACACAAAACGTACGTTCCCCCTGCCCGGAGATAACTTTTTTACGAGAGCGAAAAATAAAAATAAAAAATAGGAACGCCTCGACGAATAAACATTAAAAGTAACGAGTTCCGGGAGACATAAGACGGTGCTGTGGCTGGCACGATGTAAATATAATATTTTCGGACGATACGCGTGTGATTGCACGTCCGGATCCGTATAAGAGCGTCGGATTACGTTCAATCGGGTACCTACCCTGTGAAACGACCCTAAAGTCGGTGGAATAGTCGTTGTAAAACGTAATGAACAAGAAGACACCGCCGGGCGCCGCCGCCGAATTAAATTTAATAATTCCTTAAATGAAGAAGGAGAAGAAAAAAACTAAACAGAAACCCGCGGCAAAGAGAATGATTTATGAATGTGTATCGAGTTCGGAAAATATGTTAAAGGAATTCCACTCGAGATGTTTGAGAATATATTGGTTTCGGTGGTAAAAAAAAAAAAAAAAAAAAACCCAAAATCTATCAGAATCCCGTGCGCCAGATTTATTTCTAGTTCGGTGTAATATATCACGTAAAAGCTTAAAACGTTTTTAAATATTATACGCACCGACCGATTATCGTTGAATAACAAATATAATATATATACATATACACGAAATATACTCTCTTATATTTGAACGCGCGCGATATTTCTCCGTAAACGTCGACGAATAAAAATAGTTTTCTCTTTTTTTCTTTTTTTTTTTCCCCCAAACTCAATAATCAATATCGCGATACGTTTTCGTACGGCCGCGAACGTTTTGCACAGGGGCACCAATCGGTGGTGGGGGGGAGGGGGTGGCAGGGTGTACATCGGTACCCCTATTTTCTCCCGCGTGTTTATATAAACATATCGTCTTTCGTCTCTAACCCCCCGAATCGGACACGATGTCGTGACCTTTTATAAAATAACAATAAAAATAAATAAATAAACTAACAAATAAATAAAAAAGATAACGAAGTAAATAAATTATAACTCGATAATAGTATTCCTTACCGTCTCCGAAATCCGAATTCCGAAGGAAGGGAGAGAATCCGAATTCGCCAAATCACTCTTATAACAACAACAAAATATAATCAGCATTTTAGAGGTTTACTATAGATAGGTATAGTTATGTACTTTTATACTAACTTACTCTTATACGTATAAGAGGTCTCTTCTCAGTCATTTTCAAATTCAGTTTTTCAAATTTTTGTTGTTTTTTTTTTGCTCATCTCGTTCGCTCGTTGCGCGTGTAGTGCAGAACGTAAATATTCGATTTTTCCAATGAAAAAAAAGAAATAAAATTTATATTTATTTGTAAACAAATACGTACATAATATTAGAAGTAAAAAATTATCTAAAAAAAAAAAAAAAAATGTAAATAAATAAATCGGTCTGTTAAAATATGAGTGAAAAATCGAAAATCGCGCGCCCTGGTTTTGCACGATATTTTATCGGCCTCGTCCGCTTCGTTTCGTTCGCGTCTTGTAGGAAACAACGGCGCGGCGCGGCGGCGGTGCCATGAAACGCCGCCGTGTGAAATCGCTTCGACCGAGGACGTCTCCGCGAAGAAACGAGGAAATCGATTGCATTTCTCCAATTCGATACGGTAACGACGCCGCCGGTTTACCGCCGTCAAACGGTCGCTCCGAAAGACATCTGGAAAATGATATTTTTTTATAAATCAAAACTACGAGGGAAAAAAAAAATCGCGTCGTCAAAAATTTTCATCGTTTATTGAAACACGAAATGACTACATATTTTATCCGCAGCGTAGTAGTACTACACTCGTATGGAAATAAACGCCCGACAAGCCGATTTTCACCTTTGTAATATTTTCTCGCGCGACAAACGTTCTGCTCGGTTTTGAAAAACTTGAGTTCACCGCGCCGCCGTGATAATAATATTATTATCGTCAGTTCGGCTCGGGCTGCGGGGGGATTCGATTAAAATAAGTATATTATGTTATTATGTTTTTACCGGAAAAATTAATTCGATTAAGTGACGACGAATTGTTCGTCTTATGTTTTCATTCTTTTCTACGTCATATTTTCGGCACGCACAAGCCTTTACTTTATTTGTATGATATTTCAACGATAACACGCGTTTCGTAAACTTCAATCGCAAAAAGAATTCTCTTGAGAGTCTTAAATGTCGAAAGCGCATAGACGTCGTCGTGTAATTCATAAACTTCTTTTCCGGGAAAAACGATGGTTTTTTTTGCCCAAGTGATTTTCATTCACGTACCCTAATAATATATAATACTATTACAAACGGTATTTTATTTCGATAAAATATATTTTCGCGTGTCTTGTCGAGTTTTCCGAGTACAAACTGTGATCGAACGACTTTCGAGCAGACCATTCGGTCCGACAATTACACCTAAAGTACACCAATAATATATTATTTTACAACAGTCGATCGGACATTTCAAACGCGCGTATAAAACGGCCAACGAAATTTTAAATTTCTATTCGATACGGCCGATTCGACGGGGAAATTATCAACGATAATAGTCGACGTACCGCGCGGCGTATGAATATTAGTTGTTCGTTGACGTTTGGATGGAAAAAATAAAAAAATCGCAAAACAAAGAAGAAGAAAAAGACGTAGTCGAGCCGTACGGAACCGGCGCGGCGTCTCATCGCTACGCAGATGGCGTCGTATAATACAAGAAAATCATTTATTACACTTTTAGAGAAATACACGCACATTCAGAACGCGTATACCGTAAATAACGCTTTATGGCCACGATTGAGGGTAGAGAAAATAAAGTGCTCGACGTATCACATTGTCTGCTGCTCTGGCGTTACAGTATATCAGGTAAACGATCATTAATTTTTCTCGACTAACTCGAGGACGTTTTAAACGGCGCGCGCGTATTATTAAAAACGAACAACTTCTGATCGATCGAGTAGACCACGAGGTCATATCGTATATTATTATTATAATAATATTTTCGCGTCGAATCCGTACACGACGACGAGACGTTTCCATTTCGTATGTATTTATTTCACAAAGTTTACGGAGGGCCGAACGTTATGATGCCGAAAACGTGCGCCGACCCCGACGATCTAATAATAATAATACGTAATAATACACGATAACGATCGGTTTCTCGTAGTAGTTTATGAGAACTCACAACGTTAAGGTGAGAAAAGGCGATAAAAAAAAAAAAGGAATTTCTGAAATCGTGACGTTCGCGTCGCCGCCGATAGTCATCTGCGTTCGCCGACCGCTCATTGTCGTCTTTTGCACATTATAATAATATTAGTAAAACGTCGGGAAAAAAAAAAAACGAGAAAAAATTCCAAAAATAAAAATAATATTCGGTTACAAACGGCGCGTCGACGGCGAAAAAATAAAACGATCTGTTCGGCGTTATACGTACGCGATATCGGGCTTCTATCGCTGGAACGAAACGATGCGGTGCGAAATAACAATAATTTATTTATATCGGACTGGGCGATTAATGCGTTGCATAATTAATAACGTTATTTATTTATCGGATCGCATATTTTAACGCTAGGTGAATTCGTTTTCTAACAAGTCTAGAAGTTTTCGCTACAATTAACACAACAACCATCTATTTGTCCATCAAGTCTTAAGCGATGTCATTTGTTAAACGAGTGAAACAATTATTACTCCGGGGGGGGGGGGGACAACTCAAAACGCTCCGAGTTATAGGCGTAAACGGGAGTGGGAGGGACGGCCTTTTGAAATTATTATTTATAAATTCAGAAACGATTCGATTTTATCATCGAAACGACGACGAACGGACAATATTATTCGTATGCTGATGGTTTTATGTTTTAATTTTTTTCTCAAAAAATTACGATATTATTACTTCGTTAAAATGACGTTAAAAAATTTAATATTAACACTTTCAATGCCGACGTTATTTTGGTGTATCGCGCTACACGCCAAGCCAATATTTGATAAACATGGACGCCGTCGGATACGTGACGACGTCGGCCATACAGTGTGACGACGCTTCATATGGCCGACCGTCGGCACTTATCCGACGTAATTTAATTTTTCTCACTAAATTATTTAATTTTAGAAATGTAATGTAATGTTGATAACTACCTAAATTGTTCACTATAATACAACTACAACTATGACATATATTAAAAACAAATGATAATAGTATTAAACCATAATCAAATAACATGTGTTTTGCATTCGTTATACAGTATTACCATTGATTATATAATAGATATTATATAATCAATGGTATTACCGAACATTATAAATACAAAATCACAAAAATAGCGGAAACTAACAACCAATTGTACCAACTTATTTAAAAATATATACTGAGTGGCCAACTAAAATATTGTAGTCATAAACCATCAGCTGATTATTTAAAAACACTTTGAAAATAACTATAACTACGTCGGAGCGTATCCGACGTCGGCCAGGCGCGTTCGTCAACACTGTCGGAGCGTATCCGACGTCGGCATTGAAAGTGTTAATTGAACATAAAGATTATTTAATAATATAATATATTCAGTGTGGCAGTTATTGTAATATTTTCGAGGTGAGGTGGTGACGTCTTGTTTTAGTAAAAATTACACGTCGAGACAATGGAATTAAAAAAAAAAAATAGAAGAAAATTATAGTCCAGATGTATATTATATGTTCCCAACGGTTTTTAAATTGGATTAATTATTATCGCGCAATTATTACACAATAAAGCCACGAAATAGGAATACGTCCAAATGTTTTTGAAAACAATTCGTTTCTTATAACCGTCGAACTTCCGAAATGGAGTTTGAAACTATATGGCGTCTCTGTCACGGGAATCTATTCGAAACGACACGGTTTAATTTAGATTTTTCACACCCGACCATGGTTTTTATTCCAGATAATATTTGCACTTTTTTCCAATACTCTAATGCCTATTTATTTTTTTTTTCCATTCGATATTATTTGATATAATTTAATAACACTTGTTGTTGTTGTTGTTGTTGTTATAATATTATGTATGAACCACTTGACGTTATTCATTTGTTTGGGTTTTATATTCCAATCGATTTGGATGTTGACGTTCGGTAAAGCTTGAAAAAATGACGGGCGCGTGCACGCGATGATGACGATCGAATCGGCAACATAATATCGCGGACGACTGGTGTGTTCGTCGCGCGACGACGACGGTTCGGACGAGACTGAAACGACGAGACGGTTGAATTCGATAGGAAAAAAAGAGAATGTTTACGATTGCCGCCCGATCGATTTCGCCCCGCCCCCCCGGACACCATTGTTTTACGACACGTCGTCGTAGGCGGTTAGGTTAAATGGATATTTTATATTATTATGCAACAATTTGATTTCGATAGAATTCCATTTCGACCAAAAACGTTTCGGCACGATCGGACGATTAGAATTATTATTCAATCTCGCGAGACCCAGTTGTTTTGACCTCGTTTCGTGTCCGAGTGTGCACGCGTGGAAATCTTTTAAAACTCGAATTAGCGACGTCATAGAAACGAAAGGACGGTACGTCAAGTATAAAACCTTGAATGTTTTTGTCGGAGTAGGTAAAGGATATAAATGTACCTAACGCAAAACCCAGCCCTTTTTTATGGTTCAATAATTTAACAGCACGTAAAAAGGTTTAATTGTTTACGATACATTTAAATGTTCGGACGAAACCGACGCAGTGTGCTGGCCGTAATAAAAACAGGGAGACGAGAATAATATAAAATATGTCAAGAATAGAAAAAAATGAAAAAAAAAAAAAATGACGACGATTCAATGTGTACACGGCAGAGAGTGGTACATATTGCGTGTATATTATAATTCGCTGTGCCCGAGTTGAAACGTATTATTAACGACAGATCAAATCAGCCGGTATTGAGAGTATCGATGACGGTCGATGACAATAGTTTACGATGACGATTCGTAGAAAAGAAACTTGCAGTCGTTTCGGCGTGGTTCATCGCGTAGCGTTTGTTCGAAAACGACCGCGGAAAAAGAGTGATTAAATCGGAAAAATGCAAACACACACACACACACACACACGTCGAAATGATATCGCACTGTTCCGCGTTGCGATTATTTTTTATTTTTTTTCCAAGCGTTTCGCAGCGCATTACGTCATGCCGTCCCACGGCGGAGTTATAAAGTTTCGTTTACCGGACGTGAATTTGATCGCGTGCGAAAACAAACAGGTGGTTTCCGAATATTTGATTCGGGGGCGTCGTCGTCTTGGCCGGAGCACGCCGCCGTTCGTCAGACTTCGAAACGGCTTTGGACCGGTCCGAAAAATCAACACGAGTCGCGGCCACAAATCGATGTGGCCCGGGGAACGACTAAATCGGCCGTGTCGTATTCAGAGAAAAAATCGAGAGCCCCAATTAATCTTGTTCAGTACGATGTGATAAGACGAGCGAAGGCAATAATTGAAAACGACGCGCGTAATACACGCGTATATTATATGAAAAACGAAAATGACACAAATGACCGCGCGGAACGAGTGGATTACTACCGCTATAATAACACCGAATCCCGTGCCGCCTCCGTTTGTTCGAGTTTACCGTCGAGAAAGGCTCGTCGAAATGCGGTTTGTAAACGATTTATTTTTATAAATTCGAAAACGAGACCGAAAAGCGTTGTTTCGAGAGCCGACCGGAACAAAATTAAATTTTGAAAAAATTATCTGTGTTTTAGGTTTTAAACCCGTCACGAAATGAGATAAATCGTCTCCCATCAATGGACATAATATACAGTAAATGCCGCTTATAAGATTGACTTTAGGACCAGCACAAGACTCGAGTCTTATAACCGAATGAATCTTATAGGCGAAGTGGAAAAAAAAAATTAATTACGTATTTATAAATTTTATTTTACTACATATTTTGCTTTGATTTTAATACATTAACACATATTACATATTACATACTTTATTATTGAATAAATTTAATAATCCCGATAAAAAAAAACTAAAATTATAATAGGTAAATATTACATATAAAAATTATTTATTTTGAAAAATTATTTTTGAAAAAAATTTGTAATTTTAGTTTGTTTTTTATTTTGTTCTAATATTCCGAAAATATACTGTTCGTATTCGTATTGTATATTAAAATAATTATTACTATCGTATGATGATCATCGTCGTACGGGCTGGTATTTGCCGGAGGTTTATAAAATGCGACAAAAATATAATATTTATTTACTCATCAAGGAAAACTGTAGGCAATTGAAAATAATATTAATATTCGCTAATAAACCATCGGGTTAAATACTTCACGTGCACTGCGCAATGTTATGCGATCGAAACATCAAATACGAAAATTATAATATTTCGATAACTGTATCCGATTGGTAAAATACGGCATGTTATTTTCCCGCAGTCATAATACGTAATATACCGCCGCCGTCCGGGATTTCAATTCGTTCAAATGTATTGATAATGTACTGACGAGACTATAACGCCCAGAATTATTATTAATACTAGCTGAATAACCCGGCTTCGCCCGTGTGCAGTATAACTTTTTATTTTATCAGTTTTTTTCATTTTTACCCCTTTTACCCCTTTTAACTCAGGTAGGTGTCGAATTTAGGAAAATCCTTTCCCATGGGGTCTCCAATATATGAAACGAAACTGTTGACCAAATTTCATACTTAAAGCTCCAGCAGTTCCGGCCAGGCGAATTTTTCTAGTTTCACCTTTTTTACCCCTTTTAACCCCCTTAGGGGTAGAATTTTGGAAAATCCTTTCTTTAGGGGCCTCTGCTATATTAAAAGAAACTATTGACAAAATTTAATACCACAAAGCTCCAGTGACTCAGGATTTTTTCCATTTTTACCCCTTTTAACCCCCTTAGGGTTAATTTTCTTAATAATTCTCTCCGTATAAACCATCCTCGTACTTCAAGGAATATTATAAAAAAAGAATTAGCGAAATCGGTTCTGGGGTTGTTGAGTTATGCGCTTACAACACATTTTGTGATTCATTTTTATATATAAGATTTTTATTTTTTTTTTTTTTTTGACGTATTTCGATGTGTTTTGAGAACTGCATGCCGGTCTGCATGTGAAAAAAGGATCGCGAGATATAATATTAGAATTTCGAAAAAGTTTCTAATGATTGTATAACAATAATAATAGCAACGACGGAAATGAAATATTATCGAGAAAAATATGTGTGGTGTTTGTCAGACACGTGTCAGCCGCCACGCGATTATTATTGAAAACTCGACTTGGTCTACTAAAGAAAGTCACGAAATGTGTGACATTAGTGAAAGAAAAAAAGGAGACGGAATAAAATGAACTCGGGCGAAATCGAACGAAAACAGTTTTGAAACTATACGAAAACGGCGAATTCGCGATAGTCGAGAATTTTCTTTGTTTTTTTTTTTTTTTTTGAAAACAGTTTTTTAAACTATACCGATATCGAACGAAACGAAATCTAACGAACGTTACATCGTACTCGAACCGGGTCGTTCTGCGGACTGTATTATTATTTGCTTTGCCGAATCGATACACGAACAATAACAATAATAATTAATTAAAATAATGAAACTAAACGTACCTCCTATAACACTAACCGTCGTCGTCGTCGTCGGTTATTGTTTCGATTAGATGTAATTATTATTGGAAACGTTGATCGACAAATATTACGTTTTGCGTTCGGCCGCGGAATAAAATACGATTTATTTCGGATTGCGTAAATGCTTCTCGTCGATCGTCGAATAGAAACGAGTGCCGCCGAATTATGGAAAAAATATCAACAACTTTGTAGTTTTCAATCACAATAAAGCATAATAATATAAACAAAACGTATTTTTTAATAAGGATTTTTTCGATTTTTTTCAAAGAAAACGATTTCGACCGACGCGTTTGTCAGAAGAACCAATATCGTAATAATATAGTATACGAGTTTCGTCCGAGTTGAAAGTGGTATATACAATAACCCTCTCTCAAACAATCTGTTTTTGATTCGAATCGAATACAAAAGCCGCGCTTTTATGATATCATACTTATATAATATACGAGTATATATTGTCCGGTCTTATATAGATTCAGTTAATTTACAATATTATTATTCGGTATAGTTTTCGTCGTATCGAAATGGGGATGGGGGGGGGGGGAAATAAAAAGAAACATTCCGCATTCGAAAACTCGCTTTATCGACGAGGGACGACAATTATTTATAGAATATAATATCTACGATCGCTATTATGGTTTGTTGAACTTTTTGTGCGAAATAAATTTCGCCCGAAATATATTGCGACTATTTATATCGACCTCTCGAAAATGATATAATATACGGAATCGCCGAAGAAAGATAAACACGACCGAGTCTCGCGGAGAAAACTACGAGCTACATTGCACATCGGGCTAACTATACGAGCGGTCCATTATCGACTTTAACGTCAATACACCACTTTGTCCTATAGTTTTTTTGTTTTTTTTTCCTTCTCGGCGACGACGACGCCGTTAAATAAATCGTCGTGCCCTCCTCTCGGAGATAATACGGTAATAATATTCGAATGGCCAATGGCCTATCGCATTATTCTTTGCGAATTATATTGTTACGCGAACTGTACGCGTGCGTGTTATCGGGCAGAGACGCGTTCGCACGCGCGAATCGAGGAGTCTGACGACGAGAAAGTCTCAAACCGCGTCCGGGTAGAAAAGGGTTTTGTGAGAAAATTTACAATTTTTTTTTTTTCTCCTCGATAAAAGATCGAAAGTAGTGTTTTGTACGTGTCCGAGTCCTGCATTTTTACAGGGAAATTTCGATGTAAACACCATTTTCACGTACTCCAACAGACTCGATTTCTACTGACTGTTGAAATACTTACTCAGAACGTACACGTAGATATTCGAAATATTGATATTTTTCGACTCACGGGGAAAACTTGTCGTACCTGCGCGTCCTAACAAACACTGCGAATTTTATGGATGACGAAAACGTCCGGATCGTTTTTGTATTTCAATTATAATAAAATTGTTATCCGTTGGACGAGAGACCGGAAGACATTCGTACTTATCTCTCGGTTTTATAAATCCCGTTCACAACGTTCTCAACACTCGTTGGCCGGTTGTACGTTCATTTTTCACTCGAAGAAAAAATGCCGTGCCGTTCGACGCGACGACGTTGTAATTTATTTTATTAATTTATTATCATTGAAAGATCAGCGAGAGACGGGGAGAATGAAGTAAAAAAAATAAAAAAATAAAACGCTACTTGGCAACTGACCCAATTATTATTTCCGCGAAATAATCGCAATTGCGATTCCGAGTCTCGCCAGTCTCGGGTAGAAGACGCCGCCGCCGCCGCGGTAAGATATCGGTTTGTCGAAATTGTAATTCGATACACTCTTGCAGTGATAATAGTGTGTAAAGCTGGAAACGCACCGGCTGCAACATTATGTTGCAAAACGTCTCGCAACGTAGTTCAATGTTGCACGTTCCGCATTTTCTGTAGAATCAAATGATACTGGTGCACACTGCGTGCAACACTGACTTGAAACGTTGTGCAACGTATCGCGACACGAGGGCGCTGTTGCGCTGCCGAAGACCTCTTACATCAGTATGTTTGCAACGCCAATAGAGCATAGTACACGTTTATATACTTAAATATGGATATTGACGCGGATCGACTGCTCGTGCTTGTTGAAGCTCGACCCGCCTTATATAATTTTAATTTAAATTAACTATAAAACTTACCTTATTGTTATCAATAATCTTTCCTCAGCTGGAATACTTCTCCTAAAATTTGTATTCAACTTCTTTATTCTGTCTTCCACTAGACTCAAAAGCTCATAAAAGGTTGTAATATTCATTCGGCAGTATGTAGTTATAAAATTTTTCTGGATCGTTTTTTAATTCACGAATAAAACCGGAAATATTTCTCTTCTGGTTGATTGGGTGAACCCAAAATCTATTTTGTTTATCATTTTCCAATTCCAAAAACTCCAAAAATTGCCACAGCAAAATATTCACCTCTACTTCTTTATCCATGTTTGGAGTAGGGAAACAAACTAAACACTTGTAATAAACTTAATACTTAAACTTAGCACTTGTTACTACGACTGATAATCATGTACTGAAATAATCATGTTGTAGTAAAACAATTTCAAAACGTTGTTGCAGTCGGTGCGTTTCCTTTTTGTTTCGCAACATATATTTTGCAACATTATGTTGCATTGCGCAACATAATGTTGCAGCCGGTGCGTATCCAGCTTTACGTCTTCGCGTACAGTCTAAACGCCGATTATTGTTTTCGGCGCTGCCGTTTGGGCGGATTTGTTTTTCGTTTTTCGACGCGCGAAAAATCTTCTCCCGGGCACAAAGTGATAATTAATCGTTGTTTTGCCGCGCGATAAAAACGCGGACTGGCGGACCGGCGCGACCGGGGCTCGCGGCTCGGACGACCTCGCGCAAAACGCGGTACCGTCCGTCCGAATCGCGCGCGTTGCAATAATCGGCTTAACACGTCCCGGCGATTGTCCGGCCGGCCCACGAGCGCCGAACGGTCGAAATAGACACTTTAATCGGTCAAAAGGTTCGGGATTTTACACGTCCGTGACGGATAAACACGCGTCGAGTATTTTTAGACGAGAGGAGGACCGGACGACATTATAGTCGGGGGCGATACGAGTTCCGTGTAAATCGTCACGGGTTCGATGCCGCGCGCGAAATATAATAATAATTTATAGCGCCATGCGGGTGACTTTACGACCTTTAAAACTCGCGAACCATTATCGTCCGTGTCATTGGGTTTGTTTTAGTCGCGGAGAGAGAGAGAGAGAGAGCGAGAGAAAACACCAGGACCAATTTAACTGGCCGCCGCCGCCGCCGCCCGAGCCAAAAGGCTAGAGGCAGAGCAACGACGTTGCTTAGTTTGGAGAAAAATTGCTTTTTCCAAATCGTCTTGTTATATTATAATACATTTTTCTCATCACACCGTCAAAATAAACCGATAGCCAAACGAATAATATTTACCCCGTAGAATTCAATAAAACGATACCTCCCGAAACCACCCGAAAAGTCGTCGCACGTCCTTTTGGCTCAGGAGTGACGTGGACGTTGTCGTTTGCCGAGGTAAAAACGGCAGTACGGCGCGCATTGATAATCAACGCCCGCCGATGACGGAATATTAGTTTTATAAATGGAATTTATATCGTTGTTTTTATTATCATTTTCACCGCTGTGAAATATTATAAATCCCACGAGAAGACTCTAGTATAATATAATTATAGTACAGCGGTTCCCAAACCGTGCACCGCGGTGCCCTAGGGGCACCCCGAGCACTTTCTAAGGGCACCGCCGCATTCTACGGCCCATAAAAAATAGTTTAAAGTGAATGTATGTTTTTTTTTTTTTTTTAAGTTTAAAAACGCATTATAGTTTATAATCAAGTTAGTTGTGTACTTGGCTCAGAATGCTTAGATTAGGTCTAATAAAATAAATAAAGTTGGCTATCGAATTTGGTTCGAAAAAGGGCACCGCAGAAAAAAAAGTTTGGGAACCGCCGTTATAGTAGTTTCAGCGCAATCGATTTAAAATAACGATACAGTTGACGTTTTTAACAATTTAAATCCAACACAAATCTAAAAACGATGAAATTTAATTTAAAACACTTTTAATTACGTACCTATACGTATTTTATGATATTATTATACAATCCTTCTGTCTTTTGGTATTTGATACGTTTTTTTTTTTAATGTTTAATAATGGCGCAGGTAGATTGATCGGAGAGACATTGATTTCTGGAAATATTGCCGACCGAGAGAAAAATCTCTCACTTCGATTTGTCTTGTCGATACATTTTGTAAATATGATTCGTTCGGACACTTCACTGATATAATATGGTAATCGACTAGTTTTAGGCGATTCGAACGTACGGGGTACGTCTACAAGCGTTGAGTTTTCCAGCCGTTCCGCACGCGGTCACGAGGAGTTCATAACGCTTTGTACAATTTTGCAACAGATTTATAGCGTCTGTGTATATAGTCATAATCACGGGTTAATTTAAATAAATTATTTTATTAATTTTTAATTTTTATAATATAATATATTTATTATTATGTATATTTTATATTTATAATGAAAATATCATTTTAATATAATATGTGGGTACATAATAATTAAATATCATTAAAAAAATAAATAAATATCTGGGAGGGGTGGAAACCCCCCCCCCCCCGTAACTACACCACTGATGATCACAACACCGAGTGGACCGAAATTTCCTTATTGTTTGTTGGACACGTCTATACAATATGTCTGTCGATTTCTTATCGGACAGACCTTCTCGTCGTCACGCCGGCGGTTAAAACCGTAATGGAAAACTGTTTTTCCTTTCGTTAATGATAATATATAAATACGAGAAAATTGTCTCAATATTTAAAAATCGACTCATTACAATTTCAGCAGGGGAGGCGACCGCCCCGTCGCCCCTACGCCCGAGCCGCCGCCACCGGTCATGTCGAACTCTGCCGATCAAAATTCACCCGTTGAATTTGACGAGTGGCAGTTGGAACACGAGAACGGAATGCTGCTCAGTGACCGCGACATTCACATATTTTCGGTGACTACAGAGTAACAGTCGGGCGCGGCAAAATTACATCATTTTCCCCTTTTAGAGTCGCCAGACCGAACGGACGAATGGCAGTTTCCACGCGACGACCTTGATAATAGACGACGATCTTTATTATTTTATCAAGATTTACCGGTTGCCGATGACGGCGACGACGACGGTCAATTGTTGTCGTTGCTACGCGGTGGAAATCCGCCATTTAATTATCAAGAGTCGCCGACTGATGTACGATAGTCGAGCATACAGTTGATTGGCTGCATTCGGACTACGAGAGTTTCACGTCAACCTCGTGCTATCAAGATGCATTATATTTTGTAGACGATTCAGATGATGACTTTTGAACAAGACGTATCCGGCGATCAATGCGGCAGCCGATTGACGACGCCCTTTTTGTTGGCGAATTTCTCGTATTTTCTCATACGTTCGTAATATACGTATTTATATTGTTAAAAAAATAAAAATACTTACACATTTTTTCGGTAAATATAAAGAACATTTTACATTTCATCGATGCATGTACTGTTGGAGTTGAGCCCTGCCCGCTTGAGTCACACTGACTACAATTTATTAAAAATGTAATAATTAAAATAATTTCGTTTCGAAAAATGAAAAAAAAACGACGTATCCTGGTTCAACTCGGTGTCTAGTACACCAACGCCGAACCGTTCGACGACGACGGATATTATAACAATAATATTCCTAATGGCTTATGGGAAATATTTACGTCTATTTAAATAAGTCGTAAATTATAATAATTACTTAAAGCTTCGGACGCGGAGGAGCGTTTTATCTAATTTAAGACTCACTCGTTCCGTCCAAAAGTAATATTATGTAAAATAGTCGGTAGCTAATATTATAAACTGTGTCGGTTTGATATTAATAATGTATGATGAGAATACGTTTGGCCACATGAAAAGAAAAAAAAAAAAAAAGAGGCGTCGTCGCTCCGGGTATATTATTATTATTATTGTTACGACTCGAATATCACACTATACTTTTACTGCGAGTTATTAAATAATAGAATATCACACCGCGGCGAATGATTTCGTTTCGATAAACAAACCGCGACGAACGCGCGCGCGCGCGCGCCTTTAGTTTTGTCACCACGTGTTTTGGTTAAATAATAATAAATAATTGCGGTCATTTGATACGTTCGAAAGTAATCTAATATTTATCTACGGGTGTTTTTAATTCGCAATACCGTTTTCGGTTACTACTACGGCGGCCGTGCGGCAATTGGTTAAAGCGTATAATTAATTTCGTTACGTCCATTAGAAACAAAACGGTGGAGGACACGAACGACAACAGAAAAAAAAAAAAAAAAAACAAACACAAAACCGTTTGTTCTAATTGGCGAGGTATTTCAATTAAAAATCGCCCCGGTAACAACAATTTAATTAGGAGAAACGCTGAAACCGGCACGTGTCCGTCCCGTTAAGTATACGATAAGTAAACCGACGACGACGTCGCGACGTGGCGAAAAACCGCGTTCTCGTACAGAAAACACAATAATTAATACGTATTAACCGACGACGACGTGTGCGCGTTCTTACATAGTGTTTGGACTCGACAGATGGTGTTTTTTTATTGAACGTATTCAAACGACGTATTATTCTTAGCCCGAATCGATAATACAGGAATGTGAAAAAAACTCATTTTAATTTTTGGATTTCGCGGTGTTTTTTTTTTTTTTTCTTACGTTCGGGCATTCTTATAAGTTTAAAAACTATTTCGAGAAAATCTTTTTTCACGTATTCCTAAAATAGTAAAATTTTGAAATGTTTTCACATCGTTGAATAAGTACACCTAATATTATGTTGATTTTAATAATTCAATGTGATGAATTCGTCGGACATAATGAACTAGCTGACCCGGCGAACGTCGTTTTGCCATATTATATATTTCTAGTGAATTTTCTAGTATAAAAAATGACTAACTTATTGTAAGTATTGCGTAAGTATGCGGGGACGGCGTCTACGATCGAAAGAGGAACGGAGAGCGCACGCACGCGATTTCGGTAAAAGTTATGTAATAATATATGACGTTGCAAAATCCTTTTGGTAAACATCGTCGGGTTTTCGCTTTGATAATAATTGTATGACACATATTTAAATGTAAAATTTCATTACATATTAACATATTGTGTAATAATAGTAATAATACACAGCAGTTGCGAATAATATTATAATAATAACTTGACCGACGTTATTTAAATGTCTATACAATTTAGAATAAGTGTGTGTGTGTAATGTAAAATGTAAACGCGATAAAACCGTCGTTGTGTATAAAATATTATACGGCGTTTGATTTAAATATCGTTTTATTTATTTAAACATCGACAACGTTTTGATTTACAAAGTAGAGAAATGTTATCACAATGAGGGAAAAAATAATATGTTGATCGTTGCGTTGACCGCTTGCGCTTGTGTTCGTGTCGCTGGTCGTTCTTTTGGCCCGGAGAGATTCGATTTTACACGGTTTTAATCGTGACAACCATTTTGATATTCTTGCAACTTGCAACTGAAATGTTTCGTGTTGGGTTGTTTTTGCGAGCCGCGTCGACGGGATCGGCTAAAATAAAATAAAACATGGTAATAAAAATATATAAAATCGTGTCGATCAGAATAATAATATTGTTAAACGGAACTCGTTTAACGGCGGCGGGCGCGATAGAAAAAAAATCACCTCTACCTAAGAACGCGTAGAGACGAGGACGGTGTGAATAAAAAAAGAAAAATATCGCTTCGTTTTCGTATTACTTATTATTTGAAAATATGTAAAAAAGAAAATAAAACCGTACTAAAAAACACAAATATTAATCACGCGCACTCTACGCCACGACTGGATTGAAGTTTTACGATCTATTGGTTCGTGTATGACATTTTCAACAAGTACAGATATTTTATAGGACTGCGATGATATTATAACAATAATATTCCTAATGACTTGTGGGAAATATTTACGTCTATTTAAATAAGTCGTAAATTATATCGGTTTTAATGCGCGTACTCGCGCGTGCCCTTTTCAACCTCCCACCGCTCTTTGCAAATCCCTACGATTTTAAATTGTCGAATTTACTAAAACTACACCCCTTCTCGTGTGCAGATGAAATACGCCGGAAGTCACTCGCCGGAGTCTTTTGGACATGTCGCGTGGACCAGTAAAAATCTGATCGTTGAAAACGTATAGAATGTTGTAAATGTCACAGTCGTTCTGTAGACGTCGTTTCCCCATTTACAATAAAATGATCAAAGATCTCGTATTATAATAATATTATACTTGTTGCACGGGTATTTTTTCAAATCGAAAATTCGGCCGCCGTCAAAAACAACAATACCTAATAACTAAATTGATTGAAAATAATACAAAGATACTTCGAAATAAACGTCATCGCAAACTAAACTATACATTTGACAGCCGACTACGAAACGCCGCGCCGCCGGAGATTATTTAATTTATTTTATACGAGTACTTTTTTAACGTATAAGAGACATGTATGATTTTTACCTAATGGCCAATTATTTTTCGCAAGAGCCAAAACAGCTGGTTTATGGTTGTTCGTCGTCCGGAGCTCATTAAGAAGACTCTTAAATCCATCTCGATCCATTTCTGGGGTGTCTGCAACAATCTTTGAACACAACTACAAACGTTTAGTTCGGTGTCCCGCCTGATAACAATATCGATGATTAAGTTTTGTCATTAAATCAAACGATATTTTTATGATAAAAAACAATAATTATTGTTAGCACGAGTCTAGTCGAGTCGAATGATTCGGAATACTAAATGTCAATATAAATTATTTAGAAAGTCAGACTGAGTTTAACTTAGATAGAAGTTAAAATTTAATCACTCACGCGGTATTTTACCGAAAGTGGTTGAAATACGAAAGAGTAACGAAAATGATCGAAATGATTTGAGTTCGCGTTTAACATTTACAAAATTATTATTCATTAATATAATTAAGTACTATTATTTAAATACTTCTCGGTTGTCGGCTCTAAAATGTGTCGGACGTGTTGATAAAATTAGATTGGTCTTGGGCGATTTGATTTTATTCGTTCATGCGGAGATGCATGTCGGCCAAGAACGAGAATGCCGCCATCTCTTGCGCCTCGTCCATCGTGTTGCCCGAACCGAGGAAAATTCGGTCGGGACAGACGTCTAACCGAACCAACATGGGCTTGTCGGCTGTAAAAAACGACGACACAAAGACAGTTTTCGGATGAACACGTAAAATATCAACGAAACTCACCGAGTCCCTGCGTGACCGGGTTGTAGAGGATGTTCGCCATGCCTTCCTCCGACGCAATGTTGTCGACGAAGGTTACGTGATTTGACGCGATCTTAAAGCCGGTCAATGGCGTATTCTGAAAAACAGGACGAAATAAACAGACGATTACACACCGACATATATCGTTGCGGTATAATTAGATTCGTACTTTCAGTTCGGTTATCCACGGGTTCGTGGACGACATCAAACGCTTCGAGACCTCGCCGAAGTCGGCCGCCGCCGATGGAACTCGCGATTCGGCCGCCGCCGCCGGTGGAACTCGCGATTCGGCCGCCGCTGCCTTTTTCTTCGCCACCTTCGCGCGTCTTTTCACGGCTCTCTTCTCCGCGACCGTGAGGGACGGAACGTCGGCGGTTTGCACAGGCCCGGTCGAAAGGGCTGGTGGTGGTGCGTCGTCGCGAGGGGGGATGATTCCGGCCGCCGGATTGGCATCTATCCGGACGATCGTTGCCGCGGGCCCGGTGACTTCGGACGGGATCGCGGCGATGCCGGAAGCCGGTGCGATCTCGTCCGGTACGGAAACGACGGCCGCGGACGATGGGGAAGCCACGACGACCGCCGCCGCGTTCTTTTTTACTGCTTTATTAGCGCCGGCAGTCGAAAGGGTTGGTGAAGTTGGTGGTGCGTCGTCGCAAGAGGGCATTTCGGCAGCCGGTTTTGGATCTATCCGGACGATCGTTGCCGCGGGCCCGGTGACTGTGGACGGGATGGCGTCGGAAACCACGTTCGCAACAAGTGGCGGCTGTACGTCACTTGTTGACGCGTTCTTTTTGCCGCCCTCTATGGTGGTTTTCCGGACGGGAGCCGGAAGGGACGGCGCTTCGCATGCCGCGGGGACGTTGTCGTCGAGAGAGGGGATTTCGGATGCTTTGGTTCCCGCGGGCCCGGTGACTTCGGACGAGTTCGCGGGGACGCCGGAAGCCGCGGGCGCCGATGCCGTCTCGTCCGCGACGGAAACCACGGGGAGCTCGGGGACCACGCCGCCGAAGTCGGCCGACAGCGTCCGAGATTTTAGCAATCGGACCGCCGCCTTTTTCCTTGCTACTTTCGCGCGTCTTTTCGCGGCTTTCTTTTCCGCGTCCGTGAGGGACGGGACGACGACCGCGACGTCGGCGGTTCGCGCAGGCGCCGGGGCCGTCTCGTCCGCGACGGAAACCGCGGGCAGCGCGTTAGCAACAGGTGGCGGCGGAACCGCGTCGAGACAGGGGATTCCGGCTGCCGGTTCGGGATCTACACGGACGATCGTTGCCGCGGGCCCGGTGACTGTGGACGGGATGGCGTCGGAAACGACGTTCGCAACAAGTGGCGGCTGTACGTCACTTGTTGACGCGTTCTTTTTGCCGCCCTCTATGGTGGTTTTCTGGTCGGGAGCCGGAAGGGACAGCGCTTCGCATGCCGCGGGGACGTTGTCGTCGAGAGAGGGGATTTCGGGTGCTTTGGTTCCCTCTGGCCCGGTGACTTCGGACGAGTTCGCGGGGACGCTGGAAGCCGCGGGCGCCGATGCCGTATCGTCCGCGACGGAAACCACGGGCAGCTCAAGGACCTCGCCGAAGTCGGCCGCCGGCGTCGGAGATTTTAGCAATCGGGCCGCCGCCTTTTTCCTTGCTACCTTCGCGCGTCTTTTCGCGGCCTTTTTTTCCGCGACCGTGAGGGACGGGACGACGACCGCGACGTCGGCGGTTCGCGCAGGCGCCGGGGCCGTCTCGTCCGCGACGGAAACCGCGGGCAGCGCGTTAGCAACAGGTGGCGGCGGTACAGCGTCGAGACAGGGGATTCCGGCTGCCGGTTTGGACGAGATCGCGACGACTCCGGAAGCCGGCGCGATCACGTCCGGTACTGGAACGACGGCCGCGGACGATGGGGAAGCGACGACGGGCACGTTCTTCGTGCCGACGTCGACCGCAGCCGCTTTCTTTTTTACTGTTGTTTTAGGGGCGGTGGTCGAAAGGGTTTGTGGTGGTAGTGCGTCGTCGCAAGAGGGCACTACGGCAGCCGGTTTAGGATCTACACGGACGTTCGGTCCCGCGAGATCGCCGACTTTGGACGGGATGGCGTCGGAAACGACGTTCGCAACAAGTGACGGCTGTACGTCACTTGTTGACGCGTTCTTTTTGCCGTCCTCCATGGTGGTTTTCCGGACGGGAGCCGGAAGGGACGGAGCTTCGTCCGCCGCAGGGACGTTGTCGTCGAGAGGAGGGATTTCAGATGCTTTTGTTGCCGCGGGCGCCGGGACGATCACGTCCGCTACAGGAACCACGGGGAGGACGGTTGGCGGCGGTAAGTTATTTTTTGACGCGCTTTTTTTGGCGCGCTTTTTGTTTTTATTTTTCCTTACGGTAGCCGGAAGGGACTCGGCAGAAGCTTCCGGGTCGCAGCTTACGGTCACCGTCGGGTTGTCTGCCGACTCCTCGGACTTGCCGTTACTCTTCGTGACACCGTTTTCCTCCACTTCAACGGCTGCCGTAGTCGGCGAAGTCTCTTCGACGCCGATCGTCTTTGCGGACGGCAAACAACGCTTGTGCACGTATTCCTGGCACGCTGTCGATAACCAACGAAAAATGTTTAGATTCCGCCTAAATTCGAAAACGTTTTTATTTTTGTAATTACCTTTGCACCAGAACATATTCGAATATAGGCATCTGCTTTTGCATACAGCGCACTTCTTCAGGATCACTCCGGAGCATTGATCTTTTTCCTCGATTTCGTGCACACAACTGTAGAAAAACGAAAGCGTTTCGTGTTATATGATGTATATCGTTTCCGAATAGCGCATAATGTTAATACAAATAAGTATAATTACTTCATGTTGATTGGTGAACGAGTAGAAGAGTAAATATTTCACAAATATACAACGTTAGATAACGTTCGAAAAGAGTTCGAAAATCGAAGAAAGTATATCCAGGAGATAAGAATAATAATTCGTTCGTTATTCGAGCTCTTGCAGCAATGCGAATTGGCAATATGTTTACGGCACTTTTCAAATCCGTTGCTAACGAAAACAATTTTTAGAAAAATCTATTCGATTTTATAAAATAACATTTATCACGAGTCAATAAATATATTATTTTTTTTTTTTGACATTAGAGACTATACTCGTAGTTAACTTACGTTTTGAGAAATTATTTCAACGAATCTCTACTTCCCAACTCACAGCGCAGGTACCGTTTTGATTTGGTTTCGAATCTGTTTAATTTATTTAGATATTTATTTTTTTTTCAAAACGTAGCATTATCGATCCCGCTGTAGGTAATAATATTAAGTTTTGTCCGACAGCTAACAGTATAAACTGTAATTCAATTCTACGCGTCCCAAAATTGATTGGTAGTTATATTATATTACATTAAACCCGACCAAGTTTGAAAGACTGTCGTTTCAGCTTTTATTTAAATAGTGAACATGTTATATCTTATAATACTAGTCTTATAATACAACTCAAGATAATATCTCGATACTATATTATAGTCGAATGTATCACAAAGATAAAACAAAGTATTATTTTATAATAGTAGTAGTTGGAATTGAAATTTTAGTATTCATTTTTAAAATTAAAAATTCACATTATCTCGAAAGTATTTAAACATACCCGACTGTGTGTTGATGTTTTTAAAGTTAAGAAGATTTTATTGACAATTTATTTTATAATACAAGAAAAGGAAAATAAAATGTTTTATTATTATACCCTAATAGTGAGTTTACATTTTTTTTAGATAAATTTTAATTAATTGTATTCTTTTAATACGAATTTAATGAATATTTTGTGTGTTACGAAAATTTGATTTATGAATGCGTATATCTGGAACGATTAAAAAATGATCGTATCACATCAGAAATGTATCACATTATAGATTCGACAGCTCTGATAAAGTGTTAGTTGCTTAATTAATTGATTAATAGGCATTGCAAAGGGATCAACCCCTGCCAATTCTCAGCAAGAAGAATTATTCATAGATAGGTTTTGATGTTCGTATAGAATAAATATTATTTATTAAAACAGAAAAAAAAACAAACAAATCAACAATAGACTATTACACGATTTTCAGGGTGTTTTTTAAGAATTTATAATTATTTTTCCGAGGACGTTTTCGTAGGTTTTCGTGGCGTTTTCGCGTGATTTTAAGGCTTAAAAGTCCGAGCCCTGTGCGTCAAAGAGTAAAGTTATTGCCGCCTATCGCGTGGCGGCGCGCGTCCCCTCGATTCGAGTCAAGTCCTATAATAGAACAGTGTTGTTTCGGACGTCTCGCGTCCGTTTCGAAAGGGTCTGTCCGATAATCAGCGAGTCCATTAGAAGAATCGTTACCGTTTTGAATTGTTAAATATTGTTTAACGTCTTCGCCGCAAGGTTAGGCTCGCGTCTCGAAAACTATGCGCGCGCGCGCGGACCCCTCGGTAAAAACATTTAATGACTCCGAGCACGGTCGCAGGTAAATACGTTTTGTTGATTAACTAATGGTCTTTATTACACAACTAATAAAACACTCCATTCCATACCCCCGGTAGTTGCCAACAGTTCGCGAAACTACCGGCAAACTATTCCACAACTATTTACCTGACCACCTAAATCGTTTCACTCGACATAATCCAACTTCGCCAAAGTCCTGCTGCTGCTGCTGCTGCTGCTGCCGCTGAGGGGAGAGAGAACGAGAATATTCCGGCTTTCGGCTTTCCGGACAGCCTTTTCTAGTCATAACACGGAGCGGGGCGGCGCGCGGGCGCGCGCACATTAATTTCGCCCTATTATTACGTTGAATTCGCGCCGCGGCGTTACTGTGTCGACTGCACTAATTCAGCGTCGTGTTTAGGTTCCGATCGGCGGTGTATACATACGACTCTGTAATATAGAAATCTACTTTTCCCCCGTCACCAGCGCAGCGCAGCGCCGCCCCGAAGCGACGACGGTCGCCGAACGAGAGACTCGCGGCCGAGTTTCGCCGAAACGTTCTTCGACGACGACGACGACGTGCGTTATGATTATTGTTAGCTACCTCCCACGCGTCTGTCGTCCGTCTCGTTTAGAAATTCGACTTACGGTCGACGAGACGTCATCATCATATTGTGTTCGGACTTATCTAGATGAAAATATTCATCTAGAGCATATAGGTTCCCAACCTATGGTCCGCGAGACATTGTGAGGTGGTCCACGATCCATACTTACAAAATGTAAAAATATTTTAATAATTTCATTAGAAAGTTAGAACGGAATTTCAAAAGTGTCCATCCTAAATTAAGTGATCGACTACCAGAGTTTTTCGTGGGTAAATCAGAAAATTTGAAGAAAAAAAAAATGAAACTAGGAAACAAGTGGTTCAAGATTTGAGTCAAATGAAAAAGTTCTATCTGCGTCATTTAAAATTTCACAATTAATCGCAAAATCAAAGAAACCACACACAATTGGTGAAAATTTATTAATAAAACCTTGTTTACTAACTGCCGTAGAAGAAATTTTAGGTGCGGAAGCTAAAAAGAAAATTCAAGAAATTCCATTATCGAATAATACTGTGAAAGCTCGTATTGATAAAATGTCTTTCGATATCGAAGAACAATTATTAGTAAAAATAAAAATTCCCCTTTTTTCGCATTGCAGTGTGATGAAAGTACTGATGTTTCACAATGTTGTCATACTTTAATAAAACAAAAATCAATTATAATCATTATTAAAAGCCTATTATAATAAAGAATTTCATTGTTTTTTTATTTATTCATATAATAATAATCAAAATTCTAAAATATGTGAAAAAAAATTGATTCTTATTTGTAAGAAAAATAAGGTATAAAATTGAGGTGGTCCGTGACGTATCGAAAGTTCTCATAGTGGTCCGTAGTACCAAAAAGGTTGGCAACCACTGATCTAGAGAAACTCGTTTTCGGATGTGATATTACGTATTATTCGTTCGTCTTTAATCCCATCTAGATAAATACGAGTTACGAGTTATCTAAACATTTTTATCTCTGATCAACACTTTTCACTTATCTAGATACATTTTGTTTTTGAAATCGTCAGGATTGTTCAGATGCGATTTTTCACATTTTTCATGAAATTTGTTTATAAGTTATAAACCAATATGATACTGACGAATCGAATGATGGGCTACTACTATTTATAATTATTTGTAATTACGATGAAAATGCTAAAAAAAATTATTATTATTATTATTACCTACTCGTATAACGTAATTAATATAGATATTTAATTTTAATAATTTGTTTCCGTTCGTGTTTTCATTAATTTCATTATTTTATCTGACTAAAAAAAAAAAAAAAAAAACGTATTTTACATACTTATAATCTGTGGTTAAGCTTCTGATGGGACATTCTGTAGGGCAAAATATATAATAATATATTCGTTTAGGTATAATATTATACTCGTTTAATAATATCGTATCCTTTTCTTTTTTTTCATCTGAATAAAAAAGTGTTTATATCTTCTTTATCTAGATCGATATGAGTTTGATTATCCTTTATCTCCATCGAAATACATCCGAGGCGCATTATTTTTATCTTTATCTGTATAAAAAAAATTACTCCTATCTTATATCCAAACACTGCAGGTTATTATTATTATCGTTATTAATTAATTTTTTTTTTTTTGCGATCCACTCGAAACGCTACGAACGTTTAGTTTCGTATAATATACAAATAAGTCGCGGAAAAAGATCAAGGATGTTTTTTTTCGCCGGCCGGCGTGGAAAAAAATGTTGTTTTTTTCCCCTCGAAAACACTCGTGTACGCCGTTTGATGTGTGTGTTTTACGTTACACTTCGATTTTACAACGCCGCCGTTTACGCGGGACTACAATAATAGTGGTTCGAGTTTGTAACCGTTTACAGGCATTTATTTAATAATACTATTTTATAATATACGTCCCGCCGCCGAAGCGTAAAACGAAGAGGCTTAAATGGAAATTTTAGAAGGCGATGCTATTTTGATTTTATTTATTTTTTTGTGAACTGAGAAACAAATTATTAAAAAACGTATAGAATAAAATCGACGCGTATACAAAGTACTGTAAATGAAAAAACGAAAATTCAAAAAAAAAAAATTAAAATGAAAAATACATTTTCAATTTGTTTTTGTTCTATACTATGATACTATAATATTATGAAACGAAAGGCGTTTTTTTAGTGTTTCGACAAAGAAGTCCAATTTACATTTAATGTACTGCCTATAATTAAAACGAACGTATCGAAACAATAAAATTAATTACGGTGGGAAAAAACCGACTACACGCATATTTCACGGTCATTATTTTGAAAAAAAAATTGATTGTTTAATCTACAATTTAATTTTAACAAACTAAACTATTCCAAAAGCACGCGATATTCAGCGATGGTTTTTCTTCGGGCGAGGCGATTTGTTTTAACAAAAATTACACGTCGAAACAACGGAGTTTGACATTTTTTTATCGTCGTCGATGCGAGCAACACTACACTTCTGTTCCTAGTAATTTCAAACTGGAACAGTCATCGCGCAATTTCAACAGAATAAAACGACGGGACGCAAACATGTTTGCCCGCTCTGCCGCGTAATTTATTTCTACCATTGAACTCACAAAGTCAAATCGGCGGCGTTTGAAACAATAGCGCGTCGCGCTGCTCGACACAACTGGATTCAAAATGGCAGTTTCATTTAGATGTTAAACACATTCGTAAAACAAACGAAATAAATCAGTCGAGTTTAGATAAAAAAAAAACAAAAAACAACTACGCATGGCGTCGGTGGTGATCGAATTAACAAAACGACGCGGACGGCGACGACGCGCGACGGTTCGAACAAAATTGAAACGGTAAAAGTCGATAAGAGAAAAGCGAAAACAAACGATTACCGTCCGATCGATTTCACCTCGTTGTCTGGTCGGTCGGGCAGTGGCCCGGTGTAACGATAACAGCCGGAATTTTCTTCTTTCTCTATTCGGACTTTGAACACGACTGCATCCATTCCATCATCGCGGTTTCGCGATTATTATTTCCGAAAATTTCATAAAGCTCTAGTGAAGCTCTAGTCAAATTAGAGAAAATATTACTACTTGATACCCTCGAGGCTAAGAGGAATTTATTTACTTCGAGCATTCAGTCGAGAAGCCGTCCCTCTTGCCTGGAATGCATGTTATAATGCGAACGAAAAAGAATCCTGCACCTCCTGAAAAAAATATGTTCTTCGATTCGCGCCCGTGGTAGTACTTTGTAGAATAAAAAAAAACGTTTTTTAATCGCCTATTTTAGATTAATCGAGTCCAAATGGACTTCTTGTAGTGGTTTTTCGACACGCAATTCGATAAATTTTATATTCTTTGAAATTCCATAAGGGAAAATCGTTCGCTTTAAAGCGCAGCGGTTTTCAAATTATCATATTTCATTCTTTTTTTTGATTTTCGTTGATATTTTACAAAAAATAATCGAAAAAAAAAAGAGAAGATTTATGAACGCGGTATTATTTTATAATCGCCGTTTGTCATAATTTATAAACATTGCTCTATAGTTATCGTTGAGAATTGGATAACGGGATTTTTCAGCGTATATGCGCGTATTTTGATGAGATGTTCGCAATATTCTTCTTTTTATTTCTGTAAAAACGCTCTATGGGCACACCAGGCCAGTAAATATGCATCGACAAACGAGTAATAACGGGCGAAAAATGATTTGAACGGTTTTGAACGCTACGAACATGTTATTATCGCGTTTCGAACGAAAGGTGCACGACCCGGCCGGGCGGACCACTCCTCGGACGGGCACTCGTCGTCACTATACTATCGACGGTTATCGCAGATCGTTAAGTTATCAAGTCCGAGACTATTTTACTGCCGTTTATCTGGAAAGGAGAAAACGATTTCCGCACGGCGCGAGAGACGGGGCGACGACGTTACTCGGAACAAACGAGTCGATTAACATCGCCCTCTTTTACCGCGCAGTGTTTTCCGAATAAGACGTATCAGTCACAAATGAAACGTAAAGCGCGCCCGCGCCGCTCTCTCGCAAATAAAGACGGCAAACGCCGCGCAATCTCGCTCGACCGGTAATGACTTTTATTTTTACGTACACTCGCAAACGCAAATAATTTGACATGTTATAAATATAATATGTGTGGGAAATCGCACCAAATCGTTTTCATTTCGTGCGACGGCGACGGCCGACGACGGGCCCCACGGTTCGATAAACTGACCGCGGCTCGATCGCGACATACACCCCCCGTACACGCAATCAAAGTATGCGCCAAAGTCCGCGTCAAAGTCAAAATATCAAATTGGCACGAAACTCTTATCGACATAATTATTCTTCAAGCTAGATAAACAGCTTGATTAGATTGCGTCAAAATAAATTCTCTGCACTCTTTCCATTTGTCACATTATCAGTCGGAACGCAGCGTTATTTTTTTGAACCGCATGTCGTTGTTATTAGCACTTTTATTCGTGACATTCGATTATTCGAGTCAATTTTTTTTTTGTAGTGTTCGGTTTTAGTTTAAAACTTCTGATCATGGCAGAGGGAGGTATGTACTATATTTTTAAGTATAATAACATTATATTTCTGTTGTAATTATGCGTAATACAATACCCGTTTATAAAGGCCAATTTGAGTATTAATTTTGACCTAAAATTATTGGTTATAATGGTTTTTGTTATTGAGTATGGCTTTGTCGAGTTATAATTTTTTTACGAGCAATAACTACAGGCTTTTGACAATCGTATACTTTTGTAAAATTATCCGCCTACGTCCGCCATTTTGACGACGCGTCGTCTCGGAAAATCGTATCGCCGAGTGTTTTTTTTCCATCGAAACGTTTCAACCGTTCGTCGAACGCGTCACGTCGCGTCGATACGTTAAGTGGCCCACACACGATCAGTTTAACTGTGCAGTTTATCTGTGAAATTAACTGAGTAAAAATTGTACCGTTTTTCGTGAGGTGTAGTCACAGTTTACTGGTCTACCGAAAATTCTATATCCCACAATTCTGGTAAACTTCTGTATGCATCAATAAAATGCAAAAGTTGTTCTTTTTTTTTTTTTTTGCCATGGCGGCGACAACAGTTGAGTAGTAGAACAATTACAAAATATAATAAATAATAAAAAATATACAAAATAATACAAAATAAATCGCGGATGTGCGTGGCTAGAAACGACTAGAGAAGACTGTGCAAACTGTTCGATTAACTGATTAAAAGTGCGCCGTTAATCGGTGCAAAGTTGACTGCGCGAAAATCCGCCAGAACTGCACAGTTTCCTCATTTTAGAGGCATGACGTCATACGTGATAAACTGCACAGTTAAACTGATCGTGTGTGGGCCCCTTTAGACCGGGGTGGTCGGCTATCTTTTTATTTACACGTGTGCGAGCGCGCCGCTCACACGAATAGCATTTCCAGCGTTATTCGTACAAATATTATCGAATCAATCAGATACCTTCAAATAACATGTCTATAAATATTTACAAAAATAAACGATTGCGCTATTGGCACACCGTTTCCTATCGGGGTATTGTTGGACAAAGTCGAGAGCATCGATTAAGCGAGCGTCGCGCTAACCGCGCAATAGGTTTTTTCACCGCCGCCGCCGCCGCCGCCGCCGCCGCCGCAGTTGATTACGTACACGTGTTTTTTTTTTCAATTTATCACGACTAATAAAATTAATTCGTGGTTAGAGGAGACCGAAGAAGCTTTTTCAGACGACTCGGACTACTACTGATAATTAATTTGTACTACTTTATATGAAAAAAATAACTGTTTTTAGAATAAGATTCTAGTTTTTTATAATTATTTTATAAATTATTAACTGTACATAAAAAGTATTATGCGTATAACTTTTCAGTAAAGGATAAAAGCGTACATATTTCTAGGTATTGATTGATTTTTTTTAAGTCAATCGAGTAATTAATAATGCTATAAAAAGTAAAGGGTGAGCACGACGGGTTAACCGCGTGCGGCGGGCCATATTACTTTTTTTTCGATTTTTCGTCGAGGGCCACATGATTATGGGAAAAAATGTAAACGAATGCGATATCCGTGCTTGCGATTTATCAGTTGATTTCGTGATTAGTTGATTTCACCGATATTTCGGAGGTTGAGTTTTGCGCTGTCGAACGAATGAGAAACAAAAAGGACGGGACACCGGAGTTCGGGAGACTGACGGGATGATTAATAGAGGCGAATCGTCCTTTTACATTTAAACGCGACGACGTAGCGATCGCTTTTGAAAAACGGTTCTCAGCGGAAATCGGCCGAGTCTCTGGAACTTTTGAGATAATTAATATTATCGATGTCGGTAATTCGTAATTATAATATATGCTAATACGGAATAGATACATTCGATTACGCGTTACCGTAGAAAAACTCTTTGTCGAGTCGGCTAATTTAAAACGTTTGGTAATTTTTCAATGTCATTATTATTTTTATTTTTGAAAAAAGAGCGTTGAAATAAATTTTGAGAAAACTAGTGCTGTACGTACTAAAAAGTAACGCCGCCGTGCTGACGCGCTCTCCATCTTAAATGCGAGACTGCACCAAACAAAGTAACATAATATTATTGTCAGCGCGGCGGCCGACGACGACGTGGCGGTCCATTAAGAATGCATTATTTTAAGTGGTCGGCGGGCAACGTGACTCCATTGCATAATAATAATCATTGTGCGCGACGCGTTCACGAACACTGTTTTAGCGTCAGATATGCGCGCTAATATAATATGTAATGAGTAGGTAAATAGGTTTTAGTGTTATTGTTGAAATTATTATTATACGCGTTGATGGCGATAATAACGACGGGTAGGCGCCGCCGCCGACGGGGAGCAAACCGCGCGATCGCGATGTCGTAATATTTGATTATTGTTTTCGTCCTGCCGCGCGTATCGAATAAACATAATATTTATTTCCGGACGCGGCGAGCGAACCTAACCGGCGACGGCGATCCTCCTTTTCCGTCCTGCTCGGCGACGTCGGAGGGTCGAATGAAAAGCGCGTCGACCGCCCTACACTTACTGTACGTCGGCATACCCCGTTCGCCGAGACACTGGGACCATCGCGGTTGTAACGGTCGTGCCGAGGTTCAGTCGCGTCGATACCTGTCGCAGATATTATAATCTCTATACATAATATAACTGTAAGGTAGGGTTGCCAGATTATTATTACTGAAAACCGGGACATATTTTTAAAAATATTAGTATCAAATTCCTTAATCTAGAAATTCCTAAATCTAACCTATCTCTTTAATTTCCCTGTCCTAAATTTAGTTTGTAATAGGATTCTATCATTCTATCATTGAATATATTGTTTTCCATATAAATATTTTGAAAGAAAAATACTGAAAAATGTGTATTAATTAATTTATTATTATAATCGAATTTATTTGGTAAATATTTTTTTGTTAAAAAAAAAAAATTAGTCATTCGGATAAAGTCAAACTGTCTTCGGCTTGTTTGGTTGAATATTTGGACGAGTTGTGGACTTTTTTCAACAAATCTTGTTGAATGCATGCTACCACGCCACTAGATTAGATTAGACAATAATAAATTCATGATATTAGTTATTCTTATTACGCAACAGTGGAAATTAAAAATAGATCAAAACTAACGTATCGACGAATAATATAAATAAGCGAGCGGCGTATAAATTATATCCGGTATTCCATTCAGTATACGTAATAAAAATAAATTGTTATTTTCTCAACTATAAATATTAATCCGGAACATTTTCGTGTCCCGAGGCCTTTCTTCGGGACACCGGGACAAAAGTCACAAAATCGGCAAATCCGGGACATAATATGGCAACCCTACTGTAAGGTGCTTTTTCTTGAAATCCTCCCACGGCTCAAACCGTTGCACGGATCGGGTTGACGGAAGGGGTAGAGATTTTTTCGTTCCGATTTTTCTGAAATCAAGTATACATACTCTCAGCTATAACACGAATAAACATTGTCTATAAACTTTATTCTGAGAAATTCCACTCTCGAGGGGGGTTAAATGGGGTAAAAAGGGTGAAACTAGAAAAATTCGCAAATCCGCCTGGCCGGAACCGCCGGAGTATGAAATTTGGTCAGCGGCTTCGTTCTATATAGTGGTGGAGACCAGTTGAGAAATGATTTTCTCTGAATTTGACCTGTCCGCCTCTGAAAAGAAGACGCGCGCGCGGCGCTTTTGGTGAAAAACCGTTTGGCGGAGACGATGACCACCACGAGTAAGTAGAGTTTTTCGTGAGGTCTTTGTTAAAACTAACGAGTATACTCGTATAGTATAGTACGACCGACGAGAGACGCTAAACCAGTCCGAAAGTTGGCTCCGATCGCCGCGAGTTTAGTAGGTCGTTGAACGCGGAGCTCTCGTTGTTTAGATGCACCAAGGAGTAGCGTCTCTCAGTGGCCATACTATATATTATACTCGTTAGTTTTAACAGCGACCTCACGAAAAACACTACTTACTCGTAGTCATGGTCTCCGCCAAACGGTTATTCACCAAATAAAGCGCCGCGCGCGTCTTCTTTGACCGCCAAATATCTACCCCGCCGGTATATTATTCCGCCGCCGCCTCTAATACGCTAATTTCCCCGCGCCGTTGGAAAATTAAAACGCGAATGGCACGCGTTACATTGTTTGTGTTTGTGGTGTTCCAGAAAAACATATTTATTTTCGCCAATATTGTTATAGCGTGTGTTTTAATAAAAATAAATGTTTACGCGCGATGTGTCGCGAGTGTCGAGAAAGTCCGATGATTAGTGGTGGCGAAAAAACAATAATGTAAGTGGTCCGCGCTTGTTCGTATTTTGAATCGTCATTAATATTCGGAAGAAGTTTTTTTTTTGTCTACATATTATATGAATTGGATTTTGTCAATAATTCTATTGTCGCGATATATTTCGTGTACGTCACAATTCGAAAGAATAAAAACGAAAAACCATAATACAACTAATAATGTTACGCGAACAAAATAATTTACGTCGAATTTTCAGCTGCTTTGATGACAAACCCAACGCACGTCATATTATATAAATCTATAGAACGGACGACTCGATCGGGATCGACCGAAATGAAATAATATTATTCTTATTATTAACGACGTACAACAATACGGGTTGATAACTCGTACGTGTGTACCTCTTAAAATAGTCGCCGGCGCGGCAACAATATCCACCGGACTCGGCGCAGGTAAACGGGTTCCCGGGAACCGACTCGTACGCAGCCGGCAAAAAGGTCGTTACCGTTTCGGCGAAATGGAATCATCGCGCGTGTTGCCGGTTCAATCTCGTCGAATTGTTATTTTTACCCTGTCCCCACGCACATCAACACCAATTAAATTTTCAATTTAATTATATTTCGCATTACCCGTAGACCGCGGGGAGGGGGGGGGGGGAAATATAAAACAACAATTATAATTCTAATAATAAAATTATTATAAAGTCGATAATTCCACGAGAGTATTTTCGGTCGAATCGAACGCGATGAAATAAAAGAATAAAACGAATGATTATATTCGTTGTTGGTTATTCACACGAAATAATCGATCTCTATCTTTGTATGAATGAAAATTCCTCGTCCGAACTCGACGTAATGATTTTTACAACGAACTCTCTTTTCGCGCGCGTCGGACAAGTTTCACGTTTTATATACGTACCTATACTGTAACCATAGTGATCATTATCATTGTTTATAATATATTTTATGAAAATGATTCACAAAAAAATGTATTTAATTTATTATTAGGTTGGTTATTTTTTTCTACTACGAAATTCGCTATGAAAAAAATAGAAATATAATATGGCGGCGAAACAACGTTTGCCCGGTCAGCTAGTCTAAATATAATATTATTTAATTAAATCCATTAACAGGTGCACAAAAAAACGTATCTACTTGATATTTAATGGGATTTTTGACACTGATTTTCTCGATATTATTGAAGCCGACTAAATCGTGCGAAAATCGAACGACCTATAGTCCTGGGCGAGAGTGGAAGAAGAATCCTGTAGCTAATGATATTTAAAATCGACGAGCGTATGAAATCATTACAGGTACGCACGACCCCGATTGTGGTGGCGGGCGCGGGACAGACGGGCGGGGAAGGAAAAAAAAAGAAAAATAAAAGCGAAAAAAAAAAGGCCCGAAAAAAAAAAAAAATCGACGACGCCATAGATCGAACGACCCGCGTCGCGGGATTCGCTCGGCTGCGGGGACGCGCGAAACACCGCGGCGGCGGCGGCGGCGGCGGCGGCGTCGTCGTCGTCATGCGTTCGAGCGCTTTTTCGGCGGGGGGCAACCGCGTTTCCGTATCGTTTAGCAGTCGTCGCTCGCGCCTTGGTCCGCACGCTTTTCCGCGTTCGTCCGCCGCCGCCGCCGTCGCCGTCGCCGTCGCCGCCCGAGCTCCTCTCGATAAACAAATATCACAAATAATAATATTCCGTTCGGACGACAGTGTGTGTTGTGTGCGGTCGTCTCGAAAACCTCCGTCGTGTTTCGGACCGATCGTTTTTTTTTGTTTTTTCTCCATCGTGTTTCGCCGTGTTTTTAACTTTGGTTTTTCGATCTCGTAATAATTATATATCGACGCCGCGAGGATCGTCGTCCGCGCGCCCGCCGTTTTGTCGTCCTCCCTGTGCGATTATAAACACGACCGTTTCGTTCGGTGTTTTTTTTCCCCGTATTTTATCGTTTTTATTTCCGTTTTTTCTCGCCTTTTTTTTCATTCGCAGTACGCGCGCACAGTGCCGCGCGAGCGTGTCGTTCGCACGTCGCGCGTCGAGAGACGATAAAAAAGAAAATCGCGTAAGAAATGTCGGCCACGAATCAAACACGTGAGTTTCAAATTTTGCTTGTCATTGTATGTTTATCGGTTTTTTTTTTTTTCATGAAAACTTCTCACGCGTCCGGCCGACGACGGTCCTTTATTTCTTCTCGGCTGCGCGCGTCGGCGGCGACGGCGACGGCGACGACACTATCGATTAAACATATAATGAGCTCTTTTGTGTGTACGTCTTTCCCGTTTTAATTAAATGACAAACAATCGGCTTTTGGAGAATTTGAGTTTCTCTCCGACAATGATTTTCGCGAGTCTCCGCCGCCGTCGCCGTAAGAATACTGAAATGCGCACTCGGCGCGATCGACGATTAATCCTTAAACTCTCCGTGTAGAGTACTTCATAAACACTTTTTAAGCTGTGCTAAAATTTTACGCTGAATAATAATAATTCAATTAAACGTCGCGTTTCGTTCGCGTCGTCGTCGTCGTCGTCGACGACGACGACGACGACCAAGACGACCAAATTTTATTGTCCATTACGCGTATTATTAACCCGAAGGAAAAGAGTACACTACTTTTTGTTAATTAAACTACTAATTATATTAAAACGGGCGAATAATTCCGAGCAACGTAACTTTAAGTCTAATTCCTGCGCGACTCTCGATGTCTTTTTAATTAGTATCGTCTCGAGTTTGAACTGACGAATAATATTCCGCGCATAACTCCGTATCCGGAGGATGTCGGGTGGGGTGGGGGCGGCTGGCAGACGGCTATATTTCGGTTAGGCCCCGTGAACAAAATATCTCTCCCGTCGCCGTTATCGTTTACGCGGACCACGCGATTTTAACGCGCCGCCGCGTTATTTCGGCAAAATATATACGTATATATATATTATTCATTTTTATTGTGCTATTACACGTTATGACTTTTCGCCTTACACTCTATATAGTAGTTGATGTATTACGATGTTCGCACTCGCGGTGTTTGAAATATATAACTTGTTTAAAACTTTTCATCACTCTGTAAAACTATACAGTGTGTGTGTGTGTTACGCGCGCGCAAGCACATAATAATAATAATAATAATACGCTAGAATTATTATGAATGGAATATAATATTATGTAGGAGGCACAATACTATAATACCACTATATTATTATTATAGACACGCGAACGTATTCTTTCGACGGAACGTTTTGTTATTATTTTCGATTCGATACTCCTTGTTCAGAGCGACCGCGACGAAACTATCTGTTGTACGCGATAGTGTTTATAGGCAAAGCGAAATAACGCGTCCATGTTAAACAACCGATATGACCTGCATTAACGGCCGCGGCGGTGGTACATTATTGAACACGCCCTACTAATTTATTTACTATCGATTTCTTCAATCTTTGAAAACGTACCTACTCCTGAAGTTTGGAGATCAATAGCCAGCCACCGCGTTCCCCGCATTCGAGTCTAAAGTTTATTTTCATTACTCACTTCGACAGCGTGCACACACACACACACACACGTACCTACTGATTTAATTTCGCCCGGCGCAAAAACAAATATAATAATATATCGCCGGCGTGATGCCGCCCGGGTCCGCGGAACTATATCGTTATGGCCGTGAATATCTCGTTTTCGTAGACCGTCGTCGCCGCCGTCGTTCGATACCTAAATAATAATAATAATATTGTTGACGTTTTCATTGAACCCCGCACCGCCGAAACGCCCACACGCCGGAGCGTCGTGTTTACTTTAGAAATCGCGCGAGTAATAATTATCGCGCCGCGGCCGTGAAAACGTTATGATCGTCAACGAGTCGGCGGGGCAGGGGGGCCGGTTAATCGCTTTAAAAAGTTCTCGCAATAATAACAATAACGACGACGATAATGATAATGATCACACCACTACGAAATATTACCATCGATCGCGGGTAGACACGAACAGGTGTATAATAAACTCCGTTCTCGACGCACCGCGCGTTATCGCGCCAAACATTGACGAAGAATAATTCATATTCATATTCGTATTATTATTATTACTATCGTCGAAACGGCGGCACTTAATCGCACGAATTGTCGCGTATGAATTATTTTATGGGATCGAAATAACGACGACGGGGCGACGTGTATAATCGGACAATAAAATATTTATGAGACAATCGGGCCGTCAAATTAAATATTACGTCGTTACGAGACTAAAGTCAAGAAAATAATCGTTTGAATTCGGAATATTGTAGTTTACGGATCGGCCGCGTAAATTCTACGTAAATCGAGTTACTTACACAGTAATTATATTGCGCGTCGCATTTCGGTGCATAAATGTCCATGTACATTCAAATATTAACCCATTCGTATTAATCAAAATATGAAAGATACGATAGTCTTAAATTTTTGGAATGAAAAAATCCGTTTACGCGAAAAAACTAACTGATTTAGCAGATCGTCGTTGAACTATATAGGTCAGGGGTCGCCAACCTTTTCAAACAAGTGAGCTACATTTGAATTTTTTAGTCCCAGGTGATCGACATCCAGGAGAATTTAGGTTTTTAGGAAGAGATTTGTTTTATGAGCAAAAAAAAAAGGTCTAAGCTCCAAAGAATAAATATTTATTGTTTCTTCATAATAATAATAATAATAATAATGTAATATTTTAATACACGAGAAAAAGTAAAAAAAAATTTTATATAAATCTGATATTGTTACCTATTTAATTAATGTGATTTTATTTTATTTTATTTTATTAATGTGATAACTGGCATTGGTTTTCTGCAAGTTTTGAGAATTGTGGTATATAATTAGAAACAGCTGCTCTTAAACTTGAATCCAAATTACTGTCTGTAATTCTTGACCGATATTTGTTCTTTAAATATTTCATACTCGAAAATGTTGACTCGCATAACCAAGTTGAACCAAAAAATGAAGTTATACGAAGGGCAATGCTTCGTAGATTTGGGTATTTTTGAGTACTTGCGTGTATCCAAAACTCCGAGGTAATCTTAAGTATTGAATCATTTTGTAAATTCTTAGAATACAATATAGCAATCCGCATTATCCGATTATTTATTACGCGATCGACCGATAGTGGTAAAATTAATTTTTATAACGATCGACCTATATTCCTAGAAAGATCGACTGGTTGGCGACCCCTGATATAGGTGGTTCGAAAGAACGACGTTATTTCTCATTGTGTCTATTCGCGGTGACTTTCATTTTTTTTTTTTTTGGCCGACTTCAGTACGGGATTTCCGTAATATCGCGACGAATTTGTTCTGGGAAAAACGATAAGACGGTCGATCGATATTGGTGAATCGTTCTCGTGCTAGAAACCGACGCGTGACTCGACGATTCCGAGCGAAAGAGAAAAGAAGCCTCTACTTAAAATACCCTCGAACGGGACCGAATCTTTTGAAAATAATTGTGCCGTCTCTGGGGGGAATGGGTAATACGAGTGTTCGGAGACAATTTCAAACCTCCGTGATTATATTCGTTTTCGAGTTACGGTGAAAAAAAATGTTTGTCGAAACCTGATATTTCGTAAATTTCACCGGTTTTCGGAAAATTTTCGTCAGTTTTTCTCGATTCTCGGAAATATCAAAGGTGAGATTTTAAAATCGACCCTCCAATGTACACAGCAAAAACTAATCGTCAAGTCTAAAATCGGGCAAATTCTCCCAGTCCAATATGTGAGATGGCACGCGCGCACAAAGAAAATTAATTTAAAAAACACACACACACACACACGCACGCACGCACGCACTAGCTAAATAGTACCTGGTAAAATCAATACATTCCTCGCCTCGTTCGGAATCTAAAGTACGAGTGGGGTTCATATTGAAACGTTGTTTTGAAAATTATACTATAATATTTCCATCAATGTCTCCTAACTCGAGTTTTATTGGAAAACATAAAGTCTTACGATAAAATAATGTAGGTCCTCATAAACATGCACGGATATAATATTATTATGTTAGTATCGTACGCGATATTATACTCGTATACATAGCGTATGATATAATTTATGTTTTTATAGTTACGTGACGCGTTTATAGAATATTATATTTTATTCGTTTATTTGGTTTTACATCATATGTGATTTATTTTAAATTTAAATGACGAATAAAAACGAATCGATTCGTCGTATCAAAACTTCAGAACTCGCATATTTGTGCATATTTTTTTATTATTTATTATTCATATGGCGGAACCGCATATATTATATATAAATATGTATTTATATATAGTTTGTGCGAAGCAAAATAAATAAAAGCAAAAAACGAGACAAACTGCGAGTTATACGAGGTATTGTGTACAAGCCGCTCGTTTACCGCGATTTAATTTGCTATTCTATAAATAAATAAATGTAATACGCGTATCTGACAATTTTTGAGTGGCTGTATGGGAAAACGTACGTATATATTTTATATTTACCGATCTGAAGTCGTTTTTTTTTTTTTTTTATTAATACTTTTCGAACGAAACGAGTTCACAACGTTCCGGAGCTATGTTATTGCGCCACGTGTGAATAATATTTTTTGACAGACGATTACTTGTTATCAATTTTTTTCCTTTTTTTTTTTTTTTCTTCGTCGCTGTAAGTCGTAACGGTTACAAGTCTGGTTTTGGAATACCGGATATTTTCTACACTTTCGGCTAAAATTATCAAACATTTGCTCGTCGAATTCGTCGATGTAGCGTCGAGGGTCTCCGTCCGACGACGTCTTTTTCGTTGTTACGAAACCGTATGAAACGCGCCCGATGATTTCCGTAGGCGTCTGTTTTCCGGCCATTATAATATCATGCGGTCGTCGCGAATAGATTTATTTCTGATAAACATTATTAAATTACGTTTGTTATTTCAACAGAATGTATTTATTTTGTTTTAATTTTTTTTTTATTTGTAATTTATTGGCGAATATCTTTCATCGTGTTTGTTTAAAAAAAAAAAAAACAAAAAACATCGGTTCTTTATCGGGCGAGCTCTCAAATGGGAGGCGATGGACGACGCGAATCGGTCCGTATAATATAAATAACGAGCAAATCTTTTGTTTAGTTGTTTTTTTTTTCTTCCGCACAAAATCGGACGGCGGCGGTAAAAATCCTCGAAGCAGTCCAATAACTACACAATAAGACGTATAATATACGATTTTCTCCAAACACTCGACATAATATAACGAATTATATTACGTATATTTCATCGTCCAACGAGATTTGAAATAATTCGATATTATAATTTTTCTATTTATTTATACATATTATATTATGTTCATTAATTAATCGGTTTTGCTTCAGCTACCAGTGTGTGTAAAGCAGTCGATATTATTTAAAATATAATACGTTCCTTATAATATTATTATTGTTTTATTTCAATTTAGTTTCGAGTAAATTAATTGTTTTTTTCCTTTGGGTTCGATTAACTATACAAAATGTTGATAGAAAATGGGTCAGCCGGCAGTCGTAAAATTACTCGCGAACAACGAGAGAATCCTCAAAGTTCTGCAAATTAATTTAAATAAAACAAACGAAACAAGACCACACGCTATAATATAAGTTGCGTATTTGTAATTTTAATTAAAAATAAAAACATCAATTGAGATTGGATTAATAAAATTAATAATTCGAAATTGTTCGCAGTAGTCAATACACGTTATACGCGTACGGGTTTCTAGTAAAAACTACGGTTTGTGCGAGGTTGCCATCAAATCGTGTACTTCTGGTCGTAAAATATGTTATCGAATAATTAAATTCAACACGAAAAACATTTGATAGACTACCTGAAAATAATATGTTACTATATTATTGATGTAGGCAGTTCATTTTCGTAGATAAACATGGACAATTTATTTGAGTTTACTTCGAGATTTTTACCTTTTTCAAAGTCACCTTTGCTTTATTATACCTAAAATGTCCCAAGTTTTCTTTTTTTACGTTAAATTTCTTCACGAGCACTGATGAACGCGCAGATATGTGTTGACATTGGGTTTTATTGACTGTTTAAAAAATACCGATTCGAATACGAAACAAAATCCAAACGTTTTGTAATGTTCAAGTCGGAATAATGATATTTTAATACAGGTCCGCGCAACAACACTGCACACATAATAGCTGCTGCCGGAAAACGGTTTCGTTCGCTATTTTTATTTTTGTGACAGTGAAAAAAGTTTCGGCCGGCCGAGTGTATAGCATGCCGGGTAGTTTGTAGTTTTCAGATGGCGTCTCGGACAAATCGTGATTGATAATACAAATTCGATTAAAAAGTCACGAATCTATGACTTGAAAACTCGACGACAACTAAGTCGTGAAAATCGGGTTTCCGTTCGAACAAACAATATTCTAGTATATTCAAACTATATACGGACGAATCGGTTTTATTTTATTGACGCTGCGTTTCAAAGGCGGGGTCCGTCGGAATAAAAACCGCACTACGAAATTCGGTTCGCTCGTAACGAGAATTCGATCGAAATAATTGGACGAAAAATAGTCGCGTTCGAGTAGACGACGACACGCTGTGATTATTGGCGAGTTAAAATTCACGAATTCGAAAATCAAATAATATTTTGAACTCATTATATCACACGTCTTTAGAGTCCAAAAGTTAGCGAAAACAAATTGTCCACAACGTTGCGTTTGAAAAGCGAAAAAAAATTATTTTTCTTAGGTTTTTGTAACACAGGAAATTTTTATTTTGGACACGATCGTAACTAGAGATATAGTCCGTGTTCGTCAACTATAAATCGAAAATATCGTCTTGACCATATAGCGATTTTAATATTTATAGTTCATACGTATATTATTCATTACCAAGTCACAACTTACATTTTTTTATTAAAAAACAATTAATTTTCGTCGTCGACACTCGCGAGCAATACACATCTCGTATATACAATTTTTAAAATCTAAGACTTGTTCTTTTTTTTTTTTTTTATGGTCGAGCGTACGGCGTAAAATAATAACAGGGCGATCGATGTTTCGAAAATAAACGATTTGAATTGTAGTATTAAGCAATTTATATAAACTTATAAAGAACACCTTGTAATATTAGACAACAGAATTAGTTAGGAACACTAGACACTAACTAAATGTTCTATGGGAACCAAAATGTGCCGATACTAATAATATGACACTATTGGTTTTCCGCTTTAATTGTAATAGGACATCCTGTTGCCTAATACGTCATGTAAAATATTATATTTATAATACGCATCAATTTTGTCTAGTCGTATAAACATTTTACCGCATAAGTTTATATAAGGAATAAAAAACAATAAAATAAAGGGCACTTCTCCAGTGGTCGTGAGACTCGACTACTGTAGGAAGATTTTGGATAATTTTAAGGTATATTAATTTTGTGTGTTTGTGTCTATACGATCGATTTTATCGGCGTATACGACAAAATGAAAACAAAAAAACCATAGAAATGAAAAAAAAAACCAACGATTTATTGATTAATTTATTATACGGCTCACGAATAAACTATATACGCTTTGTTGTTAGCTGTTGTTGTATCCAGGTATTCAATTATTATTTGTCCGAAAAATATACACCCCTTCGTGACGCGCCCTAAATGTAGCGTCGAGCGCATTGTTGTATGTTTATGCAACAATAACACATAGGTATAAGAGTTAAATTTAAATTTACATAATATATAGAATAATACTGAAATTTGCAAAACAAATATTTATCGTGGACCTGTGCTGTGTTGTTTGGTCGACCGGATATCAGCCAGCGAGCACCGCGTCGTCGTCGTCTATCATCGGTTTCCGCAGTGTTCCCCGGTACGTAACGTGCCATTACCGGAGATCACTCGAGTGTTACTCGAATCGTTTTCGTTTTCTTACATAACTGAGTGTGTATAAATATTAATTTCACATTACACTCCGGCGTTATAAAATATTATGTAAAACAGTACTGTGCAAACAGCGCGCGCGCGTTGTTAGTACGCCAAAGTTTCGGCGAATTTGACCTTCGAACGAAGTATTATTATTATTATTATATTATAATATCATTTAGACACTCGTTCGGTCGTGTTGTTTTACGTGTAATTATAATATTCTGGAAAACGCGCGGTTGTGTTATCGTCGCTTTCGGGCGACTCGAAATACGTCTTTCGGGGGTAGCTTGTTCGTTCGCCAAGTTTTCCGATTTCGAATCCTTTTTTTTAACACGCGACTGTCAAACGACTCGATCCCGTCAAATTCGTATCGATCGATTTCTCTCTTTCTCCCGATAGTTATTTCGTTTCGACGACGACGTTTAGCGAGAAAATCTGCTCCGCGGGGTCCACAAAATCATATTTCGCCGCACCGAATGCTCTTAAAATATTACCCGACAGCGTGTCGCGGTGGAATTAATTACAGAGCGAGCAATGTTTTACCGTGGCGCGATCGACGTGGGAGTTTCGTCCATACGCGGCGTTTGCATGCGACATGTCACCACCGCGAGACGATACAATAATAGCAGAGATACCGAGATACGGTAGACGTCAAACCGCACAGCCACCTCCCGCCGCCGGTCGTATCGTTGTTGTTTTTTTTTTTTTTGTTTTTCATTCCGTATGCATTATAATAACCTTCGCGACCGAGTACGTAACGTTCGTATTGTTTTACGAGGAAAAAGAAAAAAATCGCACCCGATCTGGTTTATTTACTCCGTTTATTACAGGCAGGTTAGGCGTTTTTAGAGAGAGAAAAAAAACGTAAGAAAAACCGTGATGTCTCGGTACAGAAACGGCGTGTAAACAAACTAACTCGGTACTGAAGAAAAAAATTTAATCCAACTTCACTGAAATACATAAAAAAAAACCGTGTTTAAATTAAATAGATTTCACGTCTCGTATCTACGACTCTGATGTTCGCGCTAGCTCGACCCCGCTCGATATAATATTCGCGAGATGATCTGTAACGCAAACGTCGTTTTTATTTGTTTCGCAATTAATCTTAATAAATAGCGGCGATTTGCCTTCATTCTTCCGGCGTCGCGCGGAGGAAAAAAAAAAACAAATTTAAAATAAAAACGCCGTGGTTAGGAATCAATACATTCTTCGTCTCGCCGAGAATCTAAAAGTACTTAACACGGGTCACATGACGGGAAACTCTTCTCGGCGAAAAAATCCGCCGATATTTCAACGTCCGTCGTCGTTTAGTGTGGACCTACGCGGTAAACCTCTATTTACACCTCGTCGTCGTCGGTCGACGATAATAATATTGTAACGAACCCCTGTGTCATTTAATATTTAGTAATAAGAAGCTATGGGAAAAGATATTTAAAACGGTGTGAACATCGAAAAGTATTGATGAACGAATCTTTTCGACCACACACCGAATTAATTCGGTGTAATTGTTTTTATATAAACGTGAGAACATCGAAAAGGAAGTGCTAAATAATCCTTTTCGATATAATGTTAACGTATTACTAGAACTCTTAAATCAATATAAGCAAAATCGATGTGAACTTCGAAAAGAATTGATGAACGAATCTTTTCGACCACACACCGAAATAAATTCAGTATAATTATTTTTTTTTATATAAACGTGGGAAAGTCGAAAAGGAATGCTTAGTAATCCTTTTCGACAATGTAAGCATAATCGATGGGAACGTCGCAAAGACTTGCTGTATATAAGGGCATATGTGAGCTCAGGCAAGGTAGTCTGCAGCGGAAGCCCTTGTGTGCAGAAGTCGTGTGTTTATCCATTTCTTCTTTAAAATAAAACGTAATTTTTCATTGGTAATTTGCGTGTTTTGTTCGATCCAACCTACGTACCGTGCACTGTATTAACGTACAGTGTGAAGTAAGCAAGGTGCTGCAAAAGCACCCCTTACAATATCAATCGAATTATCGCTCGCGTATATTGCTATACTTTCGCGTGGGGGAAAAAAAAACACCAAGCCCAATTATTATAGAGGCGTTAAATTGTCAACGCGCGTTGGTCGCCGCCGACAATATAGGTAAATCGAACGACGTAATCGATTTCGCGCATAGTATCGCGAACGAGCGATGTTAATTCAATATTTCCATACGGCGCGGCGCCGCCCGCGGACAGTGATGGATCTACGTTTATTTCGTTGTAATAATATCGTTGGGGTTTTTTCATACTACTACTTTTGCCGACGAAAAAACATGAAAAAAAACAACGACAAGGTATCGGACTCGAACGTATAAATGTTATTTTATTATCAATACTCACCCTCGAACGCGTTATTGTGTCCTCCTCGGTGTTTACGCGCGCATTGTTGACATCGAGTGAAACGCGTGTTGCAACGCTCGTTGGTTATCTGTTTAAACAATTATTATTATTATTCTACGCTCATGAAACCCTCCGTCCGTCTTAGGCCTCTTTCACACGAGACACTTTGTGGCCGGACACTAGAATCCAGATTCAAGACACAAAAAGTGTCCCGAAATAATGAACCTTTCACACGAGACACTAGTCGTACACGTGTGTCTGATTCAATTCAACACAAATATTTCTTTAAATATTCATTGGTCATCCAACCATGGAGGTAGAAGAAGCTTTGTTACTTTACTGTTTAATTAAAAGAAAAAATAAAAAAAATGAACATAAAAGACTTCATTGGGTGCATCCTATTGTTGGTGCAAGAATAGAAAAGGGTAATTTTAATATCCTATTTCCCGATTTTCTAAAGTACGAGTCAAAATTTTTAATTTTTTTCGCATGTCCAGTAAATGTTATTTTGAATTACATAATTTAATAAAAGATGACACATTTTATATGTGTCATCTCATATTTTTTAATTTAATTTAATTTAATTTTTTTGAAACACTCGGAAACACGCGTGTCCCGTCTGAACGTACTAATTGAAGTGCATGTATTTCGAGTGGCCCATACACAGACACTGTGTCCGGACACTAGCGGGGAAGAGACACTGCGATTCCGTGTTTTTGCGTGTCCGGACACGAATTCCTTATCAGTGTCTCGTGTGAACGCGTCTATTTATGTCAATGTATTTTCAGCCGTGCGATTCTTTCGAGACGCACGTGGCCGGCCACAAAGTGTGAAAGGGGCCTTATAAAAGGCCTCATAGTTATTTTCGGATTGTCGTTTATTTCGATTTTCACTTGTATATTGATATCAACGACTCTACCTACGTTTTACCTGATTTCCAAATCCGTATTTGCCCGGTTCGTTCGTTCGTTCGTTCTTCGGTCGTCGACCGTGTCTCGTTATACACCGGCCCGTCGTCGTGGATAGTGTTGCGCGGAACGCGTTTTACTGATTGATATTTCGCCGGTCCCCGAAAGAAAATAACGCAATTCGACTTCAAAAAGTAATAATAACATCGTTCTGCTGCTCGAAATAAACCGAACGAAATGGGTTTTGTTTCCGTCGCGTTCGGAGCCAATTTATACTATCGCGTATTGTTCGACAATCGAATCTTTACCGTAGCTGTCCGTGCGTTGTTCTCTGCCGCTCAGCTTTGGATAAACGAATCGGTTAATATTTGCGACGACGCGCTCCTTGTACCGCGCGGCGGCGGCGTTCAGAACGGCATAAATAAACGCAATACGATTAGTCGATACGGTCAGACGCGACGTTCGATATTCGCGGACAAAAGCCGATCTCGACGCGCGACAAATTGTTGCGTGTCGAGTGAATAATACAAGTGCCCCCCCCCCCCCATCCCGGAGATGAATATTTCGAGCACTTTCCGTCAAGTGGACGTACGATTCGAGAAGAAAATATCGAACAAACACGTTAAGTGCACACTGTCACATAATATCATAATATAGTATTGTCTATAATTGTTATTACGACACAAGTGCATTTTCCTCGAGTTTCAAGTGTTGCGTATTACGAAACACTTCACTTTTATCAGCATTCGACGTCAAACTGTCGCATTTCGTTGCCGTTTCGGCGTACGCTAATCGATCGCGATTTCGGTCGCTCGACCATCGTGTAAGCAAACGGATTTCCTCTAATTCGATCAATACGTATGTGTCTGGCCTTCATATCCAGTGGCGCGATCACGGTTGTATTTAAATTCGTAGAAAAAAAAAAACACGTCGCTGTTATACAAATATCGACCGAATAGGCCAATAGGTTTGGTCGCTTTAAGAAGAGATGCTCGTTTTTACCACCGTCTGCACTCCCCGCGATATCTAAACGGGGCGCGTTTGGATCGAAGTTCGACCGCCGCGTTCTTGAAAATCCCAAGACTTTTATTTTGAAATCATTTTGTCGAGCTCGGGAGTGGGGGGCGAATAAATAAAAGAAAAAAATGTATTAGAAATATTTCTGGCGACTGTAGGTGATCCGACGACGACGACGACGACTCGAACGATACTGATACGAGGAGAAAAAGCCAACAATCGATCTCACCCGACTTCCACCGGCTTCGTCGTTGTCTTTTTGTTATTTCTACGTATAGTGTTCTTTTTTTCTTTTTTTTCTGTTCAAGTTTCGTTCGCCAACACTTGACGACGATGAAGTGATTTCAATATAATAGTTGACCCGGCAAACGTTGTTTTGCCATACATTTCTAGTGAATTTTGTAGTATAAAAAATAACTAACTTATTGTAAGTATTAGAAGTATGTGGGGACGGCGGCGCGCGGCGTCTACGATTGAAAGAGGAACGGACCGCGCACGCACGCAATTCCGGTAAAAGTTATGTAATAATATATGACGTTGCAAAATCCTTTTGGTAAACATCGTCGGGTTTTCGCTTTAATTGTATACGTCAGGGCCAATTGTTTGAGCTTATCGACCAATGACGATAGATTTGCCTGCGATCGTATTCGACCGTCCAATGAAAAAAGTTCTATTGTATTCGTTCTCTATTGTTCGTCGCACGCACGCGATTTCGGTAAAAGTTGTGTAATAATATGATATTGCAAAATCAATACTTTTTGATAAAGATCGTCGGGATTTTCGATGACATAACAATCTATTTACATAAAATGCAAATTACCACGCACTCGCCGATCGTGTTGCATCTCGAAATCTAGCCAGGGAAAAGTCTTTCCCGGCATGAGGGAGAAATAACGTCCTTCATTGTAAACCCCTTTAACCCCTTTTGGGGTTGAATTTTGTAAAATAAGTTGGTAAATTTTTCATTACTCTGTGTGCTAAGTTTCAAAAAAATCCGATCGAGAAACAACGTTTTCCATTTTTAACACATTTTACCCCCTTAGGGTTAATTTTCCTAATTTTTAGTTTAGTTTAATTAAGATCCTTCTTCTGACAATAACATACGCAACAAAAAAAATTCTTAGCTATAAATCGGTCCAGCCGTTCACGCGTGATGATGATACCTGGTAAACAGGGATATAGTTTTACCGATTTCAACCCTTAAAAAGTAAAATGTTGAAAATCGGGCGACGTGGTGACGTTCGGGAAGGTATCTGGAACAACTCTGTGGAAAAAAAATTGGAAAATAGTTAAATATAACGTCGTCACAAAATGGGAACATAAAAAACGCCCGTTCTTTTATATATTATTATTATATACGTACATGTATGTATATGAAACGACACGTCCGTCGTCGCGCGGACGCTCGCGGTGGCTTTGAAAGAAGGTTTGTTTACCCCTTTCCCCACCCCCCCCGGGATAAATCATTTGGGCGACGGGTCTCGCGCGCGCGCGCGTCGCGGCGATATTCCTCACGCGTGTAAACGAGAACGAATTTATGGCGAAAGGGTCTCTCTCGGCACCGAAATTCCACCGAACCGAAGTCTATACATCGTGTTTGACAATATTATCGCGCTCATAGATCTGCGGCCGTAGTAAATTTAACGCAATGATAGACGTTTTGCGAGGGTAAATAGCGCGTCTCTGATCTCGGCCACACCGCCGGGACACGCGGCGGATAAATGGGCGTGTGCAATGAATACGGACCTTTTTAATAGGGGTACCGGCGGCGGCGGCGTCCCGGCTCGGGAGATATACACAGCACACGCGCGGAAGGGTAGTTCGGGCTGGCCCCTATCTCTGAAAGAAGAAGAAGAAGAAGAAGAAAAAAATATAAACATCATATACGCCGAGTAGTGTTTTTATTTTTACGCATACGATCGAAATCGGGGTTTACGCGCGCGACACGATGATGTCGGTCGTCCGCAAGCGACGAAACGTCGAAATGGTTCTACGACCGAGACGCGATTCTATAGATCAGGGGTCGGCAACCTTTTCAACCACGCGGGCCATATTTTTTTTCAATTTTTCATCAAGGGCCACATTAAAAAAAAAAAATTACATATTATTATATAATACTTATAATTGTATTGCTGTTATGTTTGATTATTTTACATAGAAATATGAGAGTAAAAAAACACAAATGTTACTGGAAATAATTGCATTTAAGAAAAAATTGTAAAGTTGTAAATTAATGCGATTTCTGTGCCTGCAGTTTATTAGTTAAATTTTCGATATATCAGCTTGCAGACTTGTTGTTGAGACTCGTAATACAGCTCGTAAAAAAATAAGAGCATATCAAGTGCATATTTTGAAGTTTTTTGATGCATAAATGCATATTATTTTGGCCTTTTTGAGTGCATACAAATCCGGACTTTACTTATTACTCAGTCGGGCACCTTCGATTCGCTCGATCGAAACGTAAATATTCGAAGAATCGGTTACGAAAAAAAAAACAACTTTTATCGATAAGCCGCCGATTAAATTTCTGCTCGTTAATTAACATCGCGCCGTGTATTTATAAATCACTATGTCGTTATTCGCCGCGGGGCAAAGTACATTAATAATACCAGAAAGCCTACTACGAATAAATAGGCGAATTATTCGCGTAATTTTACGAGTAGAGGTACATTATGTGTCGCGCGATAATAATTGCCATTTCTGAACGTTTTGAAATTATATTTTATAGGCAAAACTTTACGGGATAAACTGTATTTTTAAAATACCGGAAAAAACATTTTTTTTTTTTTCGCTCCTCGAAATGATACCTACGTATATAAACATAGGTTCATTTATCTCCGGGGACTTTTATATTAAAGTTCCAAAGTGATCTCTATAATAAATTGTTAAAAATATAAGTTTGTTTTAAAAGTTATTTGAAACATAGGCATGATTAAGTCGGAGTTAATGTAATGCGTGTAAATGATGTTTTATGAATATTATCTACGTTGGAAAAAAAAAAAAAAAAACGCCAAACAGCCACCTACATCCAAAACGAACCCGTATTCCTTAATAATACGTACATATATTCGATAGGATATTCAAAAAAGGAAAAAAACGTTTTGTATTTTTCATTTTAATGTCGCGGACGCCGCGGTAAAATATGTTAAACATATTTCAGTAGTGATACACGTTTTCACGGTCGTTAATAATGTTAATAACGAATTCGCATAATTTCGATATACACCTAAATATCCGCGCTCGATACCCAACGTTAAATTACATACCTCCGCTATATCCGAAACCGCATAATAAAAGAATATTATCGTTAAAACCCACGGCGATATAATTTACAAAAAAAAAAAAAATACGGTACAATTTATAAAAAAATGGAAATTCGTTATTAACCGAGTCGTCGACGATAATAATATAATAATAATAATAATAATAATACGACCGTGTATTGATCGGGCGTTTAGTTATAAATATTATTTTTCGCACAAGAGTAGGTACATTGATTATTACGTATGCTAGTCGGGGCAGGTAGATACGACGACGGCTGCGGACTTTATTCCGACTTTTTTTTTTCGAAACAATAATAATTGTTCGAATACGAGATTCGTCTCCCCGACGAGGAATATATAGAATATAAATTGTTTCGAAGCTAACGACGACGACGGTTCCGTTCTCTTTGAAATCGGACGTAAAAATAAAAAATAAAACAAATAATTCATACGGCGCGCGCGCGCGCGCGCGGGGTTACGAACGCGTTCGTTTTTTAATAACAGCGCCCGGTCTCTATTAATATAGTGATTTAAATGTATCGTACTTTTTATCTAACGCACGGCATGTTTAATATCGTTTTTTTCCCTCTAGTTTTTTCAAAAGCTTTTCAATTAGCGGTCATTTACCGATACTTCCATGTCAGTGTGTTATTATTTAAATAACAGTGTAGGCGACGACGACGACGACGACGACGTACGAGTGGAGTGGACTCCGAGCAGGTACACGAATCCGACCTATAAAAACCCTCGACAGTCTAAATTATACAGCTCTTTTAATAACGGGTTACCGCGTGGTTTCCATCGTTCGGGGCGATTGCGTTTCACAAAATATAATAATAGATTGAAATTATTTGCAAAACCCTTGCGAAATTTTTCTCGTATGCGAGTGGAAACGAAAAAACAAATTGCGAGTGGTAGAAAATCAAATTCGAACGCTTTGACTATTATTATTACGTATTACATTACTTTAAAGTTCATTTTTTCCCCTTCACAAACCGACGACGCCGCGGATGTATGACGTATAATATAGTCTGGTGTGGAATTAATTTCGTACCAAACTTAAAATAAAAAATAAAATAGAATATTATGAACTCGACGTGAAAATAATTCGAATTTTTTTCCTCCGTCAATGTGACCCGAACACGTTTATCTGTGTGACTACAATATTGTGTTGGAATAATGTAAAATTTATCTCGCTACGCGATTCATCTAGATTATAAAACAAAGATAACAAAAAAAAATGTAATTTAATCGCGACGGAAATAATGATAATATAATATGATAGATGATTTTTTTTTGTCCACTGTTTATTATAATATTTTAATAAGTGATGGAAATAAAATAGGTTTGTTCGATTCGAAACGTCTAGTCAGTAGAATATTCTATTGATGGTTTAGTACATTTTTTAAAGTACACACGCTTATAAATAATAAAAAAAAAAAACGAAGAGTTGGGATTTTCAAACTTTTCTAAATACACAGGTATATTATAAAAATGTCTTTATTATTTACATTGCGGTAGTATGTGTGTTCAATTCGAATAGATTACGTTTAAACGAGAGTTTGCGTCCAATGTTCGGGGGTGGCACTGTGTGTTTATTAATAAATTAACATTTTCTAGATTAGTTTAAAATTTTCATATAAAAAGTTACATCAACTTGATACTATAATAATTAATAACGCGTTACCTTCAGTCTTTGACTTGAAAAAAAAATAAAAATAGTACCCGACGACTTGTTACAAAAAGTACGTATCGAAATAATCGGGTATAAATTTGTAGGAAAAAAAAAAAAATTATAAAAATCAAACTATAGGTTATTTTTACGAATTTTTTCAGTTGATAAATTACGTTTACAGAGAAATCGACCTATTGCGGTCGAGTAATAATTATTAAACTCGTACTCTCAAATCACGGTTTATTCGCATAACGCAATGGCTGGTATTTTTGGGAAATTAATATGACGAAACACGGGAGGCGATTTGAATAAAATTGATCTAGATAAGGATTTTTTTGTTATCTACGATCTGGACGAGATGATGGATGAGTATGTGTTTTTTTTGCCATACGAATTTATCAAGATGAGTCTCAACACTGGTTGTAACTCACCCGTTATCGTTTCGCGAATTATATACGCGGACGATACAATGCCGAGATATATCGCTTTTCGAATTCATATTTCCCGACACGAGGAAAAACCGAAAAAAGAATAACGAGTGACGTTTTAAATTTTCATTACGCGCGCGTGATTTACACACCGAAATCGTACGTATTTCAAACGCGCGGCGATTTATCGTTGCGCGAGCGTCGAGAAAACGCCGCGGTGGTAACCTACGTATAGTGTCGATCCGCGGACCCGCAGCGCAGGTATTTTACAGGATTTTTTTTTACGCCAACGCCGCCGCCGCGCCGTCCGCGAGCGGATGACTCGCTTCTCGACGCGATCACGATAAATCGTTACGTCGCGGTTCGTAAGTAGGCGTTTTATCGTCATAAAGACGAGGTGTTTTTTTTTTTTTTTATCCGAATTAATTATCGGTTTAAACCGTTTGCCCCCGCGCACCGTCGAACAAATCCTGGCCGCAGCCAGTTCGTCCGTCCGAAAACACACACACACACACAGAGAATTTATTCCGTTCGAAAGTTTTCCTCGTCGTCGGTCGCCGAACAAAATGCAATGGTCGGCGATAAAACGCGCGCGTTTTTGGTGGCGCGCCGCCGCCGGGAGACGAGGTAAATATGATCGGAGGCGGCGGCGGTTGAAATAAATATCGCCGCAAAGCTGTGGTTGATTTTCGGGGGGTAAAAACAGACCGCGGACAACGGCGCGGCGTTCCCCGAGGTAATAATTTATCTCCTGGAAAAAAAAAGAAAAAAGGTTCACCTTCGGCGGCGTAAAAGGATAGGCCCGCGGCAGCTGCGGCGGGCGGCGACGACGGGGCAAAGTAACTATTGTGTAAGAGAGCGGGTTTTTCGCCGTCGTAATTCTTTATCAAAAGATGGTGTAGAGGTACCTTTTACAGTCACCGCGCGCCGCTCGCCCGACCACGGCCGGGCGGGGAGGAAAAAAACGTGTGTGCAGATAAGACGGAGAGGGAGAGACGGGTGAAAAAATAACGTTAAAGGTCGGTGTCGCGGGCGGCCAGAGTCGAGGGACGACCGGAGGGGAGCGGGATCGGGCCAAAGAAAAATTTAACGAATAGGTCCTGCGGGGTCCTGCCCCGACGGCGCGGCTTTCTAATGGTGCGCGGAGAGTTCATTAGCGTCTATATAATATATATAATACACACACACATATATTTGCTGGCCGTCCTGCACATTTACACTGGAAAACTTCATCCATCGCGCGCCACTACAGATCACGCCCGGCGTGTAATACGTATTGCTGCGGTCGTCGTCGTCGTCGTGCGTGGCGTACTACTACTACTACTACCGGGCGAAATGGGAAATTTTCCATTGTACGAGTATGAGCGCGTGTGTGCGTGTGCGCGCGCGCGCGTAATCTAAGAGTCGTAGGGCGATGATGTATGGCGGATAATTCGCTTTTGGCGGGCGTTCTGGAGAAATAAGCTTTTCGAAAAAAATAAAATAACGAGTACGTGTGTGTCGCCACGCTCTGTTAGTCTGCGTCGCCTCGTGTCGCACGACGGCTACTGCCATTTCAAAAATTACTTCATCTATCACTTCTGCTACTACTACTGCTACTATTGCCTATTAATAGTCCGTGGACGGTGAAGCCGTTTTCGGCCGACCCGGAAAACTTCGAAAAATAACCTGCCCCCGGATCGCAGACTGTTTAAACTGTCTAATATACGTACGAGTATACCTGATGATATCGGCATCGTAATTGAGTGATGAAATGGATAATTTATATACGAGTATATATTCGACGTTTGAAAATGGCAGCGTAAAACATTACGCGATAACGAGCGTCCGTCCAGAGACTCCCCGGCGTATTTACTATTGTTTTTCGCGAATCGATATTTCTCCCCGGGAAGTAGTTCTTTTTCGACGTCCATTACGGAAATAAACTCGTCGAAATACATTCGGACGACCCGGCGGCGCGGCGGCGGTCAGTGGGTTTTTCGAAAATAATTTTTCAACTTTTTCTAATTATTTTTAATTGCGTTCGACCCGGCCAATACCCGGGTATGTATATGTTTCGATGGTCGTACTATACTATATATTATATAAACGTTTAGGCAGCATTAGATTCTGTAGTCCTGCACACTCTACGCGTATTCAAAGGCCAAACAATGGAAAAGGAACCCGCAGAGCAAAAATCACGTTTCCCGGTATTCCTGTCCACCCACGAGTCCTTTACTATTTCTATTAATGCTACTACTACTACTACTACTACTACTTCTACTACTAGTACTACTACTACTACTACTACTATGTACTACTACTACTAGTTACTACTACTATTGCTACTACTAGTTGTATTCACCGCTTTGAAGTTTATGCGTTGGCGTAGATTGCTTCCAGTTTTACATTTCCACGTTTGACTAGTTTAATTAATTTACAACTTAACATGTAATATCGTGGTTGGTTATTAACGTTAGTTCGTTTTAATGAATTACGCTCACGTTAAATATTGAAACGTATTATTAACTATACTCCGTTTTCGGTCTATTTTTTTTAAAGTTGACGGGTGATTTGCGGTTGCGCAAATATGCGAGCTTTATTGAAAAATTCAGAGCCCCCCCCCCCCCCCATATGAGTTGACTGAATCTCCGCCTATGCGTATACACATATTATAATTTATTATGCGATTGTGTTTCCTTCGGGGAGTTTTTTTTATAAAAAATATATATATATATGTATAGTGTAATTTGCAAGTGACACATCAAAGAATAAATCGACCGTCAAATCGGCCGGGACACCCGCGCAGTAAGACTTTTTACCCTCGGAACGAATAAAGACACACGCGGGGTGTGTGCAGGTGACACGAAAAGACGATTGCATAGTAATTCCGTTCGACAGTAGCCTCGTGTCACTTTTTGTCTCCCACTCGTCTGTGTGCAGCGCTTATTTTCGCGCGTTAAAACGTACGTAGAGTAAACGACGAAAATATCGCGTTCGTTGATGGTCTCACGGTCGGTGTGGCGGTGTGGAAATCGTGCGCGGCAACGTTTACGAATGTACCGAGAGAAACGAGTTTCGGTAAGATACACGAGAGCACAGAGTTCACTTGAAAAAATCGTGTCGCCAGTGCGTTCAAATGTCCAATGAATTTGTTTTGTGGTCTCTGAAATCGGTTTTGACTGTAACGTATGTATAAAATAATATTCAAACGCCGCGTTTTTTCAAGCGTCCGTATAAATCGTTTCTTCTTTTTTTTTTCGATAATGACGAACCAAACAAATCCTAGACTTTGAAATCTTAAATATTTTAACATCCCTCTACGTAATCCGTTGGTTCTTTTAAAACCTACTATTATAATATTAAAGTAGTTCGGTCTCGATATGAATATTTTATAATAATATGTTTATATACGTGTCCGGAAACTTTCGAACAGAAAATAAGTAGACGTGTGTACGGCAGGCAGAAATGCCGGAATAAATACTTCTGAAGAAAAGCGGTAAAAATAAAAAAAAAAACTTTTTTCTTTTTGTCCGTCACCTCCTCGGACCCGCTTTGCAAAACGAGTTCATTGACGGCGCGTGTCAAACTTCGTCGTCTGAGTATACGTCGTGTACGTTTTCATCATTCGTTTCGCGAGATCCGAATCTAATTATTATTATCCTGTCGATTTTCTCTTCCTAAAACGACTAACACTACTTCCGCAAATCTGACGCGTCACCGTCGATTATTGCTGTGGTTTGTTTGTACATAGTTTAACCGACAATCGATACCTGTGACGCAGTGCGTTGCGCTCGATTTGAGCACGGAAACCGATTTTACGACCAAATCATATTATTTTACGATTTCGATCGCCGAGTTTATAAACACCAACTTTATGACGTCACAAGCCATTCTAATTTCAGACGCGCATTTTTGTTACTGTACTCTATTATAATATTATTGTTACGAGTAGTATTTTCAACAATAATTTCCGTAAAACCATTTCCCGCGCGGCGGAGTTCGAGATAAATATACTCGTACATTGCTGTCGCGGCGTCGACAATAAGCTTTGTACTCGATCCGATTCATATTCGGCACTCGCGCAATGATATACTTTGACCGAAACGATTTTCGGTTTGTGCGAAATCGTACGAAACACGCGGCGAACAGACACTCTTGGCTGGCCACGCGATTTCGAGAAGCGCGACATTAGCAGGCCATACACGGACAGTTTGACTGTCAGTTTTGTTCCTCGGCCGACCAAATCGGCGGTGTTGGTTTTTACGTATATGGGATAAAAATGTCACGGACCAGAGTTCCAACGTTATCGCTAAAGATATTTTTGGCAGATAAATATTATATTTGACTTGTACGTGTATGGACGGTCACAGTCCACAGACCACAGTTTTAGTTGTAAACAGTAAATACACGTACGTACGTTGTGCATAGCGGTGTTGCTGATTTGTGTAATTTTGTAAATAATTTTTAAAGTCGTCTGGATTATTTTCTTTTAAAATCTTTTAAAAGAGTAACATTACTTTGTTCAATTCTTTGTTCTATCCATTTTTTTACCCATGTTTTTCGGTTTTTCTTTTTTTTTTGAAGTTTCGTGCGCAACGATTACCATAGCACATATTATAATGGCCATCTTCTTTTTTTTGTTTTTATACATTTTATGTGGATAAGTCGGGTGAAAAATATATTTTATTATATCCGGAACACACTACTAAGCAAACTACGTACTATGTACTGTTCTGTAGGAATGGCAAAAAATATTTCAAACATCATAAACGATCTAGCGACACATCATATCTGCGGGAAAATTAACAGTTTTGAACATACACCTACATAATATCTAGTCTTTACATTTCAAGGGAGCGGGATAATTCGGCAGATCTGGAATGACAGTGAATGGGTATCAAAAGTTTTATACCGTGACGGACCAGAACTGACGATCTGATCGACAGTTTTGGAATGCCATTCCAAAACTGACGGAAAAACCTTCCGTGTATGGCCTGCTATTGCGTTCGCCGGCTTTGTCTTTCCCCGTTTCTTTTTTCTTTTCATCAACACGACGACGACGACGGTTTAAGGTTTTTATTCGTCGCGAGTGCGATCGGTTGTCAATTATTACCGTTCGGATCCATATCGTTTTGTTTTCAAACCGTCTCGACGGTGGCAAACTCGCGAGAAATCACGAAACTTCCATTTCAACGTCGTTATTGAAAATCTTTACCGCAAAAACACAACGGTTTTGTTTTACACGTTTTACTCGCCAACGTTTCGGCATCAAAAACATATTAATTCAGCAGAACAAAAGACGTGAACATAAAAAGTGCACACCTCAGGGCCCGTTACACACACCCTTAACGGAATGGCCTATGCAAATGAACCGTGTACATTTGAATGCGGTTTTTCATCATTTCTTTTTTTTTTTTCTCCGTACGAGTGTTGTGTACGTTTTTTTTTTCTTTTTTTAATCTTTATTCAAATCTAATAATTCGTTGAAATAATAATATTACTTTAATTTTCACAATACACCAAAGCTGTTTATAATATTTGATATTCTGCCGGGAAAAAAATGTAGGTACTATAATATAGTCGTCGAACGAAAAATCGCTGTCGGACGACGACGGAATCAAATAGGTTTTTACGAAAAACTACCGCCATTCAATGTGAACACGCCCCGAGGTTCAATTTTAATGACCCGTTGCTGCGAAATGTTCCCTGAATTAATAATATTGTTCGTGTATATATCCATGAATTATTTGTGTATATTCGCATTTTCTCGTCTTTATTCTTATTCCGAAGTCGATTTTAAAAGTTACATCACAACAGTTGAGAATAATAAAAACATACGAGATTAATAATAATTTCATAAACAACGATAGTACGAATTATAATTGTTCGTAATTTATTCAACGGAACGACATAAAACGGTTTTATTGAAATTAAGAGGTTCTCCGTGAATTTGATTCTGATACGTGTTCACGCGTGTTGACATTTTATTTTCCTTTGCGTTTTATTTCTGTTTCACTAGCGGCGCGTGTGTTTGCGTTCACGTAAGAAAGCGAGACCCCTTCGTTTTTTTTTTTTTTTGCGCGCGCGTTCGTAAACTATTTTAAACGTGTCGCGCTGGTTTCGACACTTGTAGTTTACGAAATCGTTTTCGGTCGGCGTACAGTTCGTTTGGGAGATACGCGGGGCTCGCTGCTCGGCCGTCATATTTATATACTTTTATTTACGAAAACGGTTACGAACTTTTTCCGATAGCGCTCGGTCAAATCGCGCGTGACTGTTGAAATTTGCATTGCGTCTTTTGAAAAAAAAACCGTTGGTCCCGCGTTATTCGCATATCGCTTCTCCGGCGGAACAACGACGTAATTGCAAATTTTTGACTTTTTAACATAAGTACCTACTACAACAGAACGAAAAAATATAATTTATCCGGTGGAACAATGACGTAAGCATAAAACCTATAATTGACCACTAGAGAAGAGTTTGGTCGTTGTTGAATTTACCGGTTTTCAATCAAATGTTCAGAAGAACATTGACGTTATTATCAATTAGGTCGTTATTATAGGTTGGTTGCCGCGTAAAACGCATCATTCCTAATTCTATAACGACGTAAGTGTTATTTGTGACAATTTTTATATTTGATTCTGGTGCGACAACGACGTAAGTTTCAGTTTCGTCATTGTTGACTTCAAAGTTTCGTTATTCATGTTATTATAAATTGTCAAAAATTCTAATAATTTAACATTATCTGGAGGAATAATGACACAATTGCTAGTTCTCAATTTTTTTTTAAGCTGTTAAATGGTATTTAATTTTTTTTACAAAATCCAATTATGTAGTCTTAAACTAGACTAAATTTTCCATACTAAAAATATTGTTTGATCATTTCTATCATTTATTATATACAAATAATAATACAAATAAAAATAATTAAAATTTTAAATTACGTTTTCTGAAGAATTATTAAATTTGCACTTACGTCGTTGTTCCGCCGGAGAAGCGATATTATCATGTCACTTATGTACGTATAAAGGTAGATACCACACGTAGAGGAAATCCTCAAGGAAAGGCATCGCCACCACACGCCCGGGAATTACTCGAGGATTTTATTTATCAGTCATCGTACTACTCACACTACAACAGTTTAGTACTCGTTTTTATTCGTATATTGTATACGTTTATTCGTCAATGGACAATATTATCAAATGTCAATAAACAAAGTCGTTAGCAGCATAACATGCCAAAGACAAGGCTCGCTTTCGTATAATTTTATAAACTGTATAGTGAATTCGCGGCTCATTTTCAATGTTCTTTCAAAGTTCTTTCAAACAAAAAAAAAAACAATTACGTCAATATAATAATATAATTGTTATAACAATATCATTATTATTATAACAATAATAAGTGATAACAATATGAATAATAACAAAATAATAATAATGATATCGCACTAATCCTCAAGGCAGACCTCAAGTGTGTCACCACACGAACAACTTTGAACTGCACAGTCTGGCCCGCGCAGTTTTTCCTTTTGGAATTTCGAAGAGGATTTTCGGACTGCGCAGGCTGACATAGGCCTTAAGGCCGATCCTACACACGTAGAGGAAATCCTCAAGGTTTGGACTGCGCAGTCCGCGTTCACAATTTAGTCAGATTCGAACGTTATCGTCACTTGGTAATAATATTCAAATAATAACAACAACAACAACAACAACGATAATAGTAACGAGCACGTCGAATATTTCAAATATTTAAGTGCTATACGTATTTTCCCTCGGAATTTCCAAACATTCAACCGTGTATACTTTATCGCGTATAATAAATACGACCGACGATACCATAAATTACTAAAACGGCCGATACAGGTATAGAAAGTTAGCTGGCGGCGGCGCGTTGGTTGGAACATTGCGAACGCATTTTATTGTATATAGGTTACTTATACGGATATCATTTTCTCTCCTTTTCCAATACGTTATTATTTTCCTTTTCGATCGACGCGATATTTTCAAACCGTAAGCCCATAATAACAGACGATCGAGGGATAAAATCGAAGAAGGACGTGAAATCGAATCGAACGTTTTCGTTTTATCGCAATATTATATTATTATCATTATTATAATATTATATCGGTATGATTTATTTTTATTTTATTCGATACCTAAAACATAAAGTCCATTGTTGTTTGCCGTAATGCCGTTGTAAAAAGAGCCGCTATCCCGTGACCACTTTGCCGTAACCGAATCACTAATAACAAGATAATAATATAATACGTACGTCGACCATTGACGGTCCAGTGACCGTACCATATAGTTGTTGCTCGATCAAAACTATTATGTTCCGCGCAAGTTTGCCCGTCCAAAATTATTCTACTACGCCCTCGTAAATACTCGGGATGTATAGTGTACGAAATCGCATTTGCGATTGGTCGGCCGAGACCTACCGCGATGAATAATGAAGCGAAATGTGCGTGCGCCTGCCTGCGCGCCGTGCTTCCTGCCCCGACCAATTGCAGTGGGAAACGGCGGCGGCGGCGGATCTTTTTATTTTCACGAAACCGCAAAGTATAATATAATATTTCGACGACTATAATATTATGTTCGTCGACGCGGAACGAATGTCATAAAATACAAGTACGTATTCGTATAACGAGGCGTTCCGTAGATAAAGTCTAGTCAATTTTACCGAAACACGTTCGCTCTTAAACGATCGCCGTAGACGACGATTTGGTTTCGCTAATTGTTTTTTTTTTTTTTTTTATGTCTCAATTCTCTCGGTCAATATTGATTTAACTGTACGAGATCGCGAACGCGCATCCGAACACTCGTATTATTATCGTTAACGAATTTCCACCGATTTGTTTTGTAATTTCAATCTTTTCCGTCGTTATCGCGATGATCAATGACTATTGGTAAAACATTCAGCACGAAAAACCAATATTATTCAAACGAGAGCGAACATTTTGCGGCGTATCAAGTGACAGTAAAAACAATATCGTATTTTTAGTACAATATCGTTTCTCGAATAACAATCATTACTATAATGATGAATAACAATGGTATAACGATGGCGGAGGAGACGTTTAAAAAAAAACACACGCGCGTCGAAGTACAATAAATATACGTATATTCCTCGTTTCACTAAGAAAACCCATCGATGAGTTTACAGCTACCGTTTAAGTGCGATATAATAAGAAGTAGAACGTCGAAAACAAACGCGCGAAATCGATTCGACGGCGCGGCGGCGGTCTTTTTTTTTTTCCAGCCCATTCGAGTGTCATCAATCGGCGGACGCCATCGCGGGACGTGATAGATAGTAAACTGTTTCATAGAGTCCTTCGCGGCAACTGCGGTGCCCGCGTCGACGTGAATAAACACGCGGACATTTTACTCGACACGAGTGTACGATTCGTCGCGATAAAATACGTTCTCGTCTAATTAAATTTCACAGTCGCCCGCGGAAAACGCGGGCTACCGAAATTTAACAAAACACAATACGTATATTCCGAAAATAAATTTATTATTCGATTTCCGACGTTTTATCGCATTTGTCCCCGCACAGTATCTAGGCTAATTTGCAATCTCGCCGACCCGCGCCCGTACCGAATACGCAACACCGGTCGTCACTCGGACGAGAAATAATTCCGTCGTCTCCGCCACTCTTCCGGTTCACTCAGTGGCGTATATCTATATATATAAAAATGGAGACAAAAAATTGGAAATTGAATCAGTTGAGAACGGCTGGGCCGATTTGGCTCAATTTTTTTTTAAATGATAGAGAATGTCGGGGAGCGGGTTTATAGCATAAATTATGGAGAAAATTAACCCTAAGGGGGTTAAAAGGGGTAAAAATGGAAAAAATCCTGAGTCAATGGAGCTTTGTGGTATTAAATTTTGTCAATAGTTTCATTTAATATAGCAGAGGCCCCATGGGAAAGGATTTTTCGAAATTCGACCCCTAAGGGGGTTAAAAGGGGTAAAAAGGGTGAAACTAGAAAAATTCGCCTGGCTGGAACTGCTGGAGCTTTGAGTATGAAATTTGGGCAGCAGTTTCGTTTTATATAGTGGAGACCCCATTGGAAAGGATTTTTCGAAATTCGACACCTACCGGAGTTAAAAGGGGTAAAAGGGGTAAAAATGAAAAAAAAACTGATAAAATAAAAAGTTATACTGCACACGGGCGAAGCCGGGTTATTCAGCTAGTAGGATTTAATTTCGGAGGGGGCCGATTATGTATTTAGAGTTTAGGGAGAAATGACGGAGGAGGCACAATGACAAATATTGCTTAAACGCTAAAAGACTATTTGGACTATTTGGACTATCATCATTACTTCACCAGAGAATTTACACACAACCAAATTTTCGGAATTACTCCTCAGCCATAAGTTATTATTCATGTCCAAAATAAAATGTTTTAATAATTTTGTTTTTCATTTCGGGGTGGGGGGGCCCGGGCCCCATCGGCCCCCCCCCCAATATATACGCTCCTGGGTTCACTAGACATTCGGTCGGCGCGCGGCCTTTTTTTCTCCCCGGCGTGGCGAGCCGCGTCGGTGACGTTTCACACCTTTGTGCGGGGCCGAGTAACACGGAAAAGTTGTGACGCCGCCGCGGCAATATTTATCGTCGTATTGTGTTCGTCCCGTACAATGTATACAACAACCACCAGGCGTGTGTGTTTCGCTGGTACCGCCGAGTTGACTTCGCCGAAGTTTTCTGCGCGCGTTAATATTGCACCGTACTTTGTACCGTTATTGCATCAGACTTTGTATCTGAAAAAAATAAATCGATTTTTCTCTGCGAGTGCCAGAAAAGCGTTTCTCTTAGCATTTTTGGGTACGTGTTCTTAGAAATGTCTATATAAATAATGGAGGAGAAGAGAGGGGGGGAACCAGAAAACAATACTTTCGATGTACAGAAATCAATTTCGATTGACCGGCTAGAAGACTAGAATCTGCATCGATGAAAAAATGTAGGATTTATTGATTGTTATAAATTTGCCCGAAAGAAAAAGAATCAAAGAATTTAAGGTAGGACTTTTAATCAGTTCTACCACAAATGTCACATCGAAATCAATATTTGTCCGTCGTCTTTATCCTTGAAGCAAAAAAAGAAAAAGTAATTTAAATGCTTTAATTGACTATATATTATCGACTTAGATCACTCTTAAGGCTGTTTAAGGGTCACGTGTAGCTTACGGGCTTTGAGCATCGTTGGACGAAACATTCGCCGTTTCATTAGTAATGATTTCAGTAACGAGGTCGTACGAGGTTCGCCGAGTGATTATGATTATTCTAATTTATAATTATTTTGATTCTTTTTATCGTCGTCGTCGTTATCATTGTTATTGTTATTATTATAATTAGGTTTGATAATAATAATAATAATTATTATTATTACGTACCCATTGAAGGATTAACGTATTGCGAGACCGAGAGATTGCGCGAATTGTGCGCGCGTAATAGGCTCCGAGATGGGAACGACGTGTCTGAGGACGACGTGTTTGACGTTACGAGAGGTAATTATACACGACGCCTCGTCCAAAAACCTATTATATTTTCTCATTGTGTCCCGTGACGACGTCCGATTAAACGAGTCTGCCTGAATCAATCGCAAACGCACGCCCGACGGAATAATATTGTCGCGGCAAACGTGTGCGTCGATCCACTCGGGTTTTTTGGAAACGTTTTACATTCCGATTTATTCGTTTTTGGATTCTGCGCGGCAGAACCCGCGAGAGCTAGTAGTCGACATACGTTTTTCTTTTCTGCGTGTACTAATTTTCGACCGGATGACGCGAGTTAACCACGTCGATGCGCCGTCTATAATTCGACGCATTACGTCGTCGTGTATAATATAAAAAAAAAAACTCTGACAACCAATCTCTTAGCGCCCGGTTGTTGTTTTTTTCTTGTCCGAATAATCGGCTAATATATTTTTATCCTTCTTCTTCTTCTTCTGTATTTCGTCCGGTTCGACGGTCAAAATAAATAAACTGTAAACTGGTTAAAATCTAACGGCGGGCGGTGGGACAAATATTTCAATTATTGAATTTTCCGGACGTTCGGTGAAATCAAATAACAGCGTACGAAAGTTTATCGGCAAAGCGTAATAAATTAAATTCCGTTCCAATAAAAACATAATAAATAACGACGTCACGTGTGTGTTGGGTAGCGTAAAATACAGTAGATAATGACGCCATAGGTTGCTTTATTATATTAAATGGATATTATGGTTGTTTATTTTATTATTACGATCGGTTCGGATGTTTTAATGACCAAACACACATTGAATAGGCACTACGACTACATCAATAATCCCACCCCGCCCCCACCCCCTCAGAATTAACGATATTGTTTGAAAAAAAATAAAGTTTATTTGTATATAACTGTATTACAATGCCCCCCCCCCTCCCGTACTATGACGATAGTATAACAATGAAACCGCGGAAGAATTTGTTTTCTTTTTTTAAAAATTCGGAAAAAAAAAATCCCATTGTTTTTATAGTTGGAAATCGGATCTACGCCGCCGCGTGTTCCGAGAGGATTTACAAATCGATCATTGCGATCTATTTTCCGCTCGATACGTTCGACGATTCGCCGTGATTACTTACTTACTTGTCTCATTGAAAATCAATAAATATCGCATCGAGTACGTAGTATAAATAAATAATCAAATAAAAATCAATCGAAATGAATTTTGTCGGCGCGGGAGGGGTCTGCATTTTTAGTAATCGTCGGCCGTCATCGAGGTTCCGCGTTATGCGATTCCTTTTCGTTTTCGCTTTGCCAAATCAAGAATCAAACTAATTTTAATATTATGACGTAATATTTATGACGATAACATCGTGAACATAATATCAAGTCTTACGACAACTATAATAATAGTTGTATGATATTTTTCGCGAATAATTTATGAAAAAAATCTACACTTGGAGGATTTGTAATTAAAATCGCATAACGAATCGCAAATCGCCCGTCGATTTATATCGGATTAATTACTTTGTCCACTGTCGATTGTGAGCGCGCCGCGATTGAAAAATAATTTCCCACGTAGTTGTTTTTAGAAGTAGCCGAATAATTAAGCATTTTAAAAAATGTGCCTAATGGCTTTAAAATATTGTATTCGTCAGTCCGTGCGATTTCAACGAATTTTCGTTCGTTTGACGTGAACAAAAAACGACCATTCGATATGAATCGATGAATTTCGTGATTCGAAATCGATACGAATCGGACAATAAACGTCGACCATATTTATGTAATTATAATAATTATGACACAATGATTGTGTACGCGATGGATTAGCAAAATAAATTAACAATTTTCATGAACATTCCTTGTTATTTATTGTATTTCCGCTGTGAACAACAATGTCTGCACGAGCCACGACGTGCATTTCGGACCTTTGTTTTTAACACTTATCGTAACGATTCGCCGTCATCATAGTATCCAATGGCGTAGTCGACGAACTCAAAACGTATGGACGTCGTCGTTCGGCTTAATCGCGTTCTACGACAACAGAGTATTAGTGTTCCTAAAAGAGTCACGAAGAGCGAGTGAAAGAGACGTGCGACATTCGAATAAATCGTCGAAATCATAAAAACAAAAATATGCATTTGCGGGCATACGACCGTGGTGTGAGACATGCAAAATAAATACGATGTCATTCGATCCGACGCGTCAAACTAGCGTGTGTTTCGCGAAACCACCGGGTATTTCGACTATTTTTAGAACAGTGATCTCATACTCAAAAATTATCTACGAGCCATATTATATTCTTTCAAAAAAAGTTCGCGGGCCAAATTTTGAGTATCCTCTTTTTTACTCATACACTAAAAACTGAAGGCAAAAAGATACATACAAAATCCATTTACCTAAATGACTTAATAAACGTATTATGAAATTACCACTTTTATTACTATTATACCAACGTTATTAATTATAAAAATATAAACAAAGCAGTCGTTTATTTCACTTATTATATTACTACAAAATTAAACCGTTGAAAAAATACGACGAACATTAACAAAAAATTTACAATTTTTACAATTTTTTTCACGTATATTTTTGTTCAAAATGTATTTTTATCGCGCGGGCCGTATGTTTGAGACCACCGATTTGGATTATGATATTATAGGCAGATCTTGGTCCCGCAGCAGGATCGTCTTTCCACAGCGTCGGCTTTACGCTCGAAACACTAATTCACCAATATCGATCACTATAAGTCGTCACCAGCTCGTCCGAAATCGAAATTTTTTTTTTTTATGATGTACCTACACAATATTATTAAATATACTATCGAAAAAGAGAGTTGACTCCGCGAATGGCCCCGAGAACGCGACGCATACCGTTCGCTTCCCTCGCTCGCGATTAAAGAGCATCTCTGTCACTGTAATCATCGTTTTCGCATTAAGACGAAAACCCCCGGCGACCGAACGTCCGCACAGTGACTGAAATCGTTTCGCGATGGTAAAAACGACCGCCGCGAGACGGTCGAATTTGATCAGAATCTTGTTTCTCCGCGACGGGAGCATTAAATGTACGCGACGTTTTTGCTAATCGCGTTGAAAAATGAAATCCGCGCGCGCGCGCGCGCGAGAACGTTTAATTTTGTTTTCCGACGACGATAATAATAATAGGAACCAACTATTGCGGACTATTCTATTGATGAATCCATAACGAGCGATCGGTCAAAGGTAAATCGTACGTCGTTCCCACCCTCCCCGTCTGTCCGCGGGTCGAAAACGTTTTGTGTCCTTTTTTCCCGTCTTTGTGCCGTGTCCTCGTCGCGAGCGCGATCCTTTTGTTACTGCGCCGATAGGTCACGTGCTATCGAATCGCGCCATGTTTATTTCCTGCGAACCGTTTGTAGTGGTCGGGGCCGATTGAATCGTCGCGATTTCCGTTCGCGTGTAAAAACAACGATGCAATAATACACGATCGGCGGGCACGTCGCTCGGGGTTCGCACCTATTATTACACCGCGGCGGCGATTCGTCGTCGTCGTCGTCGCGTCGTCGTCGTCGTCGTCGTCGTCGTCGTCGTCGCCGCCGCGGGGGGGAAAAGAGCTATTATCCAAAGAGCCACTTACGCGTTATTATTATTTAAGCGAGACGACAGTTTTCTTCGTTCGAGCTTTTAACGGAGTAATAATAACGCTTTGCATAATATTCCGGCGCGTAAAACGTGCGCGAGACGCGACCATCATACACCCGGCGCGCGGGCGAATAGTCGTCGCCCCGTCTAAATAATATTACGTCGCACGTTTTCCCAGTCGAATTTCCATCGCGCGCGCTCGAATATTATGATTCGAAACTAATGGACCGAACGTGCTTTGAAAAACCGACTCGCGAGTCGAATATTCGAACGTGACGTACGCGACGGCTGCACGACTCGCCATCGCCGCCGCCGCCGCCGCCGCAGTGACCGCGATGGACTGGCGACGCGTCACGAATATTATTCGCCGCTCCGAATACATTGTCGTTTAAAATTCTATTGTTCGCGAGTGTTTATTATTCCCGGAAATCGTACGAATCGGCAGTTTCTACCGGGAAGGAGCTGCGAAAGTTTGAGCGACAACTTTAATCGTGCGGATTCTTATAGGTCCCGAAATTTTCGAGTTCGTCGAGTCTCCGGGGAGAACGGCGACGGTGTTCGGCCGCGGGTCGTTTCAAAAAGTGAAAAAAAGTGATTTACACAACCTTTGTAATGATATTTCGCTTTCCTCGCAAGTCTAAATCTAAACAAATTCCAACCGACTGTTTTAGAAACAATATGTCAATGACTATATTTTTGCGCGAAACTGGCCGCGAAGAGGAGGGGTAGAGGGCTATAACCTTTAGACGTGACGAGCGCGGAGATTTCAAACGCGTTTGCCGCGATCACATCAGTTCACTCTATGAAATGGACGGCAAAAAATTATTAACGCGCCAAACAACGACGACACCCGCGCGAGCATAATGAAATATTATGTATTTTTCCGACCATAAATCAATATAATATACGTTCGACGATAACGTTCGTTGATAATAATATTATATATTTTAATAAAATCATATTATTATAATATATCGTATTGTATAATCTACACGGCGCGCACGTTGTTATCGCGTCGACGGACGGATTAGTCGACGAGAAACATCGAATTCGTTTTGAAAAACTCGCGTCCCGATGACAACGACAACGACATATGTTATTAAATCGATGAGAAAAAAAAAAAAAAATTAAATTTCCATTTCCAACGGTAGTCGCATATATTTTCGTGTTACAAAACGCGGAAGCGTGTTCGCGCGTCGGATTTTATTTATATTATGAAAAAAAAATACCTTAGCTTTATGCTCGTACGAGTTATATAAATACGAGACCACTCCGAGCCGTTCACACGTCGGCTGCTAACCGCGTGTATCGCGTTGTACTTACTTCGCAAACGCGTCGTATTATATTATAATACAACACTATCGGCGTTCGACAGTCATCCGCAGACATTCGCTTTCGAACATAACAAATCGTTCGGTTTCATACTAAAACATATTATATATAAACCGCGCGAACGGTTCAACGTTTGTATAGGCGACCGACAAGGCGGCGGTTTACCGGCTAAACGCCGTCGTCGTCGGATTGAATTATCGCAGTGCTAATGGAAGGAGGGGCCTTTTTCTTCTTCTTTCTAATTTCCTTTGAAATTCGATTCCGTAACGGACAAGAACGTTAATAAATAATCTATCGCGAAACCGACGCGCGCAAAGAGAGAACCCGCAGAGTGTGGCCGCGCGCGGTGTACGGTGCCATTGCAGGTTGGCGCGATTCAATCGTTTAAGCGGCTAGAATTTCGTTCGTAAAGCATTCCTCTGTGAACCGTATTATTCTTTGAGAAACCGGATACCGTTCGAGAACCAATCCTTTACCCGGTGTTTTTCGACACGATACGACGTCGCTGAATTTTTTCGAGCGGTTTAATTACAAAAATCAACGGCTGCGGCGCGGGTGTGTCGTTGTCCTGGACGAGAGAAAAAAAACTAAACGATTAACAGCGATTCGATTCCACCGTTTCGAATAATTTTTACATTTTACTATTCAAAAGTGTCGAATCCAACTCGCTACCATACTGTTGTCGATGGTCTAATTTTTTTTTAATAAATCGAATATCGAAATCTGGAGTTAAGTGTCCGTCCCGAAATCGTGCTTATTGTTGCAAATATCGAAGATCCAGCGAAAATCGCATTACTTGCAAACTCGGAAATTAATCTTAAACTTTTGACTGTTAAAACATATACGATATTAAGTATTAATGGAGTTTTATAAACACAAATATTATAAAACTTTATCGTCACGTGAGAATATAATATATAATATTATACTTATTATGTACATAATATAATAATATATACTATACAAGGTGATGTGTAGATAATAGTAAGCCGTTTGCAGCGCAGTCTTGCCCGTTTGAGATTGCGGCTTTGTGTCGAGCTTCATTATATAAACGACAACGCGGGGTCTTATAGAACCGTTAATGCTAGAGCGTTAGTCACGTGAAAACCGTTCTCGTGCGGCCGGCGGCGGCGCGAGCACGTTATCAACACATTTATAATCATTTACACGAATACGTAGATGTATAACGCGCGTAGTATTTTTACGAATTTTATTGTCACATTGTTTCGTTCAACAGAATTCGCCATATATGACTCGCGGGCGCGTCGCGTCAACGTGACGCGCGTGAAAAATTGTGACTCCGATTGAGAAAAGCGACGATATTTACCCTTGGCGCGTAGTCTGCAAAATCAACGAAAGTTTTCGGTTTTTAGAAATTATTCTTGTTATTTTCCAAGTGCACGACGCACAGTGGGTGGAATTTCGAAAATAGCTGGACGAAAATATAATTTTCACTTTTCGTATAGTTGATTTTAAATTTTACAATTTGTTTACAAGATTACTATAGAGTCAAGATAACATTGCACGTATCTGTAGATAATGATATTTAACGAGCTTCAAATGGTAAACCATCATCTGCGAAAAGTTAATAGTTGGTCTGTCATAATACAATATTTTACGTTATTTGCGTTTGACTTTTCAAGTGGTTAGAGTCTTTAGATTGCTGTATATTTTATTTACTACGGAGGATACTAAAAAAAGGCATGTTTGAGTTAATTTGTTATGCCGATAAATTTAACCACCCATTTGATAGTATTATAAATTACCAATACAAAATTTTACGTTTAATTATAAATATTTAAAGTTTGATAGTAGTTTGAAAAAAATGGTCGAAACTGACCTCTACACAAATACTATGCTAAATCATTCTAAATTTCATAAAATTTAATTGTACATAGATTTTTTTTGCTCTTCGTTGCTTCTTTCAAAATAATTATTATTTGTGTTAGGTGTTATGCGTAGATATAATATTCGAATTTTTAAGAAAAAATTATGCCATGGACACGGCAAAACTTTACATAGAACATTATAACTGGTACTATATGCCGGCTAGTGTTCATAAAATTTTATTACATGGTGCTGATGTTATAAAACATTGCTATTACTACCAATCGGACAACTATCTGAGGAAGCCTCGGAAGCGAGAAATAAGCATTATAAATCTTTTCGAGAACATTTCACTCGGAAAACCAGTCGAATCGATAAAAATATTGATCTTCTTCATCGTTTAACTGTTACTTCTGATCCAGTTATATCATCGATACGGCCATATCCTTCTAAAAAAAATGGTGCCAATATCCTGCGAAGTGCTAACTCTTTTAACTCGTTCTTTAACTCGTTCGGATCCAGTTACATTCGAAAAGACCGTTGTTATTACCGACTCGGATTCTGAATAAAATAGTGTATAGAATGTTAAATTTGTTATGTTCGTTTAATATATTATGGCTTATAAATTATAAAAAAATGTTCAGTTTCATTCAAATCCTGTACTTAAACGTTAGTATATTTAAAAATGTAAAAAAAAAGATATGTTACATTATTTATTTTTTTCCAGCTATTTTCGAAATTCCGCCCACTGTGCGACGGTCTAACAAACACTGTACCGGCGGCGCGGCGGCACGTTATCGCGCGAATAATCAAATCGAATATTATCAGTTCTATAAATCGGGACTCACCGAAGCACAGTGGCACCACTTAGATACGTACGCACGTACACGCGAGCCTGTTATATTTCAGTAGCGAGTGAAAAGAAAATTGATAGGGTGTACGATGTGTGTACGGGACACAGATAATAAGGAAATGGATAGGCCGCGTCTGTAACACACATGAGTACCTACCTACTACTCTATGTGCGTTCAGGAGGGAAAAGAAAGAAAAACACTTTTGACTCGCTAGAGAGACGTTTGTGCGTTTGTGCGGTCGCGGTCTTTATATTTTTATATGTATATAATATATACTCGTATACGTATATTATACACGGTTTATTTGTTTTCATGTTCAAAATGTTAAATTAAAACCACGAGTGTTGTTTGCACACACAAATCATTTGTAAATAATTAACGATGTTGTTTTGTTATGGTTAGCGCGATTAGTATGGATAGTATTTACGTCGTCGTTAAAATAGAATAAAAATAAGCATACGGCGCGCGTGTTGTATTGTAACTTGAGTTTTCGATAATAATTTGTTATTGTGAACATTATACATACGTATGATGGATGCCGCGCCGCCGCGCCGTGCGTAATAATGTGTCGGAGAAATAATTAATCTCAAAACGTTTCAGAAGCACATTAATATTCTTACGAAGACTCCGGTTTAATATAGAGTGATAATATATTTTTCATCAGCCGATGGTGTTTTTACACGCGAATTTAGTTATCCGACTGCTGGGGGGGCGCGCGGCGGCGCGGAAAAATACACTAATAAAGAAAAATAATTTTTTTTTCATATTGAATTGAAGACTTACCTGGGCTGCACATATTAAACAAAAACGACTAATACTAAATGCCAGACGAAGAGCACTCTATCCACTCTTAGGTAAAAATACCAAAATTAACCGCGACACAAAATTATTATCATACAAAACCCTCCTCAAACCGATTTGGTTGTATGGCATCCAACTGTGGGGAGCGGCGAAAAAGTCTAATACTGATAAAATCCAAGCGGCCCAATCAATCACGCTGCTACGTATTATCACAGGTGCCCCTCCGTACGTTCCGTACGTTTTACCCTGCATTCGGACTTAATGATGCGCACCGTTCGAGAAGAAGCCGAAAACTCTTACAAAATTTTCCGTGCCCGCTTAGCCTACCACCCTAACCCTCTGATCTCTGCCCTAAATTCTGAACATATCCCCGGCAATCCACCCAGGCGTTTAAAACGCAATTGGAACCGCGACCTAAACTAAACACCCTAGTCACAAGTTTCACGCCGCTGGGTGATTGCTTGGTCAAGTCTCTCACGCCATGTATATTCTCATCAAACATGCTTATTGTAAATTATGTATTATAGATTGTATGTGTAAAAATAAATGTTATAAAAAAATAATAAAAAAAATATTGAATCGAGACGCAGTCGATCGAAAAACATCACACGACAATAATCGGTCGAAAACTTTTGTTCGAAAAACATCGAAGCTCGCATTCGACGATTTACCGAAATAGAGAAACGAAAACAAATTCTCTCGACACAACTGTCATTATTATTATTTCTTTGGGATGGCTGGTAATTTTTTAACGAAAAATTAAATTTTAATTCATTATCGTTGCGCAAGTCTTCCATTGGTTTCGTCCTCTTTGAATATTATGTAAACGCTATTAATTTGTTTGCTTTTTGTTGAATTTAATAATTGTTTTACTAAAAGTTTAAAATAATAAAAGTTTTGAAAATCTATTTCGCAATACGATATTTTCTCAATTCCATCACAAAGGCGAATATTATATTTTTGTTACATTAATATTTTTTCAACACTATGAACATTTTACCAAATAACATGGCTGTCGTTTTTTTCGCAGCGTACTTTGTAAGCGGACTTCTCGAGCTCGCCTACGATAAGTATTTTATGAAAATCGTCCGAAATGATGATTTTTAATTTTATTAGTTTTGCGAGCAATTGTTTTTCGATCAAAAGTTTTCGAGCGATTTTCGCGCAATCAATCGACGACGCGAGATACCATAAAAATATACCCAATTTTATTAATTGACGAATTTGATTTCGTCGAATATTTTTAATTAAGTACGAGATGAAAATATATATTACGAATAAGAGACTCGTGCGCGCTGGGAATTTCGTATTTATTGTTATTTTTTTTTTTCATCGTTTTCGTTTCGACCAACAAACGTAACTACTTTTTTTCATAGTAAACGGGACATGAAAACTATATATTCTAATAAAAAAGAATGATAGGGTTATATGAAAAACATGTCTCGGAACTCTCTTTGACGTTTTCGTATGAATATCGCAAACACGAATCGTGTGGAAAGAGTGATATTGTTTTCGATTAGAGTCGTTGCCTACATATCGGTATGTAATAACCGATCGTTTTGAATAACGAATTTCGAAAAGCGAATTAAACGATACGTCGAAACCAGATTCAACGCACTCGGTTGTGAGCTTATAGACACTTGAACCAGATCCGTCGATTTGGTTTCCGATGAAATCGTCAGGACGAGCGTAGGCAGTCGTCTCCGATGAAAATTCAACCGGAGATGTTGTTTTATCGACGACGCGCGACGGAACGAGTGAAATTTTCCTCCTCGATTCGGCGTATTGTTTTCGATTGAAACGAATAATGTGCGACCGGGACGAGGATGGCTGCAGTTGTCTTCATAATATTTAATTCGTAAAACGAAAGAGCGAAGCGGATTACGGACGGTCGACGAGATAAAAAAGAAAAGAAAAGAAACAGAAAGAGGAGGAATAACCATAGTGAGATAAGAATAAATAGTTTTTTTTTCTCTTCTTCCGAACTGCCGGTTTTGGTAGTCGGACGCATTTTTTCATCATGAAAAGTCAACGTGTATACCGGAATGTTAGAATAACGACGACGCTAATCGATATGTAGGTACTATAACGGCCTACCGAGACAAATGTTTGAAATTACAGATAATGACGTCTGTACCTCTCGCGCGCGGTCGATGATACCGAAAATGTAGAAGCTGAAAAAACAAAAAACTAATTCGAGCGTTTTTGGCCGCTTTATCGCGGCGCACACTGGGAGGAATACGATTTCTAGCTGGCCAAAAATAGAAAATTTCAGTATCGAATAATGGTTATTAATTTACAAATATCTGTTTAATACTACTTGGTGATAATGAATATAACAATAAAGATAATAATATTTATGCCAATATGGTAGATTATCACCGTTTAAGTTATTTCTAATGCTGAATTGTATGAAACAGCACGTTATACAGTCAAGTTGAATAATATTTTTTTTCCATCTGTTAAAATAAAATTTTTATAATTTGATTTTTAAAAATATTAAATGGATACTCCTACAATGAATTTCCAAGGTATGTTTTATTTAAAATTTATTTTTTTATACTTATATAATACGTGTATATGTGTAATAAATTCATAAAAAATGGGTTTTGTACATGTATTAGAGGGGCAATATTTCTTGGGGGCTCTTGGAGGGTAAATGATTTTTTTTTTATAAGCAGAAACATATATTCTTCAAAATATTTTATTCAGAAGTTACCCCAATTTACCCGAAATTGAAATATTTATATTTTTCTAAATAAAGAATTTTTCGAATTTTTCTAGTTTCACCCCTTTTACCCGTTTTAACCCCCTTAAGGGTCGAATTTCGGAAAATCCTTTCTCAAGGGGACTCTACTATGTAAAACGAAACTACTGACCAAATTTCACACCCATAGCTACAACGGTTCCAGCCAGGAGAATTTTTCTAGTTTCACCCTTTTTACCGCTTTTAACTCCCTTAGGGGTAGAATTTCGGAAAATCCTTTCTCAAGGGGACTCTACTATGTAAAACAAAACTACTGACCAAATTTCACATCCATAGCTTCAGTGGTTCCGGCTAGGTGATTTTTTTTCATTTTTACACGTTTCACCCCTTTCTACCCCGTTAGGGGTCGAATTTCGGAAAATCCATTCTCCAGGAATTTCCGTTATATAAAACGAAACCGCCGACCGAGTTTCATACTCAAAGCTCCGGCGGTTCCGGCCAGGCGAATTTTTCTAGTTTCACCCTTTTTACCGCTTTTAACCCCCTTAGGGGTGGAATTTCGAAAAATAGCTTCTTAAAGCACGCCTACGTCGCTCGAGGAACCACTGTAGAAATTTTCAAGTCTCTAGACCCGATGGTTTGGGCTGGGCGTTGATGAGTGAATCGGAGCGGTCTCTTTTATAAATATAGATAGAAGATAGATTATAATAATTATTATAATAATTATATAATATCTAAAAATCTATCTATAAATATTGTAATCATATATCGTTATAATGAAATAATTATATAAATAACTTATTATCATAACTACTCGTATAATAAATAAATTATGTGTGGTTTGATACATGCAAAGACTTTTGGCCAGCTAGAACTCTTATTCCTCCCAGTGTGCGGCGCGGTCTCGAGATAACTGTTCGGCGGCGCGGCGGCGGTCGCATAACGTTTACGTCTAAACCGCGCGCGAGATGGAAATCATAATTTATTCGTTCGCGTTATTATTTACACGCGCTCGAGACGCAATCCCCCCACTCGCCGGGAATTCAAACGCCGACGCCCGACGACGACGACGATATAGTTTCTCTCCGCGTTTACACCGAATTTCCGACGTTCGCAATCGCGCTTTCACGAAAAACAAAAACACCGGTTATTGAAACAACATCGTAGCGAACAGGGCCGTTTTTTCCCCCGATAAACCGATCTTTAGAACGAATTCACTGCGTGTGCACCGCCGCCGTCGTGTTAAAAAAAAAAAAAAACCGACAGTGAATTTTTCGAACGAGAACAACACGTCGTTGGTGCTCACATGTGAGCATTTTGAGCGTTATTCGTACAAATATTATCGAATTCAGTGCCGGATCTACATATTATGTCACCCAAAGCACAACGTAATATTAGCGCCCCTATAAATTACAAAAAAAAAATCGCCTGAAATGAGTAAAATTACGGATTATGGACGGATACAGCAATTATTTAGAAATATAATAGGTAAACAATAATCGGTTCACATAAGTTACATAACACGACAATATTGCCACTTTGTTCATATATTTTGTAAATGCATGTATAGTCATAATCTAGCAATAAAGCATTTAATTTGTATTGAAGAAAATATAAGTATAATACAAAAATATGCTTTGAAAATGAATGAGTAAATTTTTATTTAGTTGGTTTATGAATGTATTTCATTTATTTTGAAATTTGCGCCCCTCTATGGTTAGCGCCCGGGGCACGTGCCCCGGATTGCCCCCCCCCCTAGATCCGGTACTGATCGAATTAATCTGATACTTATAAATGTTACCTTTAAATTTACAAAAATAAACGATTGCGCTATTTGTCATTTCCTATCAGTTATTGAGTAGTTAGACAAAGTCGAGTGTATCGATTAAGTGAGCGTCGCGTTAATACTGTACTAATTGCGCAATAGTTTTTTCACCGCCCTCGCAGTTGATTACGTACACGTGTTTTTTTATTTTTTTTTTCAATTTATCACGACTAATAAAATGAATTCGTGGTTAGAGGAGACCGAAGAAGCTTTTTTAGATGACTTTTTTTTCTAAATTTTCATTTATAATAAGTTTCCAATTAATTTGTACTACTTTATATGAAAAAAATATTCTTTTTAGACTGAGATTGTAGTTTTTTTATTTTAATTTTATAAATTATTAATTGTACATAAAAAGTATATACATACGTATAACTTTTTAGTAAAGGATAAAAATATACATATTTCTAGGTATGGTTTGATTTTTTTTAAGTTAATCGAGTTAATAATCGATTAATAATGCTATAAAAAGTAAAGGGTGCTCACAGTGTAGCGATCGTATTACGAACTCTAAGAGTGTACACACGCGCGATTTCTCAATGAAAAGGAATAACAAAACCGATAACTAATCTAAAAACAATAATCGTAATCTCTACTACCGAATCGCGGGTACACAAATACTTATTGGAAAAAACGTGTATACGTGGGGTACATTTATGTAACGAATAGTGGTCGAAACACTCGACCGAAATTTTGAATCGTTATGGGGAAAAAAAAAAAAAAAAAACTTTTTCAAATAATGTTTTCGATTGGCAGTCGAGAGCGTCGCGATACCGACTTATAGTTTTTAGAAACAAACGATATTTCAGTTTTAAAAACACACGAAAACGATACGTTTGCCGCGAACTCCAAAGGTTTACCATGGCGATTTAAAACGTTTGCGATCTTCAAAGTGTGCAGTTCAAATAAAACGCCGACGAGTTTATACTACACTCCGAGGGTTTCGCGAACGAAATTTCAAAACCAATCGAACGAAACCGCGGAATAGCTTCTGGTTTTAAAAATAATACATTTGATCTTGTTCTCGATTGTATGTCTCGAGCTACGAGACGTAAACTGTGTTATTTTTAAATACACAAACGCTGCAGACGCAATGCTTTTGTTTTTTATATATTACATTTCTCGCCGTCCAAGAGACGTTGCATTTCGTACCAAGAACAGCTGGTTTTCGTACGTTCTACTGATGTTTTTTTCCGTAATTTTCATTACTCTCGGTTTCTTTGCTCTTTTTTTATTCGTCGTCTTTTTCGGCTCAAAGTTATGAGAAAATCGAAAAATTATCATCTCCGAGGTACCTAAAACACGTATAAAACTTTGCCGCGTTAAACTTTAGAACCGTTCGCCAAAAGAAATCAGTAGACGACGCGCCTGCAGTATACGTTTCAAAACGAATACATTTCGTCACTCGGCCTAAAATATTCGAAACGCGTGTCCCCCCCGGACCGTCGACAATAATAATTACGTTTGTGTTTACGAATAGGAAACTTGCACGCCGGAAACATTTTTACAGCTCAGTATTATAATGATTTAACGAGAAATGACTTTTACGTTCATTCGACGAAAAAAGCAGGTACAAATGTTGTGGTTGAAATGGAAATTCAGAATTCTCCGGGACGGTTGACAAAATATTATAAAAAAAAACTATGTTTTAACGATATCAACACGGAAGTCAATACGAGTCAAACATTAAATTATTTTTATTCGAAAAAGCTTCAATTAAGAATAGTCGGCCGAATCTTTGCCGTTCACGTCTGGTTTGAGATAACAAAAGGGACTGTTATTTCGATTGTTAAAACCGATGAGAAAAAAAAACCGTTCTCATAAAATCCCTCGCGGTCGTCAAAAACCAAAACACATATTTTATGTTTTTTTTTTTTTTTTGCTATACGGTTTCCTTTTCCGATAATTTTAGACTGCAAACTCGTCAACGGAACAAATGTCATTATCACGTTTTTAATCGCAATAGCTCCGGCCGTCGACGGTCGGGAAACTCTTTGATCGCGCGTAATGCCATTTCGTCCGATCCTGCGCGAAGCTTTATAACAATAATATTATTATCATACGGACGGACGTATATAATAATATTATTACGTCCGTTTCATTGCGCCCGACGACCCATATACGGAATATTATATTATTATTGTATTCGATCGATGGAATATTATCGGGACGATTTCCAAGGTAATAGTAAATTTAGGGTTCTCGCGCGACGTCGCGTCGTCAGTCGCCGTGGGATCGGGTTGTCGCGTCGGAATCACTCGCTCGTCGTAAAACCGCGGAACAGACGAAATCAAAAGGGACGCTTATTGTCGCGTCGACAAAAACGCGACCGACTACTCGTTTTCTTATCGGATAACTTAACACGTCCGCGTCGAGAACGTTTCCGCCACGATTTAAGGTCGTCCCGATATTGTGTCTAACGAAGTGAATCCGCAGAAACTACACTTTCGTCGCTCCCAGTGGGATTTTGTAATTCAACGGTGAGCACATTCGTCGGGAATCGTATGAGCCTCGTATGAGTTTATTGCGTTGTATAAAACATGCGTTGAATTTTCATTTGGTTTCGGCCACTGTTATTAGAGCGATTATTCGGTTGATGTTATATAAATACGATTTATGATGATAATATTAGTGATATCCTCACCACATGGTATCACTGGCGCTAATTTAGGAGCCAGTTGATCTGAAGATTGAATTTGATGGGCGACCATACTGTCTTAAATATTGTAGTACTGCAATGTTCCTATTTTAGTCGTTACGTTTTAATTTTACGGCGTAAATTTTTGAAATATCATTTTTTATTTACAAATACGCAGCGTTCTGCGATTTCTCCTTTCGATCCTTTATATATTATATATTGACCGCGCGATTCGTTATCGGCGTCACGGCCCCGGTAAAACGTCGGTCGCCACTCGTCGTCGATTCAGACTTTCCACGGACCCACCGCCGCCGCCGACCAGTTTATTTATTATTTTTTCTTCTTCTCGTTTTTCGCAATAATAACGAACTTTTATTTCGGGTCGCCCGGGCGGATCACAATGCGCATTGTGCTCGCATCGTTAAAACTCGTTTGGGCCGCGCGGCGCTCTCTTTGATCCGGACAACCGCGCGTCCTCGTTCCTTTCGCGCGGCGAGTGCGTGGAAATTCCACTTTAAATATATAATAATCTCGTTTCAACTGTGCCATTACTTATGCAACGTTCGCGTTGCGGATAACTCTCGATCCGCGCGCCCGAGACCGGCGGCGGCGACGTCGCGGTCGTCCGTTTTATTCGGTTTCCGCGCTCAATAAATTAATATCGTCATTATTCGAACGAAAAACGGTATTATTCCAGCGCGCGTTTCCGTTTTGAAAAAAAACCCGGTAAATCCACGACACCGGAACTATAATAATTATTATATCGTATCCGTCGTCGGAGAAAAAGGACTGTCGCGCGTCTTGTGCCGGTCGATTTCATCGCGAGCGCACGATTCCCGCGACGACGTGTCTGCGATCCGACCTTTTTTTTTCAGAGCGTGATCTCGCCGTTTTTTTTTTTTCGTGTACAAAGGGCACGATTTTTTGCTTGTCGACAATCCAGCGCCGCTCGGGCAAAAACTCGCTTCGTTCTCTAAGCGAATCGAGGTCAACTGCAGTTGTTATTCGGCTGCCGAACTACGAATTCGTCACGAACGCGATATAGGGACTGATTTCACTATCTCGGCGAGTAATTCGGACACTGATGACTAGGGCCAACAATTATATGCCCTAAAAATCTATAAAATATGTATGCAGTTATGCCCTAAAAATTACCAAAATATGCCCTTAAAATATGCTCTAAAAAAAATGTTATTGTAAAAAAATGATTAAATGATTAATTTTTTTTATGTATTATACAATTTATACTATAATAATACAATATTATTATTTATTGCCAATGAATAATGATTTACAAAAATGTGTGATATTAAAAAATATTTAAAATTAAAAAATTAAAATTAAAAAACAAAAACATTAATCAGATGATAAACATTTTAATTTTTACCCGATGTTATTACATTGAACAATTAATGATTTGTATAAGTTTTCAAACAGCATTGAGCGTCGATTGTCCGTTAACAAATTTTTGTAGCGTGAAAAGGAACGTTCTACATCAACGGATGTAATAGGTGCGTATTTATAATGTAATCCAAAAATATACTCCAAAAATATGCTCCAAAAATATACTAAATGCTAAAATATTCTCTAAAAATGCAAAAATACCATAATATGCAAAAATATGCGAAATAAAATTTTGTATACAGCATCGTTAGGTTATAAAACAAATTTTGGTATTAACTAGCTATTTTTTTGACCAACCAATAAAAATATGCAAATGCATACAAGTGTTGGCCCTACTGATGACCGACGCATTGCTTTCGATCGTTTGGATGAAAATCGACACGTTTTGTATAAGAGATGACAGGAGAAATTCGTCACATTATAATATGCACGTATACGTCAGTTGAAATGTTTTCGTTTTTGGAAAATTACGCAATGTTTATTTTTAATATGCTCTTTGTAAAGTAAAAGTATATATTTTCAAATGAAACGATACGCATTGGGTCGGTTCGACAAAGTCTGCAACGCGAACGGAGAACAAAATTCGACACTGAAAATCACTCGGAAAAACAGCGATCACACAGCGATGTAGAATTCATGTGCAAACTGTTAAATAATAAAGTCAACTGTCCCGAGTCACTATGGCCCGCAAAGTACTCTTCGATGTACACTTATGCCCGCTGCTAACGTTCTACAGACACTTTTTATGTTCGACCACATAAACAAAATTATGGTTTTCATTCTCCGTCAAATAGAATTCTATATAAGTGTAATTTATTGCAAAACTTTGATTTTTTTTTTTCTCCCTTGCTAAATAATTTAAATAAATTCAATGTAAAATAATGTTATTGTAAATTTCGAACGCGTTTTTCTTAATCGACTGCACTATACTCGCCTCCGGGGGCGTAAATATATTTTATTCATTTACGTACCGCGTTGCAAACACACTGTTATGTGTGTGTGTTCGTATGTATGTACGCCGCCGCCGCCGCCGCCGCCGCCGCTGTAAATAAATTATTATTATTAGAACGTATAAAATATGTATGCGAAGTTTTATGTAAAGGAATTTCTAAACTTATCGAAAAACGTTGTGTATAATAATATGTATAATGTAGCCGACAATTTCCAACGAGCGAACGACACACTCGCACGGGAAATTTAATTATTATAAATCATAGTGGAAAAAATAAAAAAAAAAAACCGAATGACATTTATTGTCTAGCGAGACTCTATTATGGCGCTCGGCAGTTAACGGTTGACGAGTCACGAGAGAAAACAACGAGACGGTCGATCACGCCCCCTTTTCTTTTTTTTTTTTCCGGGGACAACGCACGCGGGGTCAGCGTTTTTAAGTATGTTAATTGAGGTATACATACGTCGGCAGACCGAATGCGCGCGTGCCGAAGCGCAGTTTTAGAGGAAATCTTTTTCGACGTTTTCTTTAATTCGACTGCGGGGCCGCTGCCGCGCCGTTCCGCGGTTTCGGAACGACCGAAACGGTTAACCGATAAAACTTTATTGATTACGATTAAAAATATACCACGCCGGCTCGACTTGGCGTATTTCGCGAGCCCGTTAATGGGTGTACACCGGCAGGTATATCCTTATAAAATTTATACTCTCGCGTGTAATACTGTTATTATAAATACGGGCAATACTCGTATTTTGAATATTATCGTCCTTACCGAATTTCGCTAATCTATTGCAACCGATAATAAATCGAACGTTATGTGTTTTCCACCGAGTACGGAGTATGTATACACGCGGGCTGAGCGTTTCTTTTACCGTCGTGATCCATAGCATAAAGCAGTAGTTCTCAACCGGGGTGACATGTCACCTCAGGGTGACATGGACCTAGCTTAGGGGTGACGCAGAATTTTAACCCTACACTGCATGACTTAATTTTTACGTTGAAACTTTCAGTTGAAAAAATTATTTTTAGATGTAAATAAGGTCAATGATCATCTAAAAAATACTTTTTTTTAATTTTATTTAAATTTCACTTTTTAAGGACTACTTAAGTTCCTGTATCATCCATGATACATCATGCATTGAAGTAAAAATAAAAAAAAAAACAAAAACAAACTAACTAACAATAAGAAATCTTTTCTATATTATATTAAATTGTCACATTCAAATAGTAATAGTTATAGTATTGGTAATTAGACTTCCAATATAAGAATTATTGCAAACAATAAAATTATTCAACAAAGTAATTATTTAATTTTACTTTTGTAATAGTCGTCATTGCATAGTGTATCATCTGTGATACTCGTACAATTAAATTTGTTACTAATGCATAATGTATCATGATACATGTGAAAAATGAATAAAAATGTATACTACTTACCATTAATTTGAGATTAAAAAATTTAAAAATAATCTCAACACATAACTGAGTAAGAAAATATATCTTTTTTTTGTTAGTTATGATAATATTTTCCTTTTTAAAATTGAATTAAAAAATACGTTTTTCTGTTGTTGATAACAATTATTGATAGCGATTTTACTAATACACAGCTGATGTCAAAGACGTTTTATCAAATAAATAATGTGTGGGTAAATATATGAAGATGTTAACAAAAAGACCGCCAAACCTTTGTTGTTATAGAAACGGCAGTTATTTTTAATTTTAATGGTTGTATCATGGGCGATACTTAATGCAGTGTAACAAGAACAGAAAAAAAATTTAAAAAATTAATTTTTTCGAAAACAATCATATTATTTCTTATAATAAAATATTATTATACACCTATACCACCACTGTCATGTACATAACATACCTCAAAGTTCGTATCTTTATAATAGTTTGTATTTTTTAAGTTAAGATTTTTATTATTTTGATGTTAGGGTGACGCAGTGTTTGAATCTAGTGGCTAAAGGTGACACGAATCGAAAAAGGTTGAGAACTACTGGCATAAAGTAATGTACCTAGCGCGATAACGGTGGACTTGATTATATTTTAAATAAAATAAATATCTTTCGACGAATAATATTTAAAATAATATTTCGTGTTTTCGTTTCGATTTGAAAGAGTTTTCAAATGACAACCTTTATATATTATATACTAGCTGACTTCGCAAACGTTGTTTTGTTGCAAACATGTTTCTAAATAAACACGTATGATTTACCCCGCGTATTCGGGTCGAACAGTTTAACTCTCAACGTTGAAACAATTAATTGTTTGTTAAGTATTCATATCGCTAAATATAACAATATTACTAGATCGGGATTAAATTATCTAGAGTCGTGAGCACGTTCATATTATTACCTTAACGGTTTTTCTAACGATTCGATCACCATTTTTGGCTATTCATTTCTACAAACATTTCGCTTTGCACAAAATAATACCTATTCGCAATTATTACGATTTTACGTTTAGTTTCGAAAAAAAAAAAAAAACCGTCCGTTTGTTTGTTTTTCTTTCGAAATTTCGAGTTCTGAGCAACGTTTGTTTCGCCTACCTGTTGATCCGGCTTTGGTTATTATAACGCACTGTCGCGGGGTGCGGCGGAGTAGACCGAATAAAAAAAGTCACGCCGATTAACCGCCATTGAAATAACAAACAATAATCCCGACCGAACTACGGTTTACGATTTAAAAGACACGCTCGAACATAATACCGATATCGAATAATAATGATTATTTCGACTATTGTTCGACGTTTTTGATGTCGTCGAGCCGTACGGGGGCGATTCCGACGAGCCATCTAGACTAGTCAGTATTGTCAAAATCGGACGTATTATTTCGGGTGTCTCTTCAGCGCGCTCGATTAATCTTCTGACGGCTGCAGAGTTCGGTCAACTTGCTGCCGTCGTCGGTTACGTTTGTCAAACAATTCCGTCGTTTTAGTGTAGTCTACTGCGGCAGAAGGCGGCTGCCGACTAGCTATCGCGAATGTAAAATGTATATTTTTCCTTGACTAGGCGTTCGTATTGAAAAATAGAAACGCCCGGAATACGCTTGGAAACGCATCGGTTAGAAAGCGTAGTCCGAGATGACGAACACTGTCGACGTAACGAGAATAACGCACCGTATCGTCGTCGATAATACACGGTTTGTGCGTCGCGGTTCTAATTATTATTATTACGTATTATACGCGTGACGTCGCGCGCTCGTATATTATCGTTGTTTGAATATTTATGAGTCGCGCGCGCGTCGTCGTCGTCGTCGTCGTCGTCGTCGTCGTTAAAACACGCGATTCGGGCGTTTACGTTATAACACACGTAGTCGTAAACGAATTATAATATTCAGAGGTCGGCCGTGCGTGCGCGACGACTGCTGGGGAGGACAGTGCGTTTGCCGTCGGAGAACGCGCGGAAAACGTCATAACATAACATTACGATTACGCGCCGCGTACAACTTAACACATGAGCGAAACCCCGAGTCCTCCGGTTCGGCCGCGTTTACCGGCGCGGCGGCGGCGGGTCGATGTACGTCAAACTCTCAACTCCGGCCGCCGCGTGTGTGTCGTCGAATTTCATAAATCATCGCGCGTCGTCTCTCCGCAGAGGCCGCCGAAAAGAGAAGAGTTGTGCGCGCGCGCGTTTGTGGGCCGACGACGGTCATCCACACCTGGTCCGTCCTGCCGAACTCTCTTTCTGTTCTTCGAGACGCGCGCGGAGCAAAAACGACAAAAAAAAAAAAAAATGATAAAATTCGCGCGCACACAATGGCCGCGTTTTCTTTGTAGGTGTGTTAACTTTATTATCGAATATGCCGAGCGGCGGCGGCGGCGGCGGCGGTGACATGGCCGGAGAACTAAATTAACGACGCCGAGGTGAGAAATGGTGTGTTTTCCCGTTTGACAGCTGGAACAATGGGTACAAAACATGATTTATCGTCCGCGTTTTTGATACGTTTTAATTTAATCGAAATTATTATATATTGTTGCCGTCGTCGTCGGGGCCCGCCGATAGTCCGCGTCGTCATATGCGCGTGTTTCGCGGGCAAAAAAAAAACCATGCCGTCATCGCACCGTTCGTCGCGTTGTCTTTTATCATCGTTGTTTGGTAGTCCCCCCCCCCCCCCCCGTTGTCCTTTTTTACGGTTCGCAAAGGCGCGCGCGCGAAATTACCGTTAATCGAATTCGTTTGTTGTCGCGTCGGTGACGAGACGACAAACGATCGTTTCCTATTATAATAGTGATATTATATGATCTTTGTGCTCGATCGTTTTTCATTGTTTTTCCTCTTCGCGGTCGTGTGTACACTACTGTAGCGCGTACCATTATCGTCGCGTACACGAGTGACGAGGGCGTTTCTCGCTCGTCAAAAACAAAACGAACAACGACGAAAAAACAGCAACAACAACAACAACAACAAAATTATCATCCGGCGGATTTGTAATAGTAATAATAACGATAATGATAATAATGTTAACCGACTGGCACGCTAAATAACGCCCCGCCCGTAATGACGCGGTAAAGAGAATATCATATGAACTCTCGGGGTGAATTAACGAGATCAATATGGGCGAGCGGGTACGACGATGCGAAACGTTCCCGGCCACAACGACTCGTGACTGCTCTCGGTTTCTCTCTCTCTGGCCCGCTTTCCATTTCTCCGTCTCCGAATTCCTTTGAAACCAGTGGCGGCTTTCTGAATTACCGACCGAGATCACAAGGCGTAAGCTGTGCCGCCGCCGCCGCCGCAGCCGCGTCCCTTGACTGGAAATCCCTCGACTTCGAGCTCCACGACCCCGGGGCGGCACGATTCCGCGTTTGCCGACACGCCGCCGCGCCGTTTCGCGCAGGTACGTCTCGCGGCGACCCGAAAACAGATTCCTTTTGTATGTGATTTTTCCACGTGTTTTCATACGCGGCGAATCGACATCGCGAAAAATCCCGCGCGGAATCACTCGTGATGATATTATTATTACATGCTAATTTTCCTTCCCTTCATCGGCTATCGTTGACAATCGAACCGGACGGAAAAGCATCTATCCAGCCAACCTGACCAGACAGAGTTATCCATACGGGGTCCAAACGGTCGGCGAATTCCATCGACGGGGCCGAGTGTTGGAGAAAAATGTGACGACACAATATATTAAACGAAACACACACACACACATGCACGCGCGTCATTCTCTGAAATCAATACATTCCTCGTCGCTTCGCTCGGAATCTCGGAACGAAAAATATTATATAACACGGCGGTATGGGTTAAAATATTTGACGTCGCGCCGCGGCTCGTGACGACGAGTGTTGATGTTTTTTTTTTTTTTTGGTTTTTTTCCCATTTCCCCCGTCGTCGTCGTGAAGTTCTCGCGCGGAAACGTCCGGTTCGCTAACGGTGAAATAGTAGTCCGGATAGAGATGGAAAAAAACCATTACGAGAAACGACGACGGTGTTAAATTGAAACACACACGGGCACCGGCCGTCGCGGCGGCGGCGGTGGCGGACGAAACGACGACCGTTTAGGGTTTTTCGACGTCGCGCGTCGGCTTTTCGAGAAACTCGTCGCGGTAAATTTTCGGACGGCCATTGAGGAGTGTTTTTTTTCCCCTCTTCGGAAAACGCGAAAACGCGAGGAGTAAACTTTTCGTTGTTTAACTCGGGCCGGGGGCCGAGACTTCGAGACGGGTGTATGAAAAAAGTTTTCTCTCAGCGCGGAGAAAAAGAAGAAGAAAAAAAAAAACCACTTATTATTTCGTCGATAAACTAATGTTTTTACTATTTCGCGCGTTACGCCGCCGCGCCGGGCGCATTATATACGTATGCACTGTCGGATTTATTATAGATTGTTCTCGTGCCGAAGTTTCGAAACAATTCTTCGGGTTGATTTTCAAAAGTTCTAACAATGAGCTGTCATATTTCTATGACCGTATACTCCGCGCGGCGTATCCGTTTTTGATTTATCGATTTCGCGCCGACAATCTCTTTTTTAGGAGGAGGAGGATGGGAAAAATTACACGTGCGCTCTGGTACATTGCCCTGCGCCCCCTCGCGACTCGTCGTCGGTTTGCCGCGAAACTTCTGTTGTCGATAACGCGAGATCTATTCCCGCGACGGATAGGTAATCCCGCTGTGATCGCACGCCATAAACGCGTTGAGAACTTTTAAATTTCACAATTTCTACCGATTTAACCGACGACGACGATGATATATGATTTAAATTAATTTCAATGGAATATAATATTTTCGGGTTATTAGAAACTCGCGGCCACCGCGCCAACCTCCGGAGACGACTATCTGCGATACCCTCGAGGGTCCGCCGGTCAAGAACCTACGATTTACAGGTTTTATTGTATGGATAATATTTAACGCGAAAACGACGCTTGTTTTTTGAGCCGAGATTCGGCTAACCCCTCGAGCGAGTTCGTGTACAAATTCAACATCGAAACACTCTCAATTCAGACAGTCTGGTTACATTGTTTCCCCCCCCCCCCCGTACTTATGCATGACAAATAACAATAAATAAAACGATACAATTTTTCAATCACGTTCTCCATTTTTATTTGAAAAAATATAAAATACATCCAATACATTTAATATTTCTCAGTCCAATGAAAATAATAATATTACATCGTGATTTCTTTTTCGCAGACTTAACGATTCCGGGAAATGATATTTCCTCGCGCGCATTTCACGGACTTGAAAATTCGTTTCGTCGGAAAAGAAAACCCATTTGTTATACGCGAATAATAATGGTCGTTTTTTTTTTCTTCCCTCTTGTGAATTCTCTACTACGAACGGGACATTTTCTTCGTCGAAAAATCATTCGTTCGTCGCCTATATCGCTCTGATAATTGGCAATTTTAATATTATATTAATTCCGAGTACCCGCGTACTTATAATTATAATCGGCGTTCGAAAAATATTTCGTAATTGTTTGTTTTAGATTTAAAAGTACAACGCGAGTATATTATAGTATTATCGTTTAGTATTATTCGTTCCGAAAACGATTTAAACGGTCGCTAATCAATTTAATCTCGCCGGACGAGCTTATGTTTTCCGGATGAAAAAAAAAAAAGAAAAGAATATAAAAGAAAAACAGTCGGGCATAAGAGGTAATACAAGAAGTTAATTAGATATATCCGACAATCGGGAAAATTGTCAATCACTCGGTTTCAGCGGAGAGATTTCAAATGGCTTTCCTCCGTCGTTACGAGAAAAAGAAAGACCATCGGTATTGATCGCGTGTTTCGACTTAAACGTATGTGACACGCGAACCTCGGTCCCCGAAATTACCGACTGCCGCTCATCGTTCTGACGACTAACTCAGACGACGACTACGGGGACGATGTCAAATAAAGTTTGCGATCGGGTACCGTTTCACGTCCTCGCCACGTGTGTCGGACGCAATTAAAAACGTCCGTATTGTGTTGTGTAGACTCGCTCATTATCGATCCCGTCACGACGATCGTGTCGCGTATAGTAGTTCCGCGCCCGCCGGCCGGCGCGGCGGCGGCTGGTTTCGACCGCGAATCGTCGGGCGAAACGAAGAAAAAATCGCCAGTAAAAATAACCGCGCGGTTTAGAAACGTCATGAAAGTAATAATAATTACTATCGTCCCGGCAATTCCGACCCGAAACTGAATGCCATTTTAGCGTTAAAAAGATAAATCGAGAATAGGTTTACCCGCTCTCTCTCGAGAGAGTATTTCGTTTTTATCCATTGACGTCGCCGACACAATAATTATTACCGTGGCGTCCTTCACGACCGAATTCCTAAAGGATAATTTAAGATGTTCTCGGAAAAAAAAAGGAAATCAATCGGTTAGGTTTGGATAAAAATTACGGCTCGCGCATTCGACGAACGAGTTTATTTTAATAATAATTATCCGCGCCGCGACGACGGTTCGAACAATAAAAATTCATACGATTAGCATCCTCTCGATTTATCGTCCGCGATCGCCCGCAGGCGTCATCATCTTACCGGGTATAGTAGACTTATAGTAGACTTAACGGCGGGATTCGGTTTTTTATTTCCTAACAGTTTTGGAGAAGTAATTCGTTTTTATTAATAGATTACTGACGTCGGATGTCAGCACGTGCGTTTCCAAGGCGATTGTGTTTTTTTTCTCTCATCATCGCGACTTGATTTATAATGGAAAACGTCAAATGATATCAAAACGAATGAAATTATTCGGTTAAGCTGTATTGGATAAAAAAAACGACTACACACGTGTGACGGCGAACGAATAGACGAGTATAAGGAAAAAAAAAAAAAACGAGAAATAAGATTATTTCGGACGACGTAACGAGAACGAAAGGGTAACGACTGACTAGAGAAAGCCAACGATTTTTGTCCGAACCGATTTCATCACTTCGCTCCAAACCGCTTTTGTTTTTCTAGCAATTATATATATATAGACGGAATAACGACCGGATTCCTTTTATTTGTTTGACCTTTAAACGCGATCGCCGCAGCCATCGCCGCACAGATGCATCTATAATTTCAAAGACAACGCAATAATTATTTCCTACATTTTGAATCGGCGCTAATAAACTAGGAAAATTCAAGCGGGCGTGTGTGAGAAAGCTAATCGTAATAATTATCAGACTGGTTTTGTTTTTCACTAATTTAAACTCTACACATCGATTTTCGACCTTTCTTTTCTGAACAGGACAATTATTATTTATCGTTGTTTTTTTAAATTCGAACGAATAATTCCGCTAAACAAAGAAGGATTAATATGTGGTCGGAATCAGTGTTATACTCGGATAAAGTATCTTGGCTGTAGATAATCGGTACTCGAGGTAAACGTCGCTTAGGAAAAAAAAAAAATCACGCGCGAAACGCGACGAAAGTCTACCGTCGTCGCCGCGATCTTTTCTTAATCAGTGACCGTTTCGCGGAACATTTGAAAAAATCCCGAGCACGCGAAAACGAGACAAAAAAAAAAAATGAACTGAAACGTCCCGGTTTGTAAACGAACGAAATTTCTCTTAAAACGAAATTTCCATTTTGTACGGGAAAAATGCTATCCGAACGACTGCGTTCAAAAAACCGCGGTGTCGCGCGAAGACGACGATTTATCAACGGACGGTTAATAATGAAACGCCGCCGCTCCGTTTGTCGAACAGAGTACCTATATTATGTTACGGCAAATTGCACTCGTTATGATCGTGTGCTCTACTATAACGAGCGACGCGCGCGCGCGCGCGCAATGTACCACTCGATAATGAACTTAATAAAGCTTCTAACGGCGACGGTGTATCCGGAAACAAACTGCAATTGAATTAAATCGTTACGTCAACAGTACACTCGGTAAACCCATACCGCGTATTCTTTCTGCGGTGACGGTATTTTAAAAAAAAATATAATAACAATAGACCTTTTTCATTTGCACTCGGGCGTCGTCGTCGTCGTCGCGCGGAGAACAATTATTATTATCATTATTATTGTTATTTCGCACAAGTGCATCACACTTTTGTGAAAACCATCCCGACGACGACGTCAAATTCCAAATGCCAATTAGAGTTGTTTTCCCGTTCGACTATAAATTGTTTATTTTATACCGCTCGTAATAGTAATACCGATGAAATCGTTGAATAAACTGTAATTATTCAGCCTTTTCGATCGATTGCATTTTTTCTTTTTTTACGTCGGCGCACACAAAAACATAAACGATTTCTCTCGATCCGAAAACAATAATTGTATATAATCTATATATATAAAAATTGCGCGATAAACTCCGAAACTACTGAACGGATTTTGATAAAATTTGGTAACCATTTATAATATGGTCCAACTCAAAAGATAGAATAGTTTTTTTTTTCAATATTTATATGTGGCGAGCGCCGAGAATATTCTGGAACGGTTATATATCTAATATTTAAATGGAGCCAAAAATGTAAAACAATTCATCAATTGAGTCGGACCATTTTGAATTGTTCGTAATTGCCAGGAGAAGGTTTTTACGAAAAAAAAATTTGAAAAACCCAATTAAGGGAGGTGCTGAAACGGGAATTTTGTGATGTACTTTTGAAATTTTAAATGGTTGCTATTGGTTATAGGAAAAAGTCAGCCCATTTATATCATAATATAACCTATTTATACATATGTATGTACGTATACCTATTATAGGTAATACTGTAACCATAGTGACCATTATCATCTATATATATAAAAATCGATGTACATTTGAATAAATTTTATAGCTCAAGACCCACCGAACCGATTTCGATAAAAATTTTAGGGCATATTGAGATTGATATGTAGATGGTTTCTGTGAAGTTTGTACGCTGTGCGATATGTGGTTCCGGAGTTATGGCCTCTTAAGTGTACAATATTAATCACGCGCATGCCACGGAAACAAATAATAAAAAATAACCACATAGAGTGTAATATTGTAAAAATTTTAGGGCATATTAAGACACATCTGATTTAAGAATTTCATTTAGAGAAAACAATAACTGCACACGGGCGAAGCCGGGTTATTCAGCTAGTTGTTTATAAATTTTTTTGCGAATCATTTTCAATTAAAATATATATACGTGTTTCATATACTTTTCACATATACGTAGGTACATATACTTACAATAGGTTAGTAATTTTTCATAATACAAAATCCCCGTTCGAGCACCTCCCCTAGGGGGATGTATATAAATAAATCTACAAACTTATTTTTCAAAATTCAACCCTTAAAGAAGGGTTAAACTTTTCACGGGCTAGATTTTGAGATGCAACGATCGGCGAGTAATTTGCATTTTATATGAATAGATTATTATTATGTCATCAAAAAACCCGACGATCTTTACCAAAAACGAATTGATTTTGCAATATCATATTATTACATAACTTTTATCGAAATTGCGTGCGTGCGATGAACAATAGAACTTTTTTCATTGGGCGGTCGAATATGATCGCAGGCAAATCTATAGTCATTGGTCGATAGGCTCGATAGGCGTATACAATTTTGAAGCGAAAACCCGACGACGACGTTTACGCAAAAGGTATGGATTTCGCAACGTCATATATTATTACTTAACTTTTACCGAAATTGCGTGCGTGCGCGCACCATTCCTCTTTCAATCGTAGACGCCGTCGTCGCCACGCACTTACAATAAGTCAGTTATTTTTATACTGCAAAATTCACTGGAAATATATGGCAAAACAACGTTTACCGGGTCAGCTAGTATGTACCTATATATTATATATTATTATGATATTATTTAATTATTTTTTTTTTTTGTTCTCGCGCGCTCGCACAAATTCTACGACGTAAAATAAACGAACGCGCCATCTCGAATGTCTTGCGGTTTTTTCGGTCCCTTCGAAATACTGTTTGATCGTAATATTGATCGATTTTTATTCTTCTTTCTTTTCGATGAGTCGGTCGCTTTTTATCTACACCCAGAGAGGATTTCATCGCTTTGCCGGTCGATATGAATAAAACAGTAATACACTACTCAAATCGACGCGCGTAGGCTGTAAATAATTCACACGCGTGTCGTGCAAACGTCATTAGTAGAGCTCGGATTTCAATGCATTTGCATCTTTTTTTTGGGAAATCTTACGCGATGCTTTCCAAGCTACAAATATGTTTCAAGTACTTCGCGATCTAACCACAATAATTTTTTGGGGCATTTTTTTGCTCTTTTGCATTTTTAGCGGATTTCATCCTTTTTAGGGCATTTTTTGACGGTTTTAATGCATTTTTTAATTTTTTAGGACATTTTTGACCTATTTGTCGTATTATGACTAAAAAAATTGACCTCATTGAAATATTAGTACTACATAGTAGTATAGTGCTACGTAATAAAAATTATTTTTTACAATTTTAATTTTTATTTGTACATTGTAATATAATTTATAATTTATAATTTTTATTAGAATTTTATTTGTTCCTCATTTTTTAATAATAATTTAATTTGAATTTATTTAATAAATAATGCATTTTTTGATATTTTTAGGGCATTTTTTAGAGTTTTTAGGTCATAAATGCATTTTTTGAAAGGGCATTTTTTTGATATATTTAGGGCATTTAAATCCGAGCCCTAGTCATTAGTATATCAAAACCATAAATAATACGTCGCGGGTAGAACGGACGTAGGATGTACAAACTACGCATTACGCGTATTTCGAGGGTTTTGGTACTTGTTTTTTTAAATTTTTTAAATCGTTGTAATAAAATTAAAATTTGATGAAAATTTTTCATTCGAAATTCGTCGAGTCGAATGAGACGGCGAGTTCGGTAAAATTTGTCAAAGGTGTTTTGCGACCTTTTCTGGCTTCGGGTTGAAATAATATTATATTAAACGCGCGGCGAAAGAGTTGTTGTGACGTTAATATTTTCCATATTAAATTCAAAAACTATAGCGTACTATAGCTCGTGTACCGCCTTCGTAATAATATCGTAGACCGTAACTATTTCTACTAGAAATTTTATGACGACGTTTTTCGTAGAATTCGTTTAGTTTTTCCGGAGAAAAAATATTTCACATCGTCGACGCCATGCATTTTTCTCCGGTCATTTGAATACACAATACGCGAGTATGCGGTAGGAGTAGGTCGATACGACGATTTTTATAAAAACCATGTTCGATTTAATTTTACTCAAGGTAAAAAAAAAAGAAATAATGTTGATAGAAAATGTCGTTTGGTGTTAACCGTTTCGCGCTGCAGTCCGTAATTTACGCAACAGATTCCCAGTGTCTTATAGATAATAATAGTATTACACATTATCGATTTTGAAAACGAATCCAACACAACGAGCACGACAGCGCTGAACGGAAATCTAAAAATTAATCAAGTCGTCCGTATACGAGACGTGTGGAAAATCAAGGGCGAAAAGTGGTGTTTTAATACTTCTTCGACTTCGGTCGTCTACGACGTCACGTCTACGTTTCAAGACTCGAAACCGCACGACACGTTATTGCAGTGTCGATCGAACGTATATAATATGCGAACGACGCGCAACGGAGTCGGTGTCGCGGGCAATATCGAATACGCTTGTCGTAGTTTTTTAAAAATTATTCGTGGTTTCGAGCATCAAGTTTTCGGTTTGTTTTAATTAGCGAAATTTATTTTCTTGACTTGCACACGGCGACAATACGTGGAAATCGCTCGCACTTGGTCCGGTCTGGGGTCTGGTCCTGTCCCTTTCATGTTTTATTCGTATCGATCGGGGGGGGGGGGGGGTTTAATTTCCATAGTACCGTTGACGACGAGCAAAAGAAACGGCTCGTCGATCTCCTTGCCGAACACCGTATTCGTGCGCGTTATAATTCCATTAAATTATTGTTTTTTTTTTTTTTTTAATGTACTGTCAGTGCTCTCTCTGGTATTTCGCGTTGAAAAACACTCATCACGATGTCGTTCATAAGCGTCCATATCGGAGGGGATTTATAAATACGTCCGGAAAAAAGTTCACTACAGACGTCGCGCGTCGTCATCGTGTTATAGTATTGTAAACAACGACAAGGCGTGTTGAGGTCTCCGTCGATAAAAGTTTATAAAGCAGTGCGAGAAAATAATATCGCGTCGTCTCGGTATCGAACAATTTTTTTCAAAGTCACAACAGCGATCGGATGATGAAAGCAAAAATTTAAAATGAAAATCCACGACCGCCCGTGCGTTTTACTCGTAAAAATGACGTAAAAAAAAAAAACGTACTACGCCGGAACGTCTGAATTGTATATCGTCGAGGTATACTGCAGTCCTTCGCGTCCGCTCTCCAGATTCGAGGAAAAGGCTCTGCACAGATGCGCGCGCGCGTGTGTGTGTGTTTTCTTTCCAATACGGCACAGCGATTGTTAAATAATATTAGCTCGTCCCGGACGCATTCGTGTGTTTGTATTGTACGAGTATTAATATTGCGAACACGCGTCGAAATTTTCTAGAAACCGACCACACCGACCGGCGGCGGCGGCGGCGGCGGAAAGTCGAAACTCGAACGTACGGAATTAACGAAATTACTATCGTCCATATTTTCCGCTCTCGCGACGGGCTCCCCCGAGCATTATTATTATTATTATTATTATTATTATTATTATTATTGTTTAATATATATCGGTACTAAAAACTTTTACGTCTAATTTATTTAGTTCGCCCTTCGGTGCGCGGAGGAAGAAAATATAATAATATTATATATAAGAAATCCTACTAATAAATTTGTGTTTTTTTCGTGATTTATAATAGTTCCAGCAAACTTTTGCCACAAACATTTTCTTTTATCTCCGACGTTTTATAACCACCACCGGGATGGTTTTTGGCTCGTGCCCCGGCAATGACTTCTGTTGTCCGTAACTGGCACGCCGAGAGGCAAGTTTTCATGATGCGATTACTGAAATATCGTCCGGACAACTTGAACCGCGGTAGTAGGAAAGTATATACGGCGGCGTATATACGTTGTGTGCATAATAAACGACGAGACATGGAATAAAAAACCAAACAGAAAAAAAAAAAAAAAAATTAAAAAGCACCGTTCTCGGTGTCCCCCCCCTCACAGCAATATTTCACCGTGAATTAGTTGTATTTCTTTATTTACACGCGGTTAATACTCCCGTTTATGCGTCAGACGTAGTATAATCGGAACGTTATTGTGCGCACAAAGTTGGGACGCACGTTTCGCGCAAACAATAAGTAGTAATGACTAATAAACAGCGGTGAATTTTATTTACACGCGCACGTCCCTCGGGCGCCGAGTCCGATAAGAAAGTAACAACGGTTTTTCCGGGGAAATCGCGACAACGAATTTTGAACGTCTCGAATCGGCGCGCCGAATCCGTCGGAACGGGAAATGTTTCCGGAATCCGGCGTGCGACAAATAAAACGCCTCTGTGTATCCAGCCAATCGTCGAGAAGGCGGCGATTGAGATTTAGAATTATATCGTCTTAACCAGTGGCGGAACTAGATTCTCGGAGGCCCGTGTAAAAAAACGTTTGTGTTGCTAAGACAGAATTCGATAAATTTCGAAATAATTGTAAAATTAGGATATTAATTCGATCAAAACAGAATTATATTTTAAATTCTCTATACCCGGTAAAAATTGTATTTCGTACGCATTTCGAGTTGAAAATCCGACCTGAATGACTTCATCGAGTATAAAATAACATATTTTATAACAAAGAAATAAACTTACACGAGGTTTTTAGTTAGATTTTTGAAATTGTAATTTTCCAAGTTCAATCGTCGGCGGAGGCACGTGTGAAATCACACCTTTATCTATATTATGTTGTTCCGCCACTGATCTTAACGCGTACTCGTGGCGATACTATTATACTATGGTCGAAAGTCGTTCCGTAAAATGTTAGCTAAACCGGAGTGTTTGAATTCTTATGAACAAATCGAAGAAACAACACAATCGTTTGAAATTTTTAAGTATTACAGAAATGAAAAAGAAACGTTGAATTTATCGACGTTGGATATATGTATAGTAGTTTGATGTCTTTCTGTCAAATCAGTGGTAGAAAATTTAAAAAAATGTTTTTTTTTTTCATTAATTTATCCTCTTATTTCCCCTTAACGTACACCGTGTTCAACTTTTGCGTTTAAAATGTTTGAATATGCATCGACTTAATAACAGCGTAGTATTTATTTTATGCATATCATTCGTCGCAAGTTCGCATGTAACCGCGCCGAGCTATAAACAGATCATTATACATTCAGTTTGCAAAAACGAGTTTCCGTGAAATTTATTATAATTTACTACAGTGTTCACATTTCGCTAACATTCGGGGGCGCACAACTGCATTAATTTCTCAAGGTTTTTCAACGCGTTGAATTCGAACAAGCGTCGTTACACGCAGGAGGATCGGGTTTTTTCCCACCGGACGACCGTTTTAGCGACGAGGTCGATCGCAGGATTATCAACGATCAATAACCGAACGGTCGCGGGTCCTAAAACGTGTCCTAAAACGGATCGCGTAGAGCGAGTGGATTTTCCGTCGCGGCAGGACCGTGAATCGATGCGTAAAAAAATAGGTCCTCGCGAGTCGGCCAAGACGAATTCGAGGATAAATAAATAAGCGTTCGAAAAAAACAATAAAAATCGTAAAATACGACGACCGTACGTAGATTATCGTAAGCGAAATGAGATTTACTGCCGTTAGAAATTACAAGGCCGGACAAGTTAATGGTATTTTTTTTAAATTAATTACGTTTTTAACGACTCGTTGGGAATTTTTTTTTAAAAATGTATCTCAAGACACCGCGGCTCGTAGGAGAATATTTATTTGTTTTTTTTTTTTCCGGTACACATAAGTGACTTTTGAGAACGTATTTTCTGACCGTACAATAAATGTATGTGGGAAATGTTTCGACGGCGAAAAAATCTATTAGTTTTGAAGTCGACGATGGGGCGAATGAGTCGAGTGGGGAAATTAAGTTAAGTTAAGTTATAAAGTTATAAAATCGACTTAACTTTTTAATTCGACTTGGACTTATATTAACTCGCTAATGTCTAACCTTGCTGAATAATAATAATAATATACATCCGATTAATTCTCGGGCTCTTGTAAAAATACGACCTAAAATTATTCTAATGAGCCAGCGAGTATTATTATTTTTTTACCATAATTACTATCGTAAACGAGTACCTTATAAAAATATTACGATAACAATAAAATATTGTGTGAAATTCATATTATTGTTATGTAATATTTAATGCTTGTGCGTAGGTAGATACGTACTTGTTTCGACTACACATCGTGCGTTCGTACAAAGTCAGAGTTTGATAGAATATAACTCTTCAAAATTGTTACGTCGGAATAAATTTAAATAAACTGATTAAAATATTTTTAGATTCACCGCGTTTAGCGAGTATATAATATTATCGCGTAAAACGGAAAAACAACATTACGTATACTGGGAGAAACACACAGTTTTATTTCGAGTGTGTACAAATGAGATATTTTTTTTAGTATTAAAGATGAATAATGTAAAAACGTTATACGTTTATAACGTGTATTCGGCCAGACATTATTACATTTGAAATATGATAAACGCGAAACAAACGATACCGTGCGCAGTAATAAGAATAATAATAATATGACGTTCTATTACTTTGTCCGCGCATCGGAGTGTTATATTCTGTTTCGGTTATAAACTATTAGAAACACAAATGTAGAAAATTCTCGCGAATACGTCAGTTGTTGATTGACTTTCCTATAAGTAATAACTAATAATTTTATCCCATTCCGTCGATGTAATATCTCAGATAACGTGAACTGTGCGTTCGGAACGCGATCTCGAATCGTGAAATCGATTTCAAGACAATGTAAATACGGGGTTTCGTCGTCTTTGGCCGCGAGCGCGGTATTTACTTTTTATTCGTTACTCGTTTCGAAACGCAAGACGGCGCGGCGGGGTGTTTTCTACCGCATACAGTGCTCAGACCGTCGTTGCGTCGGTCTGTTTGGGCGAAATCGAATTATTCTCCGCGATCGAAATATCGGTGAAAAACTGTATTGAAAAATATCGACTCTCGCCTGACCGCAACACAACGCGATGTTTCAAACGGTTTTTCCGACGACGACGTACAATATTGAAAAATGAATAATCGGTACGAATTTTCGTTTTAATTGTGGCGTTAACGTACAATTATCAGTGCCGCAACAATTGGGTGTGCAAGGTGTGCGATGCACACCTCCGGTTCTTAGGGGCCTCCCAAACCATAAGCTAAAAATTGAAGATTGTCCGTTTCAAAATGAATTTAGCCTATCTTGGTATTCTTTACTTCCTCGTGGCTCGTACCTCGAAAGTTTTTTGATTTTTTCGTAATTGTTTTCAATGAATTTATTATTAGCATAAGTAGATGATAATTAATATCATGCAAACTTCATTGGATCTGTAAATAATTCGGTTTTATAGTAAAACGTACAAATTATTATAGGAATAAAATTACGAAAATGATATTATAAAGTATGACATAATTTGTAGAATAATAGTCATTATCGCAGGGGCCCCTCTCTGTTATTGCGAAATATTTCTCAAATAATTATTGTATGGATACTAGACTTGGATCACTGAATTAAGTTGTTCATTATTTTTTTTATTATTCGTCATACTAATTTATAGAGGAGGTATTTAGAAGCTCAAATTTTTATAAATTTACATAATTTATTCTTCTGATCGGTTCCGCGAATCCGTCAAATATTTAAGTTATAGTACTAAAAAATACTAAAAAATTTCTGTAGTAATACAAAGATCAAGTAACAAATATATTATTAATTTGGGGCCTCTAAATAAATCCTTGCACACGGGCCTAAGAATTCATAATTGCGGCACTGACGATTATAATAATCCGTCGAGGTAGCTTTTTTTAAGGAAACCGTCGGCGAAACCTTACAAAACGTTTTATTTTAGTAAGTGTTACGTGATATTCAAAAATCGAAATCCCTTCGACGACGTCGACCGCCGCCGCGCCGCCGCGAATAATTTACAAAGTGTTATGACGTAATGGTTACGATCGGATCGATGATTAACGGCGTCGTACGGTAATTGGGTGTCCTACGTATAATCGGCCGTGAAACTCGCGTCGTCTTAGGAACGGTAGAATAATTTAATTATTTTAGAGCGCGACTGATAAGCGTTGTCTCGTCAAAACGCTAAGAGGTTAAGAGTATTATTATTATTTTTCTTTTCTCTCCGACAAACGTTATAATAATCGCGAGCGTGAACTCATAAACACGATTATAAAAACTTTCCACAGAGTTTTATCGTTTTACGAGTGCGATAAAACGTTATTGTCGTCATGGATACACTCGTACGTAGGTGAAATTCACGCTGTACCGCCGCCGCGTATAATACCGTTTTCGCCCGATCGTTTTCAAACATTTATAACTCATTAGCGCGCGCCGCGGGGGAGAAATAATAATCAACGTTGGCCAGCGACTACTTGCTTTTTTCCACTCGACCGCGGAACCTCGACTATCGGCGTTTCATTAGCGCCCGTCGTCGACGCGAAAAATATTTTCAACCGTTACGTTCAATCGTCGCGCGATCGCGTGCGTACCTATTCCCGTGATAATATCGTTTTCGGTTTCACCGGCACAAAACAATCGATCCCGATCGATTCGTCACGTTTTCACGCGAGTGAAATGACATTCGTCGGCGATTAATTTTCAAATTTTCGACTTGGTCGTGTCAACATCATCGAGGAAAATAATAATTATCGCGGCGATCTACTCGTTTTTAGTCGTCGCTTCGTCGTACGTATACTCGAAAATCGACGATTTCGCTAAACGATTCGCTAAAAAACGCACGAAAGTTCCGATGTTTTAACGATATCGTCTCCCGGCGCGCGGCGGCGGCGTGCTCTTCGATTCGGATAAAGTCGAAATTATACGTTTTTATCTACGACGACGCGAAACGAAATAAAATCTACCGAGCCGAATCGGAGGCACGGAAAACGTTGCTTAGAAAATTAAAAAAAAAAACCGTCCCGAAACACGACGCGCCAAAACGATTATTACACGGCGTCGTACGGCGCGGTACGAAAACAACATTATTTTCCCGGTTTACCACGCGTAACAGTTTCGATTTTTGTACAGCGAGTTCGGTTTCGTTTTAATTAACATATAATTACTTATCCGTCGGAGAACAGAGGCGGCGGCGGCGGCGTGAAACAGTAAAATTTTAATTATGAACTTTACCGGGGCTCCTCCGGTTCGGCGTAATCCCGTGCCGTTCAGTAGCGAGACGCGACGCGTATCACGTGAAATCCCAGGCGGTCGATGCGCTGCGACCCGCGCGTTACAACAATAACAACCGAAACGCATAGTCGCTAGACGATCGGAACGCTCGCGAAATTTAAATATTACGAGTAAAACATCACCTCGACGGCGACGTGTTGTCGGTCTATGATTTCGGTCCACAAATATTTTCAACGGGTCCCTTCTCGAACCACAACTCATTAGTCGCCGACTCGAAAACGAAAAAATAACTTACTCGTACTTAACTTACCTAACGGGTATATGTTTCAAAAACGTGCTGATTTCAAGTAATTCTTCCTTTTTCTTCTTCCCAACTCAACTGTATCTTTTTTATAACAATTATAATAACATAAAATGGAACGCCACGGACGGACAATATTGTTATGGTATAAATATTAGCTATTACAAAATATATGCAAACCAATAAATATAATTAGGTACTGTATTTTTTTTAAATTTTTTTTTGTCTCATTGGCTTGGTCGCGTGGTGGACCTTATTTTAAAAATAAATCTCTGGACCTCCTGCGATCGCCGCGGGTAGCCTGGTGGACCGGACCGACACTGGACGACGGGACTAGTTCGCTAAATCAACTTGTCCGATGGCACTGATCCAGATGTCCTTTCTCTTATCGCGAGCGTGTTATCAAAAATTAAATATCGTCCATAAATTCGACGGGGTTTTAATAATATTTTCAAATAAAAAAATAATATTCGGGTAGATTTTTCAGTAGATAATCATATGTTGTATCCGAAAATATTTTTCGTGAAATACCAGTTTGGTCTGACCTAATTATTATTTCAGGTCTCCTTTTAAATATTACTACTGTTTTGTCGGGGACAGTGTCTATAATTGTTAATTACGAAGAAACGAGTGTATATGATGTAAATGTATGTTAAATAAAATGTAACGAACCATTTATATCCTTCTCCGAGTGAGGTCTTGTTCGCGTAAAAAAAATACTTGGCGCACGTTCTTTATTATTTCTAATGGAGAACGCGCGTATTTTTCGCGCACGAAAACAAAACACTTATAAACGCGTCGTTCTCGATGAAAAAATCACCCGGAATAGTTGTTTTTTTTTTTTTTCCCGAGCGGCGACAACAGACGTGTCTCTCGATCGAACGCGACGATTACCTGCAGAGCGGGAAAAGAGTATTTATTTTTCTTTTTCCTACGCATGTCCGCGTCCGCGAAACGCGAATTATCTCGCCCGACGTGACTCGACGGCAATTATTGTTTAGCGGGACGTGGCGAAACGAAAGAACCCGGAACAAACTAGTGGAAGTTTTTAGTTAGGCCGTCCGGTGTGACGGAGCAAGGCGAGGAGGGGGATAGCGTAACGCGACGAATTATCGTGCATTTCGGAACGCCGCCGCGGGTTTTAGGGTTTTGCGAGAGCGACGTTTTATAAAAATGTTTTTTACGCAATCTCTACCGCGCAAATCGTGACGCGCTTCTGTTGAATAAGGATCAGGAAATCTTCAACGCACGCGGGCGATCGTCAGGGCGCGCGTCCGGCGCGGATCCAGTCTGAATCCTTTTTGAAATTTTCGACTTGCCTCCGGAATCTTAGGAATAATATAAATCGCAATAAAATACTCCGCAACGTACACTATACGACAAAGGTTCCTAAACTGTGGGTCGCGACCCAAAAGTGGGTCGCGATTATACTTTTGGTGGGTCGCGCTATATTTTTAAATAGTACTCATCTATTATTATTATATTAATTTTTTGTCGAATGGTTCACTAAAAAAAAAGAAAAAGGGTCATTTATTGATATCGTGGGTCGCCAGATTTTAAAAAATTTCCAAAATGAGTCGTACAATAAAAAGTTTGGGAACCTCTGCTATACGACGTTTGGGAAATGCCAACTGTTCATCGTTACGCGTCGACAATTTCCAGTTTCTATTCTGAAAATTCTGATTTCTGTCGCAGAATGTCTGTCGTCACCGGCGTTGCCAAATAAACGAAATTCGTATGTTATTTTCGGAAACACGATTTATTTCCTAAAAGGTTGCTTCCCGAAGCATGGATTTCTTTTATTTTTTTTCTCCGAACCACGCGCCCACAAAAACCATCATTTGTCATCCCCGTGAAACACGCACCCCGAAAGAACTCGAATGCCGCCGCCACCGCAAATCGACGATTTTAATTCGGTCGCCGCGACTATTCTCCGGTCGTCGAGCGGCGAAAAATTATGGAAAAAAAAAACAAAAACTATACAAGTACATTTTAAATACGCGACACGCGATCCGACGACGACGGTGAGAAAAAAAAAACTCGGAAAATCGTCTCGACGAAAACAAAACGTCGTCGTCGGCGTGCGGGGTGGTGGCAACAGGGACGGAGAACGCGTTTTTTTTTTTATTATGTTTCTCATCGAAAACGATTAAGATGTTTGTCACGATCGCGACGAGCGCGTGTTAATGATCGTCCCGTCTGGTCCGAGATCCGTCCGCGCCCGGCGAAAACGACACCGCGAACCGACAAAAGACGTTTCTTCTTTTTTTCTCTTCTTCTTCATTCGTTTCGAAACGTTATGAAATACAAAGCATTACACTATTATTATTATTATTATTATTAGTTTTTTCCTCCCCTTTCCGATATTGCATTTGAGTCACGCGAACGTCGTCGTCCGTACACTATGACACAATGCCGTAATGTTTATATCGTCGGGAACCCGTGTAAAATGGTCGCACATGTTTGATCGGTATCGGTTATCGGAGAACGTCTATAACGGAATCGTATCAATCATCACCGCAACTTTTGAAACGTCTCCCTCCCCCCCTCCACCTCTCACTCTTTCTCTCTTTCACTTTCTCAATCCGCCCGTCACTATTTTGAAGGCTCTCAGACTCCAGTGCGATTATATAATATATTTTTCGTCTCGCGATCGTCGGCAACGGATCTAGATTTTTATTTTACGCGTTTAATTTTCAATCGGATCGCGCCGAGTTCGTGCGAAATGTCGGCGCGAAAATAGTATTCCATTTGAATCCGAAACAAACGTCTATGCCAGAGGCCGGACAAAATATAAAGTAGAAATAAGAACCGAGTTTTAGTTATTCAACAACAACAAAAAAAAATGCCAAGTATGACGCGCAATTACGCGAATATCGTGGAAATCGCTGCGTTTTATCATTCAATCGTCTACAAAAGTGACTTTGACAAAAATGTTTTTTCTCCCTTTTTTCTCCCCCGTATCAACTCGATTCGGAACGGTCTCGCGCCGTCTTGCAGACTTTGTATTTCGTTTTAATTTGAACACTCGAAAGCTAGTTGAATTTAATTAAAAATACACTTAATTAAATCCGATTCGTTTTATTTTATAATTTCTAAAACGAGAATAAATAATAAATCAAACGTAATCAGAAACTCAAATAATGATAAAAGTAAAATATTAAACATAAAGAATTCCGTACGAATCACCGGCGGTATTGATTTGTTCGTTCCACCGACGCGCGACGACGAGACAGATAGACTTAATAAATATAATATATAAGTATACTTTTCACGATCCGGACAAACGTCAATAGGCGAGCAACGTGCGCGCGCGGATCGGACACCTACGAGCAGCGCGTTTACTATTTAAAAAGAAAACTCGTTCAGGAAATTACTTTCGGCGACGACGTTGTGAAACCCAGAAGGGTCCTCACCCAAGGATCCAAAACACGTGTGCGGGTTACAAATTTTTTTTTTCCCCGTAAAAACGACCGAACGGTCGCGCGAGAAGAACGTCGATAGGAGGAAACGCGAAAGTAAAACGTCGTCGCTAATAATACGACGACGAAAGACGCGCGCGATGGAAATTTAATTAAATACGTGTTGCGTTTTTAATATCCGACCCAAGTGCATAAAGTACGATCGCTCTTTTTACGACCGCCGAGGTATTCCGCGAGTTATAATATAATTACCCCTTTTTGGACTTGCTTAAATTGGGATCATAAAAATCGAGCGCGTACGTACGTTCGTATACTAATTCGTAATTGGATCGCTTATTGCAGAAACCCCACAAGTGACAGAACAACTAAACTTTCGAGAAACACGTTGACTGCGGCCAAATTCTTGGAAATGTATTCTCCTATGCGTAATGTTTTTTTTTTTTTTCATTTAATAGGTTCAGTGCCGCAATTATGAATTCTGAGGCCCGTGTGCAAGGATTTATTTAGAGGCCCCAAATTAATAATATATTTATTACTTGATCTTTGTAATACTACAGAAATTTTTTAGTATTTTTTAGTACTATAACTTAAATATTTGACGGATTCGCGGAACCGATCAGAAGAATAAATTATGTAAATTTATAAAAATTTGAGCTTCTAAATACGCCCTCCTCTAGAAATTAGTATAACGAATAATCAAAAAAATAACGAACAACTTAATTCAGTGATCCGAGTCTAGTATCCATACAATAATTATTTGAGAAATATTTCGCAATAACAGAGAGGGACCCCTGCGATAATGACTATTATTCTACAAATTATGTCATACTTTATAATATCATTTTCGTAATTTTATTCCTATAATAATTTGTACGTTTTACTATAAAACCGAATTATCTACAGATCCAACGAAGCTTGCATGATATTAATTATCATCTACTTATGCTAATAATAAATTCATTGAAAACAATTACAAAAAAATGCAAAAAACTTTCGAGGTACGAGCCACGAGGAAGTAAAGAATACCAATATAGGCTAAATTCATTTTGAAACGGACAATCTTCAATTTTTAGCTTATGGTTTGGGAGGTAGGAACTTAGGAACCGGAGGCCCGTGTGCATCGCACACCTTGCACACCCAATTGTTGCGGCACTGAATAGGTTATTTTTACTCTACTTTATTCATAATATTTAGACTAATTTTTGATAATTTTTCGTTTTTTTTCTAAAAATAAACTATTGCGACACGTCATAATAGTGAGCGGAGGCTTGAAATACAATGTTTATTTCAAACCCGGTGATAACTGGACAAGTTCAAACATGCACGAGAGTTGTCGACGACGCGTCGACAGCCGCACCTAAGAAGGGGATATGCTTGTCGACGACGTGTGTCGACATCCGCAGTCAACGTGGTGTTCGTAAAAAATTTTTTTTTTTTTTTTAATTCCTGGAAGTTTAAGAGGAATATTCTATACACAACACCGCATATACTCATATACTCACCAAGGTTGAAGAGAAGGGGTATAGAATATAAGAAAATAATAAAAAAGTGGTTTTATAATATCTGTCATGGGGTTTGTGCAATAAGCGATTAAATTGTGCGTGTGTGTGTGTGTGTGTGTGTGTATTCGAATCTATACGTGACGAGTGCTTTTTCGTGGAAGAACGGGAAGAGAACGTCGAGTTTCTTATAGAAAAAAAAAGAAAGACAATCGAACGACGCTTATCTCGCGAAACCGTACGAAAAATGTGCGTCTGGGGCACGAGTCCACAATTTCGACGCGGATACGTCTTACGGCCTGGTTGATTCTAAAAATTTGTCCGACACCGAGCACGTTACCAAGCAACAAAACTTTCAGTAGCCACAAGAAGTATCCGTATGTACCGATACGACGTATTTGCACGCAGTTTTTTTTTACATTTTCCTGTTGTCTTTCGACTTATATATCTTCGTCGTTTTCGCTGCTTTTGTCATCACACTGTACCGCGCGTAATCGCGTGACATGTTGTGTCGTATCGTTCACGAGGCTTTTTCATCGGCGACGGACTGATAAAATGCGATTTCAACAAAACGAAACGACCACCCGTTTATTCATTATCAGATACGATAATAGTACAAACATTTTAAACGACGACGTATATTACATTTATTTCTTTGTCTCTTGTATTGTTTTTTTTTGAAACTTTACGCGCTCATGTTCGCGTACGCGTCTCTCGTTTTCGCACAGGGTATTCGTTAAACCGGTAAACCGGCGCGGCGGCGTTCGAATAAGTTATCCCGCAAAACATCTCCGTTCGCGAGACAAACGCGTAAACGTTACCGTTTGAAATAGTGACCGCGAAATCGTGCGGGACACGCTCGCCGAACGACAAAAGTTATAGCATTACACACGGCGCGTAACTTTATTCAGCCCGAGCGCATTATGTGTTACGCGCACAGTATAATAGGAGCGCTGTGTTCCGCAGACATCTGACGAACGTATAGTTACTAATCATTGTTAAAATTTATTTCATTTCAAACGCACGTATCGGATTTAAAACAGTTTTTTTTTCAAACTCATATAAACGAGCATTATTTTGGATAGAAAAAAAGAAGGAAAAAAAAAACGTACCTACTGGTTTATTTTCACCCCGCCACCATCCACTGTGATTTAACGGGTTTCACATCGGAAACGACTAGCTATGATAATGACTTAAAATAAATACTTGAAAAAAAAACAAATTATAAATACATCGTAACGTATATTTGAAATTGGTATACAATTTTGAAATTAAGACGGACAATGCGGGAATAAAATCAGAGATGACAAAACAAAAACAATATTGAAGCGCGGAACTTTGGCGATTTTTACACGAAATAAAACATTTACCTATCGAACTGATCGTATTACGTTTGGCTGACCTACGAGAGATATCGTATTTATAAAATGTATAGGTTAATCTATATATATAAAAGTTTCGTTTCACGATGTATGTTCGCGATAAACTCCGAAAATATTCTGGAACGGTTATATATATATATATATATATAAAAATGGAGCCAAAAATAAAACAATTCATCAATTGAGAACGGCTGGGCCGATTTGGCTCAAATTTTTTTTTGAATTGTTCGTAATTGCCAGGAGAAGGTTTTTACGAAAAAAAAAATTAGGGAAGGTGCTGAAACGGGAATTTTGTGATGTACTTTTGAAATATTAAATGGTTGCTATTGGTTATAGGAAAAAGTCAGCCCATTTATACATATAATGTACGTATACCTATACTGTAACCATAGTGACCATTATCATTGTTTATAAATTTTTTTGCGAATCATTTTCAATTAAAATATATATAAAATATGTGTTTCATATACTTTTCACATATACGTACATACTTACAATAGGTTAGTAATTTTTCAGAATACAAAATCCCCGTTCGAGCACCTCCCCTAGGGGGATGTATATAAATAAATCTACAAACTTATTTTTCAAAATTCAACCCTTAAAAGAAGGGTTAAACTTTTCACGGGCTAGATTTTGAGATGCAACGATCGGCGAGTAATTTGCATTTTATATGAATAGATTATGACATAATGTCATCAAAAAACCCGACGATCTTTACCAAAAACGAATTGATTTTGCAATATCATATTATTACATAACTTTTATCGAAATTGCGTGCGTGCGATGAACAATAGAACTTTTTTCATTGGGCGGTCGACAACGATCGCAGGCAAATCTATAGTCATTGGTCGATAGGCTCGATAGGCGTATACAATTTTGAAGCGAAAACCCGACGACGACGTTTACGCAAGAGGTATGGATTTCACAACGTCATATATTATTACATAACTTTTACCGAATTTGCGTGCGTGCGCGCACCATTCCTCTTTCAATCGTAGACGCCGTCGTCGTCGCCACGCACTTACAATAAGTCGGTTATTTTTTATACTGCAAAATTCACTGGAAATATATGGCAAAACAACGTTTGCCGGGTCAGCTAGTAATATATATATATATATTTTATGTAATTAAATGTACTACGAATCGCCGGTCGGTTACTTGGGCAATTTCGCGTGCCGCGGAATTCGTGTACGTCGGCCGTAGATAATAATAATAATATGTGATTGAGGGCGAGGGGGATACGTCGTCTCATCGGTTCAATCAGATTGAACTAATTGTTGACACGAGCGGTCCGTAATTATTATACTCGTTACTTATGATAATATTACGAGCGCCGAGACCGAATTTGAATATCGACCGCGTATCGAGAGTCCGTACCGAACGTCTGTCTGCGGAACGCAAAATCGCCGTGCGATCAACACGCTGTGAATAGAAACTGACGACAGATTTAAATCCGTCTCGAAAATAATAATAACGATGACAAACATAATATGGATTTTGAACACTATAGTCGTCCGCAACCGAGTGTTTTTACGACTAATACTTAGCCGGACAGGCTATGCCGTCCTACGCGTTATTGTCATTCGATAAATCACTGTTTTTCATATTTATCACAATTTTCACATGTATTTGTCGTGACTTCAAAAGGATTCGATCCGTCTGTAAGAAACCAGCTTCGGATAAGGGAAGGAAGGCTTGTATACCCGCCCCCCCCGGTTCGGGTTGTTTTTTGTCTGATATTATAGAAAAGTATTGAATAGTGATCGTCACAGTTGGAATTAGGAAATTAACGACACGGAAAAGCAATCGACTCTCGAGTTAAAAGTTAGAAAAATAAAAGAGCGGTAATATTATTCATTTTAAATCATTTCTCTTCTCATAACCGGTCCAAGATTCGCCACTGCGCCACACACGTGCGACAGACGCGTCGATATTTAATTAGGCGAACGTTTATATAATAAGGTTAGAAAAACAAAAAAAACATCGCGTTATGGCGAATGACGTTGGAAATTACCGCAGAATGGGTACGTCTGTTATTTAAAATATGATTCGAGACACGTCAGACCGTATGAAAATTATCACGACAGGGCTCCTAAAACGCGGTAAATCGAATCTCAAGTACGCTCGTTACTTTCGGTACCCACGCGGAACAGCGTACGGGGAATCGGTAAAACAGTAGTTTCCGCGAAGAAAATTTATAATCGTGCAGCTCGGCGGCGCACGAGGAGAACGGAGCAGCTCAGAACAATCTGCGACATCAGATAATAAGTTACCTTCATAAAAAGTAAAAGCAGACGACTATCATTTAGTGGGGAAATTACTAAGGTAATCCAAAACATTTTCTTAAGTACCACGGGCGCGCGATTACGTGTACAAACAATCCAAATTAAATAAAACGCAAACAATTATTTCGAACAGATTAAGCTCTGTTCCGATGTACGTACGTGTGTATTATTTACCCAATTAAACGATAAATATAATTAATGAGGACGTGGTGGGGGGGGGGACATCATTTTTCAAAGATGTAGATATGAATATTACGTAATCGGAATATGAACGCAACGACCGAGCTTCCGGTGGAGAAAAGTCAAAATCGGATCGTTTTTATTTTCAAATTTAGCGGGAAAACTCGGATATTTCTGTTTGACCTCGGACGCGAAACGTAATCGTTTCCATCGCAATCCAAGTCGGACGTAAATTATCGTAATCGGTTACAAACTGTGTTCCTTTTCTACCGCCGCGGCGCGTTATACAATAATATTAAGTACACCCGACGACGAGGTCACGCGGCGCGCGCGTATGAGAGAACTACAGATTGAATCGTGCTAATACCGTAAATTGTCGGAGTTAAAAATCCGGAACTATTAATAATACTCGCTATAATTCGACCGAAAAACGCGGTGTCGACGAACGCCAACCGATAAATCTGTACGGATTATAACTTTTATCGGACGGAAAAGGAAGATAAAAAAATGTCATTATTATAAAAGTTACGAGTGGCGGAAGAAAAAAAAAATTGAAAATCAAACGCGGAAAACATATTATGACGAGTGATGGAAAATCTCTCGATTGTAAAACGATGTAAACACGTCGTCGGCGGAAGGATTACCCGTCAATGCGGTACCAGTCGATTGTTTTACCGGCTCGTGTACGGATACAATCGAGGACTTTTTCGCGGTGCTCGACTCGGATAAAAATCAGACCGGCGCGGCGGAGCAGAGCCGAGTTGGAAATCAGCGTTCCCTTAAACCTATCGACGACTTGTCCACCGCAAGAACCACTCGAAATATTCGAGTTTCGACGGCGATCCGTCGCGGAAGTCGCGTTTCAACCGGATTACGAACTCGCCGGAATATCAACACTCTGGCGTTCAAGCGAGAATACGTTTCGCCGGTATACGCAGGACACGAGGTCATATGAGACGCGCGTATTTTCGCTGCGGAGAGAGTAGAAGAAGAGCAAAAAAACTGACGTAAAAGCATTATCAAGTTTTGTTGGACCGCTCTGCTCGACGACGACGCGGATTTCAAACGAGCCCTCGTCGCGCGCGCGCGCGCGCACGCACAAAAGACGCGCCGCGGGAAGACCCGCGGGCACCGACCGAGGATTTCGTTTACGAGCGTGTAAACGGCGAAAAAGGACGAGAGGAAATTACGGTCGACGCGGCCATGATGCAACGATATTATCGAGAAAACTCTTACATTATAAAATAGTATAATAAGCCTTCTCACACGAAAATAAACTACGTCAATAATGATTAAATTAATTTTATCACTCATAGAGAACTATAATTGTACATTTTGATTAATTGTTTGTTTTCTAAAGTGCATTCAGTTTTTCGCGATTCTTTTAAATTTTAAGTATTGGAAATGGAAGTTTAGTTATCACGACAGACACAAAAGTATATCGGAAAAATGTTAAACACAATGTAGACGGGAATACATTGCGCTGGGTTTTAGAAAAGTGTTTTTCGACTGATCTACTTACTGATTAGTATTTCGTAGTTAAAGTATTTCATAAAAAAGTTCATACTCAACAGATATCGTTTTGTATGTACACATATTAATGTGTAGATTTCGGGCCGTAAAATCTTTTACGAGCGTTGGCGTTACAGATGACATAGATAACAAGTCCAATGAATTTGCTTTAATTATCTAATTAAAATTAGTTTAAATTTTCGAATAATAATCTAATAATTCCGATATGTTATAAATAAAGACCGGATTTTTGTGCAGCTAAAATCTAAAAAATGTGCAATTAAAATGTTAAAATGTGTAAAAAAAACGTGCAAAAACAAAATTTTCATTATAGGTACTTGTAATTTTAATTCTAATAAGTAATAAACTAATAAGTAATAACTAATAACTAATAACTGACTTTACAATATTTGATTAAAATTTATAATCGTGTACATTTCCAAGTTTTTTTCTTTAAAATTATGTCTTCTGTCACTTAATATGTGTTTTAGCCAGCTATAATTGGATCGATGCACTTTTTGTTCATACGTTCCGTTTTAAACTCTACCTGTATTATTTTTGCATAATATTCGATTCGAGGTTGAACGTTCAATTATTTGTCGATTCTTTGATAAATTTATATTTTTGTCAACCAATTATATACAAATTCCTGTCGCTCGGTTAACAACGACGACTTAGTTATTGAATGACATATAAATGTGTTTTTTTTTAAAACACTATTTAAAAGTTATTTATTTAGAATAGTAATTCTATTAAAACGAACTTTTTAGTTATTTTTTTTTTTACCGCGTTATTCGTTATTAATACGTACGTTATTGTTTCCACACGGGCTATTATAAATATATTATGTTTTTGAACGCGACGCGATTTATTTCGTTTTTTACGACCACCCACCTGACTGTCCCGAACGCATTTTTTACGTCCTACGCATCGAATCGAGTTGCGGGTAAAAATATTGAATGTCGTGCGCTCAATATGCTGTGAAACCCACGAAATGTTCAAAACGTTGTCGTTTGTTTGCGCGTTAGCGAATGTTTAACGGACGGTGTATTACGAGAAACGGTGCGTTTGAAATAATGTGACTCTCTCTCTCGCTGACTTCACAAGTCGAGCAGTCTCAAGTGTGACGTGTCTAGTAAGACTATTTGTTGGAATTTTTTTTTTCCGGTTTAAAACGCCAGTTAAACAACAACAACAACGAGTCCGATAACGTTTGATTTGAAAAAAAAAAAACAAAACAGATTGCGAATACGGCTGGCGCGAAGGTGGTGCTCGTACAGCGGACCAGAACGCGTCCGGACGTAAGCCGGATCGGAGCTCCCTTGTAAATGGCGTCGCGACCAATAATTGGCCCACGTCCTATTCCACTACTTCCGGCTATTCTCATTAATATACGTATATATATATATATACGTAGCTGCCTCTCGTTATATCGTTACGTATTATTATTGGAATAATCGCGTGCGCGTTCATTTTACATCAACGATCCCTATAGCGAGCGCTGCCGCCCCTTTGCGGGGGGGGGCGTTTTACTTCCGGGGGCGTTGAGGGGACCATTCCATATGTCATCGATGCCGAATAGCATTGTTTGGCCGTTTCCGACAGCCCCGTGTCGAGTTGTTATTGTGCGTTATACGTAGGGCCCGGATTTAAATGCACTTAAAACCATACAGATATGCTCTAAAAAATAGCCAAAAATGCCTTTAAAAAAATGCATTTACCACAAAAATGACCTTAAAATGCCCTTAAAAAATATAATTTACCTCAAATATGACTTTAAAAATGCCATATATTTTTTTTTTATACAAATTATAATTTATAAATGAGACATAATAATTAATAAATGGGTGACGATCTACAGTCAATAATAAATTAAGATAAAATAAAAACTAAATCGAAAAAAAAAAATTGACAATGTGTATGGAAAAACCCGATAAACCTTCTTAAATATTAAGAAAATAATTTATCTTAAGATAATTTTTTGAATAGTCCAAGTTTTATATCTTTATTGAACAAATATGCATTAAAAACCAACAAAATGACCCAATAATGCTAAAAATGCCCTAAAAATGTAAAAACGTCGAAATATGCAAAAAAATGCAAAATAAAATTTGTAGTTTTCAAACCCTCGTTACATGAAACGAATTATGTATTTAGAAAGCATTGTGTATGATCATCCAAAAAAAATATGCACTTTGCATTGAAATCCGGGCCCTAGTTATACGTATTAGTTAAGTCGGTAGGTACTCGTGAAGTTTATACGATTTATATTTTTAGTATAGATATTTTACGAGTACAAATTGTTTATAGATTTTATATTGTAGTTTTTTCTCTCTTTTTAATTTTAAACAATATAATAATAGCCTATTATCGAAATGAAACTTATATTTTTTTTTTTTTTTCGGTGGAGGGGAGGTGTGATATTTTTGAAAAATTCTAAATAGAGGGCGTCGTGTAAAAAACGGTCGGAAAACACTAGCTGATTCAAATCGATACGATTTCGCGGAATTGTTTTCGGCCGGCGTATAATATAATAACGTGTTATGTGCGCGGTCGACTGAATTACAATAACGACAATAATAATGTTGGCCTTTGATTTCAGGTCACGTCCCGTTCCGTTGTTCGCCACGTCGGCGGTCGTAAACGGTCCCAGCGGTCGTCGCGCGCGAAACCAGCCGCCTATCGGACGTGTCGGCCGTGATCGCGCACGAGCGGCGCACGATGAAGACGTTCGCGGTCGCCGCGGGATTGGCGTTGCTGCTGGTCGTCGGGACGTTCCGGTCTGCGGTGTGTCTGCAAAACGGTAAGTGTCTATAACTATAGTCCGGTAACTTGTCTATAAAAACCTGTCCCTCCCCTACGCAAAAAAAAAAACAGCGGAATCGGCGGATCCGGCGACGCGAAACGATGCCGTTTATTTGTAACGAGACCAAATCGAAAACCGATTGTCGAAAACCAATTATATTTTATTACTAGCTGAATAACCCGGCTTCGCCCGTGTGCAGTATAACTTTTTATTTTATCAGTTTTTTTTTCATTTTTACCCCTTTTACCCCTTTTAACTCCGGTAGGTGTCGAATTTCGAAAAATCCTTTCCGATGGGGTCTCCACTATATAAAACGAAACTGCTGCCCAAATTTCATACTCAAAGCTCCAGCAGTTCCAGCCAGGCGAATTTTTCTAGTTTCACCCTTTTTACCCCTTTTTACCCCCTTAGGGGTCGAATTTCGAAAAATCCTTTCCCATGGGGCCTCTGCTATATTAAATGAAACTATTGACAAAATTTAATACCACAAAGCTCCATTGACTCAGGATTTTTTCCATTTTTACCCCTTTTAACCCCCTTAGGGTTAATTTTCTCCATAATTTATGCTATAAACCCGCTCCCCGACATTCTCTATCATTTAAAAAAAATTTGAGCCAAATCGGCCCAGCCGTTCTCAACTGATTCAATTTCCAATTTTTTGTCTCCATTTTGTTGGAGTAGATCTACCTATTTTAATACTCGATTATTGTCACGAAATTTACCGAACTTTAGCTATTAACTACGTCTATTTTCGTTACTTTTTAGTCGACGAATAATCCGCTCTGAGACGGACGGACTATGGTCGATACTCTTTTACGAACACATTGTGTACGACTTTGAAAAATCGTCGTTGTTTTAATTATTTCGTTTTGACTGTTTTTCGGACGGTCCTGATTCGATCAGACGCGAATGCCTTTACCGAATCCGGCTCGACCCAAACATCAAATTACCATCGAACTATCGAAATCCGACTTCGGGTCGGGGCGACCAGGTACCAGAGCCCTTCTATTCTCTACTGGCATAAAAATCCCAGTAAACTCGTATACTCTTAGTTAACGGATCGCTTCGTTGGATTTTTAACCGTAGATATTATCTTAGTGTAATGATCGATTCGTCCGTACACAAAATGTAAATAAAATCCACGGGGGGCACATGACACCCTCAACCACCCCCTCCCCCTTTCCGTTAGCGCACTATTGTTCCGTTTCGACTGCAGATCGAAACGCTGCGAGACCGGTTAGTTTGTATCTCGATTTGGACGGATTCCATTTTAATATAAAAAGCACCGCTTCCTCCTGAGCGCGGAATGTAATTCATTCAAATAATATTCATCGCTTTATTTTTAATATCCTCCGCGAAATATAATTCATTCAAATAATATTCAAAGTTTTATTTTTAATATCTCGATATGATTTCATTTCGTATTTTTATGGAGCCGAAGGGGGGGGGGGCGAGGCCAAGATGGCGGAATACATAATTAGTGTAATTATTATGCATTCGTAAGTCCGTTTGTCGGACAAAAAGACCTCGTACGAGAGAAGCGCACACTGCACCAGATGACATACGGTCTGACTTTTGATACTCTTCCAGATCATACCGCCGCCGGATCTGACGGACACGATCAATACGAAAACTGTCTCATTTTCAAAGCTAAATTTACGTCGCGCGACTAGGGCTCGGATTTATATATGTATTAAAAAAACTAAAATATGTAAATATATAATATATAATGGAGTTATAATTTTTCCATATTGGATAATAGTAAACACTTGGTTTCTCTGTGAAAACAAAAGGTATTTATTATTTATTATTTACATTTTTTACAAAATTACAAATTTACCTGTGAAAACAAAAGAAACAACAATATTTATGTTACTATTGTCACTCTTAATTATTATTAACAATATTAAAAAAACAATATTAAATTCAATTTTCTTGATTAACAATCTTAAAGAAATCCTCATGTATTATTATTATCAATTTTACAATTTTATCACTTTATCATCTTACCAAAGTTTGATTATAATAATAATAGTAATACGATTTAAGAGAAAGTATTTTCTTTACATATTATATATACAATAAAACAACGGAAATATGGACTAACTGTAGTATGAAAATTATTACTATCGCGGATTTATTATTGAAAATTAATCGATTAAATAATGACTATTATTTTGTAAATACACGTACTCTTGGGATCACGATTTTTTCGCAAAATTACGATACGGTTGACAAAATATTAGAAAATCGTATTTAATCGTAAATCGTTAGAAAACCAAATATTTAAAAATAAAAAAAAATCATCACTTTAAATTATATTTTGTATTTGTAATTATTTTGAAGAGGAATTTGTTTTGGTCTTTCGGAAAAAGTGTCATCTGTACAAGTACACAATTATTATTCGTTTTACGCATAAAACGTTACTAAGAATAGGCAGCGAGGAACCGCCGCGCCGGTGAACGTATTATCAATGTAAGAGGAGCGCGTTCGTGACGATTGTTTTCAAATGTTTACGCGGCCCGGTCGAAACGAAACGATTTCAATCGTTTTATTACAAAAACGGGATTTTTCGCGCGTTCGTTGGGGACCGTGAATCGCTATTTCTTAGAGTTTTCTCGAGGTCGGGGACCTCTTGGGCTTCAGTATAGTTATCCGACTGTGCCGACGCGCCAGTGAGGCTTGGATTCGTGAACGAACTATGGAAGTCGACGTATTTAATGAGTTGCGCGAAGAACAATGCCGATTGTTGTGACGACCAGGCGACACAATGACACAAAGAGTGAATCTTCTTACTGGCTGTGTATACACTGACGCGGGGGCCACCGTCGTCGCCTCGGGGGTACGGCAAACACATTGTATTTATATTTAATGTTATTATTTTTCACTAAATGAAAAAAAAAAAAAAAATCAAAAGATCACGTCCCTCCACCACCGCAGCACCGTCCACCCCTCACGTTCATACTGGCGATGAACTCCGTCCGGCAGTGTCGTCGAGCTCGGATGAAAAAAAAAAAAAAAAATGGTGTTTATGACAGAAATAAGACGCTATAACGAAATACGAGTAACAATAATATCCAATTTGAAATTTCTATCTAGACGTAGATTATTAGACTGTACTTGGACGTTTTGATCTGACCCATCGAAATTCGGTTAAATAAAAACGGTTTTTTTCTACTCCGGCCTCGTTTTGTTCGAAACGATTTTATTTTATTTTTTATTTATATTTTTGTGGGAAACGCTATTATACACACATTATGGATTATAATAGTCTTAACGTTAAATTACATAAAACAAGAATAATTTAAAAGACGACAATTTGTTATTATTAACACGACCAAGGGAGATTACACGAAAAATGATTAATTAAAACCACCCCGTTTGTGCGACGACGGATCGTCGGTTGCTATTTTCGCCGTACAGTCAAACGATTCGATGAATAATTTCCAGAGAAAAAAAGCCATACGAAAGGAGAAAAACACTGCGAGCCTTGAGAGTCAGAATAGAATAGGCTATATTATATTGGCAGTGATATTGAAATCGTATATTTTATATCATCTCGTCGTCATCCGATTTAATATTTTAGCGCGTACGCGATTTACTCGCGGTACAGCGTGTATTACGTATGTCCGCTGTAGTATTACGCAATAATATGTTTAATTTATATTCTAAGCAAGTCGTCTTTTCTACAACTATAACAAATTTACGTTTACGTGCACTTGGTAAATTTAGGTCATTTTATTATTTCTAAAACGAATTCGTGCTTATGTACACGTAGTAAAGTTCCCATCAATTAAGCAATGTTAATACCATAATAAATATAAATAATACTTTAGTATATAGTAAGCAGAACAAATTAATTAATATTAAGTAGCGAAATAATGTATGAAAAGGAGAAGAAAAATAATAACAAGGGCTGTGGTGGTCGTGTGACTCGACTATCGTTGGAAGAGATCGCTATTTTTGATTTCGATTTTATATTTTTTTCCTTTATTATTACATATAAAATCATATAAATAACAATAAAGAAAATATATCTACTCCTTTTTAAGCCTAAGCTTGTGGCGGAGTAGAGAGTTAACATAAGATAAAAGCACCTATATGAGATGCCTAAAATTTAGATTTAAATAGAATATAAAATAAAATATTTAAAAAAAAAAATAAGAATAAAAATACTACAACTGTAACATCATAATATGAAACAAAATAAGATAATATGATTACATAATATAGCATACGATTGACAAAATTAAAAGGAGTACAATAATAGATAAAATAATGGTACAAAATTAGCATACAGATCATAATTAATTTAAGATTAAATACAATTTAAATAAATATAAATATAAATAAAGATTATATTTTTGAAACTACAAAATCAGATTGTTAACAAAATTCAATATAATGAAGTATACTAATATAATTTTTATAAATAACTAAAATAAAAGAGAACATAAAAAAATTAAAAAATTAAAATTCTTTTGCCTCATTTCAATTTAAAACAAATAAAATATGAGTTTTATTCGTTTAGGGAGTCATTAATTCATAAAATAACCATTTATAGACTAATTTTTTTCTATTCATTACTCCCTCGTGAATATTATTTTTTTATATAGTAATTGCATTTGATTGAAATACGTTGCACCTAAATAATCAATAAAAGATTGTCCAAAGGATTTTTTAGAGTATTTTACAGGTAGATTGTAGGCTCCGTGCTCTCTAATATGTGAAAAAATTGTGTTGTCTATGGGGTTCATACTTTTTTTTATTATAAATAAAATTGAATTCAAGTGTCAACTTATTTTGCGTGTTCGTGTCGATTTGATCGGCGCGTATCCGCAGACGAACACGGTTTTTCTTGACGACGACATTATTATTATTATAAACACACCGCCGCCGCTGTTTTCGCCGATCGTCTCGGGCGCGGGCGTATCGCGTTAATTTTTAATGACGCGCGCGCGCGCGCGCGCGGTTTAATGATATTGATGGTCTTTTTTTAATCTTTCCCCGAACGCCGCCGTCGCGCCGTCCCGACAAAAGAAAAAAAATTAATTATTATTTTCTCTGGACAGAGTAAACGCTTCTGCGACTCGGTCGATTTTCAACGACGACGGAAAAAAAGAAGAACCATTCTAGCCGCACTGCGAAACAAAACAAAGAAGTATAAAACACTGTCGTCTGGATAAACACGATATAAAATATATATTAAAGAAAAATTAAAAATGCACGGTCGTCGTCGTCGTCGTTTTTACGGATCGAATTCCGATTGAGTGTAGAAATCGAGAGTGTAAAAAGAGAGACAATGCGAGACGCCGTTTTGTTCTGTTGTTGTTTTTTTGTCGTCGCGCTACCGAGATTATTTATCTTTCGGAAAGGTTTTCGGACGGAGGCCATTATTTTCAACTACTGACTGGCAGACGGTAAAACGCGTGTTTGGGATTTACGCGACGGGACCGAGTACGGCTGCGACTCTGCCGCGTGTCTCGCAAGTCGAAATGCCCTTTTATTTAAGTATGTATGATCTCCGGTCCTCGTGGAGCATTAACGGACTGCTCGCAATTAACCGTATTCGATAAATGTGCCTGCGATCACGTTAAAACGGACGATTTGCGGTCTCCGTTTTATCCGCGTCGTATGTCCGGTACGTCCGATACAGCGGCCACGACAATACGTACTCTACGCGTCCCACGGCGATCCGCGCAAACGTTTGATCGTTTATTTCGAAATCGTCACGACATAATCGAGCGAATCGGTATAATGTGTTTTCAACGGTAAACTTATTTTCCGACTGCGAGCCAAACAAACACGAAAATAATATCTCATTAAACACACACCCACACACATACCTATATTATATTATATAAAAATGATATTTTATTATAAACACGCGTATAATAATATTAGAGAACACCAAAGGGGGGATAGACGTTGGCAAAAAAAAAAACAAGTCGATTCTTCGATTTTTCCAAAAGAAAAAAACGTCTCGTCTTTATTTACCGACGAATAACGGAAACGAAGAAATGTTCCGCCAAACGTTCGGCGAAACGAATGTTTATCGTTTTTTAAACGCCCCGCAGTTATTGACCGCGCGATCGTAAATCCAAACGACGAATAAAACGTACGCGTTACCTTTTAAACTCGAGACGTCGTCGTCGTCGTCGTCGTCGTTTCGAGTTCCGGGAAGCGACTAAAAATCTCACGACCACTCGTGTGGCAGATAAACCGTTTATTAGCTGTAAACGTTTACGACCCGAGCGAAACAATCGACGGGGATTTAAAAGACGTTTCGCGAGAAATTAATACCGCCCGCGCGGTCGGTAGCACGTCCGCACGTCCGGACGAGAGAGAAAAAAGAAAAAGGAAAAAAACTAATACACACCCCGCCGGGGGGAATCGTCGATTGTCGCGCGGCCGGAGGAAAACGTGTCGTCCCGGGCGAAAACTACGTTTTGCAGACGAGGACGACGCGACGACGTTCCACACTTCGGGACCGACTTTCGCCGAGACACAGTGATGTATCGTATATTATTATCCGGTTTTCCTTTTAAAAAAGCTCGTACGGAATAAAACACGTCATCGCGCGTGCTCACGCGATTGTGAAATATTAAACAGGCGGTCCCGAATCGTACGCTTTTATTGTGCCGCGAAAATGGACTCTTTGTGTGCGGGCGTGATACGACGACGCGTCGGATTCGCGAAGGGCCGCGTACAAAACCGTGACGCCGAAAACTCGACGCGATCGTTGATCCTGTGCCGGGCACACGCTCGAAAAACGTTGTCCGGAGCTCGATAATTTTATTCGCGGAAGCTCGAAGCTCGTATATTATCTACATCGGCTTACAATCTATATCGTTTACATTAACAATTAGAGTTTGGATGTCGACGACTTTTGCATTTTTTCCCCCTTTGATTCTATACAATGCTATCTTAGCTAAAAATTCGTTTCATGCTCCCTTGATGCAGAATATTCTGATTTTATTTTGCATTTTTAAGTCATTTTTTGTAGTTTTTGTACAATGTGGGGCATTTTTCTCAAACTTTAGATTAGAGCAAGTATTAAACCCAAGTTTGGAAACAAATTTAATTTATTTAAAATCTAACTTTGCATTTGGATTTACTGTTTGAGACTTTGAGTGTTATATATTGTCAATATAACATTGATAAAACAAGTGCTATTTCTTCTTCTATCACACTCATATCTCTAAATAAAAATTACTATTTATAAATACATTTTTTTCACTTACTTTATTAGTTTTTTAGATCAGTTTTAAGGTAATTTTTTCAAGTTTTTAGGGCATTTTTGCACTATTTTTAGGGCATTTTCGTGTGTTTTTTAGGTCGTCACATCCTAACTCTAATGTTATATACCATATCAATATGAACTGTATATAACGATGGATTTTTCGTTTGCATCGCCTGAACACGAAAATAAGACAAATTCATTATAAGTTTACACGTTCTCAAGTGTGAGTTTTCGGAGGTGAGGGCCAATTTTATATTTGGGAGAGATTGGCCCGGAGCTCCACCGACTACTCTCGATCCGAGTAAAAAATTTCGATTTATAATCTAAATGTATACGATCGATCGCGTCATTATTCCAATAATTCGACACGTGTGCTGCTGCCGAGTATAGTTACGAATAAAACATCGAGGAAAATAAATTTACCCACGCCAATCAAAAAGCGAAATTTTTGCGTATTTTTTTTTATTATTTAATAATGAAAAAAAAAAAAAAACTCAATTCCTAAATTAAAATAATATACGAGTATGGGATTTACGTGTTTAACTTGTGTAATTTACGTTTCCGAGATAATCCGTGTAGAAAAAAACGAAAATCGTCGACGTACGGTATTTTCGGCGGAACCCTATAAGTGCGGCCGGTTATTAACCGGAATGTTTCGATTATTAAAACAATAACTGCACGGCGGCGGCGTTCGAATCGTACTGTTAGTTTTAACCTTTCCGGACCCGGATTTAATCGAAACTTAGATAAGTCAAACGTTTCAGTCGGCTGCACAAAGACTAATATAACGCGCCGCACACTGTATCCTCGTCGTATAATATTCGAAACCGCCATACACTTGGCCGACTTGAACGTGAAAATTCCTCCGCCCAACTAATTTCAACGCTGTACGAAATTATTTCACCGTACGAATTTAAAATACACTCGCGAATATTTCGCAGTCACGTCTCGAAACCCACCCCCCCGCCGCGCGCCGTTTGTTAATCCACCGCGCAAACTAAAACACAAAACTCGCGCGAACCGTACGTTTCGCGACGCGCAAACGGAAGAGTTTCGGTCATAACTTCGCGCTCTTTATTATTATTATTATTATTATTATTATTATTATTACTAGCTGAATAACCCGGTTTCGCCCGTGTGCAGTATAGCTTTTTATTTTATCAGTTTTTTCATTTTCACCCCTTTTACCCCTTTTAACCCCCGTAGGGGTCGAATTTTGGAAAATCCTTTCTTTAGGGGCCTCTGCTATATTAAATGAAACTATTGACAAAATTTAATACCACAAAGCTCCAGTGACTCAGGATTTTTTCAATTTTTACCCCTTTTAACCCCCTTAGGGTTAATTTTCTTAATAATTCTCTCCGTAAAAACCATCCTCGTACTTCAAGGAATATTATAAAAAAAGAGTTAGCGAAATCGGTTCAGGGGTTGTTGAGTTATGCGCTTACACCACATTTTTGCGATTCATTTTTATATTATATAAGATTATAATACGTAGTGGTTTCGTCGAAATCGCGAGTCGCCGCCGTCGGACAAATTCACTCGGTATTATTCGATTGCCGTGTCGCTCGTCACTCGTTCTCGTGTCGAACCGATATAATCCATACATTATTGTCTGCATTCCAGGACGGTCATTACTATTGGCCCGACTCTCGAGTACTTTGAGCGCGTTTACCGGACGGCGGCGGCGCGGCGGGTTGCAACGTGACTTCGAAATCCCATAACGCGCGTGATAAACATCCTTTTATGTATCCTCGTATACATAAAAGAACAGGCCTTTTTTTTTTATGTTCCCTATTCACCAGGTATCCTCATCACGCGTGAACCGATCTAGCTAATTCTTTTTTGTCGTTGTGTTTGCTATTGTCGGGTTCTTACGGGAAAAAAATCAAGAAAATTAACCCCGAGTGGGTTAAAAGGGGTGAAAATGGCGGAAAAAATCCGGAGCCACAGGAGCTTTGTGGTATTGAATTTCGTCAATAGTTTCGTTTTATATGGCAGAAGAGGATTGGCCCCTTAAGAAAGGATTTTTCAAAATTCAACCCCTGTGGGAGTTAGATGGGGTAAAATGTGTTAAAAATGGAATACGTTATTTCTCGATCGGATTCCTTTGAAACCTAGCATACATAGTAATGAAAAATCTACCAATTTTTTTTTTTCAAAATTCAACCCTTAAAAGGGGTAAAAGGTGTTCAAAATGTAAAATGTTATTTTTTTGAAACTTAGCATACATATTGTGTAAATCGAATAATGAAAAATCAAATAACTTATTTTTCAAAATTCAATCCCTAATGGGTGTTAAAGGGGTAGAAAATGAAGAACGTAATTCCTCCCTCATACCGGGGAAAACGGGCTTTTCACGGGCTAGATTTCGAGATGCAACGATCGGCGAGTGGCGTGGTAATTTGCATTTTACATAAATAGATTGTCATGTCATCGAAAATCCCGACGATCTTTATCAAAAAGTATTGATTTTGCAATATCATACTATTACACAACTTTTACCGAAATCGCGTGCGCGCGATGAACAACAGAACGATTGCACAATAGGACGAATACAATAGAATATTTTTTCATTGGTCGGTTGTTTACGGCGAGGTCGACCGATTGGCCGTGACGTATACAAATAAAACGAAAACCACCCGACGACGTTTACCAAAAAGCTATTGATTTTGCAACGTCATATATTATTGCATGACTTTTATCGAAATCGCGTGCGTGCGCGCTCCGTTCCTCTTTCAATCGTAGACATCGCATACTTGCAATAAGTTAGTTGTTTTTTATACTACAAAATTCACTAGGCACATGGCAAAACGACTGTTGCCGGGTCAGCCTAGTATATTATATAAACGCGAACCCAAAGAAGATATTTGGTCGGCGCTCCTTACGGTCGTACGCGTTTCGGTGATCGGAGGAGGAAGAGGAGATTCACGTGTCTGCAGTTGACGTCGCGAACAAAATTATCGAGCTCGTACGAGGTGTTAGTTTCGATAGCGGTTGCGATCGACGAAATCTGCGGAAGATTTTAGAACGCGGCGGCGGCGGCGTACATTTCGACTACTATCCACACTTTCACCTAGTCTAACCGGAAACGCGTGAAAAGATTTCGGGAAAAAGGACGAAAACCCTACGCGAGCCGAACGTCCTAGTAAGTACTAACCCGACGTTTATTTCTCCGAGGTACCAATATTTTATCGTTTTATTTGCTTATTTTTTTTATTTTTTTCTCCCCCGAGGTATTACGAATATTATACGCGCGCGGGGGTATGTATATCTGCGTCGGGTGATTTATGTTATTTCGGACCGGATGACACATCGACCCGACCAGTTTAAGTCGGGCAGATTTAATCCCGGCCAGGATTAAATGGTCCCGTTCGGTGGTGTACAAGTTTTGATTTAATACGTTTTGCCGCCGCCGCCGCCGCCGCGGTCGTCGCTTAGTGTGTCCCAAACACCACGGTACCGGTGAAGAGAGCCGCGTCGCAATAATAATAATATCATCCATTATTGCGGAACGTTCGCGTCTAGTCCGTTTTCGCGGCGCTGAAAATCGCAATTTCATTCCGTCGTCGTATCGATTTCTAATCGCGGCCCCGGGAATCGGACGCCCCGGTGTCGTTTTACTGCGCGCCGCGCCGCCGCGTCTTCTCCGCGTCGAGACGATAATATAAATTGCGCGACAGATTATTATTTTATTCTCGTTTTACACGCGTCGATTAACATATATGTGGTGTCGTATAAAAATACAATTTTGATATACTTCATTGAAACGAGTCGTTAAAAATAAATAAATATTTTATTTTTTTCCCGTAACATATTAACCAATAATTGTAGCATTTTCAAAATTATTTGTTAGTTTTATTGCTCAATCGTTTTGTCCTTGAATTTCTCTTTCGCCGTCTATTGTATATACTCGTATTTAATAGTAAATCAATATTAGTCGTTAAATATCAAACACATGAGAAATCGTAACGATTGTCTTTGAAATCGGCGATAGAAAAACAAAATAAATATCGATATCATCGGGTACCGCGTGTATTTGGGTTTTTTTTTGTTGCGGGGTAACCGAGAGCGAAAAAATATTCAATATTTCACACACACACACACTAGTGAAATTCTTCACGCTCCTATGAATTACGAGTATTTCGCACGAAATGTTTTAAACTTCAAACACTATGCTGATCGTACCATAGCGTTCACAATTTCCAAGTCGTTATAGATTTCGTGTTTGAAAACGAGGGGTTCTATTTTTGAATATTTTCAAGTTGCGGTTTTGTGAGTTTGCTCCGGCTCGATTTAAATCCGTGAACGCGGCAGAAAAATCAACTCGCTCGTCGTTATGTAGCCGTCGTCGCCAGGTTCTTACGTTTTTCATAATATAACCCGCTAGTTCGATAATTGAAGGGTGGGCGGGAATAACGTGCTATGTAACATTTCGTAAATGTTCAGGAACAACTAAAAACGAAAACTGTATTATACATTTTTTTTTTTAATGTGATTTGGAACGCACGTAGCACGTTCTTACATATTCGACTTTAACACTCTACCATTATTTTATTTAACTTTACCATTTTTTTTTACATTTTTCCAATCTGTCATATTGATTTTCTGTTTTCGTCTATCACTTAGATGGTTAACATTACAACAAGATAAATTATTTAGACTTGTTATAGTTAAATAGGTAATACAATCGTGATATCCGCACGTTTCGCATCACGTTGACTTACTGTGAAGTGTGAATAGTAAACGCACATAGCACGTTATAATAGTCAACTAATCGCCGGTTTCTAAGTTTATACACGATGATTGTGTACGATAAAAACATTCTGGGAATTTTTCGATTCTTAAAATATATTGAGATTGCTTCATAGTACGTTATTCCGCAAAAACATGAAAATTGAAAAAATGTTACATAGCACGTTATTCCCGCCCACCCTTCAATTATATCGTAACGCCGAAATATAGTCGAATAAACGATTTGATATCGGACGTCGACGAAGACGCGATCGTCTTCAACTCGAGTTTGAGCAATTTACGTACTGTTCTTATGGATTTCACGTGCTCGTATATTTGATTTATCACGCGAATTATGTCATCCGACAGGCGAAATAGAGCCGCATTGAACGGCCGTTCAATTGAAAACGGTTTTTTCTTTCTTTCTCGCCACTCCGTCGGCAGAGTAAGGCATTGGTTCGGTTAAAATAAGACACACTTTGCGCCGGTCTCTAAAGCGAATCTCGCGAGCGGCGGCGTCCACTTTATCACGACGCACTCGCCGCCGCGCCGGTCAGGACGGTTTCGATTGAACCGCCGTTATTCGCACATTCGTGGTATCTTTCACCTGCCCTCGGGAAAAACGTAAACGCTCGACGACAATACCGCGCGCAGGATGAAGCCCGCGGAATTGACGGAATTTTTGGGTGCTTTTTTTCTTTTTTTTTTTGATAAAAAACTTTCAATTGCTAACAAAACGAACCGAGATCTACTCCGGCCCCAAAAGAAACTTTGAAACAAAGTCATTTAAACTACAGTTTTTTTCTATATATATATAAAAGAAGAAGATGAAAAAAGAAAAGAAAAAAAACCGTTGACGTTTATAATCAATTTTTATGTAAACATTTCTAGTCGGGCAAACACTACGTACCTTACTGGCGAGATTTTCCACCCCCACGGGCCCCTACCCCTATGTGCCGTACATAAATAGGTCCTGCAGCGTGTGTGTTATTATTTTAACCGACCTGCCCGCGTATACTTTTCGGCCGTACTCTCTAGAAAGCAGTTAGGAAGCCATTGTGAAAACTCGTCCAACATATTCTTTTTTTTCTATGCTGGAAAAACGGCCATTTTATTAATTCCTACCTCTGGCGCGCGCGCGCGCGCGCGGTTTTTTTTAAACATTTACCGCGTGATTGTTGTACTACTATTGGCAACAAAGGGGCTTGATACATTATTAAAAACAATATTTACACAATAACGACGCGTGTGCGCGGACAGGCGGGGGGGGGGGGGCGGTAGCAGTAGTATTTTTCAAGACAAAACATTTTTACCGCACGGGAAAAAAAAAATTGGCAAAATCATTTTTCATTGTGTTTGAGGGAAGATGAAAAAAAAAGAAAAAAAAACCATTTATATAATATAATAGCGATTTATCGGAGTACGCGCGTTTTGAAACGAGTTACGAACGATTCGCGCGACGACGCGTCTACATTTTGAATATTATTTTCTCAGCTATTCGAACGGTTTTATTTCGTAGTTTTCATTCACGCGCGCTCGGAATGCGAAAAACGAGACACACTTGCGCTTTGGTTTCCGTACGTTTCAAATGAAACGACGCGCGTCCGCCGAGAGTATAATCTATAGTATTAATCGCTCGTAATTCGATATTTTCCCTTTGAGAATCGATTCTGCTGTGCGATATAGAATACCTATTAGAACGCGATTCATTATCAACTGCTCTCGCGAGATCGATTCGCGCCGCGTATTATCCGAGTCGATGGAAAAAAAAACTCGTGACGCAACGAGATTAAATTTCTCCCGCGATCGACGGCAGTTAAACAATCGCAATTATACGGTCGTTTTACCTATCGCGCCCGGTTGTTTTTTTCCCCCCTTCTTTCTCCGCGTCCGACACTATTTATACTGCCGTCCGGCCGTCGTCGTTTATTTATTTATTTTTGTTTTTGTTTTTTTTTTTCGTTTCGTCGGAGACACACGCGTGCCGTTAACTAAATTAAAACGACGAGACCTTTTAAGTTTTTAAAGTTTAAGCGCACTCGCATCTGGTCTTATTAAAATATCGTCGAACGTAAACCGTCGGTCGAATAATTAAAATTTAAACCGGTAGTATATTCGCGTATCGATTCGCCGAAGTTTACGACTATAATTTATTAACAAGGCTGCTATAAATATAAAAATTTACGTAAATGATATACGAAACGGACAAAAAAAAACAAACAGATAGTTTACGATACCGTAGTCGTCGTAAAACTAAATGAAAAAAAAAAAAAAAAAAAACATAAACAGATACCAAACTGCGGCGGCTCTTTCGTAAAATAACCCAACTAGATTGAAAATCGATCGAAGGTATTATAATTACAATACAATTAAAATGATACTATATATTATTGTTGTTTGTCTATGCGATTCTTAGCGTCGAGCGTGTCATTATCTTCGGTTTATCTGTCAAAATATAAAATATGATGTCACATATTATAATAACATTTTGACGGATGATGGCGTATGAATGCTATAGTAAAAATTGTCCGTTGTGTTTAGCGTAATTAATGATTTCAAAGTCGATAATCTGTTTTGTGCAGTCGTATTGAATTTTTCGATATTATGTATTATTAACAAAAAATAAAACCACCACAAACGAAACAATAGGCGTTCCGTTTGAATTTTTTATTTTGGTTTTTTGTTCGTGTCTGATGGTGATTTTTAAAATAAACAAATTAAAAACCGATTCGTCGATAGGATATTATTATAAAAAAAAACGCGCGACTCCGGGGGCGTCGTGATATGTTCGAACCGAATCGAAAGGCTTCGCGGCGAAAACAATTGTTGAGAAACGCCGGGTGCATAATAATTTATCACGTGTGCGCGCGATGACGTTATAATTGACGAGCAATAATTACAATATTACAACGATCGAATGGGTGTTTACGTTTTCCGGTAAATCAAACGTCATTCGCTCGTCCACGCAGTTGCGCGGGGTAAAAAGTTTTTTTTATGCCAAGTACTCGAGCCTACGGGCGTAAATCGGAGGGTGCAAGTGATATGGGGTGAAATGATCCCTCGAGAAAGTCTAAGCGACGACGGGCGAACACACACCCCGTGATGTGTTTGCAAATAAAGAAACAATTTAATATCGTCGAAAAGACGAAAAAGCAATAATTTCTATTTCGTCGGAGCACACTCTTTGAAGTCTATTCAGAAAAATGCCAATCGCCGAGAGTATAGAGAACGGATTTCGATACGTTAAAAAACAAATGACTAAAAAAATAACAACACATAAACAATACGAAAATTAATAGATTGCGAAACACAAATTTATTTTTATTTTTTTTAATTCTATTATAGTGTTATCTAAAAAAAAAAACAACCGTAATCATTTGGATTCGCCTGACGTCGTCGAATAAAATACGTGTAAACGTTTGGAAAATAATGCGTTCGATAATAAAGATTTATAAAACGAGAAATATAATACTATAATATTGCGCGATAAATCAAAACATCTGAAAGATAATAAACAATTTTCTAGAAAAAAAAAAAAGAAGAAAACTTTTCCCGCGTTTAAAATATTTCCACACTAAAAAGTGTTTATAATATATATACTCGTATATATATATTTCAGACGAGATTAATACCGTTAATGGTAAGCGGACGCGAAACATCGATTAATCATAATTTGTTGGCCGTGCTGTAGAATTGATTTCGCATTAAAATGCTTTCTTTTTAATCGTCCCTAAACACACACACACACACGCACGCAAACTGGTACTGTATTTTTATCGTTAAACACCATCTACGCGAGTACATAATTTGTCTTTGTGTGCGTCGGATTTCACTCGACTCCTCCGAATCGCGTGATTGTTATGTACTCCGAGGACGACTATTGAAATATTAGTAATTAATTGAACCCCGGACTTTGTGGCACCCTATAAAAACGTATAAATATTCGGCGGAAAAAGTCGTATAAAAATGTCACGAGTAAATATCATTTATGACCGTAAAAACACAAAAGATAACCTGAAAATAGTGTACGTTTTTTTTTTTTTTTCGTTTTAAACTAATAATATTAAAAACAATAGTATAAACAATAAAGTATATTACATTTCACGTTAAACTCGCGCACAAACGACGCGTCAAATCGTAACGGTTTTAGTAATATAATTATTACAAAACAAACAAACTGTATTAACTACTAGTGAAAAATAGACAATTCGTCTGAAACGCGAAATGAAAATTAGCTATTTCAACGTTATCGGAACACGTTTTTACATTGTAAAGCGTAGTCTGAGGCGTTCGAAAAAAAAAAACGCGTCAGAGCTCGAGTTTTAGTAATCGTCGTGATGAACGCGAGCTTCGTTTTAATCGTATGCACTTCAGAATAGAAAAACGCCGTTGTCGACGATGGAAAACTATAGGACGCTAATAATTACGACGAGACGATTAGCCGTCATTTATTAACTGTGCGTTACTTAACGCGCGTCGATAACAATAGGTTTTTATTAGTTCGTTTTGAACAATAGGTTTTATTTTTGTAAACGCAAGCGTATTTTCGTAATTAATAACGCGATTGTCTGTCCGATACGAGAGAGAGAGAGAGAGAGAGAGAGAGAAAAAAAAGAAATATTAAAAACTTTCTTTTCAAATAATTATTATTATTATACTCGCCGCCGCCGCCGCTCTGTTCCGCGAGTTCTTCTTTTCTCCGGGAATAAAAACGCCGACTTTGAAATAAATCCCCGAGCTGAACGTATAATTATGAACAAACAACTAATAGTCAAACATAAATCCTTGTTGAGTGTAGTTTCTGTTGTTTTAAATTTATGAATTACATGTATGGTTCGTTTAATACGGACGTCGCGTCGTCGTCGTCGTCGGCGGCGAATATAATATACTATATTCATAACTTTTACGGCTTTCATTGAACCATTAAACGGCGCGCGTTATATTTTATTTTTGATATTAAAACCTTCTCCGCTCCACAGATACCTTATAGTTTATACTTTTCGAGTGTTCGCGTAAATAATTTGATTTTCGCACGCCGCCGCGTAAAATTGTATAACATACAATTTACATAATATAATATATTATATAATATATAGTATACTCGTATATATGTATACCTAATACCTAGATACCCGCCGCATCGGGCGGGATTAGAAACCATTATTATTAACACTGATCAAAGGGCACGACGACGCTTTCATGTAATTCAACGTAATGCGTTATATCTCATTTCGGAATAAATTTGATATTTAATTTTTTTCTAATTAAATTCCGGCAAAACTATCCGCGAGCATGTTATTATATTTTACTTTACGGACTTTAATACTCGACAAGATGATTATTACGTGTCGGATACGGTCACTCTTATTGTTGAGATGGTTCGACACGAACGGGGGCGTTGTTGTACACATCGACGACGACGCGCGACGTCGAGCAATCGACCCAGATAATATTATGCCGGCGCGGCGCGGCGGCGCGGCGGCAGAAGGGTAATTATTATACTTTATTAAAAACAAAACTTTTACACCGGACGTGCTTTAGACGCGACATAAAATATTTAAACACGTGGTATTATTAATCGTTCGACGATTTTACGTGTATAATATTCTTTCCGTCGTTTCGTTTCGTTTCGAAAATCAAAATCAAAATCAAACGCTAAAACGCAAACAATTTTTCATAAGTCGTAAATACAATATTATACTACGTATGTCGTCGATATGAAAATATTATCGTCGTCTTTTTTCCCCTTTCTTTTTGACTCTCGGGTAAACTATGGACTCATATAAACACGTACGTATATTATTAGTACGTTGTGTATTACTATCGGAACCGAAACAAATCGACAGGGCGTTTCCGTTTTCGATCACATAAAAAATGGCGTTCTTTACGTCGCGCGTCGCGTCGCCCACGAGCATATTCTATAATAGACATATTATGCTCCTCGTGTTCGACGTCCGCGTGAAAAATGTTTCCTTCGCCACTGATCGAGTACCGACAAGTCGTTTTAATATAATATCTAGTGAACTCTTTAGCCCTCGGGGGGGAGTAAGTAAACGAGTAAACCGTTCGCTATTCGTTTCAACGGCTATGAAAAGAAGTGATTTTTTTTCTTTATCTTCTGATTTACATAGTTAATTGCAATCGTTTCAGCTGTTTTGCCCTGTACGGGGGGTCGCGCGGATTACTATCGTAATAGGTATATAATTTTTCTCTTTATCTCAATGTATTTGTCCATGACGTGTACTTCGTATATAACTGTAATTATTAGAATTGTCAATATAAACACAAAACCCATAAAAAATCGGATTACAACTGCAATCCACGCGACTACAGACGTCTTATTAAGGCACGGGACCCATCATGCAGGATTAAAACCGCCGTTTTCGTCGATTAATCCATAACAATCGCCTCGGAGAATTCGACGATATTATATTATACGTATAATACGTACAATGCCTAAACGTGGTTTATCTGTCGAGCCCATTACGGGTGGACGAAATGCTTTTTACTCTTAATACGTTTATCGAAAAGTAACTGTTGTTATTAATATTCTCGGTCTGGCGAGCACATCGTTTTGTATTTCAAACTATGACTTAGTAGAAATGTCTATGGGAAGATTGATTACACTTTATTCCTCCTCCGTTGCGTATATTCGTATTGTTTTTCTGGGTATTATTATTATTATTATTATTTTATCTCTCTTTTTTTCTTTTTTTTTTAATATATTATGAATATGGGAAATAAGGTGCCCATTGTTCGAGCATTTTCTTGCATAATAATATACGCTAAATGGGTTGAGTGTTTATTATCATATAACAATAGGAAATATACAAAAACTTTCGCAGAAACGAGGTAGGTAATAATAATTTGACCAGAGGAGATTTCATTGTCTTGTATTTTAAAAATCCGGTGAAAATATTCCATACCATTTGCGTGGGAGGAAAATTTAGTTTCCGCGAATACGCGGTTCAACACGTTTATTTGAACTTTTATAATAATTATTATTTTATTTTTTTTTTTTACTTCAAGACGTCGAGAATACTTTTACTTTTTTCGTACTCGAAAGTATTGATGATATATCGTAAGCGATGATATATCGTACGTAGTTTACGAATTCAATGGTTTTTATTAATCAGTGCGGTCGTATTAAAATCTTTTCAGATCGCACATAATAATCGATTATCGTCGATATTGCAGGTTATCTAGCCGTCGTCGTCGAATGTATTTATTAGGGCGTTCGATTAAATCCGATCGTCTAGAAACGCAGCGGAGAAACGTTGTCTTTGACTCGAGCCCCGCGGCACACCGTATTCCCTCGAGAACGATTATAAAACACTCGACTCCCGAGATCCATTAAAGAACATTGTAAAACTAGTACTTAAACGAGTGAATTCGATTCGGACGTCGTCGTCGCGACGTCGTAAATGGTATTTTTTCTATTTATTTTGATTTTTTTTTCTTTGCTAAACAAACACTCGCGTTTTCAAAACTACTATAAAACGAGCGTAATATTCGAGTTTTCATTTCTGGTTTCCCGTATGCGTGTAGGCGATGTACGGCGGCGCGGCGCTATTGCAGTCGATAAGATTTCTATTCTTCATTAGGAAAAAAATAAATCGTTCATAACTTATAGACGAAACACTCCGCGCGTTCTAAGACTTTACTGGAAATTAAAAAATAAACAACACGGTCGATTATGTAACGCGTAGGCGTGTGTTTTTCAATGCAAAAATTATCGTTGTTATCATTATTTATCAGAGGTAATCATAACGTTATAATTTCTCTTTAGAAAGTCGAAATCGAGTAATTATTCTTTGTGTCGTCGACTTAATTATCAACTCGTGTTTATCCACGTCGATCGACGTAAAAATAATTTTACTCACCAAAAACCCCTATTGTATACGTATAGCACGGGCTATCGGTTTATTCGACAATCGACGGCAATACTTTCAAGACACGCGCGCGCCCGTCCATCGCGTGAATTTGTAATTTTTTTACTAATCCACTTTCCCGTCGAATAAAACGAATCTTTCGAAGAAACTTTCGTAAATCATATTTGTCACGGTCTACGGTGCGGTGCATGACGTCGTACACGCGAGCAAAAACCTCACGTTTTTCGACTAAAACAATCGTGTCTATAATATAATACTACACGATGAAAAATATCGATTACTCAATATTACTCATACGCCGAAACCGTTCGATATTAATTTTTCCCAAAACACGAAATGTCCAACTCGTCAAAAACATCATTAGCCGATAGTGTTTTTTGTTCAGTGAAAAAAAAAAAAACACTACGACACTTCTGACAAATCGTAATTACACCGGGAAAAATAGCGTCGGTGTTGGTTTAACGTCTTTATACTAACCGTAAGATAAAAAGTCGGGGAAAAAAATCCAAAAAACCAACACTCGAACGTGGGTCGACGAGACGTCGGGAAAGCGAATCGATTAAAGACGACGGCGCGGCGCGGCGTCGCGGGCGAACGATTTCGGGGGATTCCGCGTGCGTTCGATTCGCGAAATACTACTCGCGAATCGCGGCCGAACTTCTTCTTTTTTTCCCCCGACACGTCATGTCGCGCAAATCGAATTGCCGAACGCTTTCGATGCCGCCTGCCGAATCGTCGACGAAACGTAATCCGAGCGGACGTGTCGCGATCGAGGGGGGAGGGGCGCGGTGCGCCGGATCTAGGCGGACGGGGACGGCGGATCCTTGTTATAGTCGTCTCGGCGGGCGCCCGCCACCGAAATAGAAAATAACTTATGCGTTTCATAACGGATTACCCGATCGGGAGAATAAATGAAACAAAAAAAAAAAAAAAACGACAATGAAAATCGCGAGACGAAACATGTATCGTCGTAATTGTATAATAATAATTGTTATCGACGTGGAATAATAATAAAAAAAAAAAAGCCGGGCAATTCGTTGGTTTCCGAAACCATAATATTATTTCTCGGTCGTAAAATATTATATAGCGAGCGGGCCTCGCCGCGCCGCCGCGCCGTCGCGATACCCCGACGGAAATATAATCGATATTAATTTAATTTTTTTGTTTCCGCTGCGCATGTTAATCGGTCCAATACAATACACGACGTACTCTCTCGAACCGGCCGCGGAAGTTTTCGTTTCTACGAAATCGCAAAATTACCGCCCCCCCCCCCCCGTACTCGTCGGTACAGGTTGTTGGGCTGCAAACTCCGAAGCACCGCGATCAGTGCCGCAATTATGAATTCTGAGGCCCGTGTGCAAGGATTTATTTAGAGACCCCAAATTAATAATATATTTATTACTTGATCTTTGTAATACTACAGAAATTTTTTAGTATTTTTTAGTACTATAACTTAAATTGAATCATCTGTAATCTGACACATATACTATACTAATTTATTACATTATAAATCGGTAATGAAATCAAAGCGCCTAATAAATAAACATGAATTTAATGTGAAATGCATTATCAAACATGAATTTAATGTGAAATGCATTATCGCGGTAATATTTGACGGATTCGCGGAACCGATCAGAAGAATAAATTGTGTAAATTTATAAAAATTTGAGCTTCTAAATACCTCCTCTATAAATTAGTAGGTATAACGAATAATCAAAAAAATAATGAACAATTTAATTCAGTGATCCAAGTCTAGTATCCATTCAATAATTATTTGAAATATTTCGCAATAACAGAGAGGGGCCCCTGCGATGATGACTATTATTCTACAAATTATGTCATACTTTATAATATCATTTTCGTAATTTTATTCCTATAATAATTTGTACGTTTTACTATAAAACCGAATTATTTACAGATCCAATGAAGCTTGCATGATATTAATTATCATCTACTTATGCTAATAATAAATTCATTGAAAACAATTACAAAAAAATCAAAAAACTTTCGAGGTACGAGCCTCGAGGAAGTAAAGAATACCAATATAAGCTAAATTCATTTTGAAACGGACAATCTTCAATTTTTAGCTTATGGTTTGGGAGGCCCCTAAGAACCGGAGGCCCGTGTGCATCGCACACCTTGCACACCCAATTGTTGCGGCAATGACCGCGATCGAATAATAATTGGTCTCACAATTATTATTGCGCGAGTTTATCAGAGTGGGTTCGCGTGGGCGGCGCGCTGTATTGGCCGTCGCAATAAACCAGTATATGAATTAGATGATAACCTTTTCGACGACGATAACTTTGCGCAGCCGTTCGTTCGTTACTGCGATAAATAAGACAGATAACAGTAATAATAATACGGTCTCTGTGTAATAAAACGTTCAATATTCTATCCGCCGCGGTCGGTTAATTAGCCGATTTAAATACCGGTACCCTTTCCTATAAATTTGCATTCGTTCGGATAATGAGACCGATAATTCGATTTTCAATCGCGACACTCTGCAGAAATGTCCCATAACAGCTCGAGCCGAAGAACGGCTAATGACGTGCGATTTATCACCCTCCCTCCCCCGGTCAGAGGGAGAAAATACGAATTTCACTCGAAGTGTGTTTATCATAAGACTCGTGGCGAAGGCGAAAACGTTTGAAAATAAAATTACCGTCCGCGGAAATAATCCCATCGGGATGGCCTCCCGCCATACGTTTAATTCGATAACATTTTTGCTATCAAATAAAGTAAAAAAAATTATATCGATAAAAGAAAATGAATAAAAACCTCGGAATTGGAATTATTTTTACATTTTTTACGGACTCGCAGTGCGGCTTATTTTTGACGAGGTCGTGTAGTAGATGTCGCTGTTAATGCGCATATCGCGAATATAAATCAAAACTGTTTTAAAGTGTTTTCGAGACGAGAAATTTTGCTTTCGCGTTGGAAGAGAATCCGCGATGTGATTGGCGCTGCTTTTGTAATGGCCAAATGTTCTGGTCCCGAAGTTTCACGTGGAATTCTCGAGCCGTTTCGAACGATTGACCTAAGGACTATGATTCACTGTGGTGAAAATCGCGTGACGGCAAACACACGGAAATAACGATGTGAAACTAAAGAATACCGATTGTTCCTCGAGTTTTTACCGTTTGTCGTTTTTCTTCTTCTTCTTCAGAAGTGGGACTTACGATTACTCGTTTTTAACTACGGGCCCCGGATTTCCCGCGGCAGTACCCGAAAGGCCGAGAAAGATTTCTCGAGACGCGAATCGACTGCCGCCGCGCCGCCGCCGCAGGATCAGTAAATATACGCGCTCGGTGAGGATACAGCTCGCGTGCGTTCTCCGTAACATCGTTCAGCTCGTGACGAACGGACAGAGTGACTCTAATTGTCGAACCGACGAGCTGCTGCTTTATACCGAGTGCGCGGGTGTCCCGCGAGAATTCACCATTTCCCAACGGGAACAGCGATAACCCCGTTACCGGCACGCTCCGTTAAATTAGTAAATCGCGTCGCAGGACACTCGGCTCGTTGGATATCGTACTCGCGAGCGCGGGGTACGTCCTTCGCGAAAATTCTCCCATTCAATGTGGGACGAATGTGTTTAGAGGAGTTTTCGCCACGATTACACATTCGTCCGAGCTTCACACCGTGAACTTTAACACTCGACTAGACTATATAATTACTGTTACACTGGGGATAATTACGGCCATTAAATTAATTTTCGACGTAAAGTAAAGAAAAAAAAAAAAACTGGAAATCGTTTTTTTTTTAACGTTATAGTTTCTGTATTGGAATTTTCTTTCGAAAGCCTTGCAGCATTTATTTTGACGACTTTGAAAAGCACAGTCGTTCTGAGAATCCGTCAAGGCGGGGACCACTGTAGATTCGCTCTTTCGACGGAGGATATTATAGCATCGACGATTCGAGGACGAAAATACCCGCTGAAATCATTCGCTGTGCGTTCGATTGAACGAACGCGGCCGCGCCGTTATAGACGGAAAACGAAAAGCAGCGCGCGGGTGTGTGCCCGGACGTAACGGCGAAAAATTATTCACAAATTTCCGCGGCCAGGACGGACGAGGGCGGGGGAGGACGCGTTCGGCGGCGAGCGGTTCGAAGAGTCCCCGGGGGGGGGGGGGCCCGCTGCGCGCGAGTTTCAACTTTAATGTGAAAGTTTATCGGTTTGGGTTACCTCACACCACAACACAATTGAATCATCGGCGTGTCGCGGGCGATACGGGGGCGAGCTGGGGCGGCGAGGAGCGCAGGAGCCGGGGGAAGGATGTTTTTTAGGCGGGCCGCGGCTATTGTCCGTGCATTACGTGCGGTTTAGAAGGGAAATATAACCGGGAATAAAAGAGGGTCGAAAACGCCCCCGCACTGTAAATATAATATATATATACGTATATATATACACACGCGCACATTATTTTACGAGTTTTGGTCAAATATTATTTAATAACCGCGCGTACTGTAAAAACTGAAAAAACTAAAAAAAAAAGGAAAAAAGAAAAACGGCGGGAAAAAAGGTGAAACGCGATTCTCCATTTTTATATTCGTTTTTTTTTTTATTTTTATTTTATTTTGTTTTGTTTTGTTTTGTTTTGTTTATTTTTAATCGAAATACGCTCGATAGACCGGCGGCATCTGCGAGCGAACACTCGAGATATGATACCATATTTTAAGACCCGCTCTTATATATCCGTACGGTGAGCAGTGCCGTTCGATTTATTATTCTTTAGTAAAAAATACCGATAATACTGCCTAAAGGTTTTTGTTTTTTTTTTTAATTATAAATTCGACGAGTATTCGGAAAAATGTCGAATCGAGTCCCGAAAATACTCTCGTTCGAGTCGAGTCCCGTTTCAGCCCGGTTTTCGCTCTATCCGGGTGACTTTGAGAGCAAGTCGGCCGCTCGTCTCGAACGATTAAAACCAATCACAGGACATCATGCGTAGTCAGTGCTTACCGGGATTTTCAGTCGACTCGCGGTAAACGTAAAATATTTTAGGGGCTGCTTCGGCGGCGGCGGCGGCGGCGGCGGGCCAATAACAAATCGACGGCGCGACACGGTCGTCGTCACGTCACGCGGAGGAAACAAACGCGCGCCCGCCGACGATGTCTCTTGACGCGTCCACTCGGAACGATTTTTATTTATTTTTTTCCCCATAGATTTATCGTCGAAAATTTCAAATCCAATTATTATCGTTTCGCTCGGTGCCGGGGAATTCGTATTGAACTCAAATAATAACAACATTAATAACTAAAAGGGCAGCTGTTCGGCGCGCGCTATGCCTTCAGACTTGCCGCCGAGCCGAACGTTCCGCCACTTTATTTGATTGTCGCGCGCCGACAAAAGTTTCCGCGTGTGATGGAGTTTTGTTTATTTTTAGAAAAACCTACGACCAATATAAACACATTTGCGAATTATATTTCAACCGGCGGCGGCGGCGGCGTCGTCGGCAGTTCGACGTCTCTAAAAAGGATGGAAAAAAACATAAAACGAAAATCACACTAAACCGTAAATCCTGTACAATATGATTTTTGTTTTAAAGTCGAGCTTTGCGTCAATGATGCGCCGCCGCGCCGGTATTAATATTTTATTATTCGTACGAAAATGGCATCGTATTCAGAATTAAAGTTATTATCGATGATACGGAATTATTATATTATTATTATCGATGACTAAAAAAAGTCCGTATAATATACAATTCGCATTTCGTATTTTATGTTTTTATTTATAGATGGGCTGACTCGATCTCGATCGAGTCGATTCTCTTTCGGAATAACGTTTTTATTCCATTCGGTTTGTCGAAAGCTTAAAACCGAGAATACTAATTTACTCGATGACGTCGTCTAGCTGCGCGAAATCTCGCAGCAGTTCAATTTAATATCTATGGACTTTTAATAAATAATATTCTCGTTAATGATCTCTGCTGCTGATATTGTATTGATATGTAATTATGACCTTTAACGCAATGACATATAATATCCGAAATTCAGATCACTGTCGAGCCGCAGGACCGATTGGAACGTTCGATATCACGATAAATTTCTAATAAATTGTCCAAAAACTTTCTAATTGACGTACGAGTATAAATATCGACGTATATACTTATATATACTTATATAATATATAAGTAGTTTCAAGATATAAAAAATCCGATGGTTTTTTTTTTTACTTTTAAATTCGCGAATGTTTCTGTAACCCGAATAATTTATAATATTCGAAAGTCGAAAGCTGATTGCTTGTTTTTAAACGTCTACCTTATATTATCGTATATTGACAATTCGGTCGAAGAGCCAAAAGGGTCAGTCGCGGTTAACCGGGCTAGCGTCGTCGAGACGTGTTGGCGGGGACATAAATATTATTACTGATCACTTGGCGAAGAGCAGAAAATTACAAAAATTATCTTTTTTTTCAAATTCGATTCATCAACGCGCTCATAACACGGTACGTAGAGTAATATTAACGAGAATTTACGCGAACCAGAACGAAATCGTCGTAAAAAACAAAAGAAACTTACGATAAAAACGTTATACGAATTCTACTTGAAAGTGTCTAAAATCCCTAACCTGAGACCAATGATGCCTAACCGAGTAGAACGCCCTATTCGGTCTGAAGACGCCTCGGAATCGCAATATACGAAACGATCGCGGAATAGTTCAACTACTCGGCGCACATTCGTTTATGCAATAGGTACTTTTTCGTTAAAATTAATAATTCGTTCGTTAACGAGGAGATCGGTATTTAAATTCGTGTTTTTACACCGTCGTCGTCACGCACCGACCCGACCCGACGATAACGGCAATAATGATAACGATAACGGCGATAATAGTAATAGGACGACGACTTGCCAAACGAGTGGAGTTATTTAAGCGATTTTAAAACGCGCGACGAGCGTTCGAAACGGATTTGTTTAATAACGCGTGACGCGAGAATATGTATATTGTAATCAAGGGCGCAAACAATATTTCGGACGCGTTCGTTTGAGCGCAATCCAGTCAATTAGAAATAATCGACCCGTGTTCCGATGTCGAGTTAAATGTACTGTGAATGAGACCCGAACGACTGCGCTGTCGTTTTCGTTTTGCTCGATCGACTGGGGCGGCCGTACCTACTGCTACGATTCCGCGACGATAATATTATCATATCGCGTTACTCTCGTTCCGTCGTAAAAACGCACGACGACGACGACGACGATAATTATTATAAAACGCTCGAATATTCGAAGAAACATTTCGGAAATTCCGAGCCCCCCCCCCTCAGAAACGCGCGACGAGCGACCGGAGACACCTGTTTTCGTCACTCGCGCCCGACACGAGGCGAAAAGGAAACGAGGGATTACGAAAAAATCGTGAAAACAATGACGCCTCAATAAAACACGCGTATTGTAACATTACGAAACGAACACGATTGCTCCGAGGCCGCGCGCCGTCACTACTACTGCTATTACACTACTACTGCGACGAGAACGCTTTTATCACACGACGTTTTTAATTAGTTTTTAAGTGTAATATTCTTAATTGTTTTCGCGTCGTGCGCTCAAACTTCCCTCCCGTATACCCCGCCACCTTCCGTTTCGTATAATTATTTAAATGTATTCTTCGCCGTGAATTCATAACACAAAACTATTTACAAGTGAGTACGATTACATCCCGGTTTACCTAAACTTTTGATTAAACCCGCGACTTTTTAAAGTTTTTTTTTTTTTTTTTTTTATTATTTTTTTCACAACGTTTTATTACTCCGGACGTCTCGAGAAATAGAGGAGAGTAGAAAAAAAAAACACTCGACACGTTTAGATTACAATATTTTCTCCGCGGATTCGATCGAATTCTCCAGGAGGTCGCCGAGACGCCGCCGCCGCCGCTCGAGTGCTGCTCGACTCGTGTAACGGCCAAACGACGACGACGACGAGAACAATGTTCCGAGACGATAATATTATACGTAATATAATATCGTAGGCTCTTTTGGGGTTTTTATTAATTTTTTTTTTCGTTTTTCCTCTTTTCGAAAAACAGAGTGAATAACATTATAAGTTTTTTTTTATTATTTTACGGTATGATTTCGTTTGAAATAACAATACATATTTTATAGCGTATACGACTTGGCGATTATTATTCCTTTGTACGGCATAATTATATTTAATCTAAAGTTCTCTCTTTATGCGCGATAATAATTTACATTATAATGTGAAAAAATGAAGAAAAAACGCACCTAAAACGTATCTGTTAATAATAATTTACTCTTTTGGTAAACAGTTTTTTTTTTTTTTTTCATTTTGAGAGACGGGTATTTTTATTTTATTTATTTACGAATAACCGTAAATCAAAAGGAAAAAAAAGTCACAGAAACGGGTTTTGCCGCCAGTAAAAAGTGAATACGTTATTAGCCTTCGCGCGCAAAGTGTATTGGTAAAATAAAATATATAAATATATATTTCTAGTTTTTTAAATCACAATAATTCTGGGTTTCCGGAAGTCCCTGTCGGTAGAAAAAAAAAAAAAAAAAACCGTATCCGAGTATTTCTCGAAAGACATATGACGCACAAAATATTTACACTTAATACCGGCGAAGAATATCTGAATATTATATATGTAAATATTTGTGTTTTTTTTTTCCGAATAAAAATATATATATATATAAATGTCGAATAACAGTGTATAACCGCGCACTTCCCGTGATTTGGAAAAAAACACGAAAAAACTTTCTTTCCCGCTCGACGTCGTTGGCAAATATTATATGTCCATAATGACGCTTTATTTGCGCAGTATAAAACGATAGTTTTTTTTTTCTTTTTCCCGCGCGATCGCGTTATCCGTCACCGAATTCCACTCGCTGATCATCGGAAAATATCCTACTATTCTCTCCACGACGTTTCCGATAGTTCGCGTACTCGAATGATGCGAAAACGTAGAGAATTTTCGGCAGCATGTTCGATTACAGTCTGTGTGAATTCCAAAACGCGTGCTAAACCACTTATGTTTCAAATCGATTTCGTTTTGTTACAATCGGTTTTGTACAATTTTCAATGGGTAAGAATCGAATATTTCAATGCGAAATGATTTTCGTTTGTGTTTCTTTTTACAATTTTTTTTAGAGGGGAGTGCTCCGGGGTAACCTAATCCTAATACGTAAGATGTACTTCTGGGGGCCGGCCAAACCCTCTAACATCCGCCCTATCCAAGCTTTCCAAAATATTGCCCTACGAACTATAACTGGTGCTGCTCCATGGTACATGACCAACCTCGCTCTCCACAACGACCTTAAAGTTACAAATGTCACCGACTTCGCCAAACTCCATTATCACCGTTTTCATAACAAACTGAATTTGAATCCAAATCCACTCATCAAAAACATGGCCACCCCATTCATCCCGGGAAACTCCATTCGAAGGCTAAAAAGAAATTGGAATCGCGACTTGCTTCGTTGACCTAATTCAATAAAAAAAAATTAAAAAATAAAAAATAAAATAAAAGTTCGGAGGTGACACCAATGGGTGTCTTCCCTAAAAGCCATGTTTACCTAATGCTATGTATATATATATATATATCAAAAATACTTAATGTGCATGCTGTATAGATCGTTTTTTAAATTTATAAATAAAAAAAAAAGAAAAAAAAAGAGATGTACTCGATTCATAAGACAGATACTTTGAACAAATTAAATCTCATTTTGTGAACGTTCGACGAAGTCGCAGTTTTTTTAGGGCACTAGAAATAAACCCTAGACGTTATAATATGACGTATTTCATAGATCGAAACATTTAATTTTCGTCGAAAAAAATTGCAACAGATAAAAAAATCCCACACGTATAATATTAAACGCCGTGTCGAAAATAAAAAAATAAATAGAAACACTATTACGTGATATTATATATGGAAATATCGCAATGCGCTTATGCAAATTATTCACCAGAGATGACTCGACCGATAAGTGGATAACCGACGACGGAGTCGTGTTGTATAATTTTACCTATTGATTAACACGATAATGTCATTCATTCCCGAACGATCGTCGTCGTGTAAAACGATAAATCTCAGTCGGGACGAGTGAAATTTTCCGTCGGCTAACTATTTGAAAAACAATTTTTTCAAAGCCCCGTGCAATTTCCTCGTAAACACGTCGTAAACGCGATTCGAAACGGGTTTCGAGTGCGTCGACGAGAAAACGAAAAAAAAAAAAAAAATTACTCGACAATCGTCACTCGCGAATTCATGCCGCGCAACGATTCATCGCGGACGACGCGACGTCACGATGAATTATTATTGCGAGTCTCGTTAAGTCGACATTCGGGACGTTCATTCAATTTCCAGAACCGTATTCTTCGGACCCGCGCTCCAGAGAATAAGGGTACGCCGCGAACGGCACACGCCCAGTAGTGTGTACGCTCGTGTCGTATAATATACTTTATAGTTATTCCCGTCCATTGTCGGCTCTAGACGTCATTTGTATTCGGGCGAGCCAACGATTTCCAACTTTTTAGCGATCGCTACGCCGCCTGACTTGTGCGCGACGGCGCTCCTCGTGAGTTATTGAGATTATACAGGTTGAGGTGGTATTTTAAAAAGAAGGGATTCGGAGGAGCAGAGACCCCACCTCCCCTCGCCGCCGCCGTCGAAAACGCGTTTTATTTGATATAGTTTGTTCGATACACAATGAAAATCTACGTCGTCGTAGAAAACCGGCCATATATTTCTGCTAAGCAGCAAATAACGCATCAAACCGCGTTATGTTTTTATGTTTTCACTTTACGCCGAGTTTAATTCAATAGTTATAGTTGCTCCGGGTAGTCGGCGAGCGTAGTTTTCAAAGTTATTATTTGGCCCCTTTCTAAAATCCTAGCTGGGCGGCCGTCGCGCAGTGCGTACGAGCTACTGTTTAATTATTACAGCGGTCCGGGGCTTCGATCAGTCCGGAGAAACATCAGCCCGCGTTTCTGACTTGTATACGATACAATATACACGTGTGTAGTGTGTATATTATTATATGTATGTGCGCGCGAGCTCTTCGAGTCACCGCCATTGCCGTGGCTGTGACATAAATGATAAATCATACGTCATTATGCGAACGTCGTTGAAGACGCCGCGCCGCGCCGGGTGTGTGTGGAGAGAGTTCGACGGAGGAATACATTTTTACATCGGTCTGAGAAAGTGCAGGACGAGCGGGGAAGGAGTGAGCGTGTGAGAGAGAGAAACATCACGGGTTGACGTTTTCGGCCGAGCACAATGGGTTTTTTTTGCTCGTCCTTTGGGCGCGCGCGTGTAATCCCGGAATATTCCCACGTTAAAAAAAACGTTGTTGATCCCCGAAGGGACAAAAAAAAAAAAAACGATAGCTTATAATGTAAAAGCATTAGTCGCGGCGCGGACACGAAGATAATTTTTCTCCGACAAATCTAACAAAACATGCACACGAACGCGGCGGCGGCGGCGGCGGCGGTGGCGGCGACGTTACTCGGTCGATTTATTATATACACTTTACGTTTAAAAAAATAAATAAAAAAGTTGAAAAAAAAATAAAACGCGCTTCGGATGTTATAATATTGTTTTTAAAACCGTCTTGAATCCCCGCATCGCATCGGTTTAAATGTTTAAACGCCGCCGCGTTCCGCGTTATGCGAATAATAGCCGACGTAATTTACTACCTACTCGTTTGCCGAAATAAAACGAATGGTTTCGCAATCGAATTGAATTTTTATCGATTTGCCAAACGAGCGTAATATATGTTACGAGTCGCAAACGATGGTCGACACGAAAGCATTGCACGACAAATTACGTTTTATTTTATTACGATAAACGAAAAGGCGATATTATTACGATTTCGTACGTCTGCTTAGTATTCATATCGTCCGCGGTTACATAATGTTTTCTCGTGTAAACTAGGCGTCGGCCCGGCGGCGGCGGCGGCAGGATGCCTGGGAATTCGGGAACAAGAGGAAACCACTAAATATTTAATTAAATGTTTTAACTAGCCGCATTAGTATAGTTGCCCGCGAAAAAAAAAAACTCCCTTCGGAAGTAACTCAAAATGAAACCAAAGCCTTTTTAAGCGTAAGTTGAACACAATAACGGTTAAACTATTTCGATTATTTGCTTCTCTGCGAGAAACACGAAACGGTCCGAGAGAGAAAATACAGAGAGAATTATATTTATAGAGCTTCAAATAAATATGTCTACGCCATAAAACAAAACCATGCTCATACTCGTTGCTTCGGCGGTTCCGGCTAGGCGATTTTTTCCATTTTTACCCCTTTTGACCTCTTCGAGGGTTGAATTTTGAAAACAACTTTCTCAAAAGCTCGCCTACGTTTTACGAGGAAACTTTGTGCACGTTTTCAAGTCTCTAGGCCCAACGGTTTAGGCTGTGCGTTGATACAGACAGTTTTTCATTTTACGCGTCTATATTTATAAACGAATCGGGTCAAGCCTAGTGTTATCGTTACATTTTGTTGTTTCACACTTTCACTCTGTTGGTTTAATTATCATATACACATACGAGTATATACATTTTGCAATAAAAGTCTGAAACTCTGTCGTTTCCTTATTTGGCAATCTTGGTAACTACATCGAGTACAGTTCTCAAACGGTTTTAGAGTTCACCAAAGATGGTTGGACCAAAGTTCAACGAAGCTAATGAGTAATAAATGATGAGTAAACTCTCGTGACGCGGTCGTAAGGACGTTAGTTAATGAAGTCACATTTTGATAAGCCTTTCTAGAAATTCTCGAATCGCGGTCTGGATAAAGAAAAAAAAAAACCGAAGAACATTTGTCACCACTGTTATTTTCTTATTTCTATCTTCATGAATATCAAATGGTAATTTCACTATACTACATTCATATATATTAGCCGCGATGAATAATAATAGTTTCCGTGATAAGTTATTTTTCCGCGGGTTTTGTTAAAAAGAAACGACGACGCCGAGGGAGGAACATACACCTACCTTTCGTCCCCGCGGACACGTCGTCGCCGAGTGAGTCGCAGCGGCGAAACAATTTTATTTATTTCTCTCGACGCGTTCATCTGCGAGACGACGGCGTACACTACAATCCACGCCGTTCTAATATTAAAGAAATACGTATGATGTCGCGGTCTTACGGAACGATTCGATACACGTCAATAGACGCTCTGGCAACGCGTCGAACGCACGATCGTCCGATTCTTAATATTACGTATTCGACGAGAACGGTTCGTTTGAAATAAATCGAGTTCAGTTAAATCGATTGCCGAGATTTCGAGATTTCGTATTGTCCCAGTCGAAAAACGTACCTACACCGTAAACTCTTTACGAGTCGGGTTTTCGGGCCGATATATTTTACGTTTTTCGGATAATATTCAGACGTTTATTATTCAGGGCGGTTATACAGTTGTACGCAATCTCACTCGTATAATATTATTATTGTTTCGTTTCTATAAGTTCGTCGTAGAACGAAACAATCGATCGAATCGGAACACATATCCGTATCGAATGGGAGGATTGGGTCAGGTGGAATCGGTTCAAATTTAAAAAAAAATAAATACACGCGACGACGACGACGACGGCGACCGGATTTTAGATTATATTTTTACGATAAAAAACACTCGGAATCTAAATATAGTTGTTCCCCGGGTAATGTTAAACGACGCCGTGCTTACGAATGGTATTGACACACGGAAACCGACTCGTCTGCGTCACCTAAAGAGCATTACAGAATACGAAATATTATGTCCTAACATTGTTAGGTAACCTTTTATCCGTCGACGGAATAATATACTGATACATTGTGACGGCGGCGGCGCGTGTGCCATTCGTTCTGGTTTAAATTACACAGTCGCGACGCATGTTAATATTTTCCTCGCCGCAGAGCATTGTCCCGAAAACCGAATTACGGAGAAAGGGAATGTTTACACCACAAATTTATTCGTCTGCCGACTAGAACTCCTTTTGTTTTCGGCCGTAGTAGCTAAAAAAAAAAAAAATGATTATCGGGCGGCGGCGGTGAGTTCTAGAAAACGTCCAACGGGCTTCGTAAACACCGGGATACTTAACGCGAAACGCAACGACGGATTATTGGAAATCGGTGTAATATTTTCCATCGAAAATCAGCTGTCAACCAAACAACAAGATTGTTTAATATACGCACGGCGCGTAGCAGGCTGCCGCGCGTACGTCTTTCTGTATTTTATTCTCGTCGCGAGAACGATTTCGAAAACCATTTCTTCGGGAGACGATACCCGTTCGCCAATCGAATTCCGTCCGTTTTGTTTGTATTTTGATATTATATATCAGGGGTGGCCACTAACCTAACTTTGAGAGCCGCAAATTTATATAGCTAATTCGAGGCGAGCCACGTTCTAAAGCGATGTTTATAAAATGAATACACATTTTTCATTTTAAATCAAATTAAGTGCCAATCCAAACCTAATAACGACGACTGTGACGATAAAAACACTATCTAACGTTTCTAACGATTCTAACAGAATTTTATATTTATTAATTTTAATCTAGATTTGGTTCAAGAGCCGCGTGCGGCTCGCGAGCCTCGTTGTGGCCACCCCTGTTATATATTATATCGATATCGATAGCACATGCAATCTGATGACGACTCGACAAAAAATCGTAGGCAATTAGGCGAAAAAATAACCACTCGATTCGACAAAACCAAATAAAATGCCACTCAACAACGTTCAAAGCGATCAGGCGGAACTCGCACTAGAATTCAAGGTGAAAAGTATGAAAATCTGTCAATTCGTCCGTATGCCACTGTAAACGTCATCATTAATTTGAAATTCCCATTTGCAATTGACGACCGTTCGATATTAATTTGCAATTTTCCAATGGCAAAAACCACGCGTGCATCTAGCCCACGCTAACGGAACGGGCGGATTATAAAATATGTTTTTAGAGAAATACATATATCCGGCGCGCTCGGATGTTGGACGCGAGAAATTTTCAATTTTACCCCTTTAACGTGCACTCAAAGCACTAAAATATGCGCAGCAAATAGCACTAAATATTTATAAACACGATGTTGTCGAAAGGCGTGTTCTTTTTAACACGTTTTTCGTTTCCGAACGCGAGTGTATTGTGAAACTCGTTCGCGACGGGTTTTCTAAATCGCGGCTTTCTTAGAAAGCCAGAGCGCGACGACGCGTCTCGACGACGGAGACCCGTACTTTACGCCGTCGACCGCGTTCGCCGGGGGTTTTTGAAAACCGCGTCGGTTTTCGCTCCGATCGTCCACCGCTCGCTCGCGTCTTGTTAATTAAATCAGGCCGGCCGAAATGAAATAATCCGAAATACGAATGACCCCGCGCCGCCGTGGTCGTCGTCGGTCCGACGAACCCGGCGCGCCGGTACGCACACACGTCATTGTATCCGGGGACACGGGCGGTATACGTATATATACCTGCCTGTATCGTATTACGACCGCGCGCATAACAATAGGGTAAAACCGTTAATTATCCTAGAAAGCCCGAATAATCGTAAAGTATTATGCGCGCGTGTCTCCGCCGTTATCTGAGGCGTAATGTTATTTACACACGTCGCATAAATAAAACTTTGTAGTCGGCGCGGCTGATTAATTACAAACGGTATCCCGGGGGCGTATTAACGGCCGTCAAAACGTAAGACGGCGTTCGCATCGAGTGATTATAAATCGTACGAGCGGGCTTTGTGTTTTTCGTTTCGCCCTGGCTCCGATTCGCCGGATCCAATTCGATTGCGACGCGACAAACTGCAACTCTACTACGGACGCGCGACGGTGACTTTTAGAGACTGCGAGTGAAACGAGACGAGTCGGTTGATTTTTTTCCAACGATTTCTGAGAATTCGATCAGAAAAATCGCGGTCCGCGACGTCGTGTGCAGGATGGTTTGCCGTATAGGTTGCACGTGTTTCGGCGGTGCGCCGGGAAGGTATTTTTGAATTTCCCCTAGGTCACTAGGTCGGTCGATACGAGTCGTTCAATAGGCGAATTAAACGAATTCAAAGTCTCTCCGAATATCGCCGTCGTTCACTTGTACGGAAAAATCGCGAAAATCCAGAGTCGTTACATTTACGTACGCGATGTTGAACTTTAAATTATGAAAATCTGCAAAAACTTTTGGCAAACGAAACGAATTTGCCGGAAAGTCACGGAAAAATTTCATTAGAATTGAATTTTAACGCGAGATCGGGTGTTTCGACGAATATTTCGCTCGTATACATAATTAGTTATTCTTAATCTAAGAAATCGCTCGCTTGAGCGTATATAACCGCGTAATAACCGTCTACGGAAAATAGAAATAGCTATTGTCCTCTTTCACTCGGAAACGTTTTTTATACGAACTTGTATTTTTTTCATTTTTCTCAGCTTTTGTTGATCGACCGTAGTCTGTGTTTTCTCTCCCAGATCACGATCGACGTAATACCGACGGCTATATTTTCAACGTTCGACCGCCGTTTTCGGTCCTTTTCCCAGTGCAAACGTCCCGCCGCGCTGTTCCGTGCATATCACGTAAATACGCGTCTCGTCGAGTACCTTTACTGATTAATTACCATGCACATTGGAACAGCAAGCGCGGCGATCTTTGTTTTTTTTCTCTCCAAATACTAACCGGAAACGGGTAGGTAATAACGGTCTTCAAAAAGAAACGCATAGTTAATTATTGTTTGCGGATTAAACCCTATACGTTGGTGGTTTACGTTTTTCAACGAACAAAGTACGATCGAGACGATTAGGGTTGCGAAAGGGATGATTTCAATTAACACCGCGCGAATGGCCGATTGTTCGTTTCGGAAGAACGCGTCTGGTATCCCGACAAAAGGGTCTCTCGTCGTTTAAGTCATTCGTATTTTGCAAACCGATAATATTGCTGTAGAAAAAACATAATATTTTCTTATTTTTTTTTTTTTTTCTAGGCCGAAACGATGGGGGGTTTTTTTTTTTGTTTCCCAAAACGTACCGCCTCATCGTCTGATATTATATTGTTAATTATCACGCACGCGATATCGCAATAGTGTTCGAACCGAACCCGGTTCAATGTGAGAGTAACCTATCGACAGTATAACCCGCGATTCGGATCGCATTCGGTACGACATTGCGGGTGTTTCGGTATAACCTGCAGTAGTGATATACGATCCGGGTTGAATCGTTTCATCGTATTTATCAAAACTTCGAGTCGCCCTTTCCGCGCGCTCCGCCCGACGTAACTGTAATAATAATAATAATAATAATAATAATATCCAAGTGGGACTCGCGCTAATAAGTTTAGTCGTGACTCATTAATATAACGGACTTAAACACGCCCACACACGCTGGAGTATTAGCAAAGTATAATACAAAGTAAAACGCCGCCGCCACCGGTATTATACCGCTGTCGACCGACCGGGTTCGATTGGAATGAATAAAGTTTCGGACATAATTATGTAACTCCTTGCAAACGTCTCCTTACGCTCTCCTTCCCCCCCCTCTCTCTCTCTCCGGTCGAATCTTGTACGGAATAAAATAACTCACACACACACACACACACACACACACTCCGAAGCGCGTTCGGTCTCCGAGCGGCGAATCGATTCTTTAATATAAAATGGCTTTAAATCACACGCGAACCGACGTCACGACGACGTAGAGCGCGAGCACAGGCTTCGGCCCCCCCCTCGGGATCGTTTGAAGTCGAATCGGATTTGTCGGGCGAATACGTTTAATAATATATAGAGCCTGCAGGTACCCGCGTAATATCGTCAACTTTATATTCAATATTATTATTATTAAAATAATAATAAATCGTGATAATATATTTTACAACACCCCCGAAACGGCCGTGTCTATAGCGGCGCGTTACGAATGTTATCGAATCGGAGAACGATTCGATCGAAATAATTGGCCGCCGTCGACGCGATTCAATAGTAAAACGTATATTGATAGTGATTATTTCGATTTTATGATATTTTAAAAACATTTAAATCGCATGATTTTACACGCGACGCCGCGCCGCTGCTGCGTTCGAGACGAACATTCAGTAGAAACGTTCGAATCGGGTGTCGTACGCGGGTTTCCACGAAGCTCGTCGAAATCGACGCGTGCGTTAGAACTGCGTATGAAAAGGGGGAAAAAAAAAATTTGCATTTCAGCCCCGAGTACGTCCAGAGTTTTCAACGCGGGGATGGGGGTGGGCAATACGCGCGCGCGTGGTTTTGAAGTGTAAGAATAAATCAAGATCGACGGCGGCGGCAGCCCGCGCAAGAGACGGCACCTACGTGAAATATAATACATAATGTTATGTACACAAACACGCGCGCGCGTATAATATTATAATCTGATAAGGTACGCGCGCGAAGTAAGTGATTATTTTATTTTTTTCTCTCCTCGTTCGCCTCGTGCCCTTTAAGAGTGTATATTGACGTGTCGATTTTCTCCGACAACAAAACAACAAAAATGCTGCTATCGGCACTCTCACTCTCGCCCTCTCTCTGCCGCGGAAGTGTAATTTATTACGAGAGCAAATATTTTCGATTTCCCCTCGAATCCCGGCAGCGGCGGCGGCGGCGGCGGCGGTTTGAATAATACTGAAAATTATTCACGACGCGCGCAGTGTACGTATAACCTTTATCGGTTCGAATTCTCGTTTTCCGTATTGGCGCCTTTTGCCTACTGAAAGGTTGTTGCGTAGAAAAGGTGATGGGGAGGGGAAAAAACGGCGAGAAATATTTACAAGAGCGTACGACTACGATAACCGCGATTTTTACACACTCGTTCGAAACGTAATAATTATTACCACGAGAGAGGCTGCCGATCGTTGCAAAGCGTGTCGTGCGCCCATTTCGTCCACTGGACGCGTGTATTTTTCGAACTCGCTCGCACAAAACGTATTCTTACGCGTTTCATTAATTTACACTCCCGGAGAGTGTTGAAATATTTAGCGCTCTTGGTTAACCGGTAAATTTTTAATTACGAAACGATATAAATATTATCTTTGCATATTTTTTGAATTTAAAATGTAAGCACTACACTCGTATACTTGTTACATATTTAAAACCACAGTAATACAACACGGTTTCGGGCAAACGCATATTATTATTTACATTATGAATTCCTTATACCTACTTCACCACATTATTATTTAATCCCTTTTATATTGTATATATTTAATGATACATGAATTTAATATGTTTATCAACTTAATTTTCGTTATGGCGTATACTTTAAACCAAATTACTCTCTCTCTCCCCCCTCCCCCCGTACGTGGCATTTGTATCCGCCCTTGATTATAACCGACCCAGATTCGACCGCAACTGTATTGCGCTTTGACAAAACTCCTCGAGTGCTCGCTCGACGCGTCTGTACCGAAAAACGTAAATTAACGCAACGTGGATAACATTAGGATTCGAGCGATTCATAAATATATATATATATATATATATATATATATATATATATATATATATATATATATATATAGATTATTTAGAAACTACATTTTCTATATTAAACAAACATAAACAATAACTAATTAGAAATGCAAGTTCTGAACTCGAGCAAATTCATAATATGACATAAAACACAATGTCGGTACTTTATTGTACTGTTATTTGGTATGCATACTATTTTATTTTTTTTAAATTTTAAAATCGATTCACATCGAATTGCGTACTTTTGTTTAGAGTCTAGCGAATAATATGCAAATAATAGTTTAAGGAGACCCCTTCAAACGGTGAAATAAAATTGTAAAAGTAGCGAATACAATATTAGCGATGTCCTTAGGCCAAGAACAAAAAACAAATATCAATTCTACGCCTTACCTAATGAACTTATTGAAAACAATGACATTGTACGTATTTATAGTATTCGCCGTATACTTAAAAATGAACTTTACGAGCTTTCGGCGGACTCGTCAATGATTTCTACTGAATGTCTTCGGATTATTATTTCTACCGTTAATGTTATCGAAACGTAAAGAATAATAATGTAAAATAAAATATGTCCTGCGGCAGTTCACGACGGACACAACTCCGAGACCCCGCAGAGTCCTGGGGGCCCGGCGCGGCGGATCCGATCTAGACGTACGAATTAAAAAAGGAATTAAAGTCGTTTCTGACTAGTCTCTGAATCGAAAACGGGGAGGGGAGAGCGGAATGATAATAATAATGCGTTATCCTAACCCCCCGACGACGAGGCGTTTCGTCTACGTATATATATTTCCACTCGGGTCGAAATTTTCAGCGCGTTCTCTACCGCGCAAACACCCGCCGAACGCCCCAAAGTATCGAAACTTTGTTCAATTAAATTGCAAGTGTTTCCAATAAACCCGTGTAATCCAGCATTAGTCTGGCTTTTACGTCATTACACTGTAATCATACGGCAGCGTGTAACCGATTTCGGTCGTCTGCCGTGTACTACTACGTATACACCTATACACGAGCGTTTCGACACAAACGTTGGGCCCCACGCGCGAAACGCGTAACGACGACGCGATAATGCGACGTCATAGAAATAATTTCGAACGCGAAATAAATCCCGCTTTTCAAACCTTTCGGCGGGCGCGCCGCCGCGCTCCCGTACTGCGACCACACGACGATGTTTTCTCAATACATATTTTACCGTATAAATATGTGTTATAAACGTATAGCTGGTTAAACGGTTTTGTTTTTTTCATACAAATATCGTTTGGAAACTTCATCAAATTTCATTTGAATCTTCTTCTTTTTTCGATTATCTATACAATAAATACAATTTTATATAATCAATAATTATTATTAAAAACGTCCCCCCCCCTTTTATGCTTTCTAATATTTTAAACGAACAGGTCGTCATATTATTTATTAAAATAAAACGCGCGCGGTGAGCCACTTGGCTTCAATCCGACTGTTGCTTTCGAGTTTGCCGGAATTTCGATTGATCCAAAAGTCTAATTCATTCTAATCTCTATATATACAGGGGTGGGCAAAAGTCACGCAACGCTATCTCGAAAGTTGATTGTGCTACCTTTATCGCTACGACACGGCGTGTAAAAAAAAATTGACAAGCGATAAGCAGGTAATTGGAAGTCACCAACATTAGGAAGACGTCCACATGTTCTGTAGTACATAATCAGTACGCCATTACGAGCATTAGCAAAGGATTTACGTTCGAAATATTCGCTCGAAGAACGCATTTTTCTTATATCCGCATATCACCGGTATGACGCTGATTATAAAACAATTTTTACTGAGTTTGCGGTGAAATTTCCCAATAGCTCTGTCCCACGACGCGAAACGGTGTATCGACTGGTCAAAAAATTTGAAAAACATGGCTGTCCCAGAACGCATCTGCCAAACGGTCCGAAAACGTTGTTTAGCGTGTATTGATGAAGACGGTGGTCATATATCGAACATAAATTATAAGAATACTAGCTGAATAACCCGGCTTCGCCCGTGTGCAGAATAACTTTTTATTTTATCAGTTTTTTTTTCATTTTTACCCCTTTTACCCCTTTTAACTCCGGTAGGTGTCGAATTTCGAAAAATCCTTTCCAATGGGGTCTCCACTATATAAAACGAAACTGCTGCCCAAATTTCATACTCAAAGCTCCAGCAGTTCCAGCCAGGCGAATTTTTCTAGTTTCACCCTTTTTACCCCTTTTAACCCCCTTAGGGGTCGAATTTCGAAAAATCCTTTCCCATGGGGCCTCTGCTATATTAAATGAAACTATTGACAAAATTTAATACCACAAAGCTCCATTGACTCAGGATTTTTTCCATTTTTACCCCTTTTAACCCCCTTAGGGTTAATTTTCTCCATAATTTATGCTATAAACCCGCTCGCCGACATTCTCTATCATTTAAAAAAAATTTGAGCCAAATCGGCCCAGCCGTTCTCAACTGATTCAATTTCCAATTTTTTGTCTCCATTTTTATATATATAGATACTATAAATTAAGCTCTTTCTATTTGTTTGGGATTGTATAAATTACAAATTTACATTATAATTACTACTTATTATTGACTTCCAATTACCTGGTTATCACTTGTCTATTTTTGTTACACGCCGCCGTATAAAAGGTAGCACAATCAACTTTCGAGATAGCGTTGCGTGACTTTTGCCCACCCCGGTATGTACGTATAACTGTAAGGTGCTTTTTCTCGAAATCCTCCAACAGCTCAAACCGTTGGACGGATCGGGTTGAAATTCGGCACGAAGATAGCTATATTATGACGTAGACGCGCACTACGAAAGGATTTTTGAAAATTACACCCCTAAGGGGGTTAAAAACGGTAAAAGGGGTAAACATTTTTTTGTTCCGATTTTTCTGAAATTAAGTATACATACTCTATAACTTCAACCCCTAAGGGGGTTAAATGGGGTAAAAATGCAGGGACCATATAGGTCTCCCGACTTTTGATCAAACTTTTGTGTGCCGCCTTTGACTTTTTTCCCGCAATGTGTACCTACTAAAAACACACGGGGGCGCTTAAAATCAAACATAAATGATAGCCTCCCTTATTAAATCACAGGGGCAGTGACCACCACGAGGCAACACCTCTTTTTTTTTTTTGCTATTCAATGAAAAAAAATCGTGATTTTCGCACCGGAAACGTACAACGATCGAAGAGATTAGTCATTAATAGGTATTACGTAATTATTATAAAAGATAGTTCATTGTGACAACATGATTATGTAACAATACCCGCCTAATTACCGATCGAGAGACGCTCGCGAGGAAGTACGTCGGCTAACCGGACGCACAGTGCTCCGACGACCGGCCTAGTGTCGACAGCGGTTCCGAAAGTTCTTGGTCGCAGTTTTAATTTTTCTCCGTGATAATGTCGATAATTTCGTTTTTGTGTATCCGTTAGTGCTTAATTTATATTTTCACGAACCGACGCCGAAACTCAACAGCCACCCACCGACAAGCCGTGAGTAGTACCGATTATATTTATTTACAGTCTGAAGTTAGGTCATAGGCGCGCCTCTCTTCGCGAGGTAGCGAAATCGCGATTTTTGCCCTATTTTTTGCACAAAAATCCAACAGATCGGTTATTATTAATCGGTACCTAATTTATTAGCTTGGAAATAAAATTCTCCCGTCACAGTGTTTCTTATCGAACTCCTCCGGAACGGCTCGACCGATTTTCATGAAACTTTTTACATAATATGTATATTTGGTAGCTCAGAGAATAGGACATAGACTATTGTTTAAATCCCCACCACAAATATTTTTAAAAATTTAACGTTTTATATTTAAACCTATTCTGTAACCATAGTGACCATAAACATTGTTTATAGATTTTTTTGCGAATCATTTTCAATTAAAAATATAATATACGTGTTTCATATACGAGTACTCAAAATAATAAGTTACATTAATATATTAAGTATACATACAGTCTATAACAGAAATAAACATTGTTTGTAAACTTTATTTTGTGAAATTCAGCTCTTAAGGGGGTGAAATGGGGTAAAAAGGGTGAAACTAGAAAAATTGCTGGAGCTTTGAGTATGAAATTTGGTCAGCAGTACACCTCGGTGCCCGTTTTTACGTGTTAGTTAGTTGCAGGTTTTTAATACACACACACACGCGCCGACGTAATCGGGTCGGTAAAAATAAATTTCTACGTTTAAATTGTCCATAATAAATTATTCAATAATAATAATAGGAGTCAGCTGATAACGGGGAAATGTAAATTATTATTATTATTATTATTTGGGCCATAAACATTTTCTATTACTTAAACCCTGCAAAGACGGGCATAGATTCAGCTAGTAATACAATTATAAAAATCAATCGTCTACTCATTTAGTAAAAACATATTTTAGTACGTCGATTTATTTTATTACGTGATTACAAAAAAAAAAATGAATTTAAATTGAAACGTATTAGAAAGCCGTCCGCTTCGGGTCGAAACTCGTTCGAATATAATTTCGTCTACTTCGGCTGTCGAGTTTGAATACGCGTTTGTTCGTTACTCTCAGACCGCATTTGCATTGCTCATATTATTGCGAAATTCGTCGGAGAAAGATTTATTATTGATAATTATTATTGTATCATGACGCATTTACGCGTAATAATAAATCGCACCGCGTTCAAAAGGCGCCACCGCCGCGCCGTATATATTATATACATACCATATTGGTTATAAATCGCTGGTGCTTTATCGAAAACACGCAAATTCATTCGGCGAAATTAATAGTGTGCCGGATTTCGCGAGAAATTCTAAAAATCGCGTGTACTCGGAAAGCACAAAGCTTGTTCATGTTCTCAAAAGTATACTTTTTCAGTATCTAATAATTCATATTTTATTTCGCTCCAATTAACAGCGCGCGATCGAAAATTCCTTGAAATTATTTGAAACGCACATTGTTGCGTACGAAATAATACAAGTCTCGGTCTCCGGACCTGGAACGGCCGATGTGATAAATTATTAAACGGCAGTGTGCCGATCGTCGCACATCGTCGTTTTATACGTTTTATTGTATTTCTCATTATAATAATATATTAATAATTATTATTATTTTTCGCTTTAATATTACACGCGGGCTTTCGAGTCGAGTAATACTCCCTTACTGCACTCCGCGTGTCGTGTATAATAATATAATCAAATAGAATTCGAATCTTAATTTGGTTTTATTCGTACGGGAAAAAATTAATCGCGCTGAATAGGTGCATTCGACGAACACGCGAAAGCAAATCATGAATAAATAATCGTTTCACACGCGCGCTTGCTGCTTTCAACGCGATCGCATGCTTTAAAATATAGGTTTTTAATTATTTATTTATTTTCGAAAAACACTACTTGTATATTTATTATACCGTACGAAATATACTTTTTGGTATCCACTCGTTAAAATATGTTAAATGTTTGGAATCGTTTGAAATGTAACGTTCCTTGTGAAATTATTTAAAATATTTTGTTCTTTTTTTTTCTACTACCAGACATATGGCTGGTACACCCACATAAACTCGGTGTTTTTATCGAAAAATAAATGCAATTTATTAAGAAACGTCTGCAAAAAAATTCGAAAAATTACAGGACCGTAACGGTGACTGTCGAGGCGATTACGAACCGCATTTAAAGGACTTGAAAAAATAAATAAATATCACTTTCGTTTTTTTTTTTTTTTTCAAAGTTGCTCGTATTTAGTTACCTTTTCAGTATTATTACAGTATTATTACATTAGACATTTTAACGAATCGAATGTAAATAACGTTTCTCGTCATAAATATTTTCCAATCGATAAATTATTCGTTCAATACGGAATTCTACACGTTCTCCGCGAGTCGGTTCAGCCATGTCCCTCGCAAAATACGATTCATCAAACGATGGGTTCACAACAGTCGGGTTTTTCGAATGCAATTCCGATCGTACGATTTCGCACGACGTATTTCTAGTTTGATAATTATTATTATTATTTCATTTGTTTTCACAATTTGTTCGAAATTAACGTTTTTCTTAGAATTTTCCAAGTGTTATGTAAACGAGTAACAACAGAAACGCGCGAATATAGTTTCTCGTATTTAGGATACGTTAATTTTTTAAGAGTAGGTTTTTCTCCTCGTTTTCGGTTACAATATTTATCGTTGAACTCTCGACGAGTATATTGAAATCGCGAATCGTACCGACGACGACGACGACGGGAGGGGCCTCGTCGTCGCCCGCCCCCTTTCGATATCGTTTCGCCTCGATCAGGCGTTTCGAGTCTGACGTTTTTTTTTTTTTAAAAAAACAACGTCGAGAGTTTGGAATAACGTCTCGGTCTCGACTCGGAAACGCCGCGCGATGATAATATTATCATAATAATAACGATGATAATGATAATGATTATTATTGACTATTGTCGACGATTACGGCGCGTCCTCAAACACTCGCGAGTCGTCGTCGCGTTGCGTATCGTTTGATGTACAAACGATGCGTACCAAAGCAAACACGAACAATAATATCTAGGAGAGTGTGTGACTAACGCGCGAGCGTATAATACGCGTCTAAGAGTAGTTTGTGTAATTACCAGACACCGACATCGCAATTATGTAAACTGTCTGAAATGTATTATTTAGACAATGTGAGCGTATCTTATGCGATGTTGCGGGAGGGAGGGGAGGGTGGGGGGGGACCAAACGTTGCCGCGGTTTCGTTCCGTCTTCCCACACATAATTTAGAACGCTTGTTATGGAATATTCAGTCGAATTCGCGTACGCAACGCGCACGCGCGCCACAATCAATTTAAATATTTCATTTTATCGAATTAATTTTACTAACCGTCGAGATTTTATACATTGTTTAACCTTCCTCCGTACAGATATACGAGTGCGCATTGTATACAATTAACGTACATGTTTGATTACTATTTGCTCTGCACGGTTATGAACACTCTGTAGGTTTGTAAACGGAAAATTTTTTTATAAATATTAATGAAAAACGAGTTTGGTTTTTGTTTTTGTTTTTTCACACGGATATAGTATTTGTTGTAACGCCTGCAGAATTGTCGCGCGCGCGCGCGCGCGTATACAATAATTGGATTTCGAATAATTAAAACGCGAAACGTGTGTCCGGCGGACTTTTCGAAACATCTGCATCGGTTCGTTGCCCCGTACGGTCAATATTTGACGCGGACTAGAATATTATTATTATTAAATCGTATTAGACTCGTCGGAACGACGGCGACGACGTAGGTAGACGTAGGGACCCGTGCCGATAATAATTGAAAACTAGAAATCTATTGAAATACGGTTTTATTTATTTATTTATTTATCGCGGCGTGCGAGACTATCGATTCGGAAAACATATTATGTAATAATATGTACGGCGGCAGGCTGTATTCGACGTACCGGGAAATATAGGGAACGCGTTCCTCTTGTTCGTGCAATATTTGATTTATGTAAAAATTAAAATTAATCTATAGAATTGACGAGAAAACTATCGTTTAGTTATATCTGTTGTAGTAATTTTGAGCGAAAGAACACAAATGCATTTATACAAAATTACAAGATACGAGAGATACCAATACGATAAGGGAAAATTGATAAAACCAGATTTCTAATTGATTATTAATTTAATTAATTAATTTCGAGCCGCGGTTATCGCATATTATGTTCAATTATTCTATTATCGATGTTTTCTATATGTGTTAACTCACCAATCGTTAACTTTACCGTAGGACGCGTATGATATGTATGCATATCAATAATTTAGAAACATTTTTGTATTTCAAATCAAGAACCTAACTCTGGGTCTAACATCCCCTAATCCGAGGAGATTTCCCGATAGGTTATTCGTGAAAAGATAACCGGAGTTTTCATTAAATTTAAATCGCGTAAAAAAAAAAAAACCGAAATATAACTGTTTTGGAAATATTTCTCGAATGCGGAACAGCGCGCAAAGTGTCGCAGCACGAAAGTAGATCTCGGCACCGGCGGTTTTATTTAGTGGATAATTCGGATAAAAACGAGAAAACGAATACGACATAAAAGTTTAGAAGTGATCATTAAAATGTACGGAAACGAGAGTATAAGTGTGCAGCAGCATAGTCGGTTTATACGAGAGGAGAACACGGCAGAGACAATTTGATAAGACGGTATTTTCTTTTTTCGCGCTTTCGAGGTGGAAAGAGAAAAAGTTACACTAAGAGTAAAGAGGGACTTGAAAGGAGAAGTTATCAAAGAAAATATTGAGATAGAGACAGAGAGGAAAGACATAAGCGACGCGGTACTCGGACGGACGGACGGTCGGTCGGTCGACTTCGGTGAAGAGGAGGCGACGGGAAAAAAAGTGGGAAAAAAAAATTATTTCGATATAAAAGTGGGCAGGCAGGTGTTGGTTTTCGTCGAGCCCACTCAGAACTCGCAGCGAGTGCTGACGACGGAGTTCGCGAGATAAAAATCGTCTGGTCATATAAGGTTAGGTTATCGTTCGGAACGATCTGCGGCGGCTCAAAACAGATGGGACGCGCAGGTCCGATATGTGTGTGTGTGTGTGACGTACCGCTGTAATTTCGATCTGACCACGGAGATTATACGTGGCGAAAATAAATAAAACTTGCTGAAACCTATCTGGTATTATTCGAACGAGCAGCGAAAATATCGTCATAAATAATAGGACAAGATGAGTACGCGACGATGAAATTCAAAGGTTAGCACGCGTTTTTCCGTTTTTCAATCGAATTTTATCGAACCGTAAGTGTTCGATCCTTTCTAGGCGACTTAAAAAAAAAAGAGAAGTATTTCGGTCCTCGTAAAAAAAAAGAAAAGAAAAAAAAATGCCGTTTGAACGCGACGGAAGTATTGTAAAAATATGACACATCATCGTATTATGTAGATGAAGCGTCGATATCGAAAAAAATAAATAGTTTATTTTCCTTTTTAGACTCGCGAAGAACGCATTGGTTTAAATTGATTTTAATTTAACGTTTTTAACTAGAAGAGTTGGTTCCGATTTGAACTTCCGGGATGATTTCCGGTTTTGCAAACGTTGACTTTTCGGTATTTTAAGCGTGTCGGTTTTATAATTCTCTGTTAAATCAAAAAAAACAAAGAAAAGTCGGCAAAATTTAAGGAATACCGGCGGTTATCTATAAGATCGATTATATTCGTTACCGATTTCGTTCAGTTTTTCCAACGCGATTGTTACGTCGTCGTCGGTTTAAAATTCAAAAGAACAGTGCACCGATTACCCGTCGTCTTTATCTCCCACGGCTCCAGTCTCCGGCTTTATGCGTAATATTAATTAATAAAAGCGCCCGGTAGTTTGCATAATATACATTAAACATTTGGCAGAAAGTCACATGACGTCAAGGCCGGGCAAGATATTATTTCTTAACTCCGTTGTTTCTACAGTGTTAGGTTTTCCGAGGGACAATTGAAATTAAAAATGTAGTCGACGTTAAAACGTTAATTTAACTCTAATCGATTCGAATCGTTTCATATCCGACCGAATGGTTTTTATTTATCTCAAAACGACAAACATTAGAGTGTAAAATCAATTACTACGTTCGTACCCCCCCCCCCCCACCTATACTGCCGTTACAACAGCGAGTTTTCAGAACGAACGTTATATCAATACGACAACGAGCGGATGCAAATATTATACTCCGACAGCGGTGAAAACTCCACCTTAAAACAATAGAGACGATTGAAAAAAGAATATCGCGCGAGTCGGTGAAGGGCGGCAAATAAGTCGCGTTAAAGTTAAATTTATGGGGAAAAATAAAAATAAAAATACGCGTCGTGCGTCTAGTTTAAAAGTCGAAACCGAAAAGTTCAGAGTTAACTTTTACTTATCAACCCGTCGTCGTCGTCGTCGGCGGCATCCAGCCTTGCATAATATCAGATCTGGCGAATCCGAAGATATCGGTCCGCGAATTTTTAACGTCCAAAACCGACGCGTTTATTTTTCTATATTTCTTTTTTTTATCGAATTACAAAATCCGCACGCCCGTAGCACATAATAATATAATAATATACGTATTAATTATACGAGCAAAAATAATTTCCACGCGATTAACGCAATCGTAAATAATAATAATAATAATGTTGTAATAATTATTATCGCGTCTTCCTCGGCGGGCCCGGCGCACGAAATAATAATTATTACGATTCGTCTCGCGCGGACCGGTTGATTATTCAAAGGTTCTAATGACAGGCTCGAGGATATTAATGGACGAGATAAACTTAATAACCGGTGTTCATTATGGATATTGAGTGGGACCCACTTTGACAATAGGTAATAATTATAACGATAATAATAATATGACAATAATAATAATAATAATAGTAATAATAATAATCGGCCGGCCGTCGATCCATAATAATTTTATGCGTACATATATCGAGGCGGCGCGGCGGCGGCGGCCACAGTCAATTCAATCATTCGGAATATCGAGAGCCTTTAATTACGTAGGTCGTCGGCGTCCGTTTCGCGACGGTCTTTCGTGCGGTTATACTCTGCATGCTACGAGTTCGCGTCGCTATTACGTTTATCGGTTACGATACGCTCGGGGTACGGGCTAGACCCTGATTTATGCGCGTTGTGCATCAGCACGTGATTCTCATGGGCCTTCTTTTGAATTTTCCACAAAAATTAAACACATAGACGGAAATTCGTAAAATATACTACACCGAGCGACGACGACGGACGTTTTGAAGACACGATATTGTCGAGTTTGCAAAAAACAAGAACGAAAATTGTTTACGGGTTAATTATTGTATGTTTTTGCCGGTTTTTAATTTTAACTTGTCTTTTTTTTTCTCTCGTAATCATCGTGTAAAAGCACTCCGTTGAAAAAGTAGCTCATTTTTTGTTTCTTCGTATCGACGGCTACGGTAAATTCAGTTCAAATCGTAAAAAAAAAAAAAAAAAACCATGTAAATAACGTTTGAGACGTCCGACTACTGTTGCGGCTCGTTCGACGTATTATTCGTATTATTCGATCGCACGCGTTATTTATTCCAAACCGTAAGCAAACAAATTCGTCCGCGCAATCAAACGATATGATATTTAAATATACATATATGGCTTATACTTGTTGAGCGTTGTTTTAAGCGATCGCATCGTGTAGGTAAAAAGATTTTCTACTCGCTCGTTCCGTCGTCATGACGTTTTATGGTAACAATACGTTTTGAGGGGAGGGGGGGGCGTTTCTTTTAATCCTAGTCTGACGGTTAATCGAATGATAATACACCTGTTTTGCGGGGAGTGTTTTTTCAACGCGCGTACACACGTCTTTTTGTAAGCGCTCCGGAGCAAAAAATAAGCAATACTACCGTTACCGTATGTATATCGTATACCGGCCGTAATAAAAACATAGTTTTCAACATTTTGCATTCGTCGATTCGAACGGTCTATATAACATATATACGTATATATGTCTAAGCATAACCTCGTAGATTCCGAAATGGAAAACCGTTAAGGTTTTTATTATTGTTTTCGGATACACACATTGCCCTTCCACCGTTAAACTTATGGCCGTGCGCGCGTCAGAATCGATCCGCTTTCGGAAACGAATTGTTTTTTTTTTTTCTCTTTTTTCTCTCTCTCTCTCTCTCTCTCTCTCCAAAAGACCAAACTTTTGAACAAATGACGTTCAAAACACCGTGCATAAATTTAAATTTCCCGACACCACCGCGAGAGAGCGAATAATAAAATAAATAAATAAAAACACCAACGTTGACTAATTTATTTTACGACCAAAAATAACAGTCCTTACTCTGTACCTACGCTTTAATTCTCGTCGGATATGCGTTTATTTTTACAAACCCGCTGTATAAATTTTATTCTCCGAGGTTAGATCACAGAAGACCGAAAACAGTCGGTTGTTATTTTTTCCACGTTTGTTTTATAATTTATGCGCCTTTCGGGCGATTTAATATATTCAATTTATAATTGGTTTTCAATAAACAAAACAGCAAAAAAAAAAAAAAAAAATACACATTTTCCCCCGCGTAGGTATTGTAATTTATGAAAATTATTACATTTGTTTATAAATTTACGAATACACCTGAAACGTAGATCGTCGGTGTATACACAATTATTATAAAATCATTGTTCTACCGAATCGCAATTGATTATTTTGTGGAAAATTATAACGAACCAAATAAACTTCTACGGAATTATGTCGACCGATAATTATTTTTGATTCGATCAGTCGATATATTTTACTCTGTCGGTAATTTTTAAACCGAAATTCGTTTGTAAAATATCGTCACAAAAATGACGTTCGTTGTAAATTTATAATTAAACGATTGGCCCAGTCGGTACAAAAATATATTCGTGTCCTTTGTGCAAAAATTCAGAACAACGTTGTTTTTCACAATCGTTTGATCTGTTTCTGTTGATTTTGTACATTCTCTCACTTAATTTTTTTCCAATAATATAATATATATTTAAAAATGTTTATATTTAATAAATCAGTTTTCAAATTCGTCGGTTTTTTTTTTTTTTGAACCCGAATAGGATTTAACTTACCCGACGCCAAATTTCTATAGATTCCTACCGCTCGAGGAATGATCAATTTTATTGAAATTTACCAATGTACCGTCGTCGGATTGGAAAAAAAAAAAAACGAAAGAAGACGAGTGAGCTTTATTACTAAATAACGTCTCCAATGATCGACTACTCGCGGTTTGGAAACCATCGAATCGGAAAAAAAAATAGGACCGAATTCTTAGAGTCGAAAACGTATACGTAGTGACGACACAAACGAAAACACACGTCATTGTGCTACCCCGAGGATGCATTCCACTCGTTGAAAAAAAAAGTGCGTTTTTCGATGACTATTATTCGTACGTTTCTTCTGTATAACGATATCGATTCTGTTCGCAACAATAACAAATTAAAATAATTAATAAAAACTTCAATCTCTCGGTGCAGGTTAAGCCAAAAAGTACTCGGCGTATTATTACTCGATCATCATTACTATTATCGTCGTCGTCGTTGTTGTTGTTGTTGTTGTTGTTGTACGTTCGCACACGTCTTTCCCTTTTCGTCGTGTAGCACGTCGTATATCACACACCGTTTGTTTTCAAGCGAACCGGGCCGTATTATTATTATTGTCATTATTATTATAATGACGCGCTTCGCGACGACACGCGGAATAATAGTACGATGTGAATTTTGATTATTCCGCCGCGCAGAGGGCAAAGTGTTACGCACAACAATGACGGCGGCTAGTCGAACGCCGGCCGGAACGCGCGAGAATATTAATATCATATCGGACGGTATATCAACCGGGGGACATCAACGCGCGCGCGTCCGGTAATTGATCCTGCGGCGGCGGCGGCGGCGACGGTGGCGGTGTGGTCGGTTGTTATTATTATAAACACACGATCGGGCCCTTGGGGAAAAATTCCTTGTTATCAGACGAATTCACGACGTCGTCGTTTCGGCCGTTTGTTTGTTTTTTACGAACAGGCCGGCGACCGTCTAGGGCCTGAAATCTTGTGAAATACGCGTATATGACCCACTTAAAGAAACGATATTAAATTTTTTTTTATAATAATACCGTTTTGTACGATTCGTTTCGATTATTAGTATTTATTATTTTATCCAATTACCTTTGTGACCAATTCGAGGGGTCGGTTCATTGATAACAGTTGTGTTCTGAGGAGAGGGATTTTTATGCGACGGTTTTCCGTCGCTCTCTGCATAATGGGTCACTCTCCTCTTTAATCCTGGCGTCTGTGAAAATATACTAGTTTTCTATTTTTTTTTTTCTAATTTTACACACAAAAGAAATAATCAAACAGTAAAATAGAAAACAAAAAAAAAATCGTTTCTTTCGGCGTTGTCCTTAACGACTAATAATAACTGCGAAAATCATTGATCATCGTCGATCGTATTATAATTATTATCGTATAATAAAACGTAAAATCTCTTGTATTATATTATATTCGTCTTGTTGTCGACGACGCGCGTCATTAAAGATTTTACGTAACTTTATGGCGAGGTAACTGTTTTTTTCTTCTTACTATTCCGAGTATATTATTTTAGAGCGAATACCTTTTTTTTTCCCGACCAAGCACGATAATATGATTAGGACGTGATAAAACTATCGAATGGTCTCTAAAAAAATAAAAAATACTTACCATATTACTATATTGCTGTAGACGGAAAAAGATATAATTCCATCCGGGGTACGCTCGACGCTCGAATGGAATCGTTAAAACAGTTTGGGCTGATTTAATTTTTACGTTTAAAACTGATTAAAAACACGATATTATCGATTCGCCGGGTCTGGGTTTCTCGAATCATAGAAATTCATAATAAAATACGGAAAACCGAAAAAAAAAAGAAAAAAAACACACCGCGGCGTAAAAAAAATAATTATTATTCAAATAAACGGTATTCTTAAAGTGAACAAAAATAAAATGCCACAAAGTTGTTGTGATTGTTGTGTATTTTCGGAGCTTATTCGCTATGCGAATTTATGTTTATTTTGAAAAAATACAAGACTACTCCGCGAAATGTCGACTAAATCTCCGCTTGTAATATACTGCAAATACATAGGAATTTAAAAAAAAACTTTTCACGAGAAATGAAAAAACCTTTTATTTTCACGATTAATTAATCATAAAACATTTGTAATTCATACAATTAATCATAATATGGACAATGACAAATATTTACGGTAAACTTTAAAAATGTAGTCGACTTTTTTTTTTTTTTATAGTTTGACGAGAAAAAAGTGTTGCGCCAAATGTATTTTATTTCAAGGTCGTGCTAAAAACAAGTTTCGAATAATTCACTCGACATTTCAAACTTTGATTCAAATACTTGTAAACTTTAAAATAACGATTTAGATTTCATAATCGACGAGAATATTTAATAATATTTAAAAATCTCGTGTATAAATTATATTATGTGGACGAATCGGGTAAATAACTAGATAATTTCGGAACGTCGCGCGTCGTCGTCGCACAGAATAGAAAAAAAAAAAAAACGAGATCAACTCGTTTCCGTCGCGACCGAACGAATAGCGATCGGTTTTATTCAGTCAATATAATGGATCGATGGACGGATGATTATGTCTTCGACTGGATATTGCCGACGAAAACGTCGAATTTCGGAAAATTTAGGTTTGCCCGACCGTCGTCGCTCCGAGAGACACACTCTCGCGGCGTCGTGCGGGATATTTTATGATCCCCTCGGAGATAGATAGGATCGTGTGGAAATCTCTTCCGTTCTCCGATCCTGCCGGGCTAAAATCGCCGCCGCCGCCGCCGTTCGTAACGCCCTCCACGCACTTCCTGTTTTGCGCGGAGGAAATGGTTCGGAAAAGTCTACGGAAACCGTATCGGGAAAACAACGTTCTAAATTCGGAGTGGAAGAAATAACTATCGAGCGCGAGGGTTGTTCTATCGTTAATAAACGGCCCGAAAGATTTTGTTTCATCTCACAAATGCCTTCTGCCCCTCGCGTCGCGTTCAACAGAAAAGCGTGTTGAAAAGCGACCGCGATGGACGCTTTGTAAACGCATATTCGAATAATAATTAAAATGTCGCTTTGATTTGCGTTTAAAACCGTCACCGTGCTGTGATGACTTTATCTCTTTTTGACGTTTCGATTTTTCAAAGTTTCGACGCTCCTTAGATATCGATAAGAGTTATGATTATCGACTTAACGTTTGAAAAACGTTTCTATCGTGTACTTTGTGTAAATAGTAACACGTGTAGTTGCTATGGGTTAGTATTTTAGTACGATTTTTTCAATCTGTTTATATAATTTGTTGATGCACCTCGTAGACTAGCTTTTGTTGCGTGGTTGATGACCAGTTTAGACGAAAATCCATCAATTTTAAAATCAATATTATGGACAGATGAATCCAAGTTTACTAATAATGGTGTAATTAATAAACAGAATAACCGTTACTGGGACGATCGAAATCCACATTGGACATTTGAAACCAATAATCAAACTGTTTGGGGAACAAACGTTCGGTGTGGTTTAATTGGTGGTAAATTGCTTGGTCCATTTTTTTATGATGGAACACTCAATGGTAGACGATATTATAATTTTTTACTAAATGAATTACCAACGATGCTTGATGATATTCCTTTAGATCTGAGAGGTAATATTATTTTTCAACACGACGGTGCTCCAGCTCACAATGCTCACATAGTTCGTGACTATTTAAATGCACAATTTCATTATCGATGGCTAGGAACTTACGGACCCATTGAGTGGCCACCACGATCACCTGACCTTACGCCACTAGATTTTTTTTTATGGGGACACTTGAAAACAATAGTGTATGCCGATCCTCCTATAAATCTTCAAAATTTAAAAGATAAGATAACAGCAACATGCAATCGACTGACTGATGAACAAATTACTGCTGCAACAAATAAAGAATTTATGCGGCGCGCTGAAGCATGTTTTGTTCACGGCGGAGAACAGTTTGAACAATTTATTCGTTAGATTTTTTTTTATTTTTAGATTTTTACTAACTAAATAAATTGGTAACTTAAATAAGAATTGAATTTGTTATTATTTTTTGAATTGCTGTAACTTGGTCAATTTTGGACTTAGAAAGTTGATTCAACTACCAAAATTCATTAAAAAAATAGGCAAAAAATAATTAGTAACGAATATTTTACTTAACGTCTTCGATATTATCGAGTCTGGACAATATTGTCGTATCAATTTGATTATTAAATGTTACGAATTCTATTCGGCTTTGCCTTCTACGCCACTATGTTCTCTTACTAGTGTTGTCCCCGTGATGATTCCGCACCGTACCTGCCGAAAGCCTCTGCGCACGCCTCGATCGCCTCGAAAACCGTACGCGAATCTATCCTCGCGATCAGCCCGCACACGGGATATTACGCGCGCATATTATCGAAAACGTGCGAAACACGCGATTTTCTCGGTACCTGCCCCCGTAAAACCTACGAATTCTCAGTTTTTATGGACTTCCGACGCTTGAGTTACGTTTCATACGCGCGAACGACGACACTTTTACATGCGGGGGCCGCGGATAAAGCGTTTGGTAAATTTTTTACGTCCCGGCGACCCCAAAGTGTGGCGTTGAATTCAAGTACTGGTGACGACCACTCGGACGTACCGTAATCCGTACGGATCTCTCGATCACTCCGATTAGGACCATGTGACTGTGAACAGACGTCGGAATGCGAAAAAACGACGCTACCGCGTGAGCGTCGTCGTCGTCGTCGGATTTGGTTTTTCGTTTTACCATTTCTATCACATTTTTTCCGAATACGAGCGCGAAATGTTCCCGTATCGTCGCTGTAACGCGTCGTGTGTCGCAGAGAGAGAAAAAAAACTGTCCCGTCCGATTTGAATTCGATTTACACCGCCGCGGTAGGACGTCTTTCGAACAACTTCCATACGATAATCAGTCTAATGGGCATTACCGGCGGCGGTGTAATACCGTTGTGGAAATATCTGAAAGGATTGTTATTCATTGAAAATAATAGAAATTCGTATTAAACGCGGCCGAGTTAATAAAAAGAAATATTCACCGCGCAACGTGAAATATCAGTATTCTATTTACCGCGCGAAAGAACGGAACGGGAAAAAACAATATTTATGTATGAATTTTTTTATTTTTTTTTTTCCATAACGTTTTCTTTTAATGAATATTGTAATACCGCGAGGTTATACCGCGTGTGTATGTACGTGTGCTTTTATGTTTTCCGCTTGTAGCTAAAGTTTCCATTACTATATTTAAGAGAAAGTTATAACGCGCGGAATATACATTTTTATTCCGAGAAAATGTTAAGCAAAAATAGTATCTACAAAAAAAAAAAGAAAGAAAAAACAAAAAAAAAAAAGTCCAACGTGATTGGTATTCTAAAGAGTTGGGTAGTTTTTCAGTCACTCTTTCGTAGTAAAATTCAACTGGATTATTATACACTTTGAATATTATGATCCGTTGGCCACGGTCTGCGGTCGGATAAAATAGAAAACAAACGCGGACGGGTTCCTCGTAACAAAATTACGATATTAAATTCCCCAAATGTACGTAACTTTATATAAAACGATTAATCGCTGGTTCGCTGTTGGTTTTTTTTTCGTTTCGGGTATTCAATTTTCCATTTGTAATCTAAAACGCAACGATAAAAGTGTCGCTGTTCGTAAAAATCATAAATTTACGTATCAATTTGATTTTGAACCGCCGCTGCCGTATTTATAGTTAACTTTTACAGCATTTCAACGAAAATAATATTATTAAAAATTATAGTTTTCCGATTTCCCAAACGTTATAAATTGAAATTTTTCAACTCAATTAAAATACAGATTAATTAGATATTTTAAACTGTAGGATTAATCAATAAACTCAAAACTCGAAATCTCCAAAAGAAAATGTATCTTCGGGTCGTTCGAAATCGTAAGTCAGACGAAAATAATTTCGTTCGAAGTCTTACATCAAATTTTGGACTCGGAGTAGAGCCCCTAAGATACGGATACCGAAGTATGGAAATTCTTTATTAGTATTTTATCTAAAAACGTAACGAATAAATAACAAAACCGCTTTGCGTATTATTTATTAACATTTTTATTATAATTAAAAATCATCGACAATTTCTCTTTGAGTGAAAATTTCAAAATTGTATTCTGAAATGATCATAATACGTACGGAATAATGACATTGATTTTATGCATATTATTAGCTGCCGACCGTCGAACCCGCGGGAAAATAGGAAAATATATTGTCGACACCGCTAAGGATGAGAATATGGGCGAGACGAGCGGGCCAGTCTAATACTAACAGACGGTTATCGACCGCCGCGCCGCCGCCGCGACTGTTGTTTTTACGGGGGCGAAAACGAATGATTTAAATAATGTTTTCCCCGAGACTGTAAGAAGCAGATTTTTCGCGCGTCTATTGGCGCGTTGGGAATTGCTATGGCTTAGGGTTTGGACCCTAGGTACTTGTCTCGCGCGCGTCGGCGGAAACACGCTTCCGTCATAATCCATGTCGAATCTCGTAATATACACCCGCCGAGAAGTTTTCACTAGAGATTAAATTACACGTGACCGCCCAGTGCGTTAAAATTTAAAGGCCCGTGGCTACGTCCCGTCCTCTGGTCAAATAGCGAACACGAACGACTTTTCAGAGACGAGTCGATGAAAACAGTAATTTTTTTCAAAACTAAACGTCGAATTTAATTTCGAACGAAAACAACACGACGATTTTTTATAACCAGCCCGTCCACGTAATCTTTATAAATATTAATTATCGTATTTTATAATAATTATATTATTCGTATTGAATAATACGCGGTTCGATAAAAATATAATAATATTCTAAAGCCATTGGTAATTGGCCAAGAAGTCGATATAATTAAATTTAACAGATGGGTTAAAATAATGCGCTTATGATTTACATTCTTATTGTTGATAAACTGGCCCGACTCCAAGGTGTTAATACTTTGATAATGATGAAAATAAATAAATTTCATAAATTTTTGCTCTTTTATTATTTTGGAAAAATCTATTTCCGAACCAAACCGTGTTTTGGGCGATATTGCAATAAACGAGTTTTTTTTTTTACAATGAAACGGTTCTCAGACCGAGACGAGTTTGAAATCATATTGAAAACGATTCAACGTTTACTGAAATGTGCGCAATTATTGAAAATAATAAAACGACAACGTTTACATAAAATATATTTACAAGTCAAAACGATGATGAAATATTATGTTTGGTATTGTGTTAAACAATTTCCTATTCAAATGGGCTACGGCGAATTTATAAGCTCGAGCATACTATTTTCATTTAAGACTCTAAACAAAAACGCAGAGTTCGCAATTATAAATATTTTCTTCGTAGCGAAACGACGCAGTTATGCCGTGTGATTTATCGTACGAGATTAGTCTATGAATAAATATTTATAACCATCTTACATGAGGTATTCGTGTTTTTCGACAAAACGGGTTAGCACACGAACACGTTCTACGGCAATAAAATAAAAAAGCTCGCCGAAACAGTTGTAATGCAACGGAAAAAAATAAAAAATATATTATGATAATAAATAATAACTTATAAAGTTATGACCTATCGATTTAGCATAATGTAGAACTTACAACTTTATTCAAACGCTTTATGTACAAATCGAATAAAAAAATTGAAATCGTAACGTGTTTTATAATGGATGTGTAGTTATTTCGGAAGAAAAATTATTATCCAAAACTTAAATCCACAGAAATAAAAATCACGACTTGCAGTAAAAAAAAAAAAAAAAAACAAAAAAAACAAATCATTTTATGTGATTAAAACTTTCTGAAACGTAGACTTTGGTAGTTAATGTTCGAAAACAATAATTTATTATTGAAAGAAATAAATGTTTAAGCGGCGAAGAATTTCGATTCAGACGAGAAGTAATTCAAGAAGTTACACACACACACACACACACAAAATATAAACATTTCTTTAAAACGTTTGGGGTATGTTTTAAGTTTATTGCTTTAATAAAACTTTGATTTTACTTATGAGTATTCAAACCTGTTCATTAGATCGAATTAATATAAAAAATAACGTAGTTATACCGGAATTCAACGTGCTTTCATAAATCAAATATCGGTTTTGTTTATCGGACAAGGTAAAGCGCGTAGTGTCGCAGCGTCAAAGTTGTTATTTGCCCTCGTTTTCTCTTTTCTCGCTAACGTTACAGCGAAACGGTCACGACATTGCACACATAATATTACGAAAACGTAAGGTTAACGAATCAAAGACGAAATGTGCAATTATCATACGCGTCGACAAATTCTCTATACCACGTCGAATTCCACTCGATATTGTTTCCATTCTAAACACACGCAAACGCTATGAAATCCGAGCCCCGGCCCCCCGTTCGCTATCGGATTTTTTTGGGATTTTTTGTCACACCGACGATCGCTCGTCCGAGCCCTGCGGAATAATAACGCGACGTCGTCGTCGTAACCATATCGAACTGTGACGGAGGGGGCTGTATAAACGATATTAATGCGTAATGGAACGACGGCGGCGCGGCGGCGGCGGTGTGTCCCATGTAGACCGCATTTACATTGGAAATTTGTCAATGCGCCCGGAATAACGTGTCCGCACGTTTTACACGGTCCGTAATTGACGATTCTGTTTAATTAGAGTCGCGGTGCAATGCGTTGCGTTTTAATTATTTCGAGTGGTGCATTAAAGTTTCAATATCGCGCGCGAGAAAGAGATGTGTAAAATCGGGCAAAGGGTGGGCGGGGTTAAGTGGTACGGACGGTCAGACACGCACGCAAACACACACACACATATTCTTTCTCTATCCGTCTATTTTTCCTTAGTATTCTTTCTCTTCCACGCACACGCACAGATCAATAATCAACGAGGCAAAACCAAAATACTTAGTCAACGTCATCGGGTTACACTAGCCGCAGAGTTTTTATTAATTTAAGTTTACTCTCTCGTTTTCTCGACCCTCCCTCACCACTCTGCCACGGTGCTATTCTCCACCCCTAAGGATCGCCGCAACCACCACCATCACCACCACCACCACCACCACCACCGCCTACTTCCTATAGCTTCTTCAGTCTCCGGCAGTATTGCACGCACACCCAGATCGTCGTGAAAGTCGTTTCAAGGATAAAAGTCTACTCCGTGCACACTTACATCCACTCTAACACAGTACGCGCGCGCACACATACGTATATACGTACACTGTAACTAGTAGAAACCTTTTCCCCTCCGAGTAAAGCGACTTTCCTGAGAGACTTTCATATTGAATTTCATCTGAAAAAAAAAAAAAAAGAAACAAAGTCAAAACACCTTTTAATATTACTTCCTCGAAAACACTGACGCGTTCTTGAACTTTTGACAGTACATTGATCTGCCATGTACTGCTTCTTGAAATTTACCTATTCGAAATAATATCATTATTATTTCGCACCGGTTTTTCTAGTAATATTTGTATTACGATGCCTTTTCCTTTTACCATAAAATAAATAATCGTATTCGGTTTTTTTTTTTTTTTTTTACATATTATATTTATTATTTACTAGCTGTCCCCGCAAACGTTGTTTTGCCGTACATAATTTCGTGTTATAAAAATGTATTCACTTTAAATCACATTTAATACAACAAATCGAAGTACTTAATAATGAAAAACAGGATACTGATAATATTTTTTTTTATTATGAAACACCACGTATATATTTTTTAATTGAAAATGATTCACCAAAAAAATAAATGTATAAACAACGATGGCGGTTACTATAGTTACAGAATAATTGTACATAATATAAAACGTTAAATTTTTAAAAATATTTGTGGCGGGCCACCCTTAACACCCGGGGGTTTTAAAAATAGTTGATGTCCTATTCTCAGAGCTACCAAATATATACAAAAAAATCTCATGAAAATCGATCGAACCGTTTCGGAGGAGTTCGATGACAAACACTGTGACGGGAGAATTTTATATATATAAGATATACTGCGTTGTGTTAAAGTCACGTGGTTACAATTATTATTAACACGGGGCAAAGACTCGAAACAACTGCAGTAATTGGAATTTTACACGTGTTTAATAAAAATAATTTTCAGCAAAACGAAAACTCGATTCTCGTCTAATTTGCTCATCCGACATCATGGTTACGTTTCGGATCGGGCGGTTTATTTTTCTCTTCTTCCAGACGACCGCCGCGCCGCGCCGCCGCGACCGGTCGAATGAGATTTAATACGATTAGTCCGAGCAAACGTAAATAATAAAATTATATTGCCGTTTCTTATATACGTACTCGTCGTCGTTCGCCGAACGCGTACCGTTACGAGTGCAAATCATTTATTCATAAATGTGCCGGAAAGTTGAACGAAGTCGTTCGCATCGACTCTCGGGTCCGCCGACGACGACGTAATTACCCTAGTTTTATATCGTTCGATTCGTTTCGCGAAAAGGCACGTGATGATTCGTTCTCGGAACACCGGGTGATCGATTCATACATTTGGAATAGTTTACGGAGTAACTTTGCACACGTTACAACTGGGCGAATAAAAAATGCATCATATAATAATAATACTCTCTTTGCGCCGGACTTTTAAATGAAAAAGATGTTCTCGAAATTCTCAATTCGTTCGATCGGCACCGAGCACGGCCCGCGAGAGAAAAGAACCCCGTTCCATTGCCGCGCCGCGCCGCAGTGTTGTGTCGAGAGAAATCTCACAATGTGACGTTGTGTAATTCTTATAATATTATAACGCTGTACTTAGTCACGTTCGGCAATAAGTTTCTTTGCGCTCTAAAAGAGTCTTTTATTCTAGTCGTTAGAAAAAAAAAAAAACAACAACAACAACTGAGATCATAAAAAAAAAAAAAGGAAAAAAAGTCGGTAAAGTATTATTATAACAAGTAATCTTTTCGAAAGTTTTCTCCCAGAACGATTGCAGAATCCGTCTGAAAACTAAGAGAGGGAGCGAAGTAAAATGTGACAAAACTATATTATATAGGTATGTTAAACGAAAAAAAATAAAATAAAAATAAAATAAATTTTAAATTGAAAAAAAATGTCGCCGGATGTCGAACAATGATAATTTTTATAGATTTGAAAATGTTTTTATTCAGTAATTTTATCATGCGTAAACTATTAGATTGCAGCTATAATTTAATCAAATTTTTTTTCAATAAAAAAAAAATAAAAAAAAACGTATTAAACAATTTATTTTATTAGATTTAAGTTTTCGCAATATGAATATAATATAAATTAAAACCACGTTCGGGCGGATTTTTTTCCTATAACCGACTTTTCCGCAAAAAGGATTAAACGAGTTTTATAAAAAAAAATAAAAAAAATACGTTCGAACGTTATACGTGTTTTGTAGCCTCGAACTTTATGAATTTCACTATTTGCCAAATGTGGCGGTACATATTTTTTCTCAGATTTGATCTGTACATACGTAATATTATTATTTCACACACGCCCGTGTGAGAAAAATACACGCGGTAAAAAAACAACAACCGTTTTATTACTTTGCTGTTTTCGTTTTATCAATACGACAATAAACAACGTATAACTCTGCAACTTTATTAGAAACAATAGAACATAATATTATATAGTATTGACGTTTCACTTTTAAATAAATCGAGAGATTATAGAATTATGTAGTATTCGTCGGTGGTGTAAAACGACGATACACGCGAAAAGGTCGAAAAACCATTAATGTTTCCATGGTTTGTTAATAATAATAATGAACTAGATTAATAATCGTGGCTTGAAGCGACCACGATGATAATACGTATAAATAGTGCGGCGTTGTTATCATTTATCTCGTTAATATTTTGTAATTTTTGTAAAGTGTGTTTTATTTATTCTGTTAATCGTTTCGATAACGTTATGATTTTATCGATTTGGAAGAGCTCACCCTAAGGTCGTTAAAAAAAAAAAAAAATTAAAAATTCAATACGCCTAAAATGTTCGAGTAATTTTTACAACGTTTCACGTAAAGTGCTTATTACGATTATTGTTTTTAAACGGCAATCCTATGTAAACCTTATTTTGTATGTTTGGTCGTTAGCGCTTGAATACATATGTACACATCGAATACTCTTTGAAACGATTAAAACGTGATGAAATAAAAGTTTTAAATGTTTCGATTTAAAAATAATAATGTGTAATAAAAAAAAACGGAAATCGCAATTCGTTCTCCGCGTCACCTGTAAAATTACGTATAAAACAGAATAGTCTACGGCCCGCCGTAATTATGTTCGACGTGAAATCGACACTATATTATGTCCTTAAGTCTTCGATGGCTCGCGTATTTCATAAATAATCATTTGCATCGGACGAATTAATGTAACCGAAAACTTGGCGAGATCAAAAGAACAATGTATACATATACGAATTTACCATAAATTTACAGAAATAGATAATACGTACGAGACGGTTATAAAAACGGATGAATAATACAAAAGGCCGTACAAAGCTAACACGTCGAAAATTGATGGCTTAAGAGGAACCTCCGGACCCGCCGGACGTGATTTTCAATAAAACATAACATATCAATAGAATGTCACCGACATGCGAAATACAACGAAAAGAAAAATATCTTAGACTGCGAATAAAAGAGAGAGAGAGAAAACCACGAATCGGTCTCGTAGTTCGTCGTCATTGTTAGAATTATACGAGGACACCTAGCAACGTGTAATAAAAAAATGTTTAGAATATCAGTTACCACCTCTTCTCCTCCCATTATTAAGGTTCGATTACGACTGTGATCTTAACAAAAGAGCCAAACATGTGTGTCGTGTAGGTTTATTAAGGAACAATAATATTGAATAAATACAAATTATAAGGTACATCTTTTTCAAAAATATTTCCGATAACTCGTCCCTTCTCCGAGAATGCTCTCATTAATTATTATTATTATAACTTTACGTTTATATGTTTTTCGAATTTCCTCGATTCCATAATATATTATAATACGGTTTTCTTTTGTTTTTTTTTTTGATAATCCGCATCCTCACGTGAAAAACATAATGTTACAAAAAAACTGTTATTGTTTGCTTATACGAGTATATCGGCAACTAACTACTGCCGAGCGTAGTTTTTCGACTCGGAGTATGTTTGATCTTTCCGTTTTCATTTAAAACTCATATTATATTAAACATATTAATATATCGAGTTACAATCGTAAACACTTCGTATTTCGATATATTTAAACGCGATTGCACCGCTTCCACTCGCGGCGCGGCGTGTTTATATTTGTACGTATCGCTTTTATTTACTCGGTCCGTCAAACTTTGGCCGCAGACATGGCTGATACCGACCGCGGGAGATTATTAACTGAATTAGCAATGTATTGTTATCGACGAGTAGCAATAATTTATACATTGCGTTTGTTCGACGTGAAAAGAAAAAGCAAAGAAATACGCTCTTATCGTTAAACTATACACGCGAAAGGTATGACTTTTAGACTGCCGTCCGTATTGTAAAACCAAATAAAGTACGAATACGTACGTGTATAATATACGTTTTCTATTCAGAGTGAACTATAAACACGATTGGATGTTTCGCCGTCGGGCACGCTGTGTACGGCGAACGAACGACGGTCCCTTCGAAGTCAACTGAGCCGGAGAATTCCCTCGGTCGGTCGCCGTGTGACTCGAGTCGGCGTCCGAACATCGAGGGTCGTGTCTGAAAACCGCGTCCGCCGGTGACTTCCGAGAACGGAGACACGCGGTGGTCGTCGCTCGGACCGCCGCCGCCGCGCCGTCCGAACGTAATTAGTCGAAAGGATTTCGAATGACGTACGCGGGGGCAGCTGACCGTTACGCGTCACGGGGACGGGTGCTTTTATCGAACGATTCGTCGGGGACAGGACACGGTTTACCGTCGAAAAATCTCCCGTCGTCCGTCGGCCTAGCCGGTTTTTAGACTTACACGAACCGTAAGCTGCTAAAACGGAGTAATAGTCGGAGTAATATCATTCGTAAGAGCTCGATCGATGAAATATTGTATTGCACGGCCGTATCTAGCGTTCGTTCGTTTTTTTTTTTTCGGATACAATTTAATATGAAACTTATATAATATAATATATATGTGGTAATTTTATTTCATACGAAATTGTTAAGATATTACTGTTACGTAATTATTATATTATTTATCGTCAAATGCACGATAAGAGCGGACTGTGGCCGACTATCAATCGGGTATATTGTATTGTCGTCAGTCTCTCGGTCGCCACCGTCCGAATCGTTCGGCGCGTATAATTTGTGTTTGATAAATAAAACCATACTTACAAATATTATATATATACATTCTTTTTTTTGTAAGAGTGTGCCACCATAAACATTATCCACGTCTTTACCAACCGACATTATTATTATCATTATTATTATATAAAATAAAGTAAATAAGAGGTTACTACATATATTTTTCTTTTATGTCATTTCATTAGCGTGTAAGTATTTATTGTCATTCGGTAACACGTTTTTTTTTTTCTCTCGATCCATTGGCAATCCGTTTATGTACTTTTTATTTGTGGCGATAAAACCGAAAAAATCGCGAATCCTGATAGTCACGGGAGAATTATTTCGCGACCTCGACCGTCTTTATTTTCCGGTTCAAACCGAAAACCATATGCGATTCGAATGTGATCACCTCTCGCGCCGCGCACTGAAAAACGCCCGTTTCCCCCGCCCCCGTACGAGACGCGGCAAACGAGCGCGCGCGCGCTTCGTTCTTTTTATTAAAACACGAGACGGGGCCATCTCGTTTTGTCTTTTCGTTTCGGGTTGTTGCCGTCTCGAAACGACTCCGGTTGCTTTTCCCAAAACACTTACTACATTATACGCACTTATCCAAACTAAAAACACTCGACCGAGCGACGACGGGCCACGACGACACACCTAGGGCCGTGCCACTCGTTCCGGAAACAGAAAATGGAAAGAATTCCCGGGGAATGTGTTGCCGGAAACTTTCCCGAAACGGGGAGAACAGTACATAATTATTATTATTATTATTATTATGTAGAGTAAGCATCGATTACACTCGGCTGGCTTTCAGATTTATTTGTTCGTTTTACATTTTGTCGATAAACAATTTGTATAGTAAATAATATAATATATCACATCATTAACATTTATATTATAAAATTATAATAATCGAATGCAATATAAATATTTATACACAGACGTGTACTCGTTTTCTCTCGTTCGAAAAACCAACACCGACCGTCCGGATAAAAATATCATTACGGTCGTTGATTTTTACCAAATTACGTATATTCTCGGCGGTTAAGTCGATTGTCGAATGTTTAGGGTGTTTCGACGCGCCACACGTGTAATAATAATATGACGACGGCGGTTTTGTTTTGGAAAATATATGTATACGAGTATAATATATTAGCCGGATGAATCGAAATTCGAATTACTCGTCCGGCGGCGGCGGCGGCGGCGCGGCGTTTCTTGGAATAAAGACTGCCGGCTGTTGTAGCTGATTGAAAACAAAGAAAAGTTAAGGAATAAATAACTAACGAGAATATTATCATACAAAATGCAAATTATCATGTTTGTCGGGAGTAATAAGTTAGAAATTTAGCAAACGAGAACCGTGGGGGGAGTGGCTGGAGGGGCGAATTCGCCCATAGGAAGCGATGTCAAAGGGAGTATAATAATAAACACGTAATCGTATATTACGCCTTTAGGAACCCGCGGCATGATGATAACTGATGAGAGTGCAGAACAATAATAATACTCACCTCGTACGTATATTCACAAAGGACCGAGGATTCGCAGGAAAGAGTAATTGTTATTATTCGCGAGCGTTTTGAGGATTCTCGCGAGCGCGCGCGCGCGCGCGGCGAAACTGAAATGTAACGAAATACGTAGGGTCGTAGGTATATTGTGTGTGTTCACGGCTATAAAATGAACAATATACTTCGAACATAATGTCGTTTCTATTTTCTCCACGCTATCGATCGTCGCGATATTTAAACCCTGCCTTTTTTTAGGCGTTCTCGTTCGTTTTTTTTTACGCGCTTGATTTGAATTCTGATTTTCGTAAAACGCACGGTTACGTCGGAACATAAGTTATTTCTTATATTATTTTCCAATACAAATGTATTTACACTGAACTGTGTCTTATATAACTTAATATGTTGATTATTTAATATCAAAAAAAATGTGTGTACACATTTTTTATCTCACGAGGTAAAATAATTAGAATATTTACATCCGTACGCATTGGCGCCACGTTACACTGTGTTTGCGCGTAATCTCGAAGCAATCGTGATATAATTATTCGATTCTCGTCGTAAGCGATTTTAAAATTGTCCGAAAATACTCGTTGGAATTTTGACACCGAGTTTTGTCGATAAAAAGTCATAAAAAACGAGCGAATATTATTCGCTTAAAAAAAATAAAAATAAAAAAATTACAAAAAACAAAAGTACATGATGGCCACACAGGATAATCCTGGAAACGGGCGAGCGTGTTTTTCGAAAAAAAATATAGTAAATCATAATATGAGCGTCGAATAAATCGGCGCAAAACAATCGTAATAATATTACTTTGTGTTTTAATTTTACATCGAATAAATTTAACGTTTGTCCAATGACGTAGGAAAACGTCGAAACTTATAATATTATTATTATCGTCGATACGAACGAAAGTACTTATTCCGTACGTATTTAGACTTAATGAATGTAACGAGGAAGCGCCATCATCGGTTGTTTACGTATTGTCGCGTTGTCGTTTTTAAAAATTGCCCAACAGTTTTCTTAAGAATCTAAGTGACGAAAACAGACAGAAAACTGCAAAATGTACGACGGCTCGTCGGTTTTATCGGAAGTTAATCATAATTAAATGGTCGTTAGAATTCGGAATTATTACCGAATATTTCTACTACTATTTTCCAGACTTGGTATAGTTTTCAAGAGATTTTTTTCCCGTCCTGTTTACACGAATTTGAAACTTTTGTTTTGTTTTTAATTTTTTTTTTCTCGTAAAATTTCGATTAAAAAATCACGCTCTCCGAGCTTGAATTTCCGAAAGTCCAATCCGAACATAACGCACGAGTTCATAATATGACTTTGATGGATGTAAAAATATCGGTAATAAATGTGGACATTTTTTTTTTTTTTTTTTTATAAACTTATTTTGGTTCTTTAAAAAAAACGATCTATTGGAAATTATTTTTTTAATAAAAAATCAATATTAATAAGTAACATTTTTACTTTTAATCTCTAAGACCTGAACATTGTTTTTTAAGATTTTTCATTAATTATTCCAACTTTCACATTTGCTCGTTACAGCGGAAAATTCACAATACATTTTTATGAACGTTCGCGAATTAAATTTTTTACGAAATCGGGTTTTTTCGACGAGTTTTGATTAATGGAATTTCGTCAATTCTTCGTGATCCATCGAAATAGAAGAACAGAGGCTCGTCCTTATTTCATTCGGAATAGTTTTTCTGCAACAAAACATTGACAAAAAAAAAGACCAATATTCACCAGCATCACTATATTCACCCGTCACTCGCGTCTCACCCGAGCTTTGTGCCTCACCCTTTTGTACCCTTTCGTGAAGACATATTTTATATATGTATTATTACGTTCACAGCGAATCGAGCGGACGATAATATATATTTTTCTCGGTATTTCTTTTGCAATTATTATTATTATTACTCGATACTTTCTTCGTTTTAATTTTTGCTTTCCGCGAAGCTATTAACTCGGAACGATAATTTTTTCATTTTTTTTTCTCTTCATTCAGAATGTTTTTTTTTTCCACGGCGGCGACGACGACGACGACGTGGAAATAAATCACTCGGAAAAAAAATGTACTTTGACATTTGTTTGACGACCTAAAATATTATGTGCATTCATCCATTATTCAAATATTATATACATTATAGTAATATTATATATTTTCATTCGTGAAATTCGAATAGTCGATTTTATTATTGTACCCTGCAATGTACATACGTACACTACGTTATTATGTAGAAATTACCATAATGTGTCATAGTTTGTTTTTTTTTTTTTCCTCCTTATTTTTCGCATAGTCGCAAGCAGCCCGTATTTTATTACACACAACAGAAAAAAAAATAAAAAAATGTAATAAAAAAAATTACAAAAATAAACCGCCGAAAACCCATAATATGGTTTTAATAGTAGCGTTTCGATGTTTACGATTGAAATTATTTATCGTAATGGTTTTCGTGTCTGCGAATGGTTAATGCGAAGTGTATTCGTGTCGCGAATTTTCAGGACGTTTGTTTCGCCAAAACGAGTCTGGCAGTAGTAGGCGGTGTATATAGTACCTGTCCGTACGATCTACCCGTCTGTTGACCAAACACAACGGAAAAATCATCGTTATATCGTTTATTTCCAACTACGCGCTTGTTAAATAAATACGGTTCGAATGATAATAATATAATAATTATTATTATTGAAATAACGATTTATCAACGATAAAACGTAATGTAGTCATAACAATATCACTATGCCCGACCGGAGCCGATATTTCATTTGTAATTTAACGCCGGAGACGAAACTTTGCGAATTCAGTTGTAATGTTTCGAAAAGTTTCCAACTTAAATAACAAGCATATTATTATTAAAACATTACTCCGCGCGAATGGAATTACCGATATGGCCGTAGAGTATGCGCGTGTACGTATGAATATAACATAGACTTTTTGAATAATAAACTTTTAATTAAGACGTATAGGGAGGAAAAGTATACGCATAGCGGGCGGGCAGAGGTGGCGTACGTACGTACTCTAGGTACGTCGGGAGTACGTTTTTTTTAATTTTTTTTTTTCAAAATTAATTTCAAAGTCAAAACACTGCAGTAGCAGTTCTCGTCTCCGATTCGCAGTGAATTACATTTTTACATAAATATACGCGTTGTGTGCGTAGATAATATAATAACAATACAGAGCGAATGCGAGACTACGGCATCGTTAAACGGGGGCTTTTCGGAAATTCGAAGAAACGCAAAAGTTTTCAAAACGTAATCTCTCCCGAATCAATCCGATCGAAAATAATGACCCGGTGACCGTGAAACGAAACGTAGGCGATGCAAAAAACGAGCGTTTCGCCGCCGTTGCGACCGGTCCGTATAGACACTTTCGAAATATACGAGAATAATAATTATTAATCTATCGAGTGACGACGGCGAGCGTTAATTATAATTTATTTATTTTTATCAACAGCGTTGAATCTACACGAACGTCGCGACGTGGCGCTCAAGTCAATTATAAATATTGCGCTGCGTTGTCTATCGCTAAGGATAAAATCCTTGTTTATATGTACGTGAAGGGTTTTTTAATTTATACATATACGAGAGTATTTACGCGTTATATAATCTCAATAATTTCGTAACGATCGATCGATCGTATAGACTTTAAAGCCTAACGGGAGGATATTAGGCGTCGTGTTATTTTTGTGCGACGTTATTGCTGATTTTTCTACCGACAAGTTGAAAAAAAAAAACGCTAAAAATTAAATAGAATAGAGCTAACACGAGCTAACAAAACACATCGGGTTTTTATATCGGAGACGAAAACAAAAACAAATACAATTCTAACAGACGGGGTTTTCCGGTTCGTTTTTTTTTGTTTTTGTCATATTTCGTTCGCTTCGTGTTTATTCCCCAGGATTTTCGATACCCGGCTTCTCCGAGATGAAACCGGTATAGCTGCAGTTAATATGCAAATTCGTAACTACGCAAAATTACGTAATTTAATTTATGCTTTCGCGTAAAGTCATTGAAAATTAGTCGGGCCAACCATACACGACGTGACGTCGACTAAATCACTCCAACTACCTTCGTCGTAAATATTCTCTAAATTTTTTCAAAACGATCACGAGGGGGGGTTTTTTCCTTTTTTTTTTTCTCTCGTCCGTCCTCTCTGCGCGCGCGCGCTCTCGGCTAGATCGTTCGTTCTCCGTACAGTCGTCGACCGGTCGCGCGACTCGCGAGAACTCGTCATGAAAAACGATTTCAGAAATATTTTCACCGCGATTTTCTCGTGCTCCGCGAACCCGCGGAATATTGATTTCATGCTGAAATAACGCCGTAGACTCAGTCTCGATTTTTCATTAGTGTCGTCTCGATTAATTATTATGCTCGTGACGCGTAGAGTTCAGAGTTGCCGAATGTTTTCCCATCACATGAAATCTTTCATTGTTTATTCGATGCAGTTGTTTATTTTTTACCCGGGCTCGGAGACCAACCCGAGTGGTCACATACAACGAAGTATTAGAAACGAATATTTATTCATTCGTATATATTTAAGCTCTGATCTATTGTAAAATAAAAAATATAATTATACTCAAAGCCGTTATAGATCGAACAAGTTATTTTAGGACGTATCGGAACACGATATCAGGACGTTAGACGAGCAGGGCACTCCGTGATTATATCTATTTCAAGAGTCGCTCGCTTCATACAACGATTTACCTGCTCGAAAATAAATATTTCCGATGTTCGGTTCGCTTATGAACGTGCGAGTTTTCGCGTTCTAGATGATTAAACAACAGCAAGTAATCAACACGGTGTTCAAACATCTGAACACGGTTTAGTCCATTCAAAGTTATTCTTGAAAAGAACAGAGATTGTTTAAAGAATTCAAAAATATTTTACAATTGTTCTTTTTTTTCGTTTCATATCGAGATACTTACGGTCTGAAGATCTTACAATGAATGCGGGAGGTGAAAAAAAACGTTGATTTTGAATAGCGCTCACGGTGGCAAAGAAGTTAATCAGCCTCCGGATCAGATAACAAACGGGAATTTTATTTTGGCACGAGTTTATCGTGGCGATGCGTTGAAAGACGACCGTGCCTAAATGGGAAATCTCATTTGAAAAAAAAAAAAAAAAATGATGTTTATATTCGACTATAATACCGACCTATCTAGTCGTACTTTATCTTAAACGCGACGCCGCATTTATATTTAACTCGTGGAAATGTATTTTCGTGCTTTTCGCCTATTGTTTGTGTCTAAAAGCGCAAATCGTTTTCCACTCGTGAGTCCTTCTATTATATTATAAAAAAACGGGGTTTGCTAATTTTCATTTTTTCTCTGGACGAGATAGAGCGCGTCGAAGCACCGTATTATGATACGGATCTACTTGTACACATTATATAAAAATATATGATATTCAGCTGTTTGATGACGTGTGACGGTTTTTCTTTTGTTTCTCGGCCGAGTAAAAATATGAAAAGTAAACACGTGCCCGAAAGTTTTTCGATTTATCGTTATTATTATAAACAATTTTTTGTTTTCTCCGCCGTTTTTCAATAATCAAGTTTTTTTTTTTTTTTTTACATATACAGCGTTAGTTTCCGTCGGTTTTGCACGACGCCGCCGCCGCCGCCGCCGACATAAATCCTATTCTTTTCTCGCCCGTCGTGTACACCAGCATCAGTAGTACCTATTGCAGTCGAACGGTCTTTTCGCGTTTCGAAAACGACTTTCCGTCGAGATATAATATTATGCGCGGCGCGGGAAAAAAAAATATAAAATAATCAAACCAGAAAATATCAAAACCCGGCGGTAATTCGGTCCGATTTATGTGTTTCCCCCCTCGCACGCGTTCCGAGTCGTTTATATTTATACGCAACGCACGCACGCGCGTGCTCATATCACGCACATATATACCGTATATTATATTATAACGTGCGTACTTTGCGGTGGTGACCGACCCCCGCGCCGTCCCCGCGGTGTGTTGTATTGATATCGTCGTTATTATCCTAATGTAATGAGTTCGGCTTCGGAAAGTGTTGGATCGATAAAACACGCCGCCGCCGCGCCGCGCCGTCCGAGAAGAAGAGAAAATAAATAACCGAGGTTCGACGCGCGTTATTTTATATACACACGTATACGAGGCAGCACCTGGGACGTTAGGTACCTACATACAATATGCATGCCCCCGTATATTTATTGGGACCAACGGAGACGAGACTCGACGAGGCTGCGGGGCGGCACGCGGATTTCCAAGACAAAATATAACCCGAGTACTCGCCCCCCGAGTCGATAAAATTTCGAATTTACATAATATGACGTCGCGCGTGTGCGCGAGGGCAAAGTCCGTGTTTCGTCCGTTTCCGTAGTGAATCGGACTCGGCGCGAAAAATCGACGATATCCCGTAGGTAGCGTATTACGGTGGTAAAACGCGCGACGACATAATCGATCGAGCGCCGCTCGCGAGATTTATTTCCACGACGACGACGACGACGACTCGATAAGTGTGTTCGTATTATCCGCCCCCACCCCCCTTAGGATAATATATCGTAGTGTTTTTTTTTTTTTGCGATTTGTATCGCGCAGACGCCGCGCCGAGCCGCACCGTGTGGTTGTAAATATTCCGAACAAAACTTTTTAATTATCGCGAACGCGACTACTACTATTGCAACAACGACGTCTTGTTTTAAACTGTTTCGGAAGTTTTTTTTTTTTTTCCCTCGGTTCACGATCACGATACGTTCTTGCACGAAAAAATAAAATACAATTCGCAATTATCACGTTTTGTCGACATTCTAAATATTCCTAATCGTAGTGACGTTTGAATAATATACTAAATAGTCCGATAAGTCAATGGGTAAAGTCTAAATGGTAAAAAACCACTTTTCGTCAGTAAGTGAATTGAAATTTAGAAATTGCTTTTGAAAAATTACGAATTTTATGATGCTTTTTGATAACAATCGTCAGTTCGTCCATAGAGTTTGTTGTTCAGATGATTAAATATTGAACAACAGTTCACAATGTTTTGTGCAACACGCGAACACACCGTGCAACCGAACTCAATGATTATCAAATTAATTAATTTTTAATATAAAAACGATTTCGTTTGAATCGTCTCATAAATTTTGCAACGTCTATTACAGTTTTAGATCCGTTTTAATTTAATTCTGCATATTTTAATGGAAATAATCGCATAAAAGCGTGCATATTTTATACGTTTTTAAAGCATTATAATTCCGAGCCTTATAAATAATATATTACAATTATGATTGAAATTACACCGTTTTAGAGATAAAAAAATGATTCATATTATTTTAGGTAGGTTTACAAAGTCACAACCGTTCAAAGAAAAATGTTACCTCGCACTTTATGTGATATTCTTTCCGCGGGGACTAGTTTATCACGATTAGCTGAACGACAACCGAAAATTCTTGCGGCAAAACCGATAGAACACACCGATTGCCGCAATCGAAAGAAACGTTTTGGGATTATTTCATAACTTTTAAATGTCTCTAACCGGTTCTGATTTTTGTTTGTTATTTTTACATTGATGCGATAACGAGTATTTCATTTTTGAAAATAATTTGACAACGCGACTCGCTGCTATGACGAATCGTTTGTTTTTCTACGATTTTTCTTCCAATAATTATTGGAAATATTATATTATAACAACACGCGTTTGACGATGTTTGAAGGGTCGAATGCGATACGAAATCTCGTCTCGCGCGATATTTTAGCCCGATTCGTAACGAATCCACGTCGAATCGCCGCCGAGCCCCTTTCTGCGAGTTGCGAATTCGTACGTGTTGGACGCAAATACGCAATGTCAAACGCAATATATAATATTCATACGCGCAGTATCAACACCGCCGCAGATGAACACCAAACGGTTTATGCAAAACAAACACGCGCACGGCGACGGCGACGACGACGACGACGACGACGAATTATTATTAGCAAAACGTTATTACGCATTAACTCCGAGTGAAATCAGAGTTAGTCCGTATGAGCATCGTCGGAGTATTAATAATTATAAGGCGCGTTAACATGTTACGGCACTCGCAAGTCGAGCGGGTACGAGAGGAGGGAGGGCGACGATAATGTCCTCTATCGAATCAAACGTGTCACGATTCAACAAATCGATCATTTTTCCGTCCAATTCTCGAGACACGATATTATTATTATCATTTCAGCTGGAACGTTCGAATATTTTCCACTCGTACTGACTGCGGTTTATTCGAACTTTGATGTTTCGAAAACGTTTGTTGATCGGCTTGTATGTGATGTTGACTATAAATAAATAAAAAAAAAACCGATCGCTCGTTCGATTTTTATCGTCATAATATTGGTTTTGCGTCCGATTTTATGAAAACGCCTTTCCTTCGTGCTATGACTATATGTTTCGAAGATAATATCAGACCGTTATCGAGGACTCGCGGACTCGCGCGAATTTTCTATAATATATCGTCCGATCATTTACGCTGCGCTCGAGATCAACGCAACGCGTCCTTTTTGCCCTATTTTCGCGCGAGGATTCGCTGCCATCGTCCACAATCGAAACGGTCCGTAACAACACGCGTGTGAGTCGGGGGGAGAGGCACGGCCGGTTACTACAACGGTCGTTATAACCGAATTAAATAACACGAGAAACACGGGCGGACCGGCTAAACGTGGCGGTCGTCAAGACCAATTATTTACCGGCACCGCGCTGCTAACGATGTCGTTGCTAATAGTTTTTCACCGCGCGGCGTTTACACCGCCATACCGATTGTTTGGCGATATACGTTTTTATGCTCGTTGTTGTTGTTTCCCGACCGATAATATGTGTATCGGTGTGTATACGTCGCACGCACGATCGTACACACCACACCTAATATATTATGGACGGGCCGAATATTATTATATTCCGTCTCGAAAGTGGCGGAACTGCGTATAGACAAAGGTGGGATTTCACACGGGGGGCCTCCGACGATCGGACTTGGAAAATTACAATTGAAAAAAATTTAACTTAAAAACACCTCGTAAAAAATGTTTATTTTCAATTATAAAGTATATATGTTATTTTATACTCGATAAAGTCGTTTAAGTGAGAGAATTTTCAACTCGAAATGCGTGTAAAAATAACATTTTTACCGGTGTAAGGGGTGCTTTTGCAGCACCTTGCTTACTTCACACTGTACGTTAATACAGTGCATGGTACGTAGGTCGGATCGAACAAAACACGCAAATTACCAATGAAAAATTACGTTTTATTTAAAGAAGAAACGGATAAACACACGACTTCTGCACACAAGGGCTTCCGCTGCAGACTACCTTGCCTGAGCTCACATATGCCCTTATATACAGCAAGTCTTTGCGACGTTCGGTCGAAAAGGCTTGTTCTTCAAATTCTTTTCGACCGACGTTCCCATCTATTATGCTTACATTCAATTATAAGTTCCACTAAATACTATCTTAATACTATGTCGAAAAGGATTATTAAGCATTCCTTTTCGACGTTCCCACGTTTATATGAAAACAATTATACCGAATTTATTTCGGTGTGTGGTCGAAAAGATTTGTCATCAATTCTTTTCGACGTTCACACCGTTTCAAATATCTTTTCCCATAAGCTTCTTATTACTAAATATTACATGACACAGGGGTTCATTACACCGGGTATAGAATTTAAAATGTAATTCCGTTTTGATTGAATTAACATTTCCTAGCAATAGGACCTCCGCGAACATTTTTTTACACGGGCCTCCAAGAAGGATAGTTGCTTCTACTGCGTCTCGATATTATCGTCATTGTTATTTATGAAATTGATTCAATAACAACGTTACGCGACGTTTGGCCCTTTATAATATTCGTGTGCTCGGAAATAACGAAGGTCGTCGTCGTCGTCGTCGTTTTTGTTCAATTAGCGTCCCGAATTTTCCCCTTTTATTCGTTAATTGCAGCGAAAGACTAATTTAAATTATTAAATTTAAATTTCGTTACTCCTATACATATTATTATTATAGGTATTATGCCGAGAACTCGTAAAAATATTTAAACGTCGTCGTTTTAAAATGTAAAACAAAGGTAATTTATGCGTTTCAAATTTTAAAATAATCATCATTTTAATAATAATGATAATAATAATAATAGTAATAATACCGTCGTAACCGTCGAACAGCCGTGAAATTCGCGAAAAATAAAATATTAAAAACTTTTGGCAACACCACGTTTTTACGTTCCGCGACGTATTGATTTTCGGTACGCGAACAGTTCGAACGAAAACGCGCCGTGTGTTTTGAAACTAAAACATTTTTTTTTTTTTTCCCCGATCGTCTCTTTTTATATAAACCCAATCGTGTTTTTTACGTCCTTTTTTTTCTTCTTTTCCTCCCAAGTTCGAATCGTCTGGCGCGTTCGTACCGCACAAAAATAACGAAAACCGACGAGGTACTGGTGCCGGGGATGTTACTGGTTCCGAGTATTCGTCTTTGTCATTAAACAATAGTGGTCGTCTAGAGCGTCTAATCGTTTAACGCCTTTTAGAAACAAAAATAACAATACGAATCGCCGCCGCGGTCGTGTAAAACCGTTCCGAGGCGCGAAAGTCAACGAAACGCAAATTATTTACGACGCGTTTCGATTGGCAATTCCAAATTACTCGTTTTGCGTGAACGCACCCAAACACGACCGAGGAGAAATAAAAAAAAAAAACAAAAATGTCCGCTTACGAGTCGTGCGTTACATGATCACAATAAAAAATGTCGAAATATTTTGAATTTTCGATAGTGAATCGTAACGAGTCGCGATTAGTCAGCCTTGTAAACGGTTTTGAAACCGGCGCGGCGACGTCCGGCAGTCACTTTTTTTATCGAACGAATTATACGAGGGTTTTTTTTTTTTTTTTACTTTTTCCGCGTGTTCTCTTACGTACTCTATATTATGGAAAAACTTCCGTGAGACGAATCGATGAACGTTCGCGATAAAGTTTTACGCGTGTTTTATCGCGGGAGAGTCCGGCAGCTTTACTAATCGAAAAACGCGTTGACAGAGAAAAGACGAAACCAGCGAAACCTCTATTTAACGGAGTTCTTTGGAAAAAAAAAATTGAAATTTCATCAAAAAGAAATAGCATCTTATGTTCACTTAAAAAGACTTCGTTTCTAATGAAACGTATGAAACTGAAATTTATGCAAATGTGTAATAGTTCACGTATATAATATTAATAAATGAATTGAAATAAAATAAATTCGCTCGAGTATAACATTTATGCTGTACATTTAAATCAAGTACATATTATGTAAATCGTTTATTTTTTGCTGTGTCGAAAAACTTTCTGATGTCCTGTCGAACAACTATTGTACCATTTCGAATATGAAAACGTTCAAACAAAATCAATTCGTTAAATAGAAACGTTTTTCAATGAAAATTTCATCGTTCCATTTCATATTTCGTTAAATACAAGTTTGCTAAATAGAGAGTATTCCACTGTATTATCGCTAAACCAATGATTCTCGTCCGTCACGCCGCTCGTGATTTATTAAGACGAGCCCAGAGAATCGGATAGAAAATATATTTCAATTCGCGATTTGTCTAAAATTATCATTTTTTCCGGCCATAATAACTAATAATCGACGCAGACAATAATAAGGATGAAAATAAAACAAAATACGAAAACTCTGCGTTTTAGATCTGGCGATAATATCGTATAGTTTCGACGTGCCCCTCATAAATTTCTTCCCCCCCCCCCCCCGATTAATGCACAAGTCGTCGATTTTCTTTTTGTAGTTTTCATGTGGTACAGAAAAAACGTTGATTTTACACAAAACTAATATCGTCGCAACAGAAGTTTTCCAATAAATTTCGCCGTATCTTTGCGCGTTCGATTATTTCCCATAAACTATTTGGTTTTCGACCACGCTGTTGAGATATCAAATATATATATTACGGCAAGCGACGACGTCACGCACACGACTTGAATTCGACGAAAATAAGGATGGCGATTTATAAAAAAATTTATAACCTTAATTTAGGTTATTTTTCGTCTAAATGTTATTATTTTGTTTTATCGGTCGGAACGCCACGTGTTTTCCACCGTTCGGAGGATTTCGTGGCTCGTATCGATAACTCGTTCTCGACGAAATCAGTCGGTAAAAAAATAGCTCGGCTCGTTAGAAATTGGAAAGCACACAAAAGCCCAAAGTCCACATGACTGTTGCTCCGAAATCCACGTCCGACGATCAACGACCGCCCGACAGAAATGTGATACGACGATATATTGTTTTTTTTAACGTTTCGCGACGTACACGTAATTATTGTTTTGATTATCTTAAAATTATGTAAATGTGTCGATGAGCGTATTGTTCCAAGTGGATTTCTTGGTTCTCGGAATCTCTGCGAAATCACGAGACGTTCGGAGAACAACACTATACTGTTGTGGAATATATTATATTATTATTATTACAAAAGCTAAAGCTCGATTCTCGTATAACGACCCGACCGATGCGTCCTTTTTAATAAACGACAAAAAAATGTATTTTTTAAGTGAGTCGAAAGATTTCGTGTTTTCGGTTTGGACGACCAAAGTTCCCGTAGAGGAAAACTTTCACAAAGGCTCGTGCAGCACGAAAAAAAAAAAAAAACTACAGCCGCGTATTTTTAATATTGAATTTTTGTTTTTCTTGCGGTCTTTCATTCGAAATCGTCGTGAAAAATCGACATGTAAATGCGTAGCAGATTGGTCGTCATGGTAACGGCGGAAACGCATTTTTATCAAACGTATTGATATTGTATAATTAATTTAAACCACGCGAAAAACAAATAATAATAATAATAATACTGGAACACTGTAAATATTTAAAGCAGCGTCGCGACGAGAGTATACTCGTATATTCGCTCGGCGAAGATTTTTTTTTTTTATCGATAGGAAGAATAATATGAAGGAAAAAAAAATCAAAACGTTATTTATTTTATGACCGGAGAAACGTTTGGATTAAGACTCGAATCGAATCTGCCAGTATAAACAAACGCTATGCATAAAACGCTTATTATTTGTATATTAAATAATAATCGTTCGGGTTGCCGACGAGGACATACAATATAATATGTTCTTCGGGCCGTTGTGTCGCGGAAGTCGCGGTTGTCAATGTTTTCTCTTGTGAAAAACGAAATCAATAATTTCGTCGTCGTCGTCGTCGTCGTCGCCGGCCATTGCACTTTCCGAGACGTACACGCGACGATTTTCGCATACTGCCGGTTTCCGATTAAATCCGCGGAGAACGCGAATCCGTGGGTCACGAGACCCACGAGAGTGGATTGAACTTTTGGCGGTGTAAAATTTTGAAATACACTCGTGTACATAATATCATCGTCGCCCTTCGCGTTAAATCGACGGCGAGTAAGCGATCGTAAAACTTTCTTTTTTTTTTTTCCGTATTAAATAAATACTACACTTTTTACATAGATAAATATTTTTAATTATACGTTTGGCGCGGCGATATCATTGAAAACACGTCATAATATACCATTTTCGATACGAACGTTGTATTAAATCTCGTGAAAATAAATTATTTATTTGCGAAAAAAAAAAAAAACGGAAAGTTTTTCGGCACGTGACGGCGCGCGGCGGCGGGGGTCGTCGTCGCGGAGTTTAAAAATTGTCCAAAATGAGTCGCGTACCACCGTGAAAAGTTCCGCAACTATACGGAAAATCGATTATCGCACGTGTCAAAACAGGTGTCGTTGTTGTTGATTTATTATCGACGCTCTGTTCTGATATCGCCTTTGCCGATGACGACGACTGTTGTTCGAATCGACGACGACGGGAAATAAAATACACGACGTTTCGGAAAAAAATAGAGACGAAAATTAAACGCAATTTGTATGCGGTCAGTGTGTTTTCTATATTGCGACCAAGTGTTAAGACGACGACGACCAATTCGAAAAATTCGACAAATCAGTCAGACTAGCATTTAGTAGTCATCTAACACCGTGCAATTTATATTGGCGTTTTCGATCGGGTATTTTATTTTTAAACTCATTTGGATATATTTTATACGTATTTCGTGTGGATTTTCACGGTCTTATCCAAACCGTTTCAATACGTTAAATATAATACGAACGTAGAAATTCGTAATATTCGATAGAATTTCGTTTTTAAGTGACGATTTTCTACGCATAGTTTATTAGATTAATTTTATAACAACCCGATGAAACCGTCGGGTTACGCGCCTATGATCGTAATCGTCTCGTCTCGTCGGAGACGTATTCGACGAGAACACTGCGGTAGGTTAACCGAATCCGTCGTCGGTACAATATTATTATAAAATATTTATAAATATTGTGAATACTTTGGTAACTGTTTCGCGTTCGGAAACGCGTAGTACATAAATTTTCCACGAAAAGCGAATTATTCCGAGAATTCCGCACTATACGTACATAAAACCGACCGCGTAGAAAATAATAATAATCATATAATATTCCTAAACTCGATTACTCGTCGTGTAATAATATAATATCATGGTAGTAGTATTATATATTATTATATTCTTTATTACTTCGAAAAACCGTTTATTTTATTATGATTATCGTGAGGGGTTTTTTTTTTTTTTTTTTTTATTTCCTCTCGTTTTTCTTTTTCGTCGTTCTTCTGCTGCGTACCGACTCGTAAAATTACAGACGCTTTGCGCCAGAGCGTGTTGCGGACGCGGCGATATCGATCCCGTCGTCGTCGGTCAGACGAAATATTGTTTTTTTCTGTTGCTCGCGAGATAACCGTCTTAATTACCGCCGCCGCCGCCGCCGCCGACGAACGCTCGTTGATTTATTTAAAACCGCTCTCGCCGATCTAACGGCGGCGATATCATTTTGATTTTATGTAATGACATTTATTTTATACCGGCCATAAATATTCTCACCGTAAATAGTCCGCAGTTCTAACAATGGGTTAAAAATTATACTGTCATCATTAAACGTAACTAATGGCTATCGTTAAAAAAGTCATTACGTCGAGTTTTGAAATTGACTATTTTTTTCCACCCCCGCACCTCGCCCACCTCGCGCGCAGTTTTTGAAATTATATTTCACCGGACTTGGTGAAATAGAACTCGCCGGATCCGCGTATTTGTTTCGGACGTTTCGAACGAAAACGTTTTTTTTTTTTCCCCCCGTTTATTTCCAAATAAGCAACGCCCACGACTGACGTTACGTTTGAACGTGCCAAATTAATCGAACTCGACTGTACTCTAACAATTGAGTTTTAAGTATACCCGTTGTTTTAATAATCAAAAAAAAAAAAATAATATATATATGATAATTGATCTTTTTTTTTTTTTATACTACCCGCGAGTGATATTAATGTATTGTAAAAGAAAAAATAAATTATATTTTCAAAACGATTATTAAATTATTTTTATCATCATTATTATAATGACATTTCGTAAAACTATACATTGTACCTGGTATAAATAATTAGATCACGATCATCGGGGAATTGATTTACATGTGACTGCATAAATTTATTGAAATGTGATGAGAAATGCGCACGGGTCGTTTTTATCAAACACGTTTTGCATACTCGTGTAATGCATATATTTTTGATTTCATAATATAGTTTTTATATTTTCGTTTTCGCTCATATTTTCAATATTTAATCAACATCAAATTGAGTTTTGAAATCAAAAACTATTCCGCAGTCACGAATGGCAACTTCTCAGAGTAATAAATCGGTAAAATTAATAAGTCGTTATCATCCGATTGCATAATTTTAGTGCACAAATGCACAAAAAGAATTATTCTAATATTTTCAAAGGCCTATTATGAAGATTTCATGCATATAAGTCCGTTATTCTTTATGATATTTAAACAACTTGTTCAACAACAAGTATTCGTTTAAACTTCCTGCGAACAACGAACACTGAATGACATTCGATTTGTACGCCGCCGTTCTATTCGGATTCCGGTGACTATTAATCATTATTTCTTAAACTTTTGGAAACACGGGGGTTTTTTTTTTCTTCCCATAATAACACTCGTAACGCTAATTAATAATCGTGTACTTCTCGGCGATCTGTTTTTGAATAATTTTCGACCCGCGATATTGTTTTTAAAATCAATTGGCTCGTAAATCGTTCAGAGTCGATTAATTATACGTTATTATGATTGGCGCGGAAAAAGCGGGCCGGTATGAATATTTTTAAAAAAAACGGCCGAGCACCTCAATAACAGACGCACTGTTTTTTTTTTTTTTATTACAATTCCGGCGAAGCCGAGTGTAAAATAGCGAAACAGATGTGTTACGCGTCGAGAGAATTATCGAATCGAGTTCTCGATCGTCGATCGTACTGTTCCAAAAAAACCCAAGTCTCGAAGGCTAATTACGAGAAAGTTTCAAAAAAATATCTGCGACCTACCGCGTCTCTGTTACCGGCGCGGCGGCGGCGCGTGACGTTTACCGCGCGAACGCGATCGCGGCCTGTTAATGAATCGAGCGACTGCCGCCGGAATACGCGAGTAGGCTCGTGTCGCGTACACGGTCTCGCGCAGTTCGACTAGGCGCGACGTAAAGGGTTTAATGTAAACATTCATTATGTAATCGAATCGCTCGTCTCGTCTAGTCGATCGCGTCCGAAACGTCGCGCCGCGCCGCGCCGTCGTCGACCGTATCGTTGCGCGCGCGCGCGCGCGCGTCTGAATAACAATATGGTTCCGGCGATTTGTGAAACACGCCTTCTCCGAGTTTGGCGCGCGTCCCGTTCCGATAATAAGACGATTCCAATCGTAGTTTTAATTTAATTTCCTCACTGTGCTCGATCGGAACGATCGCGTGTCCGACGAGAACGCGTCCGCGTCACGACGCGGACGCGATATTATCGTGTTTATTAATCATCGTCGTTACGCGTTCTCTCTTTCGGTCGAAACGACTCTCATCGTTTGGTTTTGGTTTTGGTTTTTTATTTTGACATTTTATGTCTTTTCTTTGGCACATAGAATCGAAAAGCGTTACCCAAGAAGCGTTACAAAAAGCGTTACACGAAAAGAAAACAAGTAAAAAAACGAAAACATCGGTCACCCATCCGACAACTAGCAACGCACCGTGGTGTGTAACAACAACGGTTTTGCGTGAACGTCAGCGACCACTCCGCTACACCACGCTCCATACTTTCATCACGATTGTGCATATGTTTAAATATAAGTTTTTAGTGAGATGTTCCGATGCTAGTCGTGCATTCGACGACGTTCGAGAGAAGCGTCGTGAAATCCAAGGAGTGTATGGACGATGTCGCCGTCGATGATGTCACCGGACGATGCCGGACGATGTCACCGATGTTTTCGTTTTTACTTGTTTTCTTTTCGTAGATTTGATAACCTATATAGGTGCTCGTTATTTATACCGCCTTACGATCAGTCTTTGACAAATTGTGGTTCGAGATACACGTCTGTCCGACACCTGTCATCGTGTTACTTCCTTCGCTCGAGTGTGATAGTTTCTCTAATCGTACATTGTTAGGTTAGGGAGCGAAGACGGGTGAGTTATTTGAATTCTTAAATTACGTAATTTAATAATCAACCGAATCGCCTATTGTTTGTCATATATGATAATAATAATAAAAAGTAATAATTGTGTCAATTTTTTTGTGTCCGTGTCTATGTCTGTACTAAAAGACATAAAATGTGTTACTTCATTGCAAACTTGTATGCAATATGTTTCTTTTTGACTCGCTAATACCCCGCGAACGATCGACACTGGCCGTCGTCGGATATATTATTATTATATACGCATATAATTATTCTCTGTACATCGCGCCGAAGGCCACTCGGGAATTTAATCTTTTTTCGCGGACGTCCTGCGGGTTCTTTGTAGCACGTTTGAATTTTATTTTTTCCCCCTCAAACGACCGTGTCGACTTTCGAGTTGGGCGCAAAGAAACCGACGGTAGATTAGAAAATTCGAATATCAGCAAGTAGCAAGTCACCGTATGAGGTTCGTCTATTCTCCGCTGTCGTTCGCTTTTAAATTTTCTTCCTTTGAAAACGGAGAAACCGCCGATTTTGACGATTTAAATAATTCACGTGCAACTTATTTATACGACGCCGCCGTGCACAAGAGGACGTTATTTAGAAGAAAAAAACTAATGAAACCGAAAAATATGCAAAAGCACGACACTTTGTTTTGGATTTCGTTCGACAGAGGTGAATCGAATTTGTAGCCGCCGCCGTTATGTTGATTTGTCGTCGTGTTCAAAGCGAAAACATGTAAATTTATCGACTTCTCCGAGAAATATCAATACTAGCATACAATGTTTAACAGAGTTTGCAGTCTGAGAATTTCAATCTTTTTGCAATATGGATCTTTGAACATGGTGTTTCTCTGAAAAAAAAACCCCGTCTGTTTTCGAGCTTATTTCACATAGTCGGACGCAACGTTTTCCGATGGTAATTTGTATAATAGTATACTGCGAGCAGTAATCGGTAGTATATTGTTTAAATATATTCGGCGAACGTTCAGGAAAACACGTCACCGGTCGAATACGTTTTGCGTCACACACCGTCGGGATATAAATGATAATACTTTAGATTTAGACCAGGGGTGGCCAACCTTTTTTTATATTGTGCCAAATAATGTATACAAAATTGAGAATGTGCCTTAAAAATATTTATTTCTTTACAGTTTACAAAGTTTACATAAATATACATTTTAGACTTTTTTCATAGGTACTATTTTTATTACAGTTCAATTGCAATGTTTTTTTTTAATGATTAGGTATGTTGAATTTGCTTCATGGATATTATCTCTTCATAATTTGGTTTAAGTTTAGTTGAAGATAGAAGCATTACATTTTTCAAATGAGAATTTGTTAGTTTGGTTCTACACTTATTTTTAATGAAAGTCATCCGCGAAAAACTTTTCTCACATATATATGTACTGCAATTACAGAGTTACATACTAAACATGTCGGTCTAGATTTTTTCCCTTCTATACATAAAAATTTTTCTATCCATTCTGTATTAAAAATTCGCGAAGAAATATCATCTTTATAACTTCGTTTTACGCCTAAACCTGAAGTTCCTGGTTTATTAGATGCCATTTCACGATCACACACACACACAACGACACAAACTACTCGTTAACGCACGGGCACGGCGATTCTAATACGACTAACTTTATTGAAGTAATCTAGTGTACACACGTACCGTAACAATTCTCTTATCGGAATAATAATCGGAAAATTCCACTGCGATAATATAATTTAATTTAATAATACTTATTTTTAAAAATTATATATTATTTTATCTGACTCTAGTGTGCCATTCCATAACAACAAATGTGCCACAAATGGCACGCGTGCCGCAGTTTGGCCATCCATGATTTAGACGATCGAATACGAAATAATAAATGCAGGATTTAATAAAATATATTTATTTTTCTTTGTCGAACCTCCGAATACGAATGCGTTTTTAGTGCGGAATAATTTTGTGGGGAAAAATAAAAAAGTTAATTAAACCACGGGATTTCTATGGACGCAAATAGAGAAACAGATGCTGTTTGTGCGCGTAAAGAATATTAATGCGCCGCCGCACAAATACGATATCCGATATCGATCGGCAACGGTTGTTTCAGAGACGACCACGACGACGACGTCGCGTTATGAATCGCTGCATCGTCCGTGTATCGGTTTCTCGCGTATTTTATTTTTTTTCATTTGGCCCCGTGTCTTATCGAAAACGGACGATTTTGTTGTAACGCCGATTGTTATTATTGGTTTGTTTGTTTCTTCTTATTCTTCTGGTCCGTCGAACGCCGCGTGCCGTCGTCGAGAGAAACGCTGCGACGACGGTGGAAAAGAAAAACGCGTAAAATTTACTGTTCCTGCGCGCCCAGAGTCGGCCGGGGGGCGTACGAACGACCCGAACGCGAAAAACGCTCGATCGGAGCGTTATCGCGATGTTTTATTTCTGCTTTTATTAGACGTCCGTTCGATGTTTTCCAAGAGGTCATCGGGAATACGGGATTTCACGTGGACGATTTGCGGCCGGTATCGATAAATAAACCTTTATGTACACTTCCCTCGGTTTGCCCGCGTCCTGGGCCGCGAGCGGGTCGAGTACGCGGTCGAAAAAAAAAAAACCTCCCCGCGCCCGACGGTAATGGATCGCGTAAAGAGGGGGGTTTTTTTTTTTTTTTTATCTCGTCGGGTATGCACATTTATAGAAGGCTTTTGGTTTCGCGAGCGGCGTCCCATATTTATTATTAGGGCTCGAGTTTATACGGTAAACACGCGTGTTTTTTTTTTTTTTTTCAGATTCTGAGCCGAACGAGGTAGCTATCGGTTTTATCGGGGGACGCGTGTTTTTTTTGGTTTTTTCCTCAGTAAACACGATTTCGACCGGAACGTTCGGCATGTAATTATCGACATCGCGAATGGTGGTTTCTGGTATAACAAATCGTATCTGGTCGACGACGAGTTCGGCCGGTCGTTTTTTTTTTTGGGTCATCAAGAAAACCGCGGCGACTCGAAATCGCCTCCGATAACTTATTATTATTATATACTACGCCGTAGAAGTTTTTAAACGATTTCGATTCTGTTTGTGTCGTTTATTTTGAAACGAATTTGAATTTTTTCCCTTTCAAAATCACGAATACTTGCAAAGCTTTTTGCAGTCGAAAAGTCTTCGAAGGTTTTCACTCTTTTAAGGCTCGTAAAATATGCAGTTCGAAATCCTACATCAAAGTGGATTTAGTGAACACGAAAAAAAAAAAAAAAACCTACACGAAAGTCGTGAAATTATTTTTACAAGCGTTATAAAATCAAATCGCAAGTATTTCGAATAGTGTTTGGTTTATATTTAATATAATATGTATAGACATTATCCGAGGTCTGTTGATTTTCTTTTTTACCGATACGGACGGCCGCCGACCGCGGGCGATGAGACGAACGACGACGACGACGGTCGTCGTTAAATAAAACGAGTACGACCACGTTTCGCGCGGGACTATACGATTCTTCACCCGCCCGACGACGATCGGACTTATTAATTAATTAAACTCCGGCCGAAGAAAGGTTTCGCCCGTCGATACACAGATCGCACTCGAGTGATATTAAATTAGAAACCACTGTTTCTCGTACACTTGAGCGCGCGTAAGTGTATTTGCGGTCACTGTGCGCCGCCGAAACTAAACGATTGACCGAGCGCCGCCGCCGCCGCCGCCGCTGTGTACACCATCCATTTCGCACACATACATTCTCATCACTCAATCTCAGCCCAACGTTTGATTGCAACTTTTCATTCCTATTGAAAGGGCTCTTTGTCGAAACCGTTTCGCCGAACGTATAAATAATGCGAGCCAAGTTTTTAGTTCTTCTTAAATCAATCATGTCCGCGACGGGGAAACACTTGTAAAAATGCCGACGCGCGCGCGTAGAGGAGAAACCGAAACCGATCCGGAGTCCGCTCTCGGATTCAATTAAAATAATTGACTGTACGGGGGGGGGGGGGAAAGAGGATCTTCAAACTCGGCCGAATCGTCTAATCGAACGGCCGCGGACTGTACGCACGAGGTCTCGACAGGTTTCAAAACGACGACGACGGGCGGAGATTATTGTTTGTCTTCATTCGATCGATAGAGATAATTCAGCACGCGATTCGATTTGTATGAACCATGTCCGATAGAAATTACGTTTCGATTCGATAACAAAGCGATATCGTCGAACGGAGTTTGTTTTCGAATTTGTACTTCTGTTTCATGTTACGACGACGTGTCCAATAATATAACGTTATAACAAATATTATATCATTATTGTTGTTATTATTGTTTGAAACAGAACGGTTTTTCCATCTTTCCGAGATAACCTAAAGTATTAATGCTTTTCCGGTGCAAAAATTCTCGATGCAATATGTCATAATAATAATGATGAAAATAAAAAATTTAAATTTAAAAATCCGGGCCGGTCAAAGGATTGGGATACGCGGCGTCGCAGGGAAAACGATTAAAAAATAGGCGATGTTAACGACTATTCCGGACGAAGAACGTGTTCTGTTTTTCGTCGGTCTCGACGGCGAAGCAATAAGGGCGAAGGTGTGAAAAAATATGTGCCTAAAAGGGTCGCGAAAACGACGCGCTAAAAGAAAAGAAAAACAAAAAGGTTCGCTTCACGCGGCCGCCGCCGCCGCGCCGTTCAAAGTTTAACGATTTTCGACGGCCGTAACACGCCGCCGCGCGGACAGCCTCCTCGCGGCGTCTCGTCGTACCGTCTAAGAAATCGAATCGATATTATCGGAATGATGCTGAGATTCGTCTCGGCTCGCGAGACGTGCGCGAAATAATACGTCACCCTCGGTGAAAACCGAACACGTTTGTTTTATTTACTAAAACGGTTAGGCGTGCGCGCGTAAAAAAAAACTCGGTTTCCCGGATTTCGCGTTTGCTCCGGCGCGGCGGTTTCGGAGATCATCTATCGCGATTTCGCGAGTATTCATCGATAACGATCGCACAACGGGAGCGAAACGCGGAACCCGTCGTGTCCCGCGACCGAAAAGTCCGAAGAAACCCGTCGTTTTGTAGAGTGAGATTTTCGATTTTCCGTTCTCCTCCCCGCCGCCGGCGGCGCGGCGTACACTCTTCATGTACACATTACGACTTTTGTGTTTGACAAAAAAAAAAAATACAACCGACTGCGAATTTCCAGGATATTCGTATCGACTCGTTCTGAAAAAAAAAACCGCCGAAAGTCTCAAATATTACTCCGAATATAAGCCCATAAAAGTATAAAACAAACGTTTCGTTTTCGCGATCTTTGATGTACAAAACGAATCCCGTGTTTGTGACGAAAAAAAATAAAAAAAATAGTCCTCATAAACGCGAACTAATGGGTGTCGTCGAATCGTTCCGATTACGCCGACAGCGTTGTTGTTTCAGTCGTCAGCGAGTGTTCGTCTGAATTGATCGAACGACGCGAAATACGATAGCAAATTATTATAATACGTCATGATACGCGCGTTTGGAATTTTTTTTTTCCTCCTTCTTTTTCCCAAGTGTTGAAACGCAATCCTTTCCGCCCTCGCCCACTCACAAGTGATTTGATATTTTTTTTATCAACCGTTTTTAATTACAAACTTACTCGGATTTCTTCCGGACTACGAGGGAGGAGGGAAAAAAGGCGACATAATTAACAACCGTACGGCAAGAGGAACTCGTGTCATTAAAGTTATATAATTAAAATATTATGTACCGCAAACAATGATAATGTTTTGTATTTTATATAATAACTAAAAACGCGTATTATATTATACATAAACGCGCGACGAAGCGTGGAAAACCGTTAATTACTCGACTCGTGATATTCTTTACGACCAGAGCTCGCCGCGGGACTCGTTGAACGTGTACGTATGGTTTATTATTAATGTCGGATGAAATTACTACGAATTCTTATATTTTGCGCGCATGTTTGCTGTGTATTTCGGTCGGCTTGTAAACGAACCGATATGATCATATGTCGTGGTGTGGCTCTCGAACACGTTCATGACGAGAAAGTCGCGAGTGCCGAAGAAAAACTTAAAATATTATCAAGGGTAAACCGAGCGATGTTTTCGTGACAAAGTGTTAATGAACTCGTCGAGCCTGTCAAAGTCGAAAATACGAGTACATCCGAAGCAACGTGTAAATCAGGAGAGTTTCTTCACGACAACCGAAACGTCAAATATTAACGACCGAATAATATTATTTCTTAATTATTATTATTCGCCCTATCCAATCTTTTCAAAATATTTCCCTAAGAACCTTAACTGGCGCTCCATGGTACATGACCAACCTCACTCTCCACAACGACCTGAAAATTTCAAATGTCACAGACTTCGCCAAACTCCATTATCACCGTTTCTATTACAATTTAAATTCAAATCCAAATCCACTAATCAAAAATATGGCCACCCCTTTCATCCCGGGAAACCCCACCAGAAGGCTAAAGAGAAATTGGAATCGCGACTTGCTCCGCTGACTCAAAAATAAAAAATAAAAAATTAAAAAATAAAAATAAAAAAAAAAAGTTCGGAGGTGACACCAATGGGTGTCTTCCCAAAAAGCCATGTTATTTAATGCTATGTATATATAATATCAAAAATACTAAATAAATAAAAAAAATAAAAAAATAATTATTATAATAATTTTATGCATACGTATTATTGGTGTATAAAATATGCTACGCGTTATCTTATTGTTTTTAACACGATTTGGCGCGTATTCAACGAGTGTAGATGAAAATCGTATTTCATTATAATATCACTCAAAGTATATTGTTAGATTTAATCTTGAAAAATTCGAGCGGGTCGTCATTTCGAACAATACGAGTGATTTTTTTATCGTCTTTTAACATTGAGTTATCGCGACTCGACCGCAGTTTACTTTATTCGCGCTGTTAAAAACTAAAAACAAACATTTCAAAATCATGTCTAGTCATGATAATAATACGTGTGTTGCATTATGCCGGGGAAATATGAAGTTTAAACGCGACGGCGGCGGTATCGCGATAATAATAATAATGATAAAAAAAAAAAGAAAGTTTTTATAGAACAACGATAAATTATAATATTATTATGTGCCGCTGCTGTTGTTCGGAAACCGCGCGCTCTAATGAGATTTAACACACGTAATACCATAAACAATATCGTATAATTTGTTTTAATTTGTAGGAGTTTTTTTTTTTTTTTTCCTTCTCTCCTCTTTCCAGTAACTTTATCAAAGTCTTCAGAGTATCGGAGATAAGCCGTCAGTCCGAAACATAAATCATTCAAAACGCGATTATGGTAGTTTGTAGTTATCGCGAGCTTAAAAGATGTGTGTGTGTGTGTGTGTGTGTGTGTGTGTGTGTGTGTGTAGAAAAAAAGTTTTATATTAAAGCTTACGCGGGTAAACTAGTAAAATACGTTATAATACCGTTCGACCGCGACATTTTTTTTTCTTTCTTTTTTTTTTTTTTTACGGTCGACTGTAAAAAAATTAATATGCAAACCGTATTCTAATTAAACGGACGGCGAAATTCTCTCTCTCTGAATACTAAGCGCGTGCTTAAAATTCGATTAAAATCCAATATCCTCGTGCTCCTTCGACACATCTTCGTGTATAAAAATAATGTAAACACAAATATATTCCGAAATTATGGAAATACGTGGTCGCGGCGGCGGCGTCCCGCGTTAGCGAGTCGATTATATTATCGTCGGCAATTAATATAACATAATATTGTTATTAAATTACAATATCGGACCGCGGGGGGTTTTTTTTTTTTTTTTTTTATCGATCGCGTTTCGAACGGACGGACTCGCCGTGACATTTTCGCCGCTTTTCGCGCGTAATAAAATATAAAAGCATAAAATTTCGTATAAAAGTGTTGTGTTGTAGTTCACGGTTTTAAGTAGAATCATAATATTATCGTTATTGTTTTATTAAAGTTTTTTTACAGCGACAACATTTTTTTTTTTTTACGAGAAACTAATATTTTTTTATCGTCGGAAGCATGAAAAAAAAAAACCAATTTTTCATTTTCGCGTGTACCCACTTACAAAATTTCTCATTATAAATTTTTCGTAATAATTAAACAAAATATTGTTCCGCCGACGAGAACGGGGGGGATTCTCTTTAAGTAATTTACACGTCGCTCTGTGCGTCGGAATCGCCGCACCGGCGCGGCGCGGAGCGTAGTATTCGATGGAAATTAATCGACGCAAATCCGCGTCTCGTCAGAACGCGTCGGCGCGTAACAAATATAATAGCCGACGACGAAATGCGGTCACGCCGCGTATGCAACGCTATGCGATTCAGATCATCGTACGGTCTCGAGTGGGATTTGAGTGATTTAGTATATAATTTGTCATTTTCGGACATGTATCTCGTTATCGTCACAAAGAAATAATATCGTTACCATATATTATTATGTATCCGTCGCGTGCCGCGGACAGTGCGCCCTGACGAATCAGAAACAGATTAAGGAGAGCACGTCATAAAAGTAATGTTTTTCTTCCCGAACTCGACGTTTAATACGTCGCGAAACGCGAACGGTCGTCGTCACAAAGACTGCGCAGAGACGTGTCCGTCTAACATGAATCGTCGTTATGGTCGAAAATCGCCGCACGCGCTCGAACACGTTTGCGCATCGAAAATATAATTAAAAAAAAAACATTCGCCCGCTAACGAGCACAATATTGTCGATTCCGGGCGAGTAGACCGATGAACAATTTTTAAGCTAATATTATATTGGCTCTGTCGATGATTTGCAACGGTAAAAACCGTCGAATCGAAATCGTTTTTTACCATGTTGCCGGCAGGTTTGTGATATACGAGAATTGACGCGAGAAACGCGGTCTTGAAATATCAGGATTCACATTATTGTTATTCACTATTATTAGGTACCGCTGACATATCAACTTACTCGAGAACTGTGAGAAATTGTCGAAAGTATAAGTCGTATGATGATACAGACTTTGGCGCGTTCAAATGTACTCGGGAAATACCGCGTGTCATATTTAATACGAACACCACTTAATACCGCTAAAACGATATTATATTATAATCCGGTATACGTTTCTAAAAATATTACGAAACGACAGGATCGTCTGGCGAACGGAATCTCTACGAGCCGGCGGAGAAATTCGTCCGTTTTTCGGGCGACGAAACGTCGCGGCTTTTAGTCAACAACCCTTTAATAAAATATAAAGATCGATATTCGCGATATACCCGCAGCCGTGTATCGTTTGAAAACGCAATTTTTCAGTCGGGAAAAAAAAAAAAACGTAAAGCTATTATTTTAATAACGCACCGTCATTCGGCGTCGTCGTTCAAAGTAAACGTAATTAAATTACGTATCCGAAACGTAAAGCTCGACCCAGCCAGACCCGTAAAATCACTTTATTCGGATCGCTAATAACCGTCGCGCCGCCGCCGCCGCCCGCGGATCTCTACCCCTATAAACAAGATATAATTTTTTTTTTCCCTCCGATTTCAAAACTACATTTCGATACGGACGCGTCGGGCGTACATATGTGTTTTTGAATCCGACCACGTATCGCGGCCTTAAACCCGGAGGAAAACTATTACGGCATGTGGATGTCGTTTGCACGCACGCACGCGCGCACGACGACGACGACGACGACGATGCGAAACATACTTTCTACCTACGTCTCGTTCTCGCGGCGCCCGCCATTCACTCCTCCTCGTCCACTCTCTCCGTCTCGCGTTATTTTCCACGCGAAAGAGAAGAAAAATCTGGTTTTACGACGCCATTCGCAACCGAACGCCATAACGTAAACCTCCATTTTACCTTTTCTTCCTGCCCTTCGGTTCAACAATACTTATCCGACTGTTAGCTCTCATTCCGGTCAGCGTTTTTCGTATCCTTATACTTGCGTTTATAATATTAGTACGGATACACGTCGCATTTATACCGTATATAATATACCTTTACGACGACGGATGCGGCGCGTGTGTTTCGCGTAACGATTTATCACTCGTACACTGTATTATCCCGCGATAATAAAAACCGACAAACGCGACGTTTTGACGAAAACAACTACTCCGGAGCACAACGAGCACCGCCGCGCCGTCTCGGCGGGGCCCGTTCGTTTTACGACTCGCCATATCTGTAAGACACGTGTTATTCGAATGCACGTCGTCGTGCTATCGAAGCGTCGCGTCGTTTCGTCTGTTCCTTCTCGTCTCCGCGAGTCCACGACGGACCGTTACTTTTTATCCCTTTTGATTTTTGCAACGCGCGTCGTTATAGACGCCCGTCTCGACGCGTCGGATGCTAAAACAGTGTTTTACTCTTCGGTATTCAACGCGAACCGTCATGTCACGTGGGGAATAAAAGTATGCCTATTTGCGACGTATAAAACGGCGCGCCTATAAATATAGATAATATTATCCAGGCGAAATGGAACCCATATCGTAAAGCACTCGAACCGAAGAGCCGTTTCGAATGTTCCAAACGCGATATCGATCGAACGAAATACTTTTTCGTGAATTTTCACTACGATAGTATCTGGTTTTTTTTTTGTTTTTTTGTTTACAAACTTTTTTTTGTTTTTTTTTTTTCAACGTTGAAACTAATTATAATTTCAACGGCGACGCGGACTAAACGAAATAGATTCTTACGAAAAACGTGAGAAACCTTTAATTAGTGTATTTTCGTCGTCACTTTTTAAGAGGTTTTTATTATTATTTTTTTTTTTTTATATTTCGTTATAAAATTTCCCACTCTGCGCACTATATTATATAATATCGATTCGGTTAGATTTTATCGACGCGAGAGTTTATTTTTTCTAGCGCAGTACTTTACGCGTGTTTTTTTCTGCTATTTTTTTTCGCCACGAGCATGTAATATATTAATTTGACAACAGCAGAATCGTGAACGGTGAATATTTTCGTTGGAAATATCATCTTATTGTTCCGAATTTATCAGCATACACTTTCGAGAGGCTCGTACGAAACAAAAAATATATAACTCCTCGTACATACGTCACAGTGTACAGTGTTTTCCCTTCGATACGATTTCAAAAACGTACTACAAACAAAGTGTAAAGTTTTTTTTTTTTCGTTTCTATCCGCGTCGTTATCGTCTACGTTTAGTTTCGGTTACGGAGACGTTTGAACGATACGAAAAACATAATATTCCGAGTTTCGTGTCTTTTAATTGTATATTTTAATATCACTCCGTCCGTCCCCGGGACACTATTGGATTTCGAGTACAACGCACGTCACGCGTAATCAACAACGACATTATATGTCCATCGGTAACGATATCATCTCGTCCGCGAGACTTCTGTAAACGCCGACCGATATCATAATAAATAAGGATTGTTTTCGAAGGCAGCGCGCGGTGGCGTCGTCACGGCAAAAAAACATTTTACAAACAGCGGGGATCGAAAATGATTCCGAGTTACACCCCGCGACGTCTCGTCGTCGGCCGGGAGCTCCGGAAAGTTTGCGCGGAATCCGGCGAAAGCCGCAGGCCAATGAAAGTATTCCGTACACGGGGTTTTCGTAACGCAACTTTGCGCGGTCGTTTATTTGCGATCTCGAGAGCCCTAATGAGTAACGGAAAACCGGCACGGCTTACGCAAAGTTAAAAACAATAATACGTACATTTTACGTACTCGTACTCACGGCGTATAAAAAACGAGCGTTAAAGACCGGCGGCATTTCACTGTCGGCATCATATCGATTTCGAGGATTTCAATCATTATTGTCGTCGCGGACCGCGACGACGTTTGTTGTTTTTAATAAGCGGACCGCGATTCGTCGAAATTCGTTCACCTACCGAAATTTCTTTACGACAACCGCGCCCGCGTTGATAAGATTTCTTTTTCGAAGTTTTCCTGCGCATCACGGTGATTACGTAAACAATACGGATTACGTTGGCTAGAACCTAACACAAAGGGGGGGGGGAGGAAGGATCATTAATCTCGCACGACAATTTTTATTTTTTCAACGACAACCAAATCGCTTATTATAAACTACTCAATTCATGTTTTGTACGTAAACGAGTATTATAATTGGGTTGCACGGCGCAATGTCTATGCAATAATGCTACGTTCGTGTCTGTGGGCAGTCAAGGCTGTATTTAATGGCCCAATTTTTTTTTCAATAATGTCGTGCAACGACGTAATTATAATCGTAGAAAATCTTTTCTCTCCTACCTTTGCCCTACTCTCGTTCGAGAACAGAGAAAAATTTCAAAAACCCATCGCGACGAAATTTTTCATAATATTGAAATTCTTACGTTTTCCACGGCTGAAAAAAAAAAGAAGAAAAATTACACGTGAAAAAAGTCACGTCAACGCTACTAGAATAATAATTAAACTCGAAATTAAAGCGAAAACTCACCGAACTATCGTGTCGTATTAATCCGTTTATCTTTTACTTTTTTTTCAGGTACGTATGGACTTTATGGACGAACGAAAAACTAGTTAAGATTTTGAAAAACGATCGTCGACGGCGGTCGGTGAGTAAACTGTTGACGTTCATGATCGCCGTTTTTTTTTTTTAAACTCCCATTATTGTTCTCGATAATCCGGAAAATCTGACGGACAACGACGATTTCTACAGTAGGCACGTCAAATAGATTTGCCACGGCGACGACGTAATCATAATATGCATCGGTTTTTGTAGGCCACTCCGCCCCGATTTCGGGGCATTGCGTTTCTTCGGGCCGAGTATAATAATTATTTTTTAATAATACGTTCCGGATAATGACATAAATAATCTCCGGAAACAGAAACCCATTAGTCGTCCGGCCTCGACGACTCGAAATCGATTTTCGATAACGTAATTAGTTTTAAATTTATAAAAACAATTCACCGGGCGTCATAATCATAAAATATTATATCTGTTTCGATGAAAAAAAAAAAAAAAAAACAAACGTTTCGCGTGCAATCAATGAACGACCACTTTGGATTTTGTGTCGGTTTGTTGGTTTTTCGACGATCAATACGAACGAGGTAAAAAAAAAAACGAGCGCCGCACTAAAATTATAAATCGTAAGTAGGACGATTGTTTTTTCGCGGGTCCTTATCGGGGGTGGGGGCGGGGAAGGGAGGATCCGCGAGAGCACGTCGATCGTTAGCGTCACGATCTTCTGGCCAACGCTCGTCTAATTTTCGTACGGTAACGTGCCCGTAATAATAATTAAGCGTATAATCGCATCGTCTGTCCCCGCGTCGCGTCGTCGTCGCATACCGCACGCACGTGCGCACGTCCGTAGTGCGCCGAGCGGTAGTTTTTTTACTAACGATCGTTTTTATCGGTCAATTTGTACGTGTTTTTCACGACGAAATTTCACGTCGTAAACGCACCGGTATTTTCCGAAAAATCTATATAATATTAATTTATCTCATACGAAAAATTCTCCCGTCACGGCGGCGCGGCGTTTGTTATCCGACTCCTGCGAAACGGCGGCTCGACCGATTTTCATGACATTTTTCGTGTACATTTGGTAGGTCTGAGCATAGGACATAAACTATTTTTCAAACCCCCCTAGGTGTCGAGGGTGGCCCGCCACAAATGTTTTTAAAAATTTAACGTTTTATATGTATACCTATTCTGTAACCACAGTAACCGAAATCATTGTTTGTAAATTTTTTTTGCGGATCATTTTCAATTAAAAAATATATTCGTGTTTCATGAGAATGAAAAATCTATCGACTTGTTTCTCAAAATTCAACCCCCCTTAAGGGGGTGGTAAAAATGAAGAACTTTATTTCTCTAAAACCGGGACAATCTTTTCACGGACTAGATTTTGAGATGCGACGATCAGTGAGTGCGCGGTAATTCGGATTTCATATAATAAATAGATTATAAATTTTATATAAATGAACGGATGGCGTTTCGTTATTTTTGTAGGCCGTCGTCGTCCACAGCGCTCCGTTCCTCTTTTAATTATAGACACCATCCCCACGCACTAACAATGAGTTAGTAATTTTTTATACGACAAAATTCACTAGAAATATATGGCAAAACGACGTTTGCAAGGTCAGCTATATAATATAAATGTGTATTTCCAAAAATCGTTTTTTAATTGTGTACACACTCGTATATGCAGAGAAAAGAAATCCGTTTTTTTTTTTTTACCGAAAAATCGTTTGAAAGAATAATATTTCGACGAATAAAAACTGAATGCCGAATGCATTTGTTAATGACGAATTCAATATTTAATCAGCAAAACAATGCACATATTGGTTTGTACGACTCTTTTCGGAAGAATTATAATTAAATTGATGGTAAAATATTCCGTTTGAAAAAAGAAAATAAAAATCACGAGATTTAAAACTGTAACGATTCGTGTGAATGGTGAAGGGTAATCGAAATCGTTGAATAATTATTGCTGTTGTTGTTGTTGTTGTACATTATAAATAAATGAAGCATGGATTTCGAAAAACGATTTCTATTTTTTTATATACTCAATTATAAGTGATTTATTTCGACAAAACGATTGATATCGTTTAATCTAAATTCGTTGAAATACTTAATTTCGTTAAAATTTAATTGTTTTTTTCTTTGAAACACTCGAGAATACGAAAAAAAAAAGTGTATGTGAATTTCTGATTTTTTTTCTACAAGAGTAAGAACACTATATACTGTATATGGCATATACTATATGCTATACTTTTTTTATAACATTTTCAAGATGTTTGAAGTTCAAACTTTGAACCAATCGAAATTACTTTATCAGCATTTTAAGGAAAGAAATTAAGGAGACTCGAACACTTCAAATGTTTTTAAGCCGCACAAAAAAAAAAAAAAATCGAAATCTTTTTAAAACTACGAGGGACGTCCTGAAAGTAAAAATACAAGCCCCCCCATGGCCACAGGGAATTTTTTTTTCGAGTATTGGCACTACTGCAACTTTCAGTGACATGTTGCGAACAAGTTAAGACCAGAACAGTTTTAGTACGTTACGTATTTTGTCCGTGAGAGGTTTTCACGATGGGCGAGTCATCGCGCGCTACCGCCACCTCTATTACTGAATATTCAAAGTGTGAAGTGAGAAGTGTGATCCGTTTTCTCGCTCAAGAAGGAGTTATTCCCACTGAAATACATCGTCGACTTGTCAAGGCATATGGACCAGATGTTATGAATCGCCAAAACGTCACCAAATGGGTACGAGAATTTCGAGAAGGAAGAAAGAGTGTGCACGATGAGGAGAGGAGCGGCCGGCCGTCTTTGGTGACCGACGATTTCGTCCGACGATTTCATCCGTTTTTTGGGACAGAAAGGGGGTAATCCTAGTCGATTATATGGTCCGTGGCACTACCATTAATGCACAAGCATATTGTGAAACCCTAAAAAAATTAAGAAGTGCCATAAAGAACAAAAGACGGGGAATGCTGACAAAAGGCGTATGTCTTCTTCACGATAACGCTCGCCCCCATACTGCTCGAGCAACACAGGAGTTACTCCAGCAATTTGGTTGGGACATTTTGTTCCACCCACCTCACAGTCCTGACTTGGCCCCCAGCGATTACCATCTCTTCACCAAATTGAAGGAAGTTTTGGGAGGGAAAAGATTCGACGACGATGAGGACCTCAAACATTACACGACCACATGGCTACAGGAGGTGGCGCGAACGGAGTACGACGCCGGCATACAAAAACTCATCTCACGTTACCAAAAGTGTTTGGAACTTAATGGCGATTATGTCGAAAAATAATTAGATATATACCTTTAATGCTATGTAATTTTTTTTAAATAAAACGGTTTTGTGTACTTTTGGTGGGCCTTTTATCTTTACTTTCCGGACGTCCCTCGTATAATAATATACCTTCTTAAGAAATGATAATATTAGTGTATTTGGTGAAAATCGAATATCTCTACGATTATTATCATTATTACTTTTTTCGTGATGCTAGAAAAATCGAATTCGACGAAAGCCGACGTGTTACCGTTTTCTACGATTTCTCATCAGTTTATCATAATTATTTGAAAAACCCGTTGGAAGATTCTAAAAAGTACAACATTTTCTATCAAAACTACCCACTACGATTGATAAATGGACACCGAGTATTTGGTCGAAATCGTGTGCACTGAAGCAAAAAAAAAAAAAAAATTACACGTAGAAATTAAATCTTAATAAAAAATCGCCGTCACGAGTAAACCCATCGTTCAATTTACCGCTGCACCTCGACGTGATAAACTCATCGGCGTGTTTAGGTGAAAAATTCGTCGTTAAAATCGACTATGGCAACTTTACTTTTGCTAGGGAGTTTTTTTTTTATCGAATCAAATTAAACTTTAGACTCCTATAAGAATACTGTTTGCCGAAAATGGGTCTCACTATTTTTTTCATAATAATTTTCAACGATTGATTTCCGACGCCTTTCAAACGTTGCGGCGTTATATTCCCATAACTTCTCTAAACCAAAGTCTGCCCAAACCATTCTCGAATGGGAAACGAATCTGATCGTTTTCAGACGATTTTCGATTTCGTTATTCGTCCTGTTTGCGTTGTTTTGACGTTGTATCGATTTAAATCCGAAAACTCCATCAGTCACTATACGTATACATAGTTCACTACGTATCGAACACAATTCACGTACAAGTACTCGGATTTCGCGTACCACAAATACTAATTGTTTGTAAAATAAATATTCTATTAAAAGAACAATAACGTCGAGATTCTGTACGGTAATCCTCTCGTACGTGTCTCGAGACGAACAAAAATAGAAATAAACAACTCGCCAGTGTCACTCGGAATCTCGTAAAAAACACGAAATACTCCGAGAAACCGAGAGAACGCTGTGTCAAAATATCAGACGAGCGAGAGAAAGATACAGAAACAAAGTGTGTGTGTGTGTGTGTGGGAGAGCCGTCTCGTTAATATTTTCGATCCGTTAAAAAAAAAATAATAATAATAATAATGAACGTGGTGTTTTTTTTATTTTATTTTATTTTCCATTGTCTGCGGCGCGAGTGAAATAAAACATCGAAAAAAGCCATCCCCCGACAAAAGGCAGATAGAATCGAGAAGCCATAAATCTTTGCTCGCCGCGGCGGCAAGAAAAAGGTATATAAATAAAATAAATAACCGCCGCCGCCGCCGCCGCCCGTGTCCTCGCGCTCTCTCCGCCCGGCCCGCGCGCGTTCAATGAATAGGCCCCGGGCCCCGGTATTCGGATTTTATTAAGATTTGCTGCTTGTTAGGACGCGACACGACGGTGACCTCTACAAATAATCCAGTGGCGGCGGCGGCGGCAGGACCGGCTTTCGCGGGGAACAGTCGGAAATTGGAACTATACTATACGCGCGCGCGCGCGCGCGCGTGTACGCCGCCGCAAAGACCTAAATCGGGCGGCAGTCCCGTTAAGCCGCTTAAATCCTCCAATCCCCAAAAAAGGTTTATGGAAACAAATTATATAATTCACAAACACTTCTCTCCTCTCCGTTCGTTCTACTCTCCTCTTGTCCGTTTCTCAACCCGAGCTCGGCTCGTCTCTTCCCCCGGCCGCTAACAACGTCGTCCGTCTGCGACTCGCCGTGCTCGACGGACGGCGCGCGTTTTCGATACGACCAAAACGGCCGAAACACGAGCCGTGTGAAGAATACAACAACGTGATAATAATTTCCACGACGACCAAGGCATTCTCGTTCGTTTAATAACGCTTTCTTGATAATATAAAACAAAAATACACTTTGGTACGTTTCGGTAAGTACGTTTTTGGGCGGACCGTCCGCCGCCAACACGCTGCCGCGGCCCAAGTTTCTTCCTCTAAACCAGGGGTCGGCAATAGGCGGCCCGCGGGCCATGTCCGGCCCGCGGAAGGAAAAAATATGGACCTCCAAAAATTTTCTTAATTTTCCTATATATCCATTGATATTTCATTGCAAATGAATTAGACTTCGTCTACTGAAGATTTTTGGATAAAACATGTCTTGGATAAATACATGAACTGTAAAACCCTTGCCATAAAATTAGCTACTATGTTTGGCTCCACTTATGTATGTGAAACTTCGTTTTCAAAAATGACGTTTTTAAAAAACCGATACCGTTTAAGATTAACAGATCACCACCTTAAAAACACTTTACGCATCAGTTGTTCTCCAAGAGTACCAGATTTTAAAAAATGAGCTCAAGAAAAGAAACGTAATTTTTCTCATTAAATTTTATTATTATTAGTATGAATGTATTATTACTTTATAAATAATTAAATATTAAATAATGTGTTTTTAATACAAAAATAAATACATTAATGATAAAATTATGTTTAAGATTTTTTTGGCCCTCGAAATTTTTTTTTTTTAAATATCTGGCCCGCCATATAAATTAATTGCCGACCCCTGCTCTAAACTCTCGGCAATCCGTTTCGCGTTCTACCCTTCGTAGACGTTCGACAACGCGACGACGACGGTATTATACTTTTAGCTCGTTTCATCTCGAACGCCATCGAATAATATTATCGCCGTAGTGCGCGAGTATTTCTCGGGTCGAAGTTTATTTGTTTACTCTCGACGCGTCGACAAAGTCAAATTGCGTACAACGCAGCTGAAAAAAATAAATGGTTTGATGGAAAATTAAAACGTATTCATTCAAATTTGAATTTTATCATTTTTTTTTTAAAGTGTTACGTCATATTATGAATTATTATCACACTTTAGTCGCATACAAACGTGCGTAGATATTTCATGTTATGCTATATAGCTCTCGCCTACTAGATATCATCTGTTGGAAATATGGCTTGCTTTTCTAGAAAGATTTTCTATAAAGAAATTTGTGGTCGTTGGTTTTTGGAATATTCACTAATGTCTTATGTCTTGAAAAAATTCAAACGCGCATTATTCCAAATAATTAAAAAAAAAAAAAACAAAACAAAACAAAATTCGAAGCTATTATGTAAAACTCGTTAAAAAAAAAAGGCACTGTTGTATCTATTTAAAATATACAATAGGTGTTTGTATTAATAATTGTAAATTATTTTATGCAATTTATTTGATCGCGTATTTTTACCGAACGAGTTCTGAACGACTTTTAGGTCTTAAATATCTATGTACGTCGTTTGATGTGTTTTAGAGTTTTCTAATATCAAAATTAAATATAAAAAACTATTCTATTACTGTTCTACGTAAGAACAATATTATTAAATTTAAATCAATAGGTCGATCATAGCGATAAAACTTGTATTTTTTTTTATCAAATAATGAAATTTACGATCTATTTTCTTCGTCTTTTAAAATGTTATGTATAATAATAATAATAATAATAATAATACGAAGTATTTCACATGTTTAGAGGGGGAAAAAAAAACATCAAACGAGCGAGAAACATTCGTTTGGGGCAGAAAATATACATTCGTAGTCGATTTGAAAAAAAAAAAGAATTCGAAATTCAATATTTTCCCATTGGACACTCGAGATTATTATATTTTTAAAAAAAAAAATGTACAACGTGTACACCAACTTTCATTACCGAATCGTTATAATGATAGAAAGACTTTCTAATTTCTTGTTCGAACTATGTACTTAAGTGAGAAACCATTGTCATCATTGTTTAACCCTAGTAATCTATTTTGCAACTTTGGTAAACTCATATTAGAAAACGTCTAATGGAAACTAGAGTCCTTTAAAACATACTTACCTAGTCTAGTTGTTAGTACTTAATAGAAGTTGTTTGCTGTCATAGAACAAGCAACAAAGTTTGATATAATTATAATGTAATAAATGCACGGGAAGGAACTAACCGGCTAATAAAATTTAGTTATTAATTATTATTATAATTAAAATTATGTTTATGAGTTTGGAAATTTATTGCAATTTATTTTTTTCTCCCTTAACTTATAGACCGATAATTTCGTCTACAATTATTACTATAGTAACTACTAACTCGAATACATTTATTTTGTTTGTCAATAAGAAAATACAATATGTAAAATATTCAAACAAATCTGTGCGCTTGATGTTATTTATAATATTTGTAAATTATTACTTATTTTGTTACGTTTAGTTGAAATCTTAAAATGTTGTAAAAAATTATTTTTATAATAATAATGGTAATAACTTAATTATAAAATGATAATGTGTTTTTAGAGCTCTCTCGTTTAATATTAAAGAACTTTGTAGGAAACTAAATATATTTCCAAACACATTGCAATACTTATTACATTTGAAAATCTACATTATAATTATTCTGATATTGGTTTTCTCGTGTTTTTTTTTTTTGTTTTTTCAACGGGTGAAAATTCACACTGTAATACTTGCGATTTTAGTTTGTTTATACTCTCTCGTAATAATAAATATCGCGTGGCTCCACGAATCAACACCTGTATTGGCTGCGGCAATTAGGATACGTATTATTGGGTTCGATTTTTTCTCGACGTGCAAAAACCAAAAAAACCATCAGACTATTAAAATATTCAAACAACTGTGCGGTTAGACTAAACGTCCGGATCGTCTTATCACGTCGTCGTCGTCGTCGTCGAGGAAGAGTAGTGATTGTTCTCATGTAAATAATCGAGTTCGGTTGAACGGGTTTCGCGTAAATCGCAGTACTCGACAGTATGAAAAAAAAAACAAACAAACAAAAAACGTTAAATTAACCGGTACCCCGTTTTTATGTTTGCCAGACGCATATTTGGACAAACGTACAACGTACAACGTACGATTTTTTTAAATATATTTTCCGTCGTCGTACTATGCTGCCCGAGCACCACCGCGCGGTGGTGTTCGTTCTTATTTCGTCCGGTATTTACTTACACCGAAATTCGAAATTCGAAAAAAAAACTATCCAAACCGTTAACATATTTTTACCGTATTAGCATAAGTCTAGAGCAGAGTAGAACGTTTGTCGGAGCGAGGAGGACGAGAGCACAACGACAACGCGAAACCGTAACGTACAACGTGCAATCGCGTTGTCCGCGCGATTACTACGTTCGATAAAAATCTTACGAGTACGCATTGGTTTCCCCCCCCCATCCCCCCCCCCCCCCCGGACGAACCTCAATTGGAAGTATTTAGTTTATATTTTACAACTCCCACGGTACTACTAAAACATCGAGGTTGATCCCCTGCGCGTCCCCGGCTTTCATGTTAATCTACGATGCAAAGATAAATTCGACGCGGTATTTTTTTTTATCGCGTTGAAAAAAACCAAAAAAATCCACGCCAAACTTTTCCCCGAGGGATTTTTGACGAAAACAGTCATTCATAATAATTACGAACGCGTAGTAATATTACATACAGGGTGTCCCCCCGGAGGAGACCTCGCAAACGCAACTGCTTTTAATATACTTTTTTATAATTTTATTTCTCAATAAGGATTTTATCCTACAATCGTTATCGGTTTTCATTTTCAACCGAAAATGTTTTTGTTTTCAATACGAATCTCGATTTGCTAGATCATACGTTTCGGTCGGTCGTTAGTTTTCCAAGGCCTTTTTGAAGTCGACGAAATTTAAAAAATTAACCGCATTTGTTTTATTTCATATACGTAAGATAGGTTTGCACTTTCAAACTGACGTTGCTATACAGCGTTGCGAGATTTAAAAAACCAACGAAACTACGATCACAGCATCGAAAATAATCACGGAAATCAATCAAAACACGGTCCAATAGTTACGGATATACAAATAGCGTATTACTTTACCGGTTTTTATTTTTTCAAAAGAGATCGCTTTCAAAACAATAACTCTATAATATTAAAAAAATTCGACACCGGATATTAAATCGCTTCCGGGTATTTCAGGCCCCGCCAGATTAACAACGTCGCGAGGTATTATAATGAGGTAACATAATTAAAAGTTTTAATCGCCTAAATTTTTCCAAAGATCGCGCTCATACCGAACGGCCATCGGTATTTCATTTTGAAAAATTATAATACGGATAAAATGAGAAAGACGGTGAAAACCGTCGTCGGCGTCTCCGCGTCGAGCGCCAGTGTAAATGCGTATCCGGAAGTTGATTATTTGAACAATCAGATTCGTTTCGCGCGCGAGTTTACTTATTCTATTTCGTCGTATTCTATTTTTTATCAACCGAACGACCGAATAACGTTTAAAAAACCATTGTTCGGTTCGAACTGCCTCCATTAGTCGTGCTCGAGATGAACTCGAAATTCAGTAAATAATTCTTATTGTGCACACACATATATTATACTATCGTTGTATATGGAAAATAAAGGGGTCGAGTAATAATAATGTATAATATGAGTGTGTGTGTGTGCGCGCGCGTGGACACACGCTGAGTTTTCTCTCGGTCCATAAAAGTATAAACATAACATTTCGCGTTAAATTATTTTTATCCCTACCTCTATCTCGTTGTTGTTTTTTTTTTTTTTTTAACAAGATTAAAATTGTTAAATTGAAATAAAAACAGATTAAAAGACTGGGGAAAAAAAAAAAAAAAAAAAAAAAAAACACCAAAAACAAAACAAAGTCATAATCAAGTTCTGCAGCAGTCGACTCATGATTATATTTTTTAATGTTTGTTGGAAAAAAATAAAAATAAAAAATAGACACGTATATATGTTTATTTGAACGTTCGCGGTTTAATATCACGGAATGGCTCGCGATTACGTCACACATAATCGATTCGAAATAATTATTTATTCGTTTGTTTGTTTTTTTTTACCGCGACGATTTCGGTCGTTCGGCGCGCACGGAAAGAAAATAAAACTCATTTCATAATAATTTATATTTATTCCCTCGAAATTTATCGGACCGTTCCCAAAACTGTAGTGGTATTTTATTCATCGAAAACGTTGACACGCTTTTGTGCGACAGTCCGACGGCCGCGTCGAAATAAAATCAATCCGCGCCGGAGGAACGGCGACAATTAACGCGATTTCGGACGGTCGCGTGAACCGTGACGAGAGACGTTCCCGAGATGTGCAAGACGGTGTTTCTTCGTCGGATCCATTTCGACGATTCTATTCGAACGTTTTCGACAGTTTTCACACACGATAAAAACACAACATGTGCGATGCACACGGGCCTCCGGTTCTTAGGGGCCTCCCAAACCATAAGCTAAAAATTGAAGATTGTCCGTTTCAAAATGAATTTAGCCTATATTGGTATTCTTTACTTCCCCGTGGCTCGTACCTCGAAAGTTTTTTGGATTTTTTTGTAATTGTTTTCAATGAATTTATTATTAGCATAAGTAGATGATAATTAATATCATGCAAGCTTCATTGGATCTGTAAATAATTCGGTTTTATAGTAAAACGTACAAATTATTATAGGAATAAAATTACGAAAATGATATTATAAAGTATGACATAATTTGTAGAATAATAGTCATTATCGCAGGGGCCCCTCTCTGTTATTGCGAAATATTTCTCAAATAATTATTGTATGGATACTAGACTTGGATCACTGAATTAAGTTGTTCATTATTTTTTTGATTATTCGTTATACTAATTTATAGAGGAGGACGTATTTAGAAGCTCAAATTTTTATAAATTTACATAATTTATTCTTCTGATCGGTTACGCGAATCCGTCAAATATTTAAGTTATAGTACTAAAAAATACTTAAAAATTTCTGTTGTAATACAAAGATCAAGTAATAAATATATTATTAATTTGGGGCCTCTAAATAAATCCTTGCACACGGGCCTCAGAATTCATAATTGCGGCACTGGCTCGTGTACATATCGTTCCCGCGACAGATCGACGTTTATTCGACGGTCGACGAGAAAACAAAAAAAAAAAACGAGTTTCCGACGCGAAATCACCGAAACGGCTATAACGGCTCCGAGCGGCTCACGTTTTGACTGTTGTAATAATAATGATTATTATTCACATGGTTTATCACAGCAAATTTTATAAAGTATTTACTGCAAAGTTGCCGGGTCAAGTTTGCGTACCGAAAAGCAACTATTTTGAGCTAATGCACGAAGCTGAATGTAAATATTTTACAGGAATTACGGAATTCGAGTACTTAGGTCGAACGAAACTTTGTACTATTAATTAAATTTAATATGCGTGTAATGATAGGTACAATAACTCCACTGTGCCGTCACGCTTAATTTTATCACGATTCTAAATATAGAATCTAGACGGCGAAACGGCATTATAACTATTGCGCATTGTACGCCGTTAATCTCAGACATTAACTTACTATCGTTGTAAATTATGCGAATTCTGTAATATGACTCAGCCGTTAGGTTCTTACGTGATCCACTAGTGCTTCCGGCGATCAACAACAATGGTGTGACGTCAGCGCGTTACGGTTTCGATCGAAATCAAGCACGACGACGACGCGAATACCTAGCCGTCGTCGATTCATTTTACTCTCGTACTTTTAAGTCCGCCAATTCGAGTGTGCTTGTCGTTCGTTTCGTTTATAAATATCAATCTGGTCGTTTTGTTTTTGTTTTCCGGGAAAACCGTTCGAGTATCAAATACCTACGTACTCCGTGTCTCGTCACTAGCTCCGTGCACTTTTGCATTGTTCGCGCAGCACGTTGTCCCCGAAGCCAAAATCACTTAAAAAGTAATAATTCAATATTATTCTCCGGTTCCGAGTTGAACACATCCTCGTCCCAGTCGTTTTCGTAATAAAGTCCGGTATTCGGTCATTACAGAGTATTAGGTTACGTCACTGCACACTTGATCCGAATTCTTTTCGTTCGCTTAAAACTTTCAAACTATATCATCTTTTTTAAGACTTTATTTTCAAGTAATGAAATCGGTGTACACGGTACACATCAAGTATTTTATTGGTTTATTACAATAGCTGCATAAACTATTCAAACACACACACACACACATTTTAATAATTACGATTTTTCGACGTAAGTCTTTCGTTTTAATACAAATTAAAACACAACCGACGACGAGATTGGAGTACTGCGTTTATCCCCCATCTCACTCGTACCGACGACGTGGATTGTAAGTCAAACACGCGTTGGAAAATATCTTATTAAAGAATCAAAACTTTTCACCGCCGAGCTTAGTTTACCGTAGTCGATGTAACGTTGGGAATAGAGTATAGGTATTATACTTTATTTCGTCGCTGCGAAACAAAGATGATAATATTAAATTGGCAACACCAAAAAAAATACACATCTAAAACCGTACGATTAACAACAAAACGTGTCGCACCCGAAAATATAATGCGTCGCTTGTCGTTTCTTAAACTCCATTAGTATGATGTGCTGTGACGTATATTTACCTCGAGACCTTTTGAAAATACCAAGTATTGGACAAGTCTTGTCCATTTCATATTTATTATTGCTATTTAGACAATTATTATTTACTGGTAAATACAACGATCCAATAAGTCGTCGTTGCTGCGAACGATCTGGAAATTAATACGACAAAGGAAAGTACTGATAAAAGTTCTAAGAAATTATCAGAACATTATATAACATTTCAAACTAATACCCTTAACTAGATATTTATTTTTTTTTTTATTATCTTTTCTTATTCAAAACATAATATAATAATATAATAGTGGGTAAATGCGATACGAATCGCTAAGTAAGTAAAATCTTTAAGGAGTAAAAAAAAAAAAAACCAGGATTCTTTCCTAGAAAGAGAAATAAAGCCTGACAAAACAATATGAAAATAAAAAAATTATATTATGCATTAATAAACCTGCGCTTTTACTGCAACACTATTATTAGTTTTCGTACCTAATCCGCGGTTTTATAGCTTTTCAAAAAAATAAATATTTTCTTTAGTACCCAAGTGTCGTTGGCACTTCTTTCTTCCGGGATCTTTTGTTTTATTCGATAACGCGATCATAATGGCGTTTGGCTTTTCCGTCTGTTTTCCGAGGATAACTATCGACTGTTGAAACAATTAAAGCCCAATAGGAAACACAGATCCTGCACCCGTTCGGCCCTTTTTAACGAAAGCGATCTATAAAATGTACTCCGTAGTAGTTCGCGATGTTTATTATGCTTTTTTAATTTTCCAAATACGCGTTAAATACTCTATACCGTTCTCTCCTTACTTCGGTGACGTATTCGAGTGGGGGGGGGGGGGCGCGCAGTAGAAATTCGAAGGACCTTAAGCCCCGAGAGGCCTCTCCTTCCCCGATCACCGCACGCGAGGCCGCCGCGCCGCTGTGCTTCCGCTCGGTGAACATTATCTCGACGGGGGCTGCCTAATGCGATACACGATATTCTAAATCATATGTTTTCCCACGCGCGTTCTTTGACACTTTATAAAATTGAAAAAAGAACAGAATGAAAAAAAAATAATAATTTACGACTTTAACTCGGTGTTTTCTTTAATAACTTTCGAGTTGGCGTGTCAGAGACCCTCAGACTTGATAAAATATTGCATATTATTACGAGTGAATTTTTCGGGCACGAGAAAAACCCTATAAATAGGTGCACTCCGCGCGGGCACGTCAAAACTCCGTAGAAATAAAACACGCGCGGATAACCCCGACTGACGACGACGGTCGTTGTTATTTTTTTATTATTATTATATTATTTCTTTCGACGACGCGCAGGAATAACCTAACTGCACCTACTACATGTGTATGCGCGAACGCGCGCGCGCGTGACGACGACGTCGCGTTTATTCATATATTACATCGTTTCGGTCGGAAAATACTTTATCGGCGGGGGACCACGCGCGACGTCGTATTCTACGCGGAATGTCATTAAAATACATACTGATCGAAACGATTTAACGGTTTTAATCGACATACCGCGGTCGCCCGAGCGCATAATTCAACGATATTATCATTATTATTATTATTATTATTATTATTATATCGTTCGCGGTCGACCGCGGCGTGCAAAACACTTAAAAAAGAAAAAAAAAAAAAAACGAATTTCGTTCGAAATCCGCTTTCCGGTCCGCGGCCGCGTCGGGCGTAATAATATATTAATATCAACCGGAATTTATAGATTCGGCGCGCTGTCCGATCGTTTCGAATATCATTATTATTATTATTATTATTACGGGACGCCGAATATGGGGCAAAAGACTATTGTTACGAGTGCGTCACGCCCGCGGACGTGGATTAAAAACGAATATCCCATTTATAACGGATGAAAGCCGTGGTGATTTTCATGACGAGAATCGAACTTACTCGCGCGAATTCCACCCGACGAATTTTCAGATATAAATTTCTCCGCAGTTGTGCTCTGCGCGTTTTTTTTTTTTTCAAATAGTTCACTAGCGTAATATTATATTGTAAACTAGCTGAATAACCCGGCTTCGCCCGTGTGCAGTATAACTTTTTATTTTATCTGTTTTTTTTTCATTTTTACCCCTTTTAACTCCGGTAGGTGTCGAATTTAGGAAAATCCTTTCCCACGGGGTCTCCGCTATATAAAACGAAACTGTTGACCAAATTTCATACTTAAAGCTCCAGCAGTTCTGGCCAGGCGAATTTTTCTAGTTTCACCTTTTTTACCCCTTTTAACCCCCTTAGGGTTCGAATTTTGGAAAATCCTTTCTTTAGGGGCCTCTGCTATATTAAATGAAACTATTGACAAAATTTAATACTACAAAGCTCCTGTGACTCGGGATTTTTTCCATTTTTACCCATTTTAACCCCCTTAGGGTTAATTTTCTTATTAATTCTCTCCGTAAAAACCATCCTCGTACTTCAAGGAATATTATAAAAAAAGAATTAGCGAAATCGGTTCAGGGGTTGTTTAGTTATGCGCCTACAACACATTTTGCGATTCATTTTTATATATAAGATATAGTTTTAAAATACAGGTTTGGGTGTTGGGTGTATTATTCGAGGAGATTCATTTATTATTGGTTTAAAATAAGAAGTTTATCGATCGAAATAAGTCCCGTTTTCCCATTCGTATTCTAATCTCGGGGTCGTGAGTCCGAGACGCATCGTAACTTATGTCGCATGTGCCGATTACTTCCGACGTATATATGCTAATAAAGACGCGATTAAAATTTATGTAGTCACATTATTAAAACGCTAATCCTCGAGTGATCGGTTCCTCGCTTCTCTCGCATCCAATTGTTTAACCTAGTTGTTAGAATGATTGCGTGTGTATACGTATAATAATTACTCGTCGACTTAATTTCTAATTGCGATTTTACGAGTGCCGTTTACAATTTTGCGCAAACGTTTCCTTAACCTAGTTCTGAATATATTATATTATAATATAGCGATTGTGACTAATCCGCGCTTTCTTGCTCGACGCATACGCCGCAAACGTATTCCAGACGCTCTGTTTTAAATAAAACAAAAAGTATGATTTGACTGACCACCGCGCAAAACATTGTTTTTTTTTTTTCCTTTTCTTCGCGGCTAGTTTTTAATCGTGACGTCAATGTCGTCAAACACGCCCTCTTTCTAACTCTATTTACACAACACGTCATATAAATTTGTTTCTGACGCTTCTTTATACACCGAACAGGCAGAATTAAAAAAAAAAACAAACACAAAACTTACGATTTATCGAATTTTTTCTGGTCAGGTACTTACGACGAACAAAAAATAGATATAAAAAAATCGTGTACGACCATAACGGAAACAAAGACCCGGGGAGCAATAATTGGGGGACATTTTCCCGCCGCCCTTCGCGTACGATTGCGTCCGTTATTGTTTACGGTCTATATGGGCGTTTAACTGCGCGCGCGCGCGGTATCGTTATGATCACATAACACGCCGACTTTGACCACCTGCTCCGGTCGGACCGACAAAACGTCAATAATACGGTACGGTTAGGTTAGTGACTATATGGAAGTAATAGCCGATGTAAAAATGCAATGATATCGTTAATTTTTCGATTATATATCGTTATTACAACGGTCCGTTCAAAACAACATATAATATAAAATATACATACACGTAACAATATAATCAACGTAATATACTATCAATTTATTTATACGCAACAATATAGGTGTACATATTATACGTTTATAAATCGTATAAAAATAGATAAACCGATACAGCGCACGTAGAGAGGAAATCGCCGAGCTTCGGAGAATTGAGCCGACGAGCACAGTCGGTCTCACTACTGTACCGCGCCATAAGATGTTTCACGTCAATAATACACTCGTCACGCAAACCTACCGGTTGATATGGCGTTGATGGTTCGTCGCAGTGACTCGTTGGATTTTTTTCCGTCGACCGCCGCCGTCGTATTGTCGAGCTTACTGAAAACGTCCTTCGAGGACGACGTAATACGTATTATCGCGTCGTTAATACGTCGTCGTCCCGTAAAACTGAATAAATCGCCGCGTTTCACCGCCCCCACCACATTCCTCTTGAAGAGTCGACGACGGTCTAACCGATTTGTTTTGCTCCTCGAGTTTTCGTCCTCCGCGGTAGGATTTATGATTTTTTTTTTTTTTTTTTCTTAATTCGCGCCCGTATATTACAACAATATTATATCGTTCTATCGTTTGCGTAAACCCAAAACGGTTTACCAGCGTAACGCGACGACCTACGTTTTTTTTTTTTAAATATGAAAACGCTCGCACGAACCTATCCGAACGTGGTGGTCGCGTCCGCGCGCGTTTGAATTTCGTTTTGTATAATAATAGGTATTAAAGTAGTACGCGACAAAACGAAATAGAAAATATAGCAGAGTAAACAGCGAGTGGGCAACATCATACGTCACCGACAAAAGCACTGTGGGTAGTACGTAGCGAGCAACCTTTTTCCAAAATATATTCCCGGTATCGAGCAAGAAGGCGACCCCGTTGTTGTTTTTTTTTTTGTAGGACGCGCGTTTCACTTCTTCTGCGTACGTTTGAAAAATTACGTTTTCGAAAGCGCTCCGCGTTTGTGAATCGTTTACTTAAAACGCGAAACGTAACAAACGAACTTGTATATATTATAATATACCCGACGCGACGCGCAGTTAGTAGGTATAATGTCGCCCCGAATTGTTTTTTATTTATTTTCTTTTAGCTTCTTTCCGCCCGTAGCGGGTCGTCAGCGTTTATCGTTATTAAAATTAAATTAAAAAAAATCTACTCAATATTGTCGGGTGAAATTTTAACGATATAATATCTGTCGATAAAAAACGCCGTTTCGCAAATAAACCGTCGAATATTATCGTTTGATATTTTCCTAGCCGTTCCGTTTGCGGTGTGATTAAAAACAGCACGGGGCCCCGCCGCCGATCAGAGTCTGACGAGAAACTGGTGACGGGTGATTGATTAGAGGTGAATTTAAGTGAAATTCGATTTTATCGACGCGACGTTCGGGTTCAAAGTGAAACAAAAATCGATTTCATCGCGATATGAAAAATTAATTTTGACGGGTCGAAAAACTTATGGTAACTCGATACAACGTTGTTCCTCGTCGAACATTGATCTTACTCATAATAATATTATTATCTACAAGTATCGGAAACCCGTATAGTCGCAATTCTCGGGTTTGAATTTCAAACTTTGTGAAAACTTGACAAAACCACAGTGTGAGTTTAGGATTTGTATTGATCGTTTCATTCTGTTTTAAAGATGTTCCTCGTTTATTCAAAAATCGACAAACAATGTCTGTACCGCGATCGTTATTTTGTAATTGCATTCGTCGCGATAAAACCAATAAATATTTCCACGACGACGTATCAATATAATAAACGACTATCCCTTCGAGTACGAATACTACATTTTACCCGCCGATTTCATGAAATCGCTGTCCCTCGTCAATGCGTGTTTCGGGAGATCTGTTATCCTGTTCTTCCGCGGTAACTCGTTGGAGCGCCAGTATAATAGCATGTGTCGTAGATTCGGTACTGAATTGATGCGTCGACCGGTTTTAAGCTCGAATAAAGATTTTTCGTTTGTCGGCGCGCGCCGTTTTCTCTCGTTATACCGCATTCGATGTTCAAGCCGATTCGGTATTGAACGAAAGGAGCGTGGAAATCGTCCAAAGTAACCGAAACGCTTATCACGTGGCCGCGTCCTTATCGATTGGTTTCTATCCGACGATATAATAGTTCAACGTTGACAACTACTGTTATACTCATCGTAGCGTTTTTATTTCGGTCGCCTGTATCTCTATCGGCCGTCGTCGTCGCGTTCATATCTCACGGGTTCTCAGCCACGTCGCGATAATCATCGCAGATCGTTATATTATACGCGCAACGTTCCCAACTTTACACATTGTTCTCACCACCCGAGCGAATTAACCGCTCCAACTATACACGGGGCACTTGTATATTTTCTTATCCTGCTGGATCGTTGAGACCTCTAGCCGAAATGTGTATATATACCTATATATATATATGGGGATGCATTAAAACTATTCGTCGACGACCCGACTAATGACTGTTTAGAAAGGCGAGATTCATAATCGTCTGTGCGGATAGATCGCGGTGCGCCGATAATGAGAAAAGCCGGGCGCGGGCGAAGAGAATTGGCGTTGCGGTAACGAGTAACGACCACGGCCCGAGCGGAATGAGTGTTTTTCATTTTGCACGCGTAAAACTACTCGTATTTACAAGAGTTTAGCCTTCCGACGAGTTTAAACAAAAAAACTATGTATTTTATTTATATATATATATTATGTGTGTGTGTGTGTAAAGACACCGTTTCAGTTGTAAAATAAGAGTGCTGAATTTTAAAGCTAGTCGAGTTTGTCCACTGCCGAGACGGTATAATATAACTAGAATATTTTTCGAGTGTCGTTTCACAGACTTTACGCGGAATAAAAAAATTAATGTGCGAAAAGTCAGCCACAATGTTTGAGCCCTTTTCGGTATTTTTTAAATATTTTCAAGTAGACGAGCGTTATTTCTTATTGTATGGATATCAATTACCTTTTTTGCCGTAACGGTGCCAGAATAAAATATCGGGTCAATTTACTTTACCATACTCCGGATGGCGAACGTGATCGAAAAGGCAGTTATAGATGTATTTTTATTCGGAAAAATACGATTTTAAAACCAGAAAACGAATTTTAATGCATCGAAAATACGATTTCGTTAAGAAAAAAGAATAAACGCGTTTGGAAACAAAAGAAAAATTCAAAATTCGAATAATATACGAGTATAATATATTTCAAAAAAAAAAAAAAAATTCTATAACGTATGAAACGAATTTCATGCTCGAAGAGCGTTACCATAGAGCTCCTGCTACGGAGAAATTCGATTTGAATTCAAATCCACCATCTATATAGTTATGACTTGTACACCGAAACAATAAATTATACGAAAAAGTAGACTACAATCACGTTTCGCGATGATTATTTTGTAACGATGATGATAGAAAAAAAAACTCGATTATTTCATTTGAAATTTAACCACGTCAGACTATATTATTATAACGGCGTATTATATTCAGTGGCGGTTCTAGCTGTATTTATTATTTTTTCTTGTTTTATTAAAAAAATACACGTTCGTAATATTATAATGAGGTTCGAAAAGAATTATCGTCGACGCGAATTACGTCCGTTTCCAACGATTTCGAGCCGGAATAATTGCGCGATTTTACCTTATATAATAAAACTACGCGATAGATGTTCTACTTGCTTCGAAAGATAATAATAATTCGTTTTTATCGCCGGACTGTTGACGTAAAACCATCGACGCGATTGTGGCTGTGTCCGCCGTGTCACGATTGGAATACGATTGTGACGATTTGATTTAAAATCTAGAATCTAGACGTCCGCGAAACGAACTAAATGGTCAAAAAAGAGAAAAGAAAAAAACCGAAAACGACGCACGCGCGTAACGAGTTAATGAGGTAATATAATATAGTATTAACGACGACGTTTAGAAATATTGAGGATCGACGACGGCGGTTCGTCCGAGACTGAAACGACGAAACCCAACAAATAGAAAAAATAGAAAGTCGACGATTGTCGTACGATAGGTTTGCCCCCACCCCCCACCACTACCAGGTACTGTGCGCAACGATGACGGATTTCTTTTGTTAGTCAAGTTGGACTTTGAACGAGACCGTCGAATTATGTAGTCATGTGTTCAAAACGACGAACGGAAAGTGTTCGTCAGTCACTATATTATTCGTACAATTTTGAATTTATATTTCAAGCGCTGCTGAAACTCAAAACCGTACTCATTTCTCGTCACTATTGTCATAGGTCGAATCCCCGTCGAATTTTGAACTTCCCAAAAGCGCAAACGTTTGTACGAATTTCCACAATGAATTGATCGAGTGCGGTGAAAAAGTAACGATTTCAAAGCCCACGCTGTAAATGAAAAATAAATAAATAATTCGATACGAAATGATAACGTCGCGATCCGAGAATCGAAATTGAATCGGTCATTTCAATAACGACATAAGTCACCGATTTTTCAATATTGACTTTTTGTCAAATTTGATAATAATACACGTGGTTACGTATTCTGTGTAAAAACTACATATGTCAGACTAATATTTAATACACAATTTACTACGATAAACTATAATCACTGCGATAACTACTCAAGTCATTGACTTGTGTAGTTTTTGCTGCCATTCATAGATCACACTAGTGCCCATGATTGTTTTACATCATATGTTTTTTTTATCAACACCATCATAATAGAATAATAATATTGTAATAATATAGTAATAAAACTACTAACACTTCGATGTTTATCTATTTAATTTTATTAATTTGACTTAGATTGTATATTATGAATATTCGCTGCAAAAACAACGCAAGTCAAATATGTTTTATCTCAATTCGATGCATTTTTATAAAAGTTGGACTATTTAAAACTATGGATTATGAATATCAGAAACCATAAAAATAAATTAGTAAATAGGTGTTAATGCAAAAAAAGTTGAATTTTTGAAGTAGTAAAGTTTTTTTTAGTTCCTGTAAAGTTTAAATTTAATGACTTATGTCGTTATTGAAATGACCGATTCAATTAAATGTCGTAATGTGATAATAATAATTATAAAACGTTTGAAACTCTAGGAACTCTATAGCCATATCGAATTGTTAACCGTAGCGCGCGATGAATTTCGAAACGTTCAAATGGAAAAACGAAAATACCGTGCGATAAAACGAATGTTGTTGTTCCATGTAAATCAACCCTCCGCGAGGTCGTAATTCGCGCGTCACGTGTGTGCGAGAGGGAAAAGGAGAGAGAGAGAGGACGATATCGTTGTTAACATCGACGATAGCCGTCAAATGTGCAATAATGTCACGGACGATAATATTATTCGCGTAACGACATCCATAAATATAAATCCATACACGCAGTCCGTCTGGTGACGCGTGTACGCGAACGTTTGAATGTTTTATTATTTATTTTCGTCTGAAGTCACCGTTATTTACGCGAGTGACTGAACGCCGTTGCATTATCGTTACGATTATTGTTATTATTATTGTCGTCGTCGTCGTCGTCATTATTATTATTATCATCATTATTATATTCTCGTGCCGTTCAATTAACAATACAATTATTGTTACGAGAACGTACGCAGCAGTGGCTGCGGCGGCGGCGGAACGTTAACGCATTAAAAAGTTTATTACGCCGCCATTAATTCGCGTACGCAGAGGACATTTCCCGTACGATTCTCCGCTCGAAAACGACTTGTTTTTTTTTTTTTTTTCTCCCCGGGACCGGTGATGATATCGTTTTATTATATTATGCCGTAATTTTTCCCGTAGGTGTGTTATAACACTTTGGTAATTGTTTTAATCGCTACCGAGCAGACGGTACGCGACAAAGCCCGACAATTATTTCGCACCAAAACGCGTGCGTCTCTCTTTGAAAATCGTTCGGAAAACGGTAAAAATGTTCGTCGTCGTCGTCAAAAAAAACACCTTAAACTGCACTCCGGGTCGAACGAAACGCGTGTGTCGAAATATGCGTCGAATTTCGATTATTAATCGTCCGATTTCACGAGAATTTCACCTGCCGGAGAACGTGGAGTTTTCGTCGAAAAAGTCGGAAACGCGGAGCGCGCACAAAATATAATAGGTACTCGATAGATTATCTCAAGTTTCGTTATACTTAAAAGTCGGATCGATCGGATTCGAGAGAGGAAAAATATAATATATATAGGTACGACGACGGGCACTCGCGAACGAACCGTAATCGTAGATTACGTAGATCCATCGATGAAAGTTTTTACCTCGTGTTTGCTATTGGCAAACTTCGGATGCGCCGTCGCCTCCAAATACGATAAAAACCGTGCGAAAATAAACAAGAGCGGTTTTTTTTTTTTTTATTTTTTCCAAACGTAACGCGAGCGAGATAAAACGACGACGACGACGGAGGTTTATATTATATTATTATACATTATAAACGGGGTGATTATTTTAACGCGAATCGTCAAGCTTTCGCCAACTATCTCCGAGAAAATATTACGCGAGTAATATGGGAGCATAAAAATAAAAACTTTTTCTCCCGCTCCTCCCGCAGTCCAAAGTTTAAATAATTGTAACTAGTAAACCGTATAATATCTGATATTAAATCTATGTAAATGAACTTCAGAAAAAAAATAACCACTTTCGGAACAGTATGAAACTTAAAAAAGGTAATCCCCGACAATCCAAAGTCGTAACTATTTCAACGAACAACGGACGCGGGATAAAAGCATTCGTTATAAACGCAGAGTAATGACATTGAATATAAATGCAATATTAAACGTTGTAAATCACGTCCGTTTCCAGATGTAGTCCGATTGGCGAATCGGAAACTCGAGTACTATTATTTATATACTATTATACTATACGTCCGTCCTACGCGCGTTTCATTAAAATCGAATAATTCAAATCGATGGAAAAAAAGAAAAGACCGTTGGTGTGTTTACAGGCTATTTCTAGTCGTTTTTCACTAATCGAGAGAGTGCAGAGACCACGCGAACGACTAAACGCAATAGTTAAAAACCAGATAAAACTAAATTTTACATTTTCACAACGTCTTGTATACGTTGAACACGTGTTTTCAAGGGTAAACTCCCGAATTCCCGGTCGCCCGATCCGCCTCTGACGGGTAGGTTTTCCAAGTCTTATAATATCATATACGAAATCGGAATTTTCTCGAACGCTCGATAACTCGATCGTACTCGCACTGTCCGGTTCGCCTTCGACGACTCGTACTCGATCGGACTCGTCGTGGCCTCGTCTTTCGGAAAATTTCACGTTTCCGACGTCCGGGAAAAAACGCACGCTATGAAATATTCGCGTAAATCTCGCGTTCGGGGCGAGTGCGTTTCCGGGCGGGGTTTTTTAACCAGTCGCCGCGGGGTAAATTGAAATCCATCTGTTTTTAAACGATTTTCGCGCACAGCCTTCCGGCGCACAACAACAACAACAACAACGGCAACAAGAATAATACACGGCCTCGCGCGCGGTCCCGTTTCCCCCGCACGTTGTCGATGCGGCGAAACCGCCGGGTTTGGCAGACTTCGCCGTTGGCGGACGTCCGTGCTTCATCGGGGGACTAGGTCGAATGACGAGTTCGATCGGATCGCATACGGTTCGTCGCTTGAGAACATTTGAAGTCATAAAATCGCCACGACAATTAATGGCGTTCTGATAATAATAGTATTATTGAAATTTACCACGCGATCCTGTAAAAAAATAGTTTCGATTCGAGAAAGTGCGTGGCGCTTCAGTTCTACAAACGACGAAAATATCTCGTTATTGTTGATTTTAAAATAAAAACATATTCTATCGACCACGTCGTCGTCGAAGAATCGTTATAATATTTTATTCGTAATCATTTCGCAAAACGGAAAATAATTAGTTCGCAGTGAAAGCGAAAACGTGCTGACGCTGAATGTACGGCTTTGAAATCTACGAGGTGCGATATTTTAAGTTCTCTTGCGATTGCGATACGATTTATTACGCACGGGAACCGTAATATTATAATCCGCAGTACACGGTTAAAAACGGCTTCGTCGTCGGTTATTTCCGAAACCGCTCTCGGTTCGAGTTATGAATTCATTTTCAAAATAATAGTTTCAATAACAGGTATATTATGCTTATGCGTTTAATACAATATTACGTTACGTAAATTATGTATATAAAGTAAACTTTTACGGTTTTACTTTTATTCGTATGCGAAACGAGACGAAAACAAACTTCTCTTACTTCTACTCGGATGGGTTAGGTTAGACTGACAGACTGACGACTCGCCGTTAAAATACATACTTTACTTTTTGAAATGTATGTCTTAAATGTATAAAAACGAACGATTTCTTTTGTCCGTCTTTGTCTTCTCTTTAGACTGGAAAAAATTCCGGGACCAATTTTCACACGGTTTTCACTGAACGGTCGGGGTTGTTTGAAAAAACAAGCCTTTTACGGCTAAATCCTCGAGAACCAGTGGTTTTTTTCTTTCATTTGCGTCATGAAAATATACAATGAAACTTTAATAATTTACGAAAGAATAAATAAATATCAGATTTACATGGACACGACGTCCAACATGATAAAAAGGTAAACATTCATTTCATCGCCGCGGGCAAAGCCGGGTGTTGTAATTCAGGTATATACTCGTATCTAGCGGCGGCGCGGCGCCGACAACGAGCATCTGATACGAAACTTTCGCGTCTCTCTTGGCGGCGGCGTGCGCGCGGGCAATAGTGACCAAGAGTTAAAAGCCCGTAAACGGAACGTGGCAAAAAGAGCGACGTGGACGTTTTTATCATCGCACGCGGGGACGTTTAAAAGGCAATTTTTCCGCGCCGAACGCTTGCGGCATATTAAATCAAATTACACGACGAAAGAGTACGCGCGACCCCGGCCGTTCGGGCCTTTTTATTTCGCCCCGAGAAACGGGCTTGATGTCGTTAACCCGTCTGTGCCGGTGTTTTCCCGCACGTACCGTCTTTTACTATTATTATTACAATTGTTTTTTTTTTTTTTTTTCGGCGCTTCCGCACTCGCGACTTTTACCGTGCCGTAGCGATACGACATTACAATAAAAGAGTAGTATTTTCATCACGCGTCAAAACGTCATAACATCGTCGTCGTCGTCGTCGTTGCCGCCGCCCTCGCCGTCTTCGGCTCGTTTCCGCTTCCGTTTCGTTTTTGTTTCATATCCCGCCCCCCCTCTCCGTTACCTTCCCGTTCGACGCCCAAAAGAGCACGGTTTTCGGGAAACAAACCGAAAAGTGCACGAATCGACGACGTCTTCCGAATAAACACGAAAAATACCGCTCCAATAAATAGCACTCGCGGAGAGCTGTCTTTGACTGCGAGAGGGCGACGTTTAAGTCGAACCATCATCTGAAAAGCAAAAACAAACGGAAAAAGGTCGAGTTTTGTAAATATTCTATCAACTATAGTATAATAATAATAATAATAATAATGGTAGCCGCCGCCGTTCGCCGTACGTCGTACGTCAACGTGTTTAGAATATTTATTGACACAGAATAAATCGTCTGATTTCATCGTTTAAACGTCGGATTTAAAATTAGTTTGAAAACTAAAGTTACGTATTTCAGTCGAAATATGCCACGTCATTACGCGTTACAACGTAAATATTGTTATTATTCAGAGCCTTCGTCCTCGGGGTAAAGACAAAACGAGCACTTGCTTTAACAACGTCTAAACACGAGAAAACCGATGAAAAAAAATAAATGATTTATTCAATATCGATCGGTTGATAGTTCTAGATATTGTTTTCGCGAAATCGAAACCCGATTCTCGTATGTTATTGCAGGTTTCATCTGGTCTTCACGCGGTGCCGGCTCACATAATATCAATATATTATCCGTTTCACCGACTAGATTTGCAATTACAACTACTACACCGGCTCGGTTGAAACTGTATTGCCACTCGACGGATCCGCGCATTGTACCTCGCAGAAGTGTACATTTTCTCGAGACTTTTTCGAACCGACGCGCGACGGTAATTTCAAATCGATATTATATCGAATAAACGAGTCGACCGTGAGCGTACACGGGTACGTTTATATAATATTTCGAACGCGATCGTCGTGTGTATCAAACGAAACATGTGCATCGTCACGCGGGTAAACTAATATATAGGTAGACGGTGTAAAAATCGGTAAAACCGACGACGTCGTGTTTCTACTAATCGATCTCTTATAGTATCGAACTTGAAATCGTAATTTTCATCGCGTGTGATCGTTGATACATTATACATTGATTAAAGTTTCTTTTTTCACTCCCCGCCCTCCCTCCTTAAATGAGCTTCCCTCCTTAAATAAAACAAAAACCGAAATCCGCGCCGTGCATAAAACGTCGTCGGGGCGAGTGTCGCACGCGCGCGCGTGCCAGCCCGCAATCGCGGTATCGCATTAGTATTACAAACAGAGCGCGCGTAAAGGCGATCGCCCGGTGGCGGTCAGGACGCCGCCGTTCCGGTCGGCGCAGATTGTGCCCCGGACGTAAATCGACGATTTAATTAGACGCGCCGCGGTCGACGCCGACGCCCACGATCACATTGTGTACGGTACACGTGCGGACGTTTACGCGCGGCGACCGCGTCGACCGCAAGCGCGCGCGCCGAACGTCTGGGCGACGACGACGACGACGACTGAAAACACGTCACGCGCGTCCTCTACCCGCGATCGGCGTATCGAGACGAACGACGACGGGATCGGTCTGCCGCGCGTTTCCGACGACCTGTCGCAAGTGATTCGAGTGAAAATAGATCGCTTACCGAGATTCGGGAGACACGATCTATCATAAATATAAGAGCACAGACCTTTTTTGTGTTCCCATTTTGTGACGAGTTTCACAGAGTTGTTTCAAATACCTTCATAAGTCCATTCATTTACCTTCATAAGTCTTCACCACGTCGTTCGATTTTCAAAATTCTACCTAAAAGGGGTAAAAAGGGTGAAACTAGAAAAATTCGCCCGGCCGGAACCGCTGTAGCTTTGAGCATGAAATTTCGTCAACAGTTTCGTTTCATATAGTGGATACCAGGGGTGTATATATGGGGAGGCCGATGGGGCCCGGGCCCCTCCCCCCGAAATGAAAAACAAAATTATTAAAACATTTTATTTTGGACATAAATAATAACTTTTGGCTGAGGAGTAATTCCGAAAATTTGTTACGACACCGATTATTATCATATCGTCGGGAACGAAACCGTCGCTTATGCGATAAGATAATAAAAATTGTATAGCCTGTAGTCTGTGTAGTCGGTAGATAGGAATTATCGGTATTTGTGATTTTAGCTTATAACTTGAGGGAAAAAAGATGAAACCTTGATTTTGTATTATAATTTATTAATTATTAATTTGTTGGTATACCTCGTATTTAAAATGTATAATATTCGTTTATTCTTGTAAGAAAATATGTAATTAATTTTGAGTGACTGTAGTTAAAAAATTGTTTTCTGCAATGAAAAGTTTTTATACATTTTTTACATTACATATTTTCATAAAAAATAAAAAAATGAGTTTATTTTTTCTCTGGTGAAGTATAATGATGATAGTCCAAATAGTCCAAAGGTCTTTTAGCGATTAAGCAATATTTGTCATTGTGCTTCCTCCGTCATTTCTCCCTAAACTCTAAATACATAATCGGCCCACTCCGAAATTAAATCCTATATACGCCACTGGTGGAAAGGACCCCTTGTGAAAGGATTTTCCGAAATTCGACCCCTACCGGATATTAAAAGGGGTAAAAATGAAAAACAAAAAATAAAAAGTCATACTGCACGCGGGCGAAACCGGGTTATTCGGCTAGTTAAATCCTCCCCGTTTTCGCAGAGTAGACGAGTGCCTGTAACGACGATTCGAAAAACGTTATTATGAGAAAAAGTCGGATCTTTTTCGGCGAAACAAAAACGACGATATACGCTCCGCTGTGGGTTTTACGTCGTGGTACTTTTACCCGGGCCGAACGCGGGCGGGGTCCGGACGGGACGGGGCCGCGGCGGCGTGTACACGGTTATTCGTTTAGTTTGTTTTTTTTTTTTCCCCTTCTGTTTACCGTACACACTACGGGCGCGGCGGGCCCGTGAAATGCACAATATGCATTCGTTTACAGGCACGTCTGTTGTATCGCCGAGTACGTAAGAACAGAAAAAAAAAAAAAGGCAAAACCGCTAAGACGAACACGTTTCGTTTAGAGAATAAAAAAAGAGGGTTCTTTTTTAGCTACCGGTCGTCGCGCCGAACGTAATACGTTTAATTTTCCCCCGGCCCGTCGCGGACGCGTTTTCAACGATAATAGCGTTCGGTACAGTCTCGTCGCCAAATCGACTTTACGTTTAACGAACGAATCGCACACGCGTAATCTCGAAGCCACGGCGCGGCGCGGCGGTGAAATGACAATAATAATCGAATATATATTTCGAAAATACCGGTTTGAATACGTAATTATTGCATGAAAAATCAACCGAACAGTTGTACGCGCGCAAAGAGAACGGCTCTTTTAAATTTGAAAAACAAAAGTTTTTATCGCCCCGGGATACTCCTTTAGATACAAAACGAATACGTGCGTTGGAAAATATTGTTTACGAGTACATTTTACATACGTTTTCAAAGGTTAAAAAAACAGACGCATAAAAAATAGGCGATCGCGCTTGAGAAAAAAAATCAAATCTTATCGTATATAATATATATATTACACAAACGTCGTCGTGTCGGGATTATTTCGGAGAAAACAAATCGAAACAAATTGTTCGCACATGAACGTATTCGTGTTTATATTTTGAACTCGATAGATAATATTACGGCCTACAGATTCGAACGAAATAACGAGTTATTACCGATGGCTCTCGGAGCCATATCGCTTACGGTCAGAGCATTGACTATAATATGAAAACGATGGCTTCGATAGTAACGTTGTTGTTGTTGTTGTTGTTGTTGTTAGAAACTAAAATATCGAGTCGCATTTGATTTTACGCCTATTGAATAATAATCGCCAACGGTCGTATAAGTATCGAGACGGTATAATTCAAACGAATTCCGATAGTCCTTCGCGATTCATCTCGAAACCGATGTGAAATGAAAACGTTGAATCATTTATGAGCCGTTACTATATCGTATAGCCGACTCGCACGCCGGACAAAGAATATCATTATTGATGACTCATCATAAACAACTACTGTAAAAACGCATTATTGAAGTCAATCAACTAATTGCCGAGGAAGAAATTCCCCACAAAGGGTTTTCGAAGGATCGAACCACACCGTCCTTATTATGATTATTATTATTATTATTATATTAAAACTACTGTTAACAAACTCGGCTTTTCTCTGATTTAATACGCGCTATCATATTATCGAAGCGTATTCGAGCGGATTCTAGAGTCACTTAAGTCGCTCGACTGATTACGCTCGCGATACAGAGCCCGACGAACGTGTGTAGATTTCTAAAATAAAATCAACCGCGTTCTTTGCTCACCGCCGCCGCAGCCACCGCTTGATTTCTTCGCGGAACGCTTTTCGGTTAAACACATAACGATAATAACGCACGGCGAGCTCGTTTTGACGTGGATCAAATCCAATAGCGGCCGCGTAATTATCTCGTTAAAAACATTCACGCGCTCGAAAGTTTTACGAGAACAACAACAATAATTAATTCGCAGACGTTCTCTCGAACGCGAATGTTTTAAATTCCGTTGAAATATAAAACTAACTTTTGAAAATGAATTCGACGCGAAAGCGCGCGCGGCGAAATTCAACGAATAGTTGAACACGTGTAAAAGGTATTCGGTCTGCAGTGTCGTTTTCGAAATTAAAATTAAACCCCTTTCTAGTTTTACAAGTGAAAAGACGTCACTCGAGAACGTTCTGGAGTATTTTTCGGATTTCGGAGGCGAACGACGACGAGTAACACAAGTCTCTCATAATGCCCGTCTACGGCGTACGTTGTACGTACGCCTCGTTCGCGAAACTGCCCGTCTCGTGAAATGGAGTACTTTTTCGCCCGTTCTGCGTAGTCGTTCGCACGAAATTCGACTAGCGGCGGCGTTTGACGCGATCGTGCGAGAAAAAATAAACGGTCGCCCCCATAAGGAGATTATATTTCCTTCGGGATATCGACCGGCGAACGTCCTCTTATTCTTGTCGAACGACGGCGGAGAATATTTCATACGCGTCCGCGTTTATGTTCAAATTAATAATTACGTTTCTTCGTCGTCGCGTACAGAAATTATCCGATGGCGTAGTGTATTGTTTCGAACGGGATTTACTAGGATTCGCGAGTGCGATTTGTCAACGTCGTCGGATAAAAAAGATAGTTTGTTTCCGATGTGGGCGAAAAAAAAAGATAATGAACGAATCAACTTTTCGTGTCAAAATCATCTACGTTCGCTAGGGTTTTCGTTTCGTTTTGTTTTGTCAACTAATCAAAACTTGTTACCACAAACCGCCGGTCGTGTTGACGATTGGTCCAAGTCTTTCGACAAATGATAAATAAATAAACACGTGTTTTTTTTTTTTTGCTAAATACGCATCACGGGGGGAAGGGGGATCGATAGATTCCTCGTTTCGTCCGAAATCCAAAACAAAAACATGACGACGACGTTGTCGTATTCTCCGCCGCGGCAGTCGTTCGGATCGAATTTTCCTGAGTTATTAATCGAAAAGTCGTTGATTTCGACGTGCACAAAATCTGGTAACGCCGGTTCTCGTCGAATCGATTCGATTATAGTTACGACAAACGCTATTGTTGTCGTAGCGCCGCTCGCGATGGTGCAGAATATCGTTCGGGGGAGGTTTCCGAAGACGACCGTATTTTTACAACGTTTCCCGGCGAAAACCAAAACGCCGTTATGATTAAATTGTAATGTTCGTGAAAGGACGTGCGCGAACTCGGAGTAGCGGATCGATCCTCGTGGGCGTTACTCGAACGAAATAATATACGGTACCCCCACCGATCGCTCTCGTGTGTAGTGTATTATACCGAATGGTCGTGTGTGTATACAAATACGCTTTCAGTCGTCAAACGAATCGCTACACCAAAGGCGAAATATTACCATCAATATACGTCCGGGAGTATTTTATCCACCGGCAGACGGCTAAATAATAATGCGCGCGGTATCGCCAGAGACGGCAGGACAAAGAATATCGAAACGTAAATGATTACCGCGTCGTTGTCGAGCGACGGCGCGCGGCGTGTGCGATTTCGCTCGTTTCTCGCGTCCGGTGAGAAAACAATAATTATTAAAGAAACGTTCGCCAAAATATCGCATAGTTGACCATGGTCGAATTTTAATTTCTTCGCGCGAAATCTAAAAATTTCGATCTCGTTTCATCTGGTTTTTCATTTTTTTTTCTTTCTGTTTCTTTCGAGATTTCGGAAATTACTCACCAGAACGTCCTGATCGATATCACATTAGTCGCGCGTTGCCCGATTTGAATAATATACAGGGTGGTTCAAAACGATTCATCCGATTTTAGTAGACTATAAATATTGTTCCTGTAATTTGAGGTAAACGAAGCACCAACCATCTGAAAGGTGACGTTATCGAGTTTTTATCGATTGCTGATAAGTTGCAATAATGTGCAGTTTAGTCATTTGTGGCGTAACTTAATTAGTTGTTATCGAAATGTCGACCGAACAATAGATCGGTCGCTGTATTGCTAATAACGCTACATTTTGTCCATCGCCGGATCTTACAATCTGTGATTTTTTTCTCTAGGGTTACATAAAAACCATTGTTTATGTACCTCCCCTTCCAAAAGATCTCGACGAATTGAAAAGTCGCATTACAGACGCCCACCAACTTGGTTAAAGTCGACATGCTTCAACAGGTTTATGAGAGGAATTTGAATATCACTTAGATGTGTGTCATGCAAGTAAGGGGGGTCATATTGAACATTTATTAGCATTGTACCTAAAACTTAAAATAATCCAATTAAAATGTAAAATTTTTGCAATAAATATGATTTTTTGAAATCGGATGAATCATTTTGGAACACCCTGTAATAATATTCAACTCGAGTCTCGATTCAACATGCAGACGATTCACTATAAATTACAACTTTATCGCTCGAACACACGTGTTATGCTGCAATTATTATAATTACAATTACCTGCAATATCGCATGACATAACATCTGTCTCGGCCCGACGACGGTACCCGACTAATCGCTAAACGCCCGGCGATTTTTTAAGCAGCCGCCGCTACACACAAAACAAAACAAAAAAAAAGCACAATGTCGACACGCCGCCGCCGCAGACATTAAAAAACTATTCCGTCGTCGCGCCATTGTTTCGCGTTTAATTTTCGGGGCGTTTCGCGTCCGTCGCGCGGCGCGGCGTTCCGTCGTCGTCTTTACGGCCGCCGTACATCTTCCCGCGGGCGCCCGGCGAAAACGTATTAAAAACAAACGACCGAAAGCTCCATTGTCTCGCGGACCCGACGACGACGGCACACCGTGGCTGGATCTACAAATTATGTCACCCGGCGTATAATATGAGCGCGCTTTTAAGTCACAAAAAAAAAACCAAACAAATTCCTTCTAAATAATAATATGTACGGATATTTTTGCGGTCGATTTCAACGTGTTGAATTATTGGTCGGGTTAGGAAATTTAACATTCGCGGAGACGTTTGAAAACGGACGTCGTCGAATACATGGAAATGATGATTTTTAAAAAAATCAAGAAACATTAGAAGTTACCTTCTCTTTGAGATCTAACTGATCTAAGTATGATCGAATTTCTTAGAACGATTTATATTTATTTTAACGACATGTATTTTCTAAGCATCTATCATTTTCATCTTTAAATTTCGTTTTCGTTCAATTTCAATGACATAACTAACAAGGACTCATTTAGCCTTGGATTAGAATTGACCTAACCTGATATTATAGGTTTAAGACCGTTCTGTTACAAGAAAAAAAAAAAAACTTTGAATTCGTAGACGATAAAGACGATGTTAATAAAATCAATCAAACGTCTGTAAATAGAATTAATAATATGAATAAATAAATTCATCAACCGCCGCCGCCGCCGCCGCGGCCGGCTGGTGCAATACCGGTTTATGACGAAGTGCGGCGGTGTTATTGTCGACTATTTGCAGCCAAAAATATCGAAAATATATTTTGACGATTGTCGTTCGATTGTGATATTATCGCTTTTTTTATTATTTGTAAATACTCGGACGATCGGACGATAAAACATTCAACTCATTTTGGAAAAAAGTAAAGACGCAATAGAAAAATACACGTTGAATTTTTAATCGGTAGGTGACTTATGTTTTATTTAGTCTCTTTTGAAATTCGCACCCTCCCCCCCCCCCCGGTGATTAGTGCCCGGGTCACGATCCCCCGCGTTTCCCCTCTCCTCCACCCTTAGATCCGGTCCTGGAGATAATAACCGGAGAGTATACCCTTTAGGAGCGAGCGTACGTACCCGCGTGCTACGAAAACTTGTCTCGCGCAGGCGCGAAATCCGTCCCCTGGGAAGACCCGGTGTTTTATAATATTTTCATCGCGACCTTTATCCTTTCGCCGCGGGAAAATCGTAATATTAATGTCGAAACTCGTTTAAAGTCGCCGCCGACCGCGCGACGCGAAGCCGAATCGATGCGTGGGCAGCACGCAGTGACTACTAGACCTCATCACAGGGGTCTACGGGTCGTCGAGGTTTTCGAACAACCGACGACGACCGCGACGTAGTGAAAACGTACGATGTTCAACATGCGATATTCCTAATGCATTTGCCATATCTTGAATGCGTAAACGACGATCTGATCGCACCAAATTTTTAACTTTTTCGATTGTTTCATCATTTTTTGAAGTCGATGGCCGGCCACTCCGCTCTTCGTCTTCGAGTCACTCTTGACCATTTTTGAACCGTCTAAACCATTCATAAACGGCCGTTTTCTTTAATGCTTCATCACCGTAAACTGTTTTCAAACATTCAAGCGTTTCTGCAGCAGTTTTTCCAAGTTTAAAACAAAATTTAATGTTAGCGCGTTGTTCAAATTGTGACATTTTGAAAATATGCGTAAACTCCGTTTCGTATGGACACGATTACGGCTCACACGAGACTAGTGTAATTTTAACGACAAAACCTACAGATAGCTAATAATGTTTACTTTTAATTCCAATAATCTGCAGATATTTGATAGGAAAAATAGTTTTTTTTCTATAGATAAATTCCGGGAACTTTTTGATCCTATACTACGTATTATAGTTTTCAATTCATCGATTCGCCTCCTTCGCGAAAGAAATAATCGAGTGATAAAATATAGAAAACGAAACGTGTTTGTTTCGAGGTTGCTCTCTGAACAATAATTAATCGCAGACAAAAAACCCCGTCGACAAGCGTTTTTATCAATTAGCAATACAATAATATTATTCTCTTTTACCTTCGTTGAATCTCTATCCATCTCCCAAACGATTTCGACCCGCCGCGAATTAAAAGTCCGAGGGCCCCCGATCCGAAGGCTCGGATGTTATTGCCGTGATAAACTTTTGACGAACGGCATAGCTAGAAAAAAAACCAAAAATTTGAAATACATTAAAAATACAATATTAAGAAATGCAGTTTTAATTGTCGCGCGAGTTGGGAGTCGTTTTGGTTTTGAAGTCGGAGGAGTCTCGGCGCCGCGATCGTCCGCGAACGTTTGTGATGAAATAATAATCGCACCGATTGTGTTGCATAAAAGATGAACGTACTTATTTGCCCGGTATCGCGTCGGACTTTATTTGCAAACAATTATTATTTACCGCGTAACTTTAATACAAACGTATTTTGTTTTATTGTTTTAAAGCGAAAAAAAAACGACTAGTAAGCGTTTATAATACAGTCCTCTCCGATCGATTTCTGCTGACAACCGCCGATCTCTTTTAATATATATTTTTTTTATTATTCGAGAACGTTTGCTGTTCATTTTTTTTTTTTATTATTATTCCTGTGAAACGCGTTAACGTTGTGAAAATATTAACATAAATTATAATTTATTTGTTCCAGCCGATATTTTATATCGTTATATTTATTTTTTTACTTTTTTTTTTTTACAGAATAATAATAGGTAATAAACGGGAAGGATTTACAACGAGTCTCGTGGAACGAGAAAAAATAATTCCGTATTTTAAAAAAGAAAAAAGAAAACCATAAGCATATTTATCGGGCGGTATTTTATCGTTTAATTTATGTAATTTTGAAAAAAAAAAAAAAACAAACAAAATTCGATTAGACGCCGACGAATAGAGAACGTTAGGTTTTCTGAACGTGTGTTGTTTTCTAAACGTTTTCGGACGAATTGTCGCGATCGCGACAAAAGTATTGTAATATTACGCGCGTCGTCCAGAGGAAAAAATTGAAAAGAATAATAAAAAAAAATTGTCTTTTGAAAATCCTCCGCGGACGCGACGACGCGCGACGGTCGGAACAGCTCCAGGATTCGGTCGTCGGTGACGTCACGACGATAATAATATTATCGAATGATATCAAAGGGGATTTTACAAACGTGATTATAATTTATTATTATTATTATTATTATTATTTCATACTTATTTTTATTATCATCCCCTATTATTTTATCGACCGACCGCCGCCGTGGCGCTTTCCGGTGAAAAGCCCGTGCGTCGCCGACGACGACGTCGTCGTCGTCGACTGGCGAGAAACTGTTGTCCGCCGCCGCGCACGGGTTTTGGCAACGAGTCATCTGGCCGTCGTCAACATAGCGTGTATGAAATACGACTCTGCACTAACACACACACACACGCACAAAACTCAACCCCCGGCGACGACGACGACGACAGTATTGTATATAATATCTGCGAGTATATTATTATTATTAAACACAGTATAATATACGTATATACCCACCCGTACGTATATCGATCGGGAATTTATAAAACATAAATATTAAAAACAACAACGCCTCCCCACGATAAGTCGGCCGCATGATAATAATATCGGTGTGAGTGTGTGTGTGTGTGTGCGCGCCGGTCGATTGCAGGAAAACTCGCAGGGCGTCCGCGGTGAATTACGACGACGACGACGACGACCGTACTATATATATTATATAATATCTCGGCGGGGCGCGCGACGCGTTTAAACGTACGGCGAGGTAAAACTCGACACACGCGCGTTTTCTTTTTGGACGCGATCGTATAATAATAATAATAATGGATCGTGTGTCGGGGGAAAAATCGACGCGATATTTTTCCCGAGCTGGGAGAAAAGGGCGCCGCGCCGCCGCCATCCAGTCGCCGCGCGTCCAAACCTTTATTAGTTTTCCTCGGCGAGGATTTTTACACGCCCCGACGACTGAATGAACGCGATCGCGCACGTACGAGAGGATAAATTCAAGCTTCGGAAAAAACGGTGACTGACGTGCGCGCGCGCGCGTTCGGCGAGCATAATTTCATCGAATCTCGCGGTAGGTTTTTTTCGTAATTTATTCGGAAAACCGTCGGGACGTCGTCGCGGTCGTCGCGGCCGATTGGACCTTATAGTCTTCCGGTGTCGAAACAAAAGAAACCCACCGCGCGAATAGCCGCGCAGCTCGCCGATTCGGTCGGAATCTAAAAAATTCGATAGGGCCGCGAGAGAGACGCCGCCGCGCCGCGCCGTGGACCGCGGGTGATTTCAAAACGCTGACGCGAGAGTCCGCGTCACGGCCGTAACGCGCTAGGGGAGTGGAGAAAAGGGACGACGTTTACGGTTTGCACTAGAGTAGTAGAAGACTGCGGCGAAACGACCGACGACGGTGTAATAAAATGTGCCGCCGGCGCTCGTTCAACGCCCGGTGGAATTAATTGGTCGTAAGAGACGACGGCGGCGGGAGAAAAAATAAAAATCCTCGACAAAGCCGACGCGGGAAAACTGTCGTCCGAGTCTGCGCGAAAACGGCGTCACCGCGCGCGTACAAAATATAATGTACGCAATAATACGCGTAAAAATACACGATCGCGGAAATGTCGTTCAGGTGGCGCTCTCGACCATCATAACGGGGGATACACCTGAGCCGGATCGGGTGGTTCGCCTCCGTCGCGGTCGAAATTTCCTTTCGGAGACGGCGGATAAATGGTCCGCGCGCATTACGGCGGAGTGCGCACACATGGCGTTTTCAAAAGGATTATAAGGTTCGGAGCTTATACTTATATATATATATGACTTTACGACCACCACGGCGCGACTCTACTGTATAATAATATGCCGTTGCTTACACACGTACTTCAGTCGCGCGCGCGCGTGTGTGTATTCGCGAAAATAAAACCGCACTGCGACCCTCTAACGTGTCCTTATCACTCTCTCTCTCTCCGTCCTCGCGTTTCTCCTTTTCTTTTTCTCCCCGCGTTACGTTTATACAGTCGCGAACGCCGCGTTTAAGACCGACTCACTTCGTGAACCTTGTTTGCGAACCGGAGAATTTTCAATTTAACGAGACATCGTTTCGCCCGTCTAATGTCATTATATAGTATAGTGTCTATGCGTCATGTCCAAACGCGATTCATACGTGCACCGAGAGTACTGCTCTCGTACTCGACGTGGACGAAAAAAAACCGCGCGGTTTGTGTTTTTTTTTTTTTTTGAAACTTTTCGACGGCCTCTGTTACTCGGTGAAAATAAAATTCGATAACTTAACGTGTGCGTACACGATAAATAATTAAAACCGTTCTGGTACTTTTTATTTATTTCGAAATTCTACCGGATCTATTAGTTTTTTTTTTTTTTTTTTTACGGAAATCAGATGGGGCAATCTAGAGCCAGGCAATCTGAGTCTTATAACGAACTTTTTTATTATTGTACTCGAATACGTGTCTGGACCGGACAAGTTTCCGGACGATTTCGAGTCTCGTAAGCGATTGAACTTTATAATATATCCACCAGAGTCTTATATAAGCGGCGCGCACTGTATTAATATCGAACGCACGTCTATCGCACTGCCCACGTCGCGTCGACCCGCGGCTCGTAACGAATGAAATCCTCGTCTCGGTGAAAAAAAAAAGAAAAAAAAGAAAACTTTTTCCGAACATTCGGATAATCGTTACCACGTCGGACCGCGTATTACTTTATTTATTTAACACAATGAACGCCGAGCGACTCCGGGCCGTACGAGATTTAAAAGAAGAAAAAAAAAAAACAATAGTACCATATAGTGAAACGTCGTCGGGGTCCCTCGGCGTGTCCCCCGGTCTCTGGTGAAATTAGTTTGTCCTAACGCGAGTAAAGAAAAAAAAAAAATGTCGCTTAGCCCGACATTTTATCGGGCGCTCGGAGTCGTTTTCTTATACAGACGTGTAACGTCTTTGTGGCCACTCGACGACCCCCTCGTACGGAACGTGTGTGGAACGCAAATGTTTTTCACTCATATAATAAACTAGCCGAATTACCCGGCTTCGCCCGCCAACAGTTTGGCCCCCCGAAACGAGAGTGGTCGAGGCGTGAGATGCAAATGATATTACGTAATAAACTAATGACCAACGCAATGATCGGCACGATCATATTATTAAATTGATAAAACGTGATTTCTCCTCGGTAACTTGGGAAATTGAAAAAAAAAAAAACAAACGCGCATTCAGCCCGAACTATATTGATCAATCGTATCACTTACTGGTGAGATTTTCAATGGTGAGATTTTCAAAAAAAACCTTTTCCCCGGACTACCTGGACAAAAACTTCTGTTAGGCGTGATAATTTTGATACCACTTTTATTCAGCGTCTGATTGAAGGCCAAGTTGATGCGCCAAGGCTACTTGGAGAACTTAATTTTCGTATTCCTAGCAACACTAGGCTTCTGTGTAATTTTTACATACCCACCAATAAATCTAACTTTTCCAGGAATGCCCCACTTTCAAGGATGATGCTTAATGCAAATAATCATTTAGACTATTAACCATATAAAGTACGAAAGCTCACATCTTGTTTCACATAAATTACACCATGTTGTTGTTTTTTATTTACTTACTATTTCTTTTTCCTCTCTCTAATATTAAGTTAGTATAAGCTATGATTTGTTACTTACTGTTATCTATGTACTTCCTGCCTGTTAATTTTGTAATAGCCGGCCAGCATTGATTATAATAATAAATAAAAAAAAAAACAAAAAACACGTGTAAATAGGTAATAATATGTTTGTCTAAAAATTAAAAAAAAACAAAAAACCACTCATTTCATTATGTATACGACGGGATAATGTTTTGTCTCGTCTTGCAACCACAGCGATATCGATTCCGCCGTTCGCGCGTTCGTCATAACCGACTACGACGGGCGCACGTCCTTTTTAATCGCCCCGGAAAACTATAAGTCATTTGAAAGTGGAAACCGAGGGGTCCGTAATGGGTTTAGCGCGACAATAGATACGTCTGCCGGCGGTGTATGTAAATCACGGTCCGCGCGTAATAAGACATTATTCGTCCCGCGCGCCGGAATAGATTATCGTTCGGGCGCGGTGGCGGGGAACTGCACGGCATTTATGCGCTATAGGGTCCTCCACAACGAAGAAACGCTTTATTCTTTTCGGATCGCGTCCGCGTTCCGACGAGTCCTGTATCGGTGGACGCCGCGCCGCTCGAAATCGTATACCAGTTATTGCCTCTGAATAGTAGACGCGAACAGTTAAAAACTGAATTACAAATCACCTCCTGTGAACGGGATATTATATCGTATAATAATAATATAATAATGTGCTGACGAAATTGTACGAGCCGTAAAAATAACATTTGTCTTTTATGCGTTTCGTTTAGATTTTACACACAATAAATAATAAATACTTTTACGAATACAGTAGGGCATAGTAATAACTAACTTTTTATAAACACACGCGCACGTGATGCGATAAATAATGCGGATTTCAACGCGTGCACTCCGACCAATTGTTCTACACTCGTATATGTTATACATAATATATTACGTATTTACGCCCACTGATCTCTCACGAACGTCCACTTTGTAGAGGTTTTATCCAACAATCGCCTTTGAATTATCCATAACTGTCATTGTCGTCGTTTCGCTGTGTAGTCTTTTATCGGTGAAAAAACACAGTACGAATTGAGCTTTGAAGTTTACGATTTTTCACCACAGCTGTCTTCGTAAAGTGTAACTTCGCCATATTTTCAATTTTTTTTTTAAGCTTTTACAGTCCGTTTAGAATCTTCGCTGCCTCAACCACATCTTTCCACCTATCTCTGTCTTCACTATCTTCAATCCTTATTAATTCTTCTGAGACTTCCGTGAGATCCGTTTTCACTCTGTCCTCCCATCTTTGTCTTGGTCGGCCCCTAGGTCTTTTACCATTTAATCTTCCAATGAAAATATTTTTTGCAATACCGTCCGATCTCCAAATATGACCAGCCCATTCTAACCTTTTGCTTTTTAGACACGAACTTATAATGGGTTTATTGAACATTTGGTATATTTCTTGGTTAGTTCTTCTTCTATATTCCCCATTCTCAATTACAGGGCCATATATTCGACGTAGTACTTTTCTTTCAAATATGTTTAACTTCTCCTCATCTCCCTTAGTTACCGACCAGGTTTCACAGCCATACGTCAAGACCGGTCGTAAAAATCTGGAATATAGATATTCTTTTGACTTCCTGGACAAAAGTTTCGACTTAAACAATTTCACAAGTGCATAATATCCCTTGTTTCCTGATGCAATTCTCAATTTGATTTCGTTGTGCATATTGTTACGGTTGTTTATATTAGTTCCTAGATACTTGAAATCTGTTACTTGTTGGAATACATATCCATCCACTAGCATATCATCCAGAGCCCTCTCTTCTCCTGATACTACTAGGTATTTGGTCTTTTCTTGATTGACTTTTAATCCTATAGGTTCTGCTGCTTTGATTAGGTCTGCAGTTCTCATTTCCACATCAATTCGAGAACTACCAATTATTACGATATCATCTGCGTATGCTAAAATAGTGTTCTGTTCCAGAATTTCCATATTTTGTCTAGCAGGGAGAGATCTAATAATTCTAGAGCCAAATTGAAAAGTATTGGAGAAAGCGCATATCCCTGTCTTAGGCCAGCTCTGACTTCAAAACTTTCTGACAGTGTATTTGCAAATTTTTTTTCAACTTTATTTTCAATTACTCTATAAAAACATGTTTATGATGACATGCACACGCATAATTGTATAAAACAAGTTTGTCACGTCGCGTCGTCGTCGTCGTACTCGTTCCGGAAAGAAACGATATCCGATTTTCTATCGGCTTGTCTTTTTTTTTCTTTTCTTTCTGCACATTACGTCTATAAAATATATACTCTGCGGTAAACGGACGCGAGTTCGAAACTATTGACTTGTTGAAAACGACCGTAGGTTATGGGGGGGGGGGGGGGAAAGAAAGAAAGACGGATTTTCCGACGTTTATTCATGGCCTTTCGGAAAGCCTAAAACTTAGTTACGCCAATACGGCTCCGAGAAGAACGGACTGTAGGCCGCCAGTGCGCTTGGCAATTTGTCCGTTGCTCGGCGGAGCGGAAGAAAGATATGGCGTTTTAAAAGCAATGATTCATATCGGAGATAGCGCGCAACGAATCCTCGTACGATATTTTCCGAGTTTCTGTTGGCCGTCGGTCCGCGCGGTTTCACTTTTCGGATTTTCGCGTAGGAGGAGGACCGCACGAAATTCACCCAGACGTAACCGCGCGCGCGCGCGCGCGCGGCTAGAGCGCGACGACGAATCGTACGTATCGTTTTTTTGTTTTTTTTTCCGACCGAAAGACGCGAACGAGTTTTTCATGTTTTTTTTCTTGTTTTTCCGTATTTATTTTTCGCAAATACATTTTTATAATAATAATTCTTTTCGTTGTTTAAATGCAAAGTGCATATTATCCTATTTAATCGGTGGTCTACAGATTCTGTTTGAAAATCAAATGCTCGCGGGACGTTTTTTTTCTCTCCTGATAGTCACTGAACGTGTGTTGAAAATACAACGAAATTCTATATAAGTATTGGTGACGACGTCATTTTGGCCGGTCAGAAATAATAATTAGGAAACACGTCACTGATACGCGCGTAACTCGTATAATAGTTTAATGACTGAATCTTCTAAGAACATATACGGCGAGGAAGAAACTCGATACGAAACTACTGGAAGTTTTTAAAAGTTCTAGTGGAAATTCACATCACGATCGATAAGTTTTCAGACTCGGACGAAGGCCCGGATTCGTCTGAAATAGGTGTTTTGTTTCGTACGATTGATTTGAATGTCACTGGATAGAGGAGATATAGGATGTCGGCGACTTAAATTAGTTTCGAAAATTACAAAAAAAAGTTTATTTGTAACACATTTTTATTGATTTATTTTACTGTAAATACGTCGATTTCATTGGTTCAACTAATAAACAGAACATTAGTATGACGCGTGACCACCAACGCGTCACCGTAGTAAGTTTCTATCACAACGAAAACCGTTCTTCAGTAAAAATAAATATATATTAAATACGTATTTTTAAAAATTCAAATTTTTATTTTAAATTAATTTTTTTTAAAACACCTGAAAAATCGCAAAATAAAATGTTCATAATATTATGTTATGATTGTGTACTTGTATGAAATGAGTTATTTGCCGAATCGTTGAATTATGTGCTTTCCTGAAACGCCCACTTTAAACCAGATGTCACCGGAAGGTGGACCATACCTTAAACTCGCATAATCGTATGTTAAATAGTCCTATAAATCGCACGCTGAAGTCCTGCGACAAAGTTAAAACATTTCGAATTTCGTCACGACTCTTTACGGCCGTTACATACGCTTTAGACTACCGGCGATACAATATATTATATAAAACAATAACAATAGTTTGATAGTTATACTGTCGCGTAATATACTATATTGTATTTCACTGTGTATAATATTATTTATGTTCCGAATTCAATTTAGTCCCGTCTAATTTGAAATATCAAATTTCTCCGCTAAATTCACCCTGCTGCAGGATATTTAATGTTCGTTTCATAGAATAATAATCGAAGAAGAGGTCCTTGGACCGCACTCCGAGTCACTAGTTTTCAACGGGTATGTTTTTTTTTCTGACTCGCGTCCTGGACCTGGAAAATCTGCTGACCAATCGGCGAGGAGTATACGATCCAAGTGTTCGTATGAAGTATACGTTTATTCCGCGTCAGTTTACATCGTTAAGAACGATAACTTTATCGTATCTGCACTTTTGACTCGACACACACACACACACTTTTTCTGCACGTTTAATACGTAACTTTCAGGGTTTCTGTATTTCCATAGAATGTTACGTTCGCGTCGTGTATCGTCGAGTATAAATTGTTTATAAAGTCGAAACGTTTTCGAAACGGATATCATTTGGAAAACCACCGGCTTCGGCGGCAAATTGAAAACGCAAAACAAAACGTACCGACGACTCATAAGTATTGACAGCCGTTCGCGGTCACGGCGAATATTCGAAGGCGTAACGACGACGCGCAGGTTGTAGTTTCGTCACTACGATTGTTTACCGACGACGATTGATGGAAGAAATCGTGCGATTTCGCTGGGTCGCAGCAGTTATTTTCGTACGGGTCCTGCACACGAACAGCGGAGTCGCGCGCGCCGGATAAATCTCGGCCGGCTAGCAGACGCCACCCCCCGAAACACGCGATAACGGTGAGAAAATGGTGACAAATTGTCTTAAAGTTCCGCCGCAAGAGTATGCGCGCGCGGGCGCCAGCTGCTGCGGAACTTCCGCACGCGCCGCCGCCGCCGCCGTCTGAGGTTAGGTAGCTCTCCGCAAGTCCTCTTCGCACTAACTACGTCGACTCGAACTAAAAGTCGCACGTTGTCGAGTCGAGTTCGGCTCCAGATACCGTATTTTCGAGTTCCGAGTTCGAACAGTCGAACAGAACTTTCGTGCGTTCGGTCCGAGTTGGAAATCCAATAGTCAATCGCACTTCGTAAATAGTCCCGATTTTCTTTTGTCGTTTGATTTATTGTTAGGCAGTTTAGAAAATAATTCGATACACGTGAAACGCCGACGTAATTGCGCGATCGGATCTGAAACATAATATCTGTTATAAAATCAGAACTTAATTCTCAATAAATATACGACATTTTACCATGAAAATCAGCTATACTTAGAATACTTTCTTTTTTTTAATATTTTATTTTCATTTTGCTTTCGCCGGCGTTCCACAAACACAATGTAATATTGTATACTATGCCTATTAAAATATAATAATATAACAATTAACGTTACAATTTAATAAGAAAATAACTGTACAAAAACCAAACACTGCAATAATATCGAACATCGACTTTTTTTTGATTGAATACTTTTTAATCGGCGATAAATTGCTCGAATTTAGAAATTAGAGTAGAAAAAAAAAAGAAAAGAAAACAACACAAAACCGATCACTAATTTTCACGTCAACAGTATGCGGTCGACGCGACGGCGCCCACGGGTCTCGCGCCAGACTCGTTTATAGATTTTTCGTTGATCAAAAGCGGTAACGTTTTATCCGCGAATATCGAATTCACCCACACGTAAAACCGAAATCCCTATCTATGTATCGTATTTTTATTTTTTTTTTGTTCTGACCGTAAAATAAATATTTTGATATTATCTCCAAAGTATCGATTATTAACGCGTTAACGTCATTCCGTCATGTTTTATTATAAACTCATATTTTTAACAAATTTACCAAATTATTTTAATAAATTTGAATAGTACTATTTCAATACAATATGTAAAAATACAAATCGAATTAATTATTTTCGCGTTAAATTAAAAAAAATCGACGAAATAGGTGTCGTTCGTTCAATGATAGTTCGATATGAAAATATGTTCACGCCGCCGCACAGTGGTCCAGAATGCATGTTTAGCGCGTCGAAATTAATACCGTATACATTTTTGGTTAGAAAACTGTGTGATAGGTCACATTATATGTTTAAAAGGTCACTAAATCCAAATTTAACTTTTTTTTTTAAATTAACCCATTATTTAGAGAGTTAGAGGGGGGGGAGGGGAAGGGGGGTATTTATTTCAATTTTGTAAAAATAATATTTTTACCGCCGCCGCCGCGGTCAGTCAAAAACTGACATTGAAAAAAATACTTAAAATCGTTGTTTATTTATAAAATTAAATATTTAAACATTATAAACATTATAAAATATTAAAAATTCAGAATCTGCTTTACATACAAGTTCTCGTGAGGTCCCGTGATCCTATTGGACAGTTATCCGAGGAAGCGCAAGAGTCACTGAACAATGACTATAATATACGATTCCGATAACAAATACAGATTAGTTTAACTTTCTTTTGATAACATAATATTATGATCCAATAATAATAGGATTAAGACCTCAGAGTAAAGTATTACAAACTGAATTACCTCCAGATGCTAAACATTTATTGGATATTGAAAACTCTGAAGGTCTGAACGAGTCTAATGAATACGACTAGTAGTGATCAGTCTTAATTTTAATGTTCGTTAGTTATTACTATTACTATAGTTAAATATGTTATAACATTTTTTTTTTAAGGAATATTAGTTTTATATTAAATAAAAATAATGTATTTTAGTGTATTTTAAAAAAAATATATAAATTAAATAGGCTAAATATCATATTATTTTATATTTTCGTCCGGCTAGAAGTTTGATTCCTCCCACTGTGCGCCGCCGTAACGAAATTATACCCGCCCGCGTAAAACTGTTCGGGGCGATCGCCTCGTTTCCATGGCGCCACTGCGGATCGAAAGTTTTCATATTTGGGCCGCTATAAACCGCGATTATTTCGATCGGTAAAATATGAGTGTCTTATCTCTCGATCGTAGTAGTACTTACCTCGTGAGTTCGCTACGTATGTGTTGCACGCTCAAAGACATTGTTCTTTTATCTCTTCTCACTGGCTACTACTACGTACTATTATCGACACGTCCATTAACCATAATTTTTGGATGGGTGTGTTTCGCGAGTCGTTAGTCGAGTTCTTACAATCCGTGTGTAGGTTTTATGACGACGACGTCTGCGCGATTCAAACGAGCGTTTTGCCCGTTATTGTTGTCAATAGTATGAAAGCGAATAAGTACGGTGAATAGTACGGAAAGAAATTCGGGTCAACGAACAAAAAAAAAATAAAAAAAATACGACGTCTATGAAAAAGAAGAATTTAAAAAATAAATAATATCCGCCCGACTCGAATTCGTGCGCGTCGATATACGTATTTCAACTACGTCGTCGTCAGTCTGATATAATATCACTGCAGTTATTGCACGGTATTATTTCATGTGAAAAGTCGACTTTTCAGCAAACGTTAATAATTATAATATGAATTTAATTTTTATACAAACGCACGACGGGAAATTAAGTCGAATCTATCCGTTGGTTTTGATAAAATGTCACGCGACGGTACGTTCGCGCCGCGTAGTATGCAAACTATAAGTACCAGAGCGCGTTTCGCAACGATTGTGAAAATAAATAAATCGAAATCTTTAGAAATACGTAAGCGATGCGTATTTATTTTCTATATTATTATTATTGAATAGATTTATCTCGGATACTTTGCTTAGCCAAAAGAGTAGATATTTTTTTATGTATAGAGAAATAAAACTTCGAATTTCGATCGATATCGAACGTCTGGTAAACATTTCGGTCGTGTTGTAAATTCGAGTGAAGGAACGACGCCCGAGAAACGAAATCGATCGTAAAGCAGCAAAAATAACCGAAACAGCGATTTCGCCAAAAGTGGCATTCGAAAATTCTATAAAATTCATATCTTTCGGGATGGCCCTGTGTGTACGAACGGGTAAACACTCGTACGAATTCTTTCATAATATTATATTAATTCATTGTTTGGAAACGACAAAGAGCCAAACCGTTTCGATGTAAAAAAACAAATCGTTTTCTACTGATTTTACTGTTTTATTACTCGAAATAATAACACCATTTAATTCGTTAATATTTTCGCGCGTGTTTAAGTTATTTTACGCGTACACTTTTGAAAATGTCGACGCGACGAGTAAATACAAATAACGAACGTAAACAAAGTAACCACACCGTCCGCGACGAGCACACAAATTTATACATAACGCGCGCGTCGCGCGCTTACCGTCCGTTTACTACAGACCGCGGCAAAACACGTGGTATTATCGCACCACTCTGAAAGTTGTCCGCCGCGTTTTTAAAGACGACGATAATGTGTTTGCGAGAAGGACGACATAATAACATAGGACTGCACGTCTCCTTATGCCGCCGCGCGTACCACAAACTCGGCGCGAAGTGCAACCGCGACGCGTAACGACGACCGAGCGGTGTAATTATCTCCGCCAGGCTAATACGCCGAAGATGTTTAAATTATTAGACTACGCGTTTCTTGCCGCGTTCGGATTAATTTGAATTAATATTATTAAACGCGCCGCCGCTCCGTCGCCGCGGCGCGGCGGCGTCTCGCGAGCCACGCGGTTCTCGTCCGGTGGGCGCCGAAAAAAAAAAACAACGTTTATATTAGAATATTAGTACGATTTGCCAACGCCGCCGTTTTACTGTGCGACGACCACGTTCTGCGGCTCGATCGAAAAAACGCGGATTTCGATCGAAAGGACCGAATCGACGAAATCGCGATATTGAACTTTGACTTTATTTTTTATTTTTTTTTTTTCAATAAAAAACTTTCCAGTAATTATTTCGTCTGTTTAACGAATCGCATTATAATATTCGACGGAGACTGTCGACAGTTCTGAGTCCGTCAGTGATTTCCACTCCCTCGCATATTAATTAAAACGTTTAGTTAGTCGGAGACGTTTGAATTGAAAATAATTTATTAATTTATTTCCTCCGAATTCGATATGATATTTACTTATTATTATTATTATTTTTCGATTCTTCGAGTCACGGTGTATTCTTTGTACAGACATCATTGTCTGGAAAGAAATCAAAACACTCGTTCATGAGGAAACACGCGAACAACACTGGGAAAACTTTCGATTTCTCTCGGGAGAAAAGAAGATTATGGAAAAACAAATAAAACGTAACTTTCGCGGAACTACGAATCAAATTAATTATTTTCGATTGTAACATTGTGTTTGCGAATATCCAGTCGTAAGTATTTATACAACTACTGACGGGTAGAGGGCACACAAAACTCGCGCGCACACAAAACGACCGTGTAGTGGGCCTCGAGCCGCGCACCCATTCTCTCGTCATTTCGTCGGAAACGCTTTGGGAAAGATCGAGAAAACAAACAGTCAATTTTTTTATTATTGTTTTTTTTTTTTTTTTTAAATCGTCCTTTATGTGTCGAGTGCGTCCGCCGTTTTCGCTTTCACTCCGAGCACCGCGCGTATTCGAGGCTTTTACGGCCGTCAAAAGTAATATTCTCTCCGCGTACGATTCGGTTCCGCGCTCCGTTCTAGTCCATCGCCCGTCCAAGGCGTACGGTATCTATTTTCTGCCGACTGTGCCCAGCCATCTGCGTCGGAATCTTCGCATCGGCTCATCCCGCGCCGTTCCAGTCATCACCGGTTTCCATCATTCCGTCATCCGCTCGCCGCGCGCGCGCGCGGACCGTTCGATTCGCGTATTATACGCTCCTATCGTCGATAATCGCACCGCGGGGTTATCCTTCGATACGGATCGTCCGCCCGAGCTTTAAATCCTTCCCGCCCGCCCGTCCTTGATATTTCGCATCGGAATATTCGCTCGTTTTTCTTTATTTTCCTTTGCAAAGACCACACAGCGAAGTGTTCTCGCGGTTTTCTCTCGTGAAACACTCTTCCTCGGGACAAATATACACCCGTGGCCGTGGTCATCGATAAAAAAAACTTAGAACGTGATTATGCGATAGTGAAATAAATAAACAGTCGTCGAGTCGTGAACTTCAGAGACTTTATAGTGCTGTAAACCACTTTTTAAATCGATCGAAAGCACCGGCGGCGGCCGCGTTGGTCCAATTAATCAAAACGAACGTTGCCAGTTTAAAAAAATGTTACCGTTTTGTACTTTGTTCTCTCTTCTATCTCCGTTTAACGTGAAAAATAATTTGAATATGAAAATATGTTTGAATCGCTTTTTCCAGGTCAGTTGTTTGCAAACGTTTAACTTGCTCACGACATTCCATACTTCGGCCCAAATTATATGCGACAGTGCATAAAAGTAATCGACAATACACATAAACAATCGAAAAATCACACTTTACAGCCAAACGTCAAATAATAGATAAAGTTCTATCAAAAGAAAAAATAAACCCAATAGTTATAATAATTATAATGAATACGTTTTAGAATTAACTCGTTTATATAGTGGTCTGATTTATTTTCCGTTTATATGATAATTAGTTTTCAAACCATTCGTTATATTATGCACCGGAGCAACAAATCCGTATCTATTCATCTACGAGCGAAACCAACATATTATTATTATTATTATCATCGTCTTACTTTGACGAGCTATCAACGCCTTCATTAATAATAATTGATTGTGTTGTTCGTATCGCGTGCGTTATTCATAAAGTGCACCATTGTTCCGACTCAAACAGTACGATACGTTAAATGTATTAGAGGTCTTAAAATTACGAATTGTGTTCGCTGCGTATATGCGTCGGCGTAGATCGAATAGTGTCATGACGAAATCGACTGCGGCGCGATATCGCTCATAACGGTTCATAGCTACAATATATTTTGTACTTTGAAATGAAGTTTTTTTTATTTCCGTTCGCGTTAGAATTTATCAGTTCACGCTGACGACAAAATATTGCGGTATTCTTAGCCAACACTGTAAATAGTCCAACACCACGGGCTTATTAGTTTTTTGTTTTTTTTTTTTCAAGTTTCGAGAGCAGCCGCCGAGTCGACGCGCTTTTCGGTATATTTCCTGTTTAAAGTTGACCGAGCTATGAAATTAATTTCATTTTCGAACCGGTTTGAATACGGTTGTCATCTTATTATAGCGTTCGTATTTTCACATATTTTGACGATTTGTTTCTGTTAAAGTGTGTACACTTTGAAAAGTCGGATTCAAATGACATCGATAGATTAGATGGTTAATAAGTGAAACGTTATGATTTCAAAACGTTTTGGTAAATTATTACCTTTATTATTGCTTATTATGTAAGGGTGGGTTGTACGTTTAAAAGTCAGAAACGATTGTCTTTCTTTTCGGACTTTTCCTGGAGTGGCTTTCTTGAAATATTGTCCGTGGCCCTATAAAATATGGAAATCGAGCGTGTGTAAGTACACGGTGAAAAAATATGACAACGCGCGTGCGGCACGTAAAACAACAGGAACTCACGTCGCCGACGACCAAACGATTTCGAAAACACTACGCCGCCGACGCGGAATGTCGATGATGAATAATAAACACGTGACGACAATGTTAAGCTTCGACGTTTACTGAACGGTGACCACGTATAGGCGTATTTCAGCGGCGAACCCTCGTCTCCCCAAAACGCACAACGGTCGCGTTGATAAAAACGTGTTGTCTCGTACAGCAGTCCGATCGGAATACATAATCGCGTCGAGTCGAAAAATCACATCATATTGAAGTTGTTGGCCAACATACGTGTTACACGTCGCGTTTGATGAAAACAAGTCGGTCGCGCGATCGCCAGGGGAAACGCGAACCGCCGTGTTTCGTAGATTTACGGTTTGTTTTTAATAAAAAAAACCAAAAAAAACCAAAAAAATAATAATAAAAAGCAGATGAAATCGAGATAAATACGAGCGGAGGAGGATTCCGCGTCACACATCTGACGAGATATTATAATCGTCTCAATCTGACCGACGAAAAATTAATGTTTGGCAATTAAACGACACGCTCGAACGGCGGCGGCGGCGGCAACGTCCCCCGGGAAATCCTTATCCCGAAAACGCTCGTATACACACCCGTATATTTTAATATATTATTATTATTATTATTATTATTGTTCCGCGAGTGTGTTTACTTGAAAAAATGAAAAATGAAAAATGAAAAAAACAACCGAAATTAATAATAATATTATATTTTTAAACGTACGCGCGTATGCGAGCGCGTGTAATGCCGAAACGACAACAAGGTCCGCCTCTCTCGGTTTATCGCGCGAAAACAAAAATACGACATAAATCATAGCCGCTGTACCCGCGGCGGTGGCGGCGGCGGCGGCGCACATAGGAGTATTTGTATGAAAAAACCGCTTAAAATTATTTAATGCATTTTTTCGCAACAAAATCAAATAAAATATAACATTTGATCATAATTTATTATTTTTAACAGCAAAAATTAAAGGTAAAGATTTTTTTTGCAAAAAAAAAAACAAATTTTTTTTAAAAAACTACTTTTCTTCATTTTTTTCACTATTTTTGTTTTATACTCCTTCACTATTTTCATTTTCATCTTCTTCATCGTCATCATTATTTTCTTCGTCATCTTCGTCGTCCTCATCATCGACTTCATCGTTACTGTTCTCAGGTTGAAGTAAAGTCTGTTCACTTGCGACCATTAAACTGACTGCTTCTTGCGAAAAAGGCATAGTTTTTTTGTGCTGCCTTGGTCTACAGCTGCTTAAATACGGGTCTGAACTTAGTAATAGTCTCTGTAATATGTCTCTGTTACAGTCCACTCGTGAAAATTTTCGAGCAAAATTTAAACGGTATTGTCGATAGCATTTGTTGCGTGCCTCAGCTGCCTCCTCGGATAATTGACCAATTGGTAGTATGGCACGAGTTATCACTTCTGCGCCATGTATCAAAACTTTGTGTAAAGTTGGTGACATGGGATGCCAACCATACAAATCGACATACATTTTTGCTGTTTCGTGGGAAAATATGTCAAATTTAACAGCATCTATGCTGTGGCCACTCGAAATCACTTCAAGAATAACTTTTAATCGTTTTATTAAAACCAGATTGATACCAGTGATTCGAGAAGAACATTCTGGGTTGGCAAAAAATCTTCTTGACGTATTGCCATCATTTGTATTCCCAAATCCAGCTTTGGGAATATCTACCAAAAGTCCCATTTCATCTTTAAAAGCTTTTTGTATTTTTTCTTTTGTTTCCTTAACAATTTTTTTATCTTCAGTTAATCGTACTTGCCACTTCTTTAATGGTATTTTATAAGCTACATGAAGTAGTAATTCGAAAAATCGAATTCTAGCATGAAGAATTGATAGTCCAAACTTAAGTGCTTCCATATCTATTTTTTTTGCTTTGACTAATTTATTAAAATCTTTCGATGTCTGTCCACAAATATAACATCTCATTGTTGAAGCATTATCAGTCGCTGCATTACACACTTTTCCGTCAACCATAGTGAACATCATAGTATGATTTATTTTGCCTGTTCCATTAAGAGTGATCACCTCTGTTTGTCTAAGATCCTTGATTTGGTTTTCAATGTATGCAATTTCTTCTTTGGTAACATCTTTAGATTCAGTGATTAAACGTATGCGAATGGGCCTGCAGAATTTAGTAGAAGAAGTAACTGGGTTTTGCCATATAGTTTTCTTTTGTTCTCCATTAATCATTACAACTAATCTTAAAGGAACAAACGAACTTTGGAAAATATTTCCATCACTATCATTGCTGTTTTGAAATTTTTGTTTATACTGTGTCTGTTGCGACCCGTCACATCCCCATTTTGATATCAACACCATATTTTGCTTTTCTTCATCAGAACATGTATCTACTACCTCTTTAATGTATTTAAAAATGCGTAGTGCAGTGTGATCAAGTAATGCTTGAAGCTGGACTTCGGAGTAGGTTTCAGTGACTATCATCGATTCCTCGTCAGGATAACATTCCTTTTTAGCCTTTTTTATCAATGAATAGCAGGGATAGATGTTTTTGCTAGCACCTTGAATTACTTCCCACTGTCTTCGGGTAAAGTTGCCTTCTACGAAAATTGCCAGAGCCTCTTGAGGAGTAAATTTTCTAACCATTGATAGATTAGAAGCATTATCAATAACTTTACGAAATTTTTTAGCTCTAGTAGGTGTAGAAGTAATATCTCTAATAATTTTTGCTGCATCAGTATTTCCTGAAGTGCGCTGACTCACGCTAGCTGCATATGTCAACTCTTCAAGTGGTACATTCTCACGTATTTCTTTTGTTTTTCGACGCTTACTGCAGTCGCTTAGCTCTTTAAATGATTTTGATGGTCGGCCAGATTTTTGTGTCTGCTCTACAGACCAGTTGGGTAGTTTAATGGTAGATGTGAGCCATTTCATATTGTTTTTTAAAAACCGCTCATCTTTATAACTCGCGGCTGTCCATTTCTTCTTAAAATCACTTTTAAAAAACTTCATAGCGTGACTTAAAATATTTTTTTCTTCTTCTGGACATTTTGTCAATTTCATAAGGTCTTCTTCCAACAACGAAAACTTTTCCTCTAATTTTTTTCCTTTAAAATGTTTTAACATATCATACAACTGTCTTCGGGAAAATACCTTTAATGAAACTGAAGAATCTGTATAGTAAATCACAGAAAAAATTAAGAAAGTTAAACCACCAATTTTACGAGAATTTTTCCATAAAACCTTATTACCTTATTAAAGTCTAACGTAAAATATTGGTAATAAATCATATAAGTAAGATAATATCACATTTTTAGCATTTTCTACCGAAAATTTAAAATTTTATTTGGTGAAAACTTTTAAAAAAATGATATATGTATTTTCAATATATTTTAAATTCTATATTTGACCCAAAAATGGTTTAATGATTTTGAAACTCTAGTCAAGTCTATATAAGAGTATTTTTAATATTTGATAAAAATTAAGAGTATTAGCACCATTATTTTTGTATTAACAGGTAAATATCGAAATCAAATTTCACGAAAATCTCGTCTACAGAAAATCTTACCGTACTTTGATCGGTTAGAATGTATAACGGCGGATACAAGCGGACGATTTTATGATAGTTTATAATTGAGACATGTCTTATATTTAAGCCCGTAAATAAAATAATACCCGACAAGAACATACTTGTAATCAAAAACATTATTATCTAATAATATTAAGTTAAAATGAACACCCAAATTAAGCTTCGTATACATCGTTTTTAAATGTGCATAATGTAAGGAAAAAATAATAATTTACGTTTTAAAATAGAGTACATACCTCCTCTTTCCATTTTAAAATAATTTTTTGGTTCCAAGTTCAAACGAGTTCATACAATGTTCACGAGAATAAATAATATAAACGAAATTTTGAGGACAAAATAAATGCGATTTGGATAATGTGTGGATTTCGACTGGTATTATGACATGTGTCAAGCTTGTGGGATATTCAAACGACTATCTTTAAACGAACCGGTTAGGTAGCTTAAAGAATATTAGTATTGATAAGCTTTTTGAATTACTTTTTGATAATGACTTTTAAGCAATTATATTATATAAATACTCCTATGTGCGGCGGGCGGAGCCGGAATACATATACGGCCGTTTTGTATTCATCGTCGTCGGGTTAACCAGTGGATGGCATCATTTATTACCAAAAGCACCTCCGGCAATCCCCGGAATTCCTCTCCGCCGCCGCCCAGCGCGAGTCTCGCACGTGAACTCTCTTTCTCTCTCCGGCCCGATCTCCGCACCCTCTCTCGATCTCGCCCCATACTCCTCTCTTTATCTCGGTATCTATCTGCCTCTCTCTCTCTCTCGCTTAATATCTTTCTCTCTCTTTCTGACACGCGCTCGTTACTTCCTTCGAATTCGCCCCCGATCCTCCTCTTCCGACGGAGGCGCGGACGTCATCTCGAGCGCCCGCGCCGAAAAATAATATAACATATAATACACGCTCGGAACGCATTATTCGCTTTCGGCCCAAAACGTATACCGGTGCCGAAACGCGTTTATCGACGAGTCACCGCGATTTCCCGTGCTCGCGAACGAGGTGGTCCGCTACGGGCTGCTCGGACGGATTATCCGTTTCGTAAGAGGCTTGGTAAAATAATAAAAATAAAAATAAACAGGACTAACAGGACTCGACCCCAACCGCCAGGTGGTGGATTTAGAATTTCTCGATTCGAGGGGCGCGGGAGAAGGTCGAAACCATAATAAAATTCACTATTTATTTTTCGATTGGATATGTCTTCTCGGTTTCGATTTAAACAAGCAATAATTGGAGTTATCTCGGAACGTCGTCGATTAAAACTATATTAGTTTAGATTAAAATAACAGAAACGGGCTGAAACGCGTCTCGAAATGCAATTTTATCGGCTTTAAAATATTTACAACGAATGAAATATTTAAACGCACAGATCATATATTATTATAATAACGTGTAGACTATTCGGTTTAATTGAAATCGACACCTATTGTGAAACGAACACGTTTGAATTGGATTGGCGATGGAAACGCGTACAAAACGACGCGAATGGTTTTGACACGCTCGTCCGTCGCACGCTCATTCGATATATTAAAATGATAAAAAAAACAATGCACCGGCAATATATTGTTACGTTGAAGTAAAAGCGCCGCCGCCGCGCCGTCGGTCGATTCGTGACGGTGAGATCTCGATATCGAATTGGAATTATAAATCGAAAAAAAAAAAATTTGAGAGTAAATATTATATTGTGATTTCGCACTCGGAAACCGCCTCGTTCGTCGCGATGCACTCTGTTCGAATCGTCTCCAATCGACCGAACGACGAGCCCGCGCGTTCGATTTCGGCCGAATTTTTCATTCAATGTGCCGGAAATAACCGCTGCGTCGTCGTCGTCGTCGCCGTCGCCGTGACCGATCGCTTCAGCCACCGCGCCGATGCCGCGTCAGGATGTAAAAAGTTTTCCATCTCTCCCCTTTCCTTCCTCTCTCTTAACCCCACACGCCTCTCCCTCTCGCGCTTAAATTAAAAGTAAAAAATCGACCCGACCTTTTTCGCTTGTTCATTATGAACCGTTGACTAATCGACTGCATAATACACACGAGAGCGGTAGGTAGCTGTGCGCCACGGAAAACAAAAAAAAAACTAAAAAAAAAAAAAAAAACCCAGCCTCCGAGGTCTTTCCCTTCTCATTCTTCCTCGTCTCTGGGCCCAACGAGAAGAAGGGAAGAAGTAATTGGAAATTTATGAACGTTGTAACAGAGCAACAACGTTGCACAATTTAAGCCACGGTAAAATCGAAATACCGCTCTTTTTCCGTGTCTATAAGGAGAACAACGAAACAACGAAACAACATCGTCGAATTACAATGGGAGAGAGTTTTTTTTCCCCTTGCTCTCGGTGCTTTTGTCGTTGTAACAAAATAAAAAAGAAAAACATTATTTTAAGGTCGTGGTTCGCAGACCGAGAGCTCCGCGAGAGTAATCTAGGGGCTGCGCGGACGACACGTTTGTGTCGATTCGAATTCGGATATTATTAATAAATTGTTAAATTCGCATTGACTATACGATTATTATTCGGAGCGTACAATATAAATATATTTTGTATTTATACGAGTTTTAAAGAAATTAATTTAAAAAAAAAAACCAACCGTCAAACTATATAATAGGTTTTATTTTTTCACGAGTCGTGACTTGCGGTTTAGAATCGGCCTTTTTAAATTCGAGTTCGGGAACCTCTGGCGAGCCACTCGACGGGTAAACGAAATGAATAAACGAAATAATTAAGTACGTCGAGCCGAGTAAACGATAAATCCGAGCGAATCGGTCCCGTCCGCACATTGATCGCGACGACGATCGCTCTTATCTACGGAAAACAGAAAATATCGCGGAGTTACGCGGCCGAATCGGTCGCGGCCCGTATACATATCCGAATTGGCTTTCAGATTACTCGAAAAGCGATTTTTCCTCTCGTTTTACACGTGCTCGGGACTGTCCAAAAACATAATACAGTAGTCACTCGATAATTCGAAATTCAGGGGACCGAGTTAAAAATTCGATTTATAGAGGTTTTCGATTTACCGAGTGTTCGAATAATCGAGGGGAAAAAAATTAATTCGTCAGTAAAAGTACCAGCAGTTGCGACATTATCGTCAAAGTGAACAAATTCTTCAAACGATACAGGCACTTCCAGTCTGTTCCATGTGCTTTCAACCAATTGTCTGTCCGTCCTTAATAAAACCACAAGTTCTGAAGCAATTCGCGATGGTTTGTGCACTAACATTTTCCCATGCTTTGTGTACCATTTCCATAGCAGTGAGTATAGACATTTCACATGGAACATCACCCATGCACGCCAACACTTATCGAACAATTTCCTACCGATACATCGTTTTAACATTTTTTATTATTCCCACGATTATTCGTGTTTAAAGAAATTCGAATTGTAGAGATTCGTGAAAAAAAAAATTCGAATTGTAGAGTGTGCCTAACCGACAGACATTTCGAATTATCGAGGGGACCGGAATACATGTATTTTTTTCTAATTATAGAGGTTTTTTCAGAGGACTTAGCGTTTAGTTCGATTTATGGAGTTTTTCGAATTATCGAGTGACTACTGTATAATGTACACACGTAGATATGGTTAAAAATTGTGTTTCTTCTGTTTTCTTCTGAAGATTGTAATTTCTAAATTCTAAATGTTAAATCATGTCACAATAACGTATTGTCTTGTATTTTTATCGTATTATTCATTCGTTTATTTTATCACGTTTTTTTTCATAAATTTCATTGTGTTTAACCGTGCAAACGCCGATCTGAATTCCGCACGACGAACGGGAACAATATAGTTTCTTCTATGACGCGACCAACACGATGACCGGTTTTCGTTGACAATGTTCGACAACTCGTCTGTACGTAAAAAAAAATCAAATACATATTTTAGTTCCTATAACTTCCGACCTCTAGCTTATGATAATATTTACGAGGCTATTTTTTTTATTTTTTTTTTAATGGCGCCCCATTAAATGTAAATCAATCTCGTTTTCATTTGTACACAGAGAGATTGCAGTACTTTCGAACAACAATCAAAATGCAAATGAACATTAATTCGATTTGTAAATTCAAAGTCGAAATTATGTATTTCTGAAAATGTATATTTTACACTCGTAATTACTCGTTGGTATATTTATATATATATATATATATACGTATATCACAAAGGCCAATATTAAATGTTCGTTTTAACGGGGCCGCCACGGATAGTCCATTAGGCTATTAAACATTGATTGCACCTTTACAATTTCGAGAGCCGCACGAATACTGCGGCCGAAATTAATCGACTGAAAAAACAAAAAAAAACAAAACCAACTTGTAAAAATAAACGCATTTACCCGCCGTTTGTTTGTTATCGTTTAACTTTGTTCGCGCGGCGAGCGAATTTCGATACGTTTCGAATTTAAACGTAATCGGTATCTACTATTATAAAGCAGGGTATCGACTACGCGCGGCTGCCTCGCGCGCCATGTTCGTCCGCGGCAAACCAGACATTTGCCGCGAGAGCCATATTTAGGTACTATACTTTTAAAGAGCGCGGCAGCCTCGCGCGGCAAGTGATCCAGTTGTTCGCCGAGCCCAGACCCGTTCAGTCGAAAATGATAAAACCGTCCCAACTGCTCGCGAGCAATTAACTGAAATTCCTTTGCCGCGTGTCTAAATACCGACACCATTTGGCTCGCCGCGCGGCATGTTCGACCGCGGCAATTTTTGAGTTGGCTCGCGCGGCAACCTGGTATCCATTTGTCGCGGCTGCCGCGCGAGCCTATGTTCGAGGGTTTGCCGCGCGTAGTCGATACCCACCTTAATATTCGGACTAGGAAAAAACGGAGTAAATATTTTTCCGTCGATATGGTCGTCTAAATAACAATCTAATACGACTGAAAAAGCACGTTCGATCGAATTTTGAAATCTAAAAAAAAAAAAAAGAAGCGAAAAAACCTACTGTGAAAAATATATCGTCCAATTCGAACGTACGTACGAAAAACCCCGAAGTCGACCACACTGAATTTTAACGATTTTGAATTTAATAAAAACTTTTACAACGCGCCGCCGCCGTAGTCTCGTAAGTCGAACGTTTAATTGTTATTAGTGTTATCGCTCTATAGTTGTTGAAGCACGGCCAATAAACTTTCAATTGACCCCCTCGCGCGCGCGGTGTTCGACTCGAATTCGAGGAGAGGAATGCAAGTCGGACTTGAAGTTTTTCGCAAACGACCGTTTAGAGCGACGACGACGTAAAACGCCGTACGTTTTGTCCGGACTTTTTTGATGGACTCGCGCGATGTTGAAAACATTGCAATTTTTTATAATAATATGCTTCCGCCGCGCCTCGTTTGGTTCCATCCTCCCGGGGGTTTTCGCACGGGGATTGTGATTGTTCGCGTGACGAGAGCGACTATTGTGTAAATTTTCTAATAAATTCAATCGATAAGAGGAAACGTGTCCCATACGTTTCGGGCGTTTTTCGTTTCCATATTGATGGCCGCCGTTTACAACCGTTTTTTTTTTTTTTCGGAACGTCGTCGTAAAAAAAAAGAAACGTAAACCCACACGACCGTCGTTTTTTATTTGTTGTTGTTGTTGTTGCAATAGATGTGTACGAGACTAAAGTCCGAGATATCGCTTCCGTTCGCTTTTATGTTTGTATTTTGTTTTCGATTTTCTTTATAGATCGTTTGTGTGTCGACGCGCAGCACCGTTTCGCGTTTGTTATTTATTTTTTTTTTCCATCAAATCGGATAAATAATAACCGCGGCTAATAAGGAGCCAAAATGCTCGCTAGCCGAGTTTACCTTTCCGCGAGAGGAAACGTCACATCAAAAGGAAAACGTAATTTCTCGACAAACGATCGCCGAATATTAAACTTTAAAAGAAAACTTATATACGGTCTCGCGAAAAACCCGTCTCCGTACAGGTCGGTTTGTAAATATAGTAGCGCGCGCGAATAAATACGAGTAATACGACCCAGAGTATGAATTACATTTTTATTACTTCGAACAATAATATATTAAGCGAGCTTGCGGAATTCAATTACGAAATGTATGGAATTTAATATAATATTCCGTGACACATTAACAACGGCACGCGGCATCTCGACGACTCGGAACTGGACGAATCGAAGAAACGAAAATCCCATTGAAATCGACCGCGCACTCGGCGGGTAGCTAAAACTATTCACCCGTTTCCGGCGTTTAGCGAATTGATTTTTCAATAATCTCTAGCGTAAGCTGAGATATATCGTCCTGGAGAAGGGTGTTTTCTAGGGATTTTCTCGGCTGAAATTTTCACAAAAATGTATACCGAGCGATACCGAAATATTCTCAAACACTTGACACTTTTAAGACTCGATTAAACCTTATTGAAAGTAACCGTATCGTTTTCTATGATGATGATGGATTCCGCCTGGTTATAGTTGTAATCGACAATAATACGATTAATACTTTGATTGAAAAAATTAAGGACGTTACACGGGCTTAGTTTCTTTTTATTCTTATTGAACTCGCGATTGAAAAAGAAAAAGAGAAGAAAAGCTATTGTCGAATTTGAACCCCGTTGACATTTCTCTGCGTTCGCTCGGCGAGTCGAGGAAATCAGTAGACTTTTCCGGGTTTGCTGCGTACGACGCTTTGAGTCGCTCGGCGTGATGACTATACCGATCGTTGGCAATAGTCGTCGCCGCCCGCCCGATACTTCGGCGAGATCGAAACAACGATGATAAATCGAAACGGCGATCGATGGCGGATCAAACGGGGAAAAAAACCGAGGAAAAAAAAACCCTCGACGGAACTCGCGTTAAAACGACGACGCGTCGTCGCGAGCCGATCGGATGTCTAAAATCTAATCTCCGAACGAGACGAATGCGCAGTTTTCGATACCGCGTCCAATAAACGTCACACCGTCCGGATTTAATTGATATTCGCCACACTGTTCGCGACGTAATCGGCGATGGGGGGGAGGGGGGGGGGTGCGAGGGTTAGGTTTTGTTTTCTCGCCGCGTGAAAAAGACGTCGTTTGAGAATAAAAAAATAATATAAAGAAAGAAAAAAAAAACCGTTTCTCGGCGGCGGCGCGTATTCACACTCGTGAGTCGAGTGTGTAACGAGCTCGTCACGTTGCAATCGTAAAGTGGTTTAAACTATAAAACTCGCTCGGTAATTGGTTATTCTGCGCAATGTGTTGACATAAATCGAACAAGACCCTTTTGGAAGAAAAAAGGGGTGGGAGAGAGAGAGAGAACTCTGCGCGCGTCGTCGCGGAGGAGGACGTCGCGGCCGTCGCCGCCGCCGCCGCCGCCGCCATTATCGTTATTCTGTCCGGCCCGCTGGTCAAGTGGTTAAGTCGATGTTTTGTTCGCGGCAATAAGACGGCGAAAGACAAATTGCATTTCGTACGGTCAACGAAATCGCAGTGTCCATCAATCAATGTTTAGTACGACGACAGTCAAACCTTTTTTTTCCCCCGTTTTTTTCTTTTTTTTTTTACCCCTCATAAAGTTATACGACGCGCGCTTTCTACTCGTCGACGCGACCGTTGCGATTACAATTTTCGCCGAGACAATGAAATTGTTCGAATTATCGATGCGACCGAACGGCAACGGAATTCGATTCGAGCGCGTTTTTTTTTTCTTCTTTTTTCTATTTTTTATTTTTTTTTATTTTATCGCAATTGTAAATTAACTCTCGCCCGCTCGGTCGAAACGGAATTCGCGCGATCGCCAAACGAAAATAAAATAAAATATATCGTACGAATACATTAACTTAATCGAAGAACGATATAGCGATTATAAAAACAGTCTAATATCGAGACTTTCGTTTGAAAATCATACTTAAGCTCAAAACGCATTTTGTCGTAGGATTTTTTTTTTTTAAATTAGTTTTGGAGATGGAGGGCACTGATGAACTTGGAAAAAATGTCCTTAATAAATACTCTGAAAATGACCAAAGTAACTGTGTCGGCCACATAAATAAGTGAAAATATGTTCAACGCAAAATAAAGAGAAAAAATTTATGTTTTCGATATAGAATTAAAATTATTATTATACGAAAGAGCAAGGCAAGTATGTTTTATCGACTGACACACGCAAAATTTAGTTTGAAAAAAAAACTCTAAATTAAAGTCTGAATAATATTGTAAAATTTAACAAATTTTTAGTTTGGTTAACGTTGTGCAGCGTTTACAGAAAAAGAGCAGAATTTATATCAGAATCCAATCTCCAGTTATTGTATATTATGTTATGAAAAATGCAAACGAAATTTACATCGTAATCTAAATAATATTGTACGCTGAAACAAATTTATCGTCTGGTCAGAGAGTTGAATAAATGTACAGAACTATAACAAATTTCATCGGAATATCATGTCGAGTTTTTATAATAATACTTTGTGATTATGGCCGAAAGAGCTGGTTCCACAGCTTTGAAATATACCAAACAATATTAATATTGTCAGCGCGCAATGTACTTTGTCGATAATTTTCCGACGAATTTCAGTTTAGTTCGAAATAGAGTTTATAATATGCGCGTTTGTATGAATAAATGTCGAAAAATTCTCCGAAAAAGGAAGGACATTTGCCAAAAATCAAATTAATTTATGTCAAATCGAAAAAACGGCGAGCTATTATAAATAGAATTATAAGGACGACGAAAATAATTTACATTTTTGAACTCGTAATAGTACGACCTATACAGTACAGCAATATCGTTGATTAATTATTGATATTATGTTATTTCATCGAGACCTTTTAAATCGTGATCGGATGCTCTGCGATTCTCAGCTAATAATAATAAAATCGTCTCGTTGTGAACAACGATTCCCCCGAAATTTAAAACAAATAATAATATTTATCTCCGACGAAATTGAATAGGAAAAAATTAAAAAAATAATAAACACGTCTTAAATAATATAAATCAACTTACCAACGGTCTTGTTTTTTTTTTTGCGTTCGCCGCGCCGGTGTGTTCGAATATTAACCGAAAATTTAAGTTTTACACTAATCACAACTGACGCGTATGCATTGTTCTCTTGGACCGAGTTCCATAATACGTATTATGGAAATACTAAAACCACGCAGTAATCAAACACGTGAAACACTCATCTTTTAGAGAACGATTTAATTCGTTTTCCGAGTGTTTAAAAACGGAAAATATAAATACGTAAAGCGTATCATGTACAAGTGTACAATATAATATGTGATTTTTTTTTTTTTTTTTATCAAACGAATATTCATGTTTAACAGTGACGCAAACGGCAAGTAGGGTGTACAAGTGTACATATTTTCTCAGAAAATAAAATTCCAAAATACCTTTTATCACCATCGTTCAGTATAGTTGTGAAAACACGACTACGTGTACCGTTTTATTGAAACGCGCAAAAAATTCACTCGTAGAAACGGAACAGAATAATATTTAACATTTCTGTTTATCGAGAGAGAGAGGGAGAGAGAATAAAGGGTAAATGGATTCGTGTAAGACGGATTCGCAGAATCGACGAGTTAGCTTCGAAGAAATATAGAAAATTAGAATTTTCCTTTTGAAAATAATAATTTAATGTATTAACATATTTATTATTTTTTTTCAATGAGCTTTTATAATACGTTTTATACATGCTGTTTTCCGTAATTCCTTTGAGAGTTGATTATTTTTTTCCAGTTATAAATCAAAGAAACGATTTTTAATTTACGATCAAAAATTACACTTACTACCGGACACTTATTTAATTTGCATAATCATTGCTCTGTTTTTCGCCATGACACTGGCGTAATATCGATTTATTTATCGTATTTTCCGTCGAAATCTGGGCTTACATGGATAACGTTTCTAAATACAAAAATAAAAAACGAAAACAACTTGAAAGTCCTTTCCTGGTGTAAAATCTACGGGGAGCAACGATTAACGAGGTGGGGGTGGGGGGGGGGTGATTTCCCCGATAATTTTCACGTCTAACCGATTGTTTGATAAAAATAATAAATCTAAACGTTTGTACACACACGCACACACACAAACGAATATTAAACCGTTAAACAGCGCTAAATATCATGTTTTTTTTTTATGAAGGGAATTTTAGTTTTTAATTCTATCAGACTATAAATTTTTAAATTTTAAACCACACGATTTGCCGCCGCGATATACTACGTCACACAGTTTTAAATATGAATTATTTTGGAAATCGAGGCGAACGTTTGCAAAGATACAAAAAATTAAAAAACGGGTTAGAAAGCGAACCATACGCGTTTATTTAATCGCGCGACCGTCGTCGTGTAGTACGTTGCATATTGCGTTTTGCAACATTGTCGTTAATTTTTATTCTTTTTTTGTATCGACTTCCATCTCGATGGCAAAACTTTAGGCCACAACGCGTGCGCGATACGTCTCGATTATAATACCTATCGATTTCCTCGATTCACTAGCTAATAATACGCGTTTCCGAGCGTTTTCGAATGCCAATAAGAACGTCGTCGTACGAAAAAGAACGGCGACGCGTCTCCTCTGACGACGCGACGGAACGAGATTTTCCGCGTTGTGGCTCGATAAAATCCCCGCGGATCGTCGTACCGTTTTTTTTATTTTTCACGTTTTGTCTTTCCGATTTCGTCGACCGAATGAATTGGCGGGCGTTCGTTTGTCATAATATTTCGCGTCGATTCGAGTCGATTTCTCGCGATTGTGTCTTCTCTCGACGGTCTTTTGTGTCGCGCGCGTTCGGCTGCGACGAAAAAGTCTCCGCTCCGCCGCCGCGCGTCCGTTTTTCGCGACGCGTTTTTCATACCGTCGTCGAAACGGTACCGAAGTCGCGGCTAAAACACCGCATCGTTTGATTAAAAAAAAATAAAAAAAAAAAAAAACGAGTTCACTGAAACAAACACCCAAAACACTTGGTGCGGACGAATGAATCGCAACCGCGAGTGACGCCGTGAAACGTCCGGCCTCGGAGATTTCGAATGAAACGTCTGAAACGATACGGTGAATTATAATATTATAACAGGTGTAGAGTTGCGCGCGTTTTGTACTTGGCCCGGTGCAACGCGGTGAGTGCCGCGTTTGAAACGGTTTTGATAAAATAACAACTGAAAGCAAAACAAACACGCGCGCGGCGGCGGGGAAACGTACGAATCGCGTTTTCTTTGTAAAACACTCGAAACATAATAAATAAAATATATATATATATATACGTTTAACAGCTGGTTCGGCGAACGTTTGTTCAGCATAAATATTTTCGTCGAAAATGCGTTTCTGATGTAAAAACATTGCGAGAAAAACATATTATTATTACGAATACATATTAATGTCGTTCGTTCGTGCGCGCGCGCGCAATACGACTAAATATTGCTAAACGCGAACGCAGAGAAACGATAAAAACGAAACGTACGTGCGTTTGTTCGACGCGTATTATTTTTTTTTTATTTATTTTTTTTTGTCATCGTGAATTGATAAAAAAAAAAAACAAAACGCGCCGACAATAATATACGCGTTGCCGTGCACCAGACGACGACGTTCAATACACGGGGTTAGTGATGGGCAGAAACGACTTATTGATACTACCGACTATTAGTCGGTTTTCATTACGTACTACCGACTATTATTTGACGACTACAGACTAATAATTTGCACGACCAGCTATATACAAATCATAGAAATTAGTCGACTAATTATTCGACTACTTTTTTTCAACCAACTAATATGAATAAATGAAATTAGTCGACTAATTATTTGACTAAAATAACTGATAACTCGGTAATTCTAAGAAATCTAAATTGTAGTCGTAATTCTATTTAAAACTATTCAAAACAATCGTGCTAAAGTTTGCAATCAGTCCAATAAAAATCAGTTGAATAATAAAAAAAAGCAAATTGAACAATGATAATAAGTTAAATAATAAAAATAAATCGAATAATAATAATTAGTCGAATAATAAAAATAAGTCGAATAATAAAAATGTTCGAGTAACTAAATTAGTCATATGGTACTACCGACTAAGTCGGTAGTAATTAGTCACTTTTGCCCATCACTACACGGGGTGTTCCGCGGCTGAAATTTGACAATCGATAACGACAACGTCGGTTTTAAAGTCAATAGTATGATACGACTAGACGCGTTGTTTAGAAAAGCAGGACCTTTTTCAAAACCGATCGAGACGAGATATTTATCGTACGCGCGATTTCTAGAACAACGTGGTCGGCGTTTAAATCGCGTCGGGTTAAAATTTAAAACGAACTCTCTCGCCGACGACAACAACGGCCGTTTGGGATAATATAGTAACCGTCGACGACGACGACGACGCTAAAACGTTTTCGCGAGATCGGGAGGAACGAAAAATTATAGAACACTAGCCGACCTGACAAACGTTGTTTTGCCGTATGTTTCTACTAGTGAATTTCGTAGTATAAAAAATAACTAACTTTTTGTAAGTATGTGAAAAGTATATGAAACACGTATATATTTTTTGAATTGAAAATGATTCGCAAAAAAATGTATAAACAATGAGAATGGTCACTATGGTCATATGGTATAAATGGACTGAATTTTTCCCATAACCACTCTTCTTCTTCGAGTGCCATATTCGTTAACCAACGTTGGCAATCATGTTATCAATTTGATCTTTATTAATGGCTGTTCTGAACAAAGATATTGTTGATGTATTGAACCGTTTTCGGAGGTTGTCCAACCAAGAAATTTGAGGTCTTCCACGGCTCCTCTTTCCTACTATTTTCCCCTGAATTATTAATTGTAGTAAATTATATTTTTCTGGACGTCGCATAACACATGTCCTAGATACTGAAGTTTTCGTGATTTTTTAATATTCGGCGGTATATCCACATCTCAAATGCTCGAATTCGATTAATCGAAACTTTTGATAGAGTCCAAGTCTCTACTCCATAAAGAAGTACGGTGAATACGTCATAACATAACGAATCATTCTAATTCGGAGATTCATGCTTATTAGCTGATGACTACAGAAAATATTTTCCATAACCACTAGCGACCATTTATAAACGAAAATTTCAAAAGTTAGTCATCACAAAATCCCCGTTTGAGCACCTCCCCTAATCAGGTTATTTTAATGACCGTATAGCTGGGGATTTCGTACCGATCTTCACCGGAAAAAAAAAAGAAAAAACGCGTTAAAATATCCAACGGAAAGATAAAAATACTCGTCTCTACGTCCGTTAGATTTTTGCGGCAGACGCGGCCGGTGAAATACGTATAATACAAACGAATGTTTGGTCATCTCCGCGTCGTCGATACGACTGTCAGTACGAAGTGGCGTGACCGACGACGCAACGGCCCGGAGGACGAACAATGATTTGTCGTAATTATAACGGCGCGACAAAGACCGCCGCCCCCCCTCCCCGAAACGGGTCGTCGGACCGGAATGTACTCGCCGTATTTATTGCCCTATTAGTAATTGTTATTATTATTACCGTGGCCGTAGTATTCGCAGTCGTCGTTTCCCCCGCGCCCATGTTTATGGGACAAATGTTTACAACCAGTAAAATATTATGTCGTTATTGTTGCGTCGTAGTACGCGCGAATACTCGGCCGTCGTCGTATAAAAATAAATAAATAAATAAACGACGACGTGACGCGCGAAAATCCGATTTTACTTTTTCGTCGGACTTGTGGAAATAGACTTCGGGCCGAAAATTAAAAAGCTACCTTTTCCATAAACGACGACGGGTTTCGCGACCACTCGAAATGTACGGTTGTCTTACGATTGGTTTTTATTTTTATTTGTGACGACACCGTTACGCGACGGGCCATCTCGTATCGACCGTCTGCTTCAGCTATGATGACCGTTAGGTTTTAGCGCCAAAAATAAATAAATATTATACTGTTGGAAAATTTCGAAAATCGACCTCCTCTACGGCCGAACAAAATTCGCTGCCAGAAACCGTCGTCGGTGAAGTCGATGATTGGCGTACAAGACGTGTTCCGATCGAGACCGTGTAAGGCAAACATAAATAAATGTACGAAAACAAAATATAACGCGGTGGAAATCAATACGTTCTTCGTTTCACTGGGAATCTCGGAAAATTTCTCGAGTTCAGTTTTAAGAGAAAATCGAGAAAAAGTTTATTTTCACCGGTTTAGTATTTTTTTGAACGTTTCGATTAAAATCTTACGGACAAACGGTGTGGTTATTATTATATTATTGAATAAGTACGGTTTTTGTTTTTAAATCGCCGCCGTCATATCGTTTTCATATCGTTAGAATATTTAATATAAAATAAAAAAACTTACCGTTTAATTTCATTTTTAATCGAGGATTCGAAGAAATTTTCAATTTGACGCCACTTTTACCGAACACGGTTGACGTGAACTTGAAAATGATTATCGTACGTTTGTTTTTTGTTTTTTTTTTGTTTTTCTTCCACAAACAATCGCGACGACACTTTATTGTCGATTTGAACTGTCTGTTCGGAATTCGAATCGTTAAAGATGAAAAAAAAAAATTAATATTTCTATTCTATCTTCTCGTTGACGTCATAATACGAATTCCTGAAATTCCTCAAAAGTAGTCGAAATATAGTTGAACGACGAATATCGTTCAACCGTTTTAACTCGTAAACGACATTTATTTATTTTTCCGTTAGGTTAAATTGTAATCATTTTTCACGATAAAATACATTATTATTAAATGGGTAACTATATAATATACTCTTCGCGCGAAAATTATTGCAATATCAATGCAGTGCCAAGAATCCTACACGTGTTCGTAGTGAAATGGCCTGTTCAACCTGTGCCGTTTTGGAAATCGCCAACGACAACCGTTAAACATTTTATAGCGGCAAAAATTACATAATATTATTTTTTTTATATATAGTCGGTCGTCGATGTGACGCGAATTCAAATCGTTTTCGAAAAGGAACACGTCATATTATTATAAGAGTGTTGAAATATTATCGAATACGTTATGTTCGGTTGTTTCGACTGACGAATACGTATATTGTAACATTATTAAACTTTTAACCGTTCGGAGCAATCTACACGAACGGATTCTAAACGGAATTCCATCGAATCGAAATAATGTTGTAACGTTCATTAGATTTGTAAATTATTATCTCGCGGCTCGAATTAGCAGTGTTACACTTTTGTCGACGTTTTTGTGAATATCTTATATCGTTCGACTACGTCGTGAAATTTAAACAATCTAATATGGACTAAAGTTTTGGCACAACTTGACACGGTAACATTGTGAAAGTACACACATTCGTCGTTATTATTCACACGATATTCGACTCTGTAAAACGACACTAGCGACACCCTAAGAATATATTATTATGACGTGCCGCCCCAACCGTTTGCATTTCGAGCGCTATACGTTTTGAAGATATTATAAAATTTTTATTAAATCAAAAGTCTGCTTATTATATAATCTCCCAAAAGAACATGTATTTTTTTTTCTTTGTTTTTTACCGCGTTATTTAACATTCGATTTCGTATAAAACAATTCGACTATAATGTAATGTACATAAATAAAATTTTTAATACTTCAATTTTTCACTTTTTCCTTTTTTCCAACGTGATAATATTAAATATAGTGTTATTATTATAGCGTACGCGTGTTGAAAATCGTATAAATTCGAGTAGTGTTTGCATATTATACACAAAGAACGATATCACTTTGTTTTTAAGTGTGTGTTCTCGGATATTATTTTTATTTTTCTACATAAAGAAAAACTGTGGTGTGTAATCGAGTTTAAAAGAAAAGAATAAAACGAGTGACAATTTGAACTTTTCAAGGAAAAGCTCAGAACGTTTCGCTGACATTATAAATCTAACGGACGAACGTAATCTCTCGGTCGGCGCTAATGAGTAAAAATCACTTTTACACTATAAAACAACGTATTATTGTTACATAGGTAACAGCAATTATTTTTTTAAAAAGATTGATGGAAAAAAAAAAAAAACGTATTCAACTTGACCTTGTTAAAATAAATATCATCCGCTTGTCCCGGCACGGCGGCGGCGACGGGCGCAGTCGTATATTCGGAAACTTCAAAAGTCCGGCGATTAAAACGCCCGGGACCCACTCGACGGGGCGAGAAAATATCTATTCCGTTCGACGGCGATAATATCACCGCGTTATCGGTGATTTTCCAACGCTATTTATCGCGGAGCGCGATTTTTTATGAGAGTCGGTCTGGCTCGAAAAATACAACCGCCACCGCATGCTATTGTGTTAGTTTCGATTAGTTTGTTTGTCGCTCCCCGGCGCGGCGCCGTCTCGGTTCGTGAAAGACGCGAAAACGAGTCCGTTACAACGCAAACATTCCGTTGCGAAGCGAACGCGACACTGACAATATTTGAATCTCGTTTGTAAACGTTATCGTCGCGGAAAGGAACTGACAAAAAAAAAAACAATAGGTAGCGAGTTCCGCGATTCGCGTCACGGAAATTCAGAACGGAAAGGAGTCGAGACCGAGTCGCGCGCGACGATAATAAAAATGCATCGTGTTTTTATTTCAGCTCGTGTAAATAATCCCGCGAGTGTGTCACGGTCGTGAACAACGCACTGGTATTTACTTTTCGTTGCCTGCAGCGGGGTATCGCTCCGCCGTCCGTATCTCGTCGTAATCAAAAAAAAAAAACAGAAAGAAAAATAGGAAACGAAAACACGGAATTGTAGATTTATAATTCTCGAAATGCGAATGATGGAAAACGACGACGACGACGACGCGGCGCACGTCGGAATCGCAATCGGAAACGTTTCATTAGATCGATTAGACCCCAGAGTGACATCATCGTGACGTTTGTTTGGCGATTAGTCTTTGTTATTCGCCGGCGGCGCGATGATTTTTCGATTCGATTTTACCATAGTCGGCGATAGATATTCATCGCGAACACGCGGTGTGAACAGTTTTCAAACATTTTCGCGTCTCGGGTAAAATCGCCAGTTGAGATTATATTTTGCCGTTTTTTAATGAATTATTAACGATTGGTTTAGAACGAGAAAAAAAAAAAAGAAACATGGCGTTATTTACGAAATTCGAGTATGTATGCATGCGAACTGTTTTTATTTTTTATTTTTTTTTTGGTCGAAAACGACTCGAAAGAAACGACAAAAATACATAAATACTCGATCGATAAAACGATAATATACTACTACGGTGAAATACGTCGTCGTCTTGTGTACGGATTTCTCGAATAACATTTTAGCCAAAGCGCCGACATTTACTACGTGATATTACAATAAAGAAATGAAAAATTTCACGTTGGGGACGACGAGGCGTTCTCGCGTATACATAAATATTTATGCATCTATATACATACGAGTATATGGTTTTTTTTTTTTTTTTTTCGTAAAAACATCGTTACTCGCTGATCACAACGACGACGGCGCCGTAATGATTTAACATTTTTTACCGCGGCGACGGAAATAAATCTCCCGGCATAGCTCTCGGATTTTATAAAACACATATTATATTGCGTTCCTCGATCGCGTACTTTCCTATGATTTTCGCGTTCTCGCCAAAGCCGAGAGAATAACGTTTTCCAAAGCAAAGCTCGAGCAGCGCGCTTTCGAAACGTCGAGGATTTTCCTCGCCATAACGGACACATAAAAACGCCACTAGCTCGCTTTAAATAAACGAACCAGTGGCCTATTTGTTTTCGACCTTTTTTCGTCATAGTTTTACCTTCATATCATATTAGGTGTACGACGACGTTAGAAGAGCTCATTGAGTTCATTATCATTATTATTATTGTTCTGATTTTGAAAACAATCTACGAGTTACAAATCAATAATTATTATGAAATCGCGACCCGTTTCCAACGGTAACTAAAAACTATAGTGAATTCTATCTCGATCTTATAAATATTTCAATCGCGTTTAATGAATTATTATATTGACCCGTCGTCGTCGTACGACGTTATCGATCAGTTTAATGACTCGGAAATCGGTGATAAAGTATTAGCGACGACGGAACAATCGTTTGGCAAGCGGGTTGTGTTTTCCCGTCCCGAACCGAGTTTCGACACTTTCGCTCAGATTTAATATTTATATAATATCTATTAATCATAATAAATAATAATCAATCCCGCGACGTTGGACGACATCGACGACGAAACGCGTTCTAATAATATAAATATAACGTAATCGGTATCTATAATAACCATTGCGTTTTCAATGTTTTCCATCGAATGAGAGAATACGTCATGATATTATAACAATTGTTTTAGAGCGAATAGAAAATAATAATTAGAAATACCGCGTTCCGGCCGGGCCTGAGTGGAGAGTGAAAAGAGGAAAACCCCCCCCGTCGAATCGGGTAAACAATAATATTTACATAATATTAATGCGGATAAAGAAATATTGAAAAAAAAAAGTCTCATTATGTAGCGCTGAAAAATTAAGACGGTATCATTAAAAATGCTAAAATATTTAAAAAAAAACGAAATACGTACACTCCTCGTTTAATTTCAGAATGTAAAATTGCATTATTCATTTCCCATTATAAATTGATATTTTAATTCGAACCGTTTAGACTTGGCCGTAACACTCGTATACCTATCGGACAATAGCGATATTCGACACAAAAAACACGTTTTGGATTTAAATTCCAATTTCAGAGCCATCTCGAGAAATTTAATCGGCGGTATCCCCACGGGAGACAAGGCGTAGTTTACTAGATATCAGAAAAATGTAAAACACCCGTTTTCCAGCGCTCGGCGGCCGAGTTAAAAACAAAATAAAAAAAAAGCATCGCGACGTATCGGTCGATATGATTGATAATAAACACGTCTCCTCCTCGGCGGCGCGACGCGGCGTCTGCGCCGGAGTTACGGTTTTCGACTCGCGGAAATAAAACGCACTACCTACGACGACGGTCGTCCGTGACGCGATAATGGATTTCGTGCGAATCCAGTTAACTTCTGCATATTGTTCTGCAGTCGACGCGACTATATTATAGTAGTAGTTCGTATCGTACCCGACGCGCGGTACTCCTCTCGGAACAGCGCGTTATAAAAAGAGAAATTAACGTGCGAACGAAAGGGGAAAAAAATTAAACATTCTCACTGCGTCGCGTAACCGGTAAACCGGATCGAGTACGACGACCCGTCGTAAAGAGAAAAACGTCTGGAACAAGTCGCGTAAATAATACTTAGTCGCGGAGAGCACATCGTACGCTCGAAATCGAATTAACTTTGACTTTGCCCGCCGCACACGCTGGCTGCTCCAACTGTAAAATAATCAACGTGTCGCGCAATCATACTCGTGCTCGATTCTATCTGGCTCTCGAGAAAGAAAAAAAACCCCCTCCCTCCCGTCCCTATGAAATTACATGACGTTCGAATAATAATAACGTATAATCCGTTCTCGGTGTTTCTATATACGGACGCGCGATTTAATTGGATTCGAAAGTGTCCGACGCGCGACGTTCGAGGCGAGTGCCCCGTTTATCACTCGGCGAGCGAAGAACGTAATAATATCGCGAGGAAAAACTATAATCCGTCCGCTTCGATTGCGACGAACAGTACGCATAACGGTGGCCGCGTTGTTATCGTATAATTTATAATAATTTTTGTTTGCTCGACGAACAAACGCGAATATATAACGGGGTATTGGGGAATCGAAAACGATACCCGGAGCGCGGGGCACAGGCGCTCGCGGAAAATTATAGTCTATTAGCGTAGCGACGCGGAACGATAAATTTCCCTCGAGGAGCAGTGGCGTTTCGCGAAGAAAGGATTAATAACTCCAACGCGGCGAATTCATGCTAAAACACGGTGCTCGTAACTCACGGTCGATTATGTTATGATATTTTATTCCGAACGACTAAGGTGGTGGTTCCCGTCGAAACGCGCTATCGATCGGCGCGGAGTAAAAGCGCTGCAAAGTCCCCGTCGCTCGTAAATAGGCGTCGGTCGAGCTCGCGCGCGTTCACATACGTTCGGATTAAAATTAATTCTGAAATAAATGACATAAACTCGAACTGGCTTTGTCGAAACTCCGCGGCGGCGGCAATAGGGTCGCGTAAGCGCGGCTACGGAAAATTGTAACACTAAATTAAACGAAACAATACGATACATATAAAAAGGAAACGCGTTCTACCAATGCCGCCAGGAGTATTGATCATACTGGTCACGAGTCTGCGATATGAAAAGAACGAAAACGAAACTGCGCTCTAAATATTTTATCAACAATATTTATGGCTTTATGTTGATGGCATTCGGCGGACGAGCCAATGTCCGCTGTAGTTATTATTAGACCCCGAATAAATAAAACGCTACTGCTCTCCGGAGAGTCCGTCGTTCGCGCCGACAATATGTCTCCGAAACCGGAGTCCGTCTCACGCGATCGAGCGGCGAAGAATAGAATTAATTTTGTATTTTGATTTTCAACACTCTATAAAAAGGAATCGACGTTCTAATGAGATCTCGAAATTTTCGTTCGTACTTTTCCGCGCGATTATAAAATACGATTTGTTTGCGAGCGGTTATACGTATATATATGCGCGCACTCTCGATTTCAACGAATTATTGAGATTTATAATAATATAATAATATTATATAGAAATAAAAAAAGAGCGTACCGGTGGTGGTTTTCAGCCTTGTATTTTCTTGGAAAACTACGGCACGACGCAAAAAGATCGATCGACGGAGAGAGAAAAAAAAACGACGCGCGGCAATTATTATCGGCTCGTTAACTACGGGGCGAGTAGCCGTGCCGGATGTTGATTTGATTATTGTCCGACACAATTACGACGGGATATTTCGTTTTCCGCCGAACGGGCGCTGAATTCCTTCTTTTTTTTTCCGATATGGACTCGCGGGCGCGTAATATCCCCAAGTCGATTCGAGCTCGCTGAAAAACCGTCGTCGCTCGAAATCGCCGACAATGATATTTGCGATAAGAACAACAGTTTACGTATTATCCGCAGATAAGAAGTGTTCTGAAAAATTAATTCCTCGTCGCGGCACTGTTTTCGTTTCGATCAAACGCCGCCCGATATCGATCCGACGCTGTCGTGGTCCGAGAGAGACGAAAAACACGTTCCAAACCCGGACGAACGAGGACACACAATGTTTCCTGCTCTTTCTACCGCGTGAAATTTCTATTATTTCGAAAACGAACGTCGTCGCGCAACGCGGTCCTGCGATATGAATACACATTTGTCGAGAACGCTTCCACTCGAAATAATTAATGATTAGAGCGAAAAAGAGAAACGTATTTCCGTGTCGCGCCTCGTCCGCCGATGTCCAACCGCCGCGGGGCGAGTACACGCGAGCGTGTCGCGACGGTTTTCGCGAACGATTTGCTGCGGTATTTTCGGCGCGCGTTTTAATCGTCGATAATAATATTCGGCGAATCGTTCTACGTCCGCCGCCGCCGCCGCCGCCGCCGTGGTTAAACTTAATTTAGCCGATTACGGCGCGATTGTGATTCGCACCGCGCGAGCTATTAAAATTTATAACGACGACGTTTTCGAAACGCTCGTGTTTTGTTTTTTTTTTTTATTTTCCCAACTATTCACGTTGTCGCGCGTAGTACATCCGAAATTCTAAACGAAAACTCGCGGTCAATTTTCATTCTGTCGGTCGTAATTGTTTTGAAAGTCGTATCGCGTCGGGATAATATTCGTTTTCGTCAGAAATACACGTGACGGGAGGAACTGCAGACGAGTGAACGTCAAGTACGAAAACGCTTTAACGAGATGCACGAGAATACGTCGTCGCCGCCGTGCGAGATAATTTATTTACAAGCAATTACAGCGTATGACGAGTGCGTTTCGAATGCACATAATCATTAACCTAGCGAGCGCGCACCGCCGAGAGTCTTGTCTCGGATTAGAACAATATATACTGTGAAACGTCGATGAGGACGAGTTTTCGGTGTTTCGACGAGATGTTTTCCGACGTATCGAATGACAACGTTTTCAATCGGCGCGGCGGCGGCGGGGGCGTCTTGCTAGAAACGGGGGTTGTGTGGCAGGATCAACCGCTGGCGCCCACCCGAGTGTTTACCGTTAAGAAAGGAGGCCGACCACGTCATATGCCTTTATTTTTTACACGTCATTTCAAACGAAAGCGGTATAGGTAATTCTAATATTAATATGGTTCCGGTTTGGTTTCGGCTAAATTGAAAACAACCATTACGAGTAAGTTGTATCTCAACTGATTAATGGACGTCATTCCGCGTCGCGTTTTATCATCATGTTATGTTATAGTTATAAGAAATAGCTATAATAACATTTTCAAAATATGTTTTAACGGAGTTGATTCGGTACTCAATCATAACCGATGCACTCGATTATGACAACACGTTGACCCCTGCGTTTTAAAATGTATTGCATATTATGGATTTATGTACGGCGAAATACCCCAGTAGCCTTGTTATTTGAAAACGAAAAGTCAAGTGCAAAGGACGTTTGACATATAGGGACTAGGAAAGTTGCAAATTACTTTCGATGAAAATGATTTTTATAAGTAAAAAAGAATTCCCAGACCTTAAAAAAATCGTCACGTCCACGTAAATGGGGTTTCTCTAATTTTCAGTCTTGTTTTCAAACAATAAGCGTAAATAAGCGTGAAAAAAATAAATAAATATTTATCTCAAATTAAGGCCCTTTCATTAAAATAGTGACCCCGCGGGTGTAGGCCGCCCAGTTGTGCCGCATAAAATAATGTCACGCGTTTATGATGATATCGTACGGAATTCGTAGACCTGGTGCAAAACGATCGCGAGTATAAATGGTTTGTAATTTCGCTAAAAAAAAAAAAAAAACACGGTGGAGATAAAAAAAAAAAACGCGAAATCTTCGCCGAAAAGATAAAACGTAGCTGGTATTATTATATGCGCGACGAGGATAAATCTATATCGTTCGGGGGACTCCGCCGAGTTATCACAATATTGATATCGCCGGTTTTAGACTGGAAAGTCGAAAAAGAAACAACCGGACAATTACTACACAACGTAATCGCGTTACTGACGTTTTTGGCTATTATAAAGCCCCGCCGGAAACATTACGCTCGCGCTCGGTCCGGTGACTAATTCGATCAACGGTCGGTTACGATAAAAAAAAAAAAAATCAAATCGAATCGAGCGAACGCGTCACGAATTTCATTTTTTAATTTCGAAAAAAAAAAGTAAAAGGAATTCGATATCTCGCGATTTTCAAACCCGCGCGTTCGACAGAAACGGTCTCTCGTACCGAACGTAGTTCAAGTCAGAACGATTCATTACATTAGGACTCGGTGGCTCCCAACCTTTTTTATTCTACGCCCCCCTTTGTATATTTTCGAAACTCTCGCGCCCCCCCACCCCCACCTTCTATAACGTCAAAAGTAAATCACTTTTTTGTGTACTTTACGAAGAAATTATAAAATATCCGGGATGAATTCAATTTTATTGATGATAAATAATAATTTTTAATAAATAATTAAATTATTTCTTTTATTACCGATTTCTAGACACACACACACACATATATATATACGAACACACATTGCATTCCGCGATCCAACACCTTCTTTCATATTTTTTTTTTACTATTTGTTATAACAGCTTCACAATGATGTATGCACGTAACACTATTCTCGCCTTTATACACTAGTGAGGTGGCACTCTCGACTTTGGTTTGTTACGTTTGTATTAATAGATAATTATAATTTTTCATATTTTCCCTACATTTTAAAATAAAAAAAAAATTTAATCAATAAAAATTGTATTTCGTAATAACTGCTTGCGCCTGCCCAGCAATGTGTACACGCCCCCGCAGTTTGGGAACCAGTGCATTAGGTGAATGATATTCAAGTAGACGCGATCGTTCGTCTCGAAGACGGAACGAAATAAGAAAAACCGTAGACAAAACAAAACGCGCCGACACGGGGCGAACGCGCGTCGTTTCGATTCGAAACTGCGGTAGTTCGACGACGCCTACTTCTCGCGGTGACACGCGCGGCCGTTTGAAATTCGGGAGCGAAACGCCGCGGATTCGCATCGAAATATAAAAACGAGAAAAGAAAGAAAGGAGGGAAAAAAAGGAGAGAGAGAGAGAGAAAAAAAGGTAGCCTTTAATGACGAAACGGGAACGGCGCGCGGACCGGGGTACGACGACGTCGGGGGAGCCGGTCGGGTTTAAAAGTCGTTGACGTTTTATGTGATTGAATTAAGGGTTAACGAGACCGCCAGTTATGTCTCACGTACAGCGTTCGTTTAATATAAAAAGGAAACGGTCCTCGGGGAACGGCGGCGGCGGCGGCGGCGGCGGCATAAACATTTTCGCGCGGTGCGCCGTCGTTAAACGTGAAATTCCCCGCGCAATTTCCACCGACCGTCGTCGTCGTCGGTCGCCCCGTGAAACTATATACGCGTCTATATAGGTGTGGTACGCGCCCATTACGTCGCGACCAATTAGAGTTTTTTTTCGGGTTCATTTTTTTTTTTTTTTTCAGTATTATATTATAAATGTAGGTATAATTAATTTTTAATAGTTGCGGTTTTGAAAAAAAAAAAAAAATAATAAAAAAACCGAGAGATTTTCACGAGCGTCTCTCGCCGCGCGTGTTCGCGACGCGCCAGTGTCCAGATGTCAAATCTATAGGGAGATATAAAATTAATGAAAATCGACTTGGAACAAACGACGAAAAGTCCTTTTCAAACGATCGTCTCGTCAACAACTCGGATATTATAATAATTGGATAACGATATTGTTTATGCGCCGTTAAACGTACGATTCGAGATCGTGTTTTCCCTCGCATTTCGAATCGTAAAATCACTCGTCACAAAAGAGTGTCGAGTTTTTCGTTCGCGTGTTTTTCCGTCATTAGCCGAGAAACTTTAGACGCGCAATTCCAAATTCAGAACGTCCAACAACAATATTATTATAATCAGCGGCGTAGATAGAATTTTTTTTATATATTTTATATTTCTAATGAAAATATCATTTTACTATAATATGTACGTAGGTACATAATAATTTAAATATCATTGAAAAAAAATAAAAATATCTGGAGGGGGTGGAAACGACTCTCACAGTTTTTCGGAATTCAAAACATTATTAGTATCGTTTGTTTTTATTTATATGATACGAATATTCTCGTTACCTATTATCATCGTGGTGACTAGATGGATTTCGAATGTTGGACTACTGTCAGTTATTTCAGTCAAAAGGTTTTAAAATATTACGCACGACGCGTAACGTCCCGTAGATAGACGTCTCTCGACGAGGGGGAGGGGGCCGGATTTCGATCGGTTAAAACTCTAGAGATTTACGGAGACTGAATCAATAATAAATCGCGCGCGTTAGCTAAAGTTTGATACGCTTTTGCGCATGTTTTACTCGACACGTTTACACACTCGCCGCGGGGAATACGTTTCGCCGAAACAACTCGCGGCGTCCTCCCGTCGGCGAATAATTCTGTTTGCGCGCGCGTTTACCTGCAAACGATAGCTACTATTGCGTGGCCAGATTTGTTTTTTATTTTTTTTTTTCGGTTTTTTTCACGCGAGAACGATGGCGGACGCGTGTAGACGGTTTTTTTTTATTATTTTTTCGGACAATCGGTTGACGTTTTCGATGGGCTAATCGTACGACAACTACGATGACCGCGCGCGATTTTATCCAATTTTCTCCGGCCGTTTTCGAAATGCCCGGCACTCGGAGAATCGCCACCGGGCGCGGGTTCCGTAGACGACGACGCGACGTCGTCGTGTGTTCGTTATTCGAATCCGTAAAACGCGAACGTGCAAAATTACAACCGACAACGTCGCTAGACAAATCGTACGATGTCTTATCACTAGGGCTCGGAAGTTATTGCACTAAAAAACGTTGAAAATTGATTGCATTATTGCATTAAAGAATACCCAAAATTGCACTTAAAAATTGCGCTTAAAATTTATTTTTTTATCAATGGTTTTTAATTATAAGTTAACTATTTATTTTTTTTATAGACATTGATTGCTTATTTTTCGGCATTTTCGACTTCAATACGAAATAATAAGACACAAACGTATAATACGACGAAACACGCGACACACTAAGCGACTAAATACTGTAGACTGAAGAAGTGAAGACTAAACTAAAATTCTATAATAAACTTAAAACTACAATATAGTACAAACTAAAAATCACGATATACCGTCATATTTACCCCAATATTTCTAGATTAGTTTCTGAAAAATAATATGGGTATTAATAATAACCGCGGCATCGTCTTATCGCATTTTCGGTCGATCTAAATCAATACGCATACTATAAAAAAAAATAAATATATATATAAATATATTTTAACATACCTCTTACCTTCAAAAAAAATTTAATTATGTTATTCACAATTTACAAGTATATAAAATTGTACAAAAATGAGAAAAAAACAACAAAATTGCAGTCAAATTGAAAAAATTGTCAAAATTGCAATCAAATTGAAAAAATAGCTAAAATTGCAAAACGTTGCACTAAAAACTTTTAGATTTAAATTTGTCCTCCCATGAAATGAATTTAAAACCTACTTAGCAATAAATCCAAGCAATGGAAAAAAAGTTGCAAATGCAACAACTTCCGAGCCCTACTTATCACACTGACATCGTCGTTCGAGATTATCGCGTATAACGGTTCGTCGATGGAAACGAATATATTTCGGACACATTACATTTGCGCGAATCGTTAAAATAAGAAGTAAATTTCATGAAATTAACCGTCGAGTACTATCGAATAATCGTCGACGAGTCGTTTTTTAATATCAAAATTAATTGGCGCGCGACGTTTATAATATTAGCTTACTATATTGAGACTTGAGAGTAGCCTCAGCTCAGTGTTTACGTATATAATGTATTGATTTTTTTTTTCATCTTTATCGTACTTAATATTAATATTAATATAAATCCGTGAGTAATAACATCGACACAGCGCGGCGGTACGATACGCGCGCTTTCGTCGTGCGGCTAATGCACTTAGTGAAAAACAAACCAATCTACTTGCTCGATAAATAATATTAATTGAATTGCATAGACATCTCTCTATAGATATAGACTTCAAACGGTCGAGACTGCGCGATATTTATGTTGGTTCGTATATTAACTCGTGGAAATATACGAGAGCGACGATAGAGTGTTTGATGATCGCGAAACCGTCAAAGGAACGTATTATGTTATTTATGAGATTCTCCTCTGACTCTAAACCGCCGCGCCGCCGTTTAAAAATAACCGAAACGAAACGTAATTAATCACGATGTCTGCCCGGCGTGTAACAACGGTATTGTTATGTTTTTGGTTTTCCTTTGACTTTCGCCTGTAACGTAAAGTATAAGTATCGCTCACTAATACGCCGCAGCGCGAACGATTCGAAAGCCGACAAAATACGGGGCACGTCGCGACTCTGACAATACTAGATAATTCAATATGGTATCGGTAAATTTAGTTATTTAATAAACGTTTGGACATTTTTACGATTATTGAAATAGTTCGACGTGATATTTACCGGCGGCGGCGTTTGTAAACGCTCGTAAAACGTCTATTGACGTTTTTTTTTTGTATTTTTTATCGAAACTTGAAAATGTAAACTATTATTTATAGTTTGAACTAAACGACCGCACATTTTTGCTGGAAATTTTATTTTTACCATTCGTCTACATAATATATAGTATAGAGAGAGAGAGAGAGAGATCCCTCGCGTTCGTTTTTATTTATTTTTTTATCTTTCTCTCTTTCTACAGAGACGACACATTTTTAATTTCGATAAACGGAGTATTTTTATTCTTCTTCTTAATATCAAATATAGATGGAAATTCCTCGAATCACTTTACAAAGGCAAGAGGTATTCCTCAGTGTATAATATAAGCGATAGTGGTCGATAAACTCCGCGAAATGTCGGGGCGCGCGCGACTACTCGCGCACGTTACTCTTAATATGTTTCAGAAACTAAAATTTAAAAAAAAAAAATGCGGTATCGAAAAATCGTGGATTTTTACAACGATGAAACGGCGCATTATAATGAATCAAGTACTATATACGTATATTACGTACATCGACGACTTTGAAGAACGTGAACGTAATATTTTACAAAACACACGACTTGCTCGTAAAATTACAATTGAAAAATCGTTCCGGTATATACGATCGCGAAACGAAAAACTCAATCGAAATTTAATTCCCAAACAAACGATCTTATCGAAAATTCAAAACAAACGTTAATGAAATATTATATACCTATAATCTATATACTATATATACTCGTATATTATGTATAAACGAAAATAATTACGCGCGTACCAATACACACCACCGCCGTATGGGTCTCCATAATTTATTGATGTACGGCGCGTATTAACGGATTTGTGCGCAATATATTTTCATTAATATGATTAACATAAACTCTTCTACGCAGATGTCGCGCGTTCCCAAGAGATTATTATAATTAATAACATTTAAATGTTTTAGTTTGCGAAATAAATTATTATGATTATACTATATCGAATCCTTCGGACATCGGAACGGCCGAAGTTTCTAGACGAATTCGTTATTAATCGTCTGCTTTCCATAGAAACCGCGACACGATCGCTACGGATTATCGCCGAAAACGCGTGCGCGATTCGCGTCGCGTTGGAAATATTATAATTATTTTTCTGAGAAAACACGTACCGCGCGAATACAACGACGGGTTGTAAAATTAATAATAAATACTCGGTAGGAATAATATTCCAATTCGATGGCGAATTACGTACCAAATCGGACGTGATTTTCACGAATTTTCGACGTGCGAAAATCGGCGTTGGGATAATTCAAAAAATTTCGGCGAATTCGTTACGATTTTCCGTACGAATTCAGTAAAGAACAGGAGAAAATATTTGAGAAAATGAGCAGAAATTAAAATTTCCAATAACACAACACATTATGTCTGTGCGAAAATATCGATACGAGTATGATGTAATAAAATGTAGTCGGGACTTACCTTTAATAAAATTATCGGACTCTCAGCAGATTTCAATCGCGTCTCGTCTTGTACGTTAGAAATTTGTCCATATTTTCGTCTTCTTTCGGTGTTGCACTTTAACCGGCACTTATAGACGCATAGAAAGTAATATTATGATCGCGCGGTCACACACGTTTTCGTCGACGACGACGATTGTCGAGATTAGAGAATAAAATCAAATCGCGAGAACAATCGTAATATCATTATCGAGACGCGAATATCACTGAAGCGACGACACTATAACACTGATTCCGATTTCATAACGAATTCTAGCGGCGGCGGCGACGCAATCGTTTTAATTATCGTATACGTCACGGCCAATCGGCTTGTCGTAAACAACCGACCAATAAAAAAATATCCTATTGTGTAATCGTTCTGTTGTTCATCGCGCGCACGACGCGATTTCGGTAAGAGTTATGTATAATAACACGACATTGCATAATCAACGCCTTTCGGTAAAGATCGTCGGGTTTTTTGATGACATAACATTCCGTTTTTATAAAATGCAAATTACCACTCGCTCGCCGATCGACTTGACGCGCGGACTTGAAATTTGGAACGGCGGCGATTAGAAAGGATTTTTGAAAATTCAACTCCCGGGGTAGGTAAAAGGGGTGAAAAGTGTAAAAAAAAATTGCCGAGCCGGAACCGCCGGAGCTTCTGCAGGTATGAAATTCGGTCGGTATTTTCGCATCGTATAGTAGAGGCCGCCCCCGGAGAAGGGATATTAACCGAAATTTAACCTCCGAGAGGGTTGAAACGGGTAAAATAATGTGTTGAAAATCGAAAACGTGATTTCTCGGTCGGAATTTAGCACGCGTACTGTGTAATAAAAGTAATGAAATGTCTATAAACTCATAATATTCCAAAATTCAACCCCTCCGGGGGGTCGAAAGGGGTAAAAAATGCAGACGTTTTTTTTTTGGTCTGATTTTTTTTGAAACTATTCACTGGCGAAGCGTCCGGTTATTCGGCTCTAGTATCTATAGTATAATAAAGTATTGAAAACTAATTTCACAATTATTATCACTACGAGGGGGTGGTTTGAGAATAATTAATAAATTTAACAATGTCGTACGGGATTTGTATAAAGTGTTTTTTTTTTCTGTTGCGCTGCCCGCATAAATATCGTATTAAAATATACTCTCGGCCCAGTTGGTAGTATTGAGTTCGACACTCCCGGTGTGAGTATAGTGTCATAATTATTGGTATAATAGGTGTGCGTTATCGGTGGACGCGGAGAACGCGATCGTGTGACGTGTAAAATATGCAATGCCGATATATAGAGGGCATTGTGTACGTATACATTACGCAACGTTCCGTCTGGGGTAGTTTTTCCGCGCCAACGTAAACTTTACTTTTTACCATATAAATAATAATAATAAAGGGCCCCGCGTATTGTTGCGCGCACGAGAGACCGTAACCGGCGGCGGCGGCGCGCGTACGAGCGAGTGGAAACGTATAGAAAAAAAAAAATAAAAAATAAAACATAAAAGAATTCGCGTGGGTACGGTTAGGTACGAATCGAAACGTTCGGTTATTGTGCGTACAATGCCTATTTAAAGAACCGGTAACATAATAAATAGCGCGTTTTTCTCGCGCATTATGTCGCCGGCAATATAATATTGTGTACGGGATACAATGAACGGGCACGCCGCCGCCGCGCCGCCGTATAACTTAAAAACAATTTATTTCGCATAAACTCGAGTTGCACGCGAATTCAATGAAAAGTTTCACGGAAACCAGCCGATTGTGCGGATTAACATTATTATTAATATTATTCGCGTAATTAAAACGCGATAATAAACCGAGTGTTTTTTAATTTTTTTGTAAACGCTCGGTAAATGTTTTTGCCGGTAACATTCGATGGAATACGATTCGTATACTCGTTTATATACGTATATAATATACGTATTGAATTTATTTTAGAGTTGGATAGTTTCACTCAACATGTATTTCAATTAGAAAATAAATTAATAGATGCTCGATCCGATGAAATTTTGAGTTTTATTCTTAAAAATGGTCTTCAAGATGCATATCCGAACATATATACTGCCTATCAAATATTTCTCACGTTACCCGTGACATCTGCATCTTGCGAACGCGGTTTTAGTAAACTGAAAATAATAAAATCATATTTAAGATCCACAACAAAACAAAGAAGATTAAATAACCTGTCTATAATATCCATTGAACACGAAATTGCTAAAACAATAAATTATGATGATATAATAAATGAATTTGCTTCAAAAAAAGCAAGAAAAGTAGTATTTTAGTTTATTCATAAAGCATCGATTAATACTTAATTAAATTAAAATGTAAATTTTTAGTTTTATATCAATACATTTTTCTTTTTATGATATACTTTCAAAATTATCAAATTTGATGAGTATTGTAATATTTTATATTCCATTAAAAATAAACATTTCCACTATACTTATATTAATATATATCTTTATGATGTGAATATTGAATTAACCGATTATTGTTTACCTATTATATTTCTAAATAATTGCTGTATCCGTCCATAATCCGTAATTTTACTCATTTCAGGCGATTTTTTTTTTTGTAATTTATAGGGGCGCTAATATTACGTTGTGCCCCGGGTGTCATAATATGTAGATCCGGCACTGCGTATATTGTTACCTACGTCGTTAAGACCGTTATGGAAGCCGAACCACAACAATACACCTGTAAAAAAAAAGAAAAAACGTTTAAAACACGAAAATACCGAAACAATCGGACTTGATTTAAAACCGATTTCAAACTCACGGTACATTAGGTTCAATGATTAGTTTTTCATTGGTTTGCCCGCCCCCCGAACTCGCGACGTTAATCGAAAAACAAAATAAAAAAAATCGAAACTCAATGTTAAAAATCCGTACGTTACAAACGTATAATATTGTAATTATCACGTCACGTTCACGATTGAAAATTCGTCGTTATTCCGTTATCGAATGAGAAATAATACGTCGTTCTCGACAGGTCGGCATAAAAAATAGACGCGACGACGACGACGGCGAGCGCCAACTAATGATACTAAGCCGTCGCGCGTCGTCGTCGGTTTAAAATCGTCGTTTCGTCGAATAGATTGAAATGGAAATTTGTCTCTCGTCAAAACGTTATTTTCGAAAGTAATAGATAATGTAAGTAGGTGTGATATTCTATTTCGCCTCATTATTGATTGACCATACGCTGCAGATTATCATATTATTTACACAGTGTTATTCTCGAGACGCCTGAAACGACAGATATCATTTTCGCCATTTAATTATGTTAATTTGTACGAACGCTTCGATAATTTTATTGGTTTGTTCAAACATTTTTCGAACAAATTTTACATTTTACTTAAAAAGAACGACGTGCTCTTCGACATAATATTAAAATCAAGAGCCGACGAATACAATTCTGTTTTATCGATAAAATACTAATCAATTATTAAATGTCATATTTATTATTCGACTCGTTTAACTCAAGTGATATTGCAATACGAATGATAACGGTTAATAATATTCGCATAAACGCTGTAATTAACAGTATTCGGTAAGGTTATTTTTTTAGCGTTTACTATCGTTTAAAACATCTCGGGAAATGTACGTATTTTTATTGTATATATATATTTTTTTTAATTTGAATTTTCCAATATTTAAAACAACGATTTTCAATCAAACCCCGTTCGCGTGGGACAAAGCATTTTAATCCCACGCGTAAACGTATTATTTTATTCATTTATACAAAACGAAAATATACTATTAAAACGTCCGCGTTTACAGATAATAATGACGTGCAGGTTTTCCCGACGGCAATATAATATTATTATTACTATAATAATCTCGTGTGTTTTCTCGCGTGATACATTATTTTTCTTTCTTTTTTTCGTCCGATAAGCCCGAATTCAGGCACCGGATCCGAAAAAAGTTTTTCCAGCCCCGGCCGCCGCCGCGTGCATGTGCGTCGGATAAGAAAAATGTTCCATAATCCCGCCGAGTCGAACAGGAAAGCAAACGGAGAGACGGGTTCGCACATACGATATTCAAAAATATTAATTTCCGGTCACGAAGTCGTCGCGGCTACCGTCGTCGTCGTCGTCGGAGCGATTACTTTCAAACGTGAGATAACTCATGTGAAAAGCTACGCGCGCGGCGCGTACGCGTACCAGTTTTAGTTTATTAACTAATTCTTGTACACGACTGGAGTACACGCGCGCTGACATATACGCATTTCACTCGGATGCGTTTAAATAATATTACAAAACGTCGCGTCGTCCGTCGTGCGCGTTTCTACGGCGGCGGCGCGGTGGAATTTTTCGTTTTTTTTTTTTTATTCAAACGACCCGTGACCGAACTGATTGGACACCGTCGCGCGTCGGATAAAAAATAATCGATCTGTTCTCGTTCGATCCCGCGAGCTCGTTTTATTCTTAGAAACGGGGAAGTCGCGCGACTTGAAATGTACTATCGTCCGATCGTATTACCTTTACGTACAAACCAAGCAACATTTTGTCGGCAACACGTTGCCGAATGTTGGCAACAAATTTGTTGTATTCAGATACATGTATCTAGATACATGTTGTCAACAGTGTGGCGCGTTCAAACCAAATAGTAGTTGCGCGTCAACAGTCCACGTCCGTCTGTTATAGTTAGCCTTTAGAAATGTTATTTTCCACGAGAAACTTCATTATATTATACCCGAACCATATGATATTATCTTCCGAAATTGTAGCAGCTCCACTTTTACTTTTTTCTCCAATTTTCCTCTGTTCCCGCCTAAACTGAGTTTTTAGGGATTTAAGTTTCTTTGATACTTCATCCACATTTGTTTTGAAGTGCGATGCTATTTTGGCCGTTTCATCAAACTTCAAGTTTCTATCTCGATATATTCTTTTAATTGTATGTCCCACAAGGCAGGGGCAGCTTTCAGCATTTCAATCAGTTCTATTACGAGCTCTTTTGACCACAACATGACGCGAAAAATAAAAAGTATAACTTAATAAATTATAATATAATGTGAACGTGTGTACAAATCGATATCAAATGACAGTAATAATTGTTGACAACATCGTCCATACTGAACGATGTTTTCCATTTTGATTGGGAAACTCAGATACAAGCAACACGCAACAAATTTCTTTGATGTCATGCCGCCCAACGTTGACGTGTATCCGTCAACTTTTAATCAGTTGCCAGGATACATGTTGACAACACTGTTGGCAACATGTTGCCAACAAAATGTCGCTTGGTCTGTACCTACCTTATACACAAGGATTTTTTTTTTCGCGTGCATAATATTTACTCTTCGCGGGATCTCGATCGTCCGCGGCGCGCGGCGGAATCTTATCGTGTATTTTACTACTCTTTCTATTTACTAAGTTTTTCCCAATTCGAGACGGGTTGAGGTGTGCTAATCAAAAAAAAAACCCGCGGAACAACAGGTCAAAAGAGTCAAAAGATTTCCCTAGAAAAGTGACGTACACGCGCGCACATCCGATCCGAACTACCGGCCGTGTCTGCTTCACACTCGCTGGGGCCAGGTCGAGTGTTTGAATAGCTTTAAACTTTTCGCGGACAACCGCGCGTTAAACGATCCGGTAGTTTTTTAGTCCGTATAGAGGATAGAGAGAGAGAAAGAAGGAAACATATTATTTTAATTCGAAATGATATCAAATATGAAATCGAACAATATGGCACGTTTTGTAGAAATTTATAGCGAGTCGTAAGTTTGCGTGTTTTTTTTTAAAAAATTTTTTTTACTACACTAAACAGTTTTAAAGAGTTTTACCCTCTTGCATGCCACGCTATTCTAAGTAATAATTTGAATTTGAATTTTTTTTTTTTTTTTCACTAAACAAGCATTAAAAACTTCCGATGAATCGCCTGCAGAACGAAATCCGGAGGTCTTTGTTACGCTAAAATGTTTTTAATTTCGTTCCGACACGCTGTGTGGACGTCTGCCATGGCGTACACGGTTCGATGTAAGACGAGGATATTATTATTATTAATATTACTATACGGGCGTTTTTTTATTTCACAAATTGTATTATTATTGCACTCTGTCGTTATTAAAATTACGTTACGCAGAGACGATAAAAAACGCACTGAAGCTGGGGCAAAAAATCGTACTTGTTACGACGAACCGTGTTGAACGCAAACCCGTTAATATTTAACCGTTGAATAATACACGTCTGAAATCCAGTCGTATCGCGCCGGTCACGGCTAGTCGAAGTAGTTCGTAAGTGGACAAATAAAAACGACGAGACCGGATCGGACGTAAATCGTTTATGTCAATGTTGGTTTCGAAAAACAAATCTGAGGAGTGAAGGAATGGGCGAATGGGCGTCGACTTTCGATTTTTCTTTTTTTTAAACATTCCAAGTTTTTTTGACGAGCGATTTTTAGTACGATAAATTTGTATTTATTTAACTTACATAACTTTACGTAAGAAGAAAGTCCGTCGCGATTAAATAATGGGATTTTTTTATTGTTATTATTACCCGTCACTATACAATTAACACGAAACATTTGTCGTGTTGAATATATAACAACAAGTCGTGTAACAATAACAACAGGTTTCTGTTTATTTATTTGTAATTTGAACACACACGACCCCTTGGTACCGTTGTCGTCTGGCCAGGTAACATTTCGTTTTTTGTTTGAACGTTTACAATCGAATTTCCTTCCGAAACAATACTTTCCGAGTGTGAAATTCGTTTCGTATAACATAGAAATATTGAAATAGAAATAAAATTGAAAATTCATTTCGCGTTTTTTTCTGTTTTTTTTTTTTTTTCTATTTCCATGGACGCGACGAGAAAACGCCGTATGGCGCACGCGAGTGTGTTGCGCGACGATTGTTTTCCACGGTAAAACGAATCGCCCGCAAACAATAACGACCCGGGACGAGGCCTATTCTCGCGTAATAAACCGTTGTCGTCGTGGAAATTGCCAATAACGCCTTCGCGCGCACTTCCTCTCCCGCCGCCGCCGTTTTTAAAACATCTCGCGAAGAATTGCATTCAAAACGTTTCCCGTCTGCGACGCTTATTAGTCGCGCACAGCCTCGTCCGACGGAAACGTATTTTCGTCCGTTTATCGTCGGCGAATTCGTTTTCACGTCATGTCGATATTTGCGTACGCCGCGCCGCCGCGCCGTTGGATTCTCCCGCGGGATAACCGCTCGCGACGATATCGTTTACATCGCGTCCTCTTTTTTGTCGGCGCGATAATTATTATTGTTCGTCCACTGTTGTTTCGAACGCGATTTAATCATTCTCGCGCGTACCGGCAATCTCTATATTTCGAATTGTAGAAAGCGACACTTGTATTACGTAAACTACTCAAATATTGAAACGATTTCGTATGGATAAACATTGCGAAGAAACTCGGAGACGAACGCGTACAATATGTAGGTAGATAAAATAGAACGTTTTCTCTCAGCTCGCGTTATGCTCCGCGCCGATTGGTATTCGTTAATTATTTACGATCGACTCGGTCGTCGTCGCAAACTTTGAAAACTCGACGCGCTCTCAGTCGTGTCTAGACGCCGCCGATGAGATTTCGTTGCGAAAAGCGTTCGTTCGGTGCCGGCAGAGCGAGGAGCAATATATAAAGTCTCTGGGCTGTTGGTTTTTTAAACCGCGCGAAGAAACGTAATCCGCCAGTGCCGCAACAATTGGGTGTGCAAGGTGTGCGATGCACACGGGCCTCCGGTTCTTAGGGGCCTCCCAAACCATAAGCTAAAAATTGAAGATTGTCCGTTTCAAAAATATGAATTTAGCCTATATATTGGTATTCTTTACTTCCTCGTGGCTCGTACCTCGAAAGTTTTTTAGATTTTTTTGTAATTGTTTTCAATGAATTTATTATTAGCATAAGTAGATGATAATTAATATCATGCAATAAAATTACGAAAATGATATTATAAAGTATGACATCATTTGTAGAATAATAGTCATTATCGCAGGGGCCCTCTCTGTTATTGCGAAATATTTCAAATAATTATTGTATGGATACTAGACTTGGATCACTGAATTAAGTTGTTAATTATTTTTTTGATTATTCGTTATACTAATTTATAGAGGAGGACGTATTTAGAAGCTCAAATTTTTATAAATTTACATAATTTATTCTTCTGATCGGTTCCGCGAATCCGTCAAATATTTAAGTTATAGTACTAAAAAATACTAAAAAATTTCTGTAGTTATACAAAGATCAAGTAATAATTAATATATTATTAATTTGGGGCCTCTAAATAAATCCTTGCACACGGGCCTCAGAATTCATAATTGCGGCACTGTAATCCGCCCGCGAATAATAAGTTCTAGTCGACGCCTATACGGCGACCGGCAGAGCGGACCGGAAGCCGCGTCGCATAAATCGCGAGCAAATCGTCGACTCCGGCGATTAAAATACGAGGGTTTTCAAGACGGTTAGCCAGCACGCGCGCGCACGCCAGAGACATAAAATCATATATCGGAACGCGATATAAACCGTCGGCGGCGGAGGCGGTGGCGGCTTTTTTTTTCGGCGGACCGCTATAAATACGTCGCGTCGGCAGTGAATTATTATTTTTATTTTGTTTTTAATTTCGTTTTCTCCTCCGCGAGTCTCGTATTAAATATTCTTTTATTAAGTATTTCAATTAAATGTTTGAAAAGCAAAAATTACGGTCGTAATTTACGACTTTCATTTTTTCCCCCCTTTCGCTCTCTCTCTCTCTCTCTGTCCCTCTGTAGCCAACGCCATTTCGCTGTCACTCTCGCCTGACCCCCGACTCGCCCTTCTCTCCCCCTCCCCCCCCCCCGACGAGCGGATTATGTCATGAATCACGAGGAAGAAAACACAAAATGCCCACAAATCATTTCTCAGCGTTGCGCGAGGGCAAGCAGGCGACTGACCCCAAAATATATATATATATATCACCTTCGCCGCCGTCGCGGTAGCAGCTTCGTTTCCGAAAATGAACTCCTTCTCTCGCGCCAGCCGTCGTTCGACGACTATATTATTAAATAACGCGAGAACGATACCGCTCGCCCCGGTCCTCGGAGACGATTTACGGACCCAATCCTGTGCGCGAACGGTCCGTGACGTCGGTGAAAAACGGTTTCGACGGTTTTCGGGAGACAAATGAAACTCGATAACAACTCGCGCCGTCGAACGTCTCGCCAGACGATATTGTTATTTTTGAAATTATTTATTTTGCATTATTCACTGCGACCGTCGTCGCAACCGCGATAACGAATCGCCGCCGAGCGGGCCAAATCGAACGAATGATTCGAACGCGCGCGTTGCCGCTCCGACACTCCGGACGACTCTCGGATTCCTTTGATCCTGATGACCCGGATCCTTTATTGAGAGAAACGTATGTTTTCTTTTTCCACATGGCGACTTATGCCCCGAACCCGTGAAACACAGATCGGTCGATTGCCAAAGAACGCCGCGCAGAAAATCACACTCGATCGACGTATAAAAACACCTGGAACGAAAAAACAAAATACACACTTGCGTGGTAGACGTGAGACACGTACGAAATAAAAAAACTGACCGTTTTAATAGTGTGCAATTGACGAGTTCGGAAACGCGACGAACGTATCGTTTTCAATGTTGCCGATGTAACACTCGTATTATAGTCGAGTACTTTTCAATGGAAAACGATCGGCTTCGATTACTGGATGTTTAAACGTCGATTAAAAAGATACGAAAATAAAATCCTAATTGGTTTACTTGTGGAGCGAATGCCGAGAGAGACGCCGTTGATATATTTTTTCGGTTTCGTATTTATACCCGTGTTCGCACTCACTCGCCCCCTCGGATAAAATATCGAAAAGCTCGACGAGTTCTTCGTTTATCGCGTCCTCTCTTCGACATCGCGCGCGACAAGACCCTCCGCCGCGCGGGTCACTCGCACATTACAATAATATCGTTTCGCGCTGCTCGCGAAATTTACGTCCCGAATTTCCCGCCGGATGTCAAGGGCGATCGGTCGTGTTTTTCCTCTCCTTTTCGGCGTGAAAATACGTATCGCACGTACGGTTACTTGTACGCGAGATGTACGTGCCGCGCGCGCGCCCGATAAAATGGCACCGCGGGAGCGAGAGAGGAAGTCGGTTTCGTACGAAATCCGGATAACGATCACTGCGCCGTTCGTCGCAAAGCGGAATCGATCGACCCGGCGCGGCGGCGCGGCGGGTTGTTCGGTCGAACAATTTTACGAAAACGTACTCGCGGATGTTATCTCGCGAGAGAAATGCGACGAAAAAAAAAAACGTCCGCGAACAGCTTGTTATAATAATATTAATCTGAGACGCGTAAATAATAATGGGTATTTTATTTTTTCTTACCAAAACTAGCTGCGTTCGTCGCGTGATTTTTAACGATTTAAAGACGATCCACAATACTGATTTATAAAACAACTAGCTGAATATTACCCGTCCTTGCCGGGTTTAAGTATAAACAATGTGTATTGCCCAAATAATAATAATAATTGACATTTACCCGTTATCAGCTGACTGCTATTATTATTTAATAGTTTATTAAACAAACACACGATATGAGTTTAGTATAGTAACAATATTTTACATGTACAAATTTATTTTACCGATTTACCTAACTGAATGCCGGCCTTTAAAGTTTATCCAAGTATAATGAGGGGGTAAAAGCGTCAAGTGCTAAATGTTATTATATTTATAGTAGACCAAATTCCATACTCAAAGCTCGAGCGGTTCCGGCCAGGCGAATTTTTCTAGTTTCACCCTTTTAAGTTTCTAGTTTCACCTCTTTAAACCCCGGTAGGGGTGGACTTTGGAAAAATCCTTTCTCAATAGGCGTCTATACCACGATACAAAACTACTGACCAAATTTCACACCCATAGCTTCAGCGGTTCCGGCTAAGTGATTTTTTTCTAGTACTGATTTATAAAACAATAACTATTCCATTAATTATCGTTCGATTTCAAAATCTTAAATAATTTCTATGATTCACAATATTTTTAACATGCCGTAGATATTATATTCCGTTTAAAATCAAATGTCACCACGATTCGCTAAAAAGTCTCGTCGATATGATTTCTGTAGTCATTATACCGCGGTAAACTATAATATCTTCATTAGAATCGAGGTCGACAGATTAACCGATCGAGACCAACGAGGCTCGTGTCGAATTTCCAAAACTTTTGCTCCGATAAAAATCGGGTAAAACCGCTAGCAATGAGAATTTTTCGGGGCGAGAAAATTCCACACGTTTTTTTGCGAAAGCGCGCACGAGTTGCCAGACGTTAGTTCTAATCGATCTTGGAAACGAGCCGCCGCGCCGCCTTCGGAGCCCGAACGATTGATCGCGATATCGACGCGCGTCGTCGTCGTCGTACGCGCTCACACTCCGCTAATATTAGCCGCGCATACGGTTCGGCGGAGGGGCGTCGGGCCCGGTCGCGAGGTTTTCGAAAATCAGCCTCCGCGTCGTTCTATTATTTAAACGAAATCGGCAATTCGGTACGTCGGTCACGTATATATTATGCCGAGGCAACAAAGTTTCGCTTGTTTCCCCGTGACCCGGTTTCGGGCCGGCGGCGTTTGTGTTTGATTACGGAACGGCAGCGCGTGCACACGAGGGCTGACGACAACGAGGGGAATGAATAATAATAATAATAATAATAATATACACAAATGCACGCGCGCGCGCGCACACACACATAATAGAAAGAACGGCGGGGGTGGTGCCGAAGGATGTGCGGAAGGACGAAAAATAAAGGGGACGAAAAACGTTTCGGGTGTATATAAAAGTTCTGGCAGAGTTCTTGTCTCCGCCGCGCGCCGCCCAATAAAACGTCGCCGCGCGCCCGTTAAAAACGGAGAGGCGGAAAGACTAAATGACCCGAAACTAATTATGATTTAAAAGGACGCGAGAGCGTCGCCGCCGCCGCCGCCGCCGTCGGTCGCGCTCTGATATTGGAAAATTATGGAAAGCGACGCGCGCGCGAGTATTTTAAATTTATTTTTTTATTTATTTTTTTTGTCATCACGCGCACATAATACAAGTACACTCGTGTACTTACCTGTTTGGTTTTTTTTTTTTTTAGTTTTTTCGCCATAATAAACGTGTAACGATATAATTTTTTTCAAATTTCTCCCCTCCCCCACCCCTCGCGGACGAAAGTGAATTTTACAATACTTTCGCGAAACGTTTCGGTCGGAATGTCTTTGGGATACTTTTCGAGATTAATTATTATTTCGGCCAGTAGCGCGGTATGAATTTGATTTTGCTTTCAAAAGTACGCCTCTTCTCACTTCGTGTTTGTAGCAGCGAGTGTAAGCCGTGAAACTTTCCGCGAGTCGTCGCATGTCGTCCGCTGTGTTATGAAACGCGCATCGTGTTACGTCATCGAGGTCCTGTGAGGATTTCGTAGAGAATAGTGACTCCTGGTACCGAAATCGACATGTTTTATTGAAAACTAAACGTTAGCGTAGAACAACCGCGCACTCGAACGATCAACATTTCGACCGCTAATTAACTATAAGGACACGGATAAAATATTGTGAAACAAAAAGAAATTCCGAGTGTATCTGCTGAATGCCGTACGGATTTCGGTACATATTTTAACGACGACGTAGTTTCATTAAAGTCTGATTGGTATTTATTTTTATTCTTTATAATAACAACGATTCGAGTAGATTAGATGTTTCCCGCGAAGCTCGCGCAATGTCAACGACTTTGTTCGCTTGTTCGTCATCAGGACGACCGCGTATAGTGCCGCGACGACGCGGCACCGAACGTATTCGCCGAAACCGAGACGCGAAGGCCGATCGCCCGAAATCTCAAATTATTATGAGTCCCGTGCGTACGATAGTTTCATCCACAAATCACTAGTCACAACACGTTTGTTGATTCGTACGATTTATTGGAATAAGATATGAGGTGTTGTAAAACGCGAACGCGCGCCGACGAATATTGACGAATCGATATTTTTGTTTCGAGTCGAAACGCCATTCTCCGAATCAAGTCCCCCATTGGGTTCGCCAGACGTATATATGAATCGGTCCCGATTTAGCATAAAAGAACTCTCTGAATTTCTGTTCGTCCTTTCGCTAATGTTTTTCCACGAAAATGTTAAAAAATCCTTTGGCTTTTCTTGTCAAAAACATCTCTCTTGGACTTCGATTTTTTTTTTTTCCCAGCTCGATAATATTTACATAATTGCACAACGTTCTTCGTCTGATTCTACGCCGCCGCGCCGGACGGTTTCTATATAAAGACGTTATATTATATTTTATAAAACATATTATCGAACAAAAATAGTACTCCGCCATATTATCGTGTCTGAAAGTTTATTTCAAATGTTGCGATTCCATTGGGCAACATACTCGCGACCAATATTGCAGGTTGTCTTTTTGAAATGTTTATATGAAAAATGATTTTTCCCCTTGAAAGTGCAATACGTTTATGGATAGGAAGAAATATTGTACTGCTAAAAAGTGAGTTTTCAAAACTGTACGATTATTCGCATTGAAAATGAATCGAAATATTATGTTGATATCATAACAACATGAAATAAATGAAGTAAATCGCGAGTAAAACTAGGCTTATTGTTGTAGAACACGAAGTCGGTCGGCATTCATTACACGAAATGAATTCTCGCGTGTTAGGTCGACGTATAATTGGAACATTTTGTGTATGGTACTCGGCTAATTAGTTGCGATCGAATTAAAAGTCGAAATCAAAAAAATAAAAAATACTTATATTATGGATTGTATACGAAGCAAACGAAATCCAATATAACACGGAAAATAAAATGTCATTAACATACAGTAAAACTTCCGTTAACGGTCACCTCTATAGGACGGTCACCTCTATGTAACGGTCAATTTGTTTGGTCCCGTCGAGTGTTATGGGAAAAAAACATTAATACTTCTAAATAGCGGGCACTCTAATTAACGGTCAACATTTAAAAGTATTTAGTATATCAAATGGAAAATTATTATTTCGAAATTATTTTGAATTTGAAAAGCCACTAATCATAGGTAAATCTAAGAAACCTCGTTGCTTTAAGAATGTGGACATAAAACGCTTAGACCTACACTGAAGAGGAAACACATGAAGAAACTGAAGAAACTGAAAAAACTGAAGAACCCGAGTATACTGTATCAAACTATTCTGAGGTTTTAACTCAAATAAAACAATTATCAGCTTTCACTCTTCAAAAAGGTGACGTAGATGGTTATGACATGTTAAAAACCGCAGAAATTTATTTTGAAAAAAAGTGTTCAAATAATCAAATGAATCTAAAACAAACTAATATAACTCAATTTTTTTAATTTTAATATGTACCTATTTATAAAAGCTTATGAGATTTTTTTTTAATTTTAAACTGTACCTACCTACATTATTTCGTAAATCATAAATACAATTTTTAATACCCATATTCATATGCGTTATTTTAATATTGGTGTTTTATTTTTAAAATTTGTATGACCTCTATATAGTGGTCACCTGGAAGGTCTTGAACTTCTGTTAACGGTCACCTCTGTAGGACGGGCACCTCTAAATAGCGGTCATTATTTACAGTCCCTTCAGTGACCGCTATATGGAAGTTCTACTGTAATGATTTTTCACCGTTTAAAATACGTATTATTCACCCTGCAATTGCATATAATAATACGTGCGATGTGGAAGCTAAAAGTTTCGACTGGAAAATAAAAAAGAACTCTATTTGAGAAAAAAAGGAAACGTTCGACTAGTGCAGTGTATTCGTCGCGTGTTATAGTTTCCAATTTCGCGAAACGTCTCGTCTGTCGGCTGAATTAAAACGACGACGACGACGACGCGCGACGTCTCGAACGTTTGTTAATTTTAATTAAAAGTTATTAACGATTTTTTTTTGTTTTTTTTTTTTTTTCCAGGTACGTACGCACGGTGATCCTTCGACGCGTGGATATATCTGGTGACTTTGAAACGCTTACTCGCTAGATTGTACGTATAAAACGATATTTATATTGTGACGTCTCGCCGTGCGTCCGTCTCGTTACAAAACGAATACAGCGCGGCGCCGTCACGCAATACCGTAATAACAGTTGCACGCGGTGTTTATTATTATTATAAAGCGGACGACGACGGTGACGACGGTGTGTTTTGAGTGCCTCGGACGGCGGGACATTTTCGTTTCGAAACGTGTCTGGACAGGTTAGGACTGAGAGACGAAAAAAAAAAAAAAAAAACGAAATAATCATGACGATAAAAAAAAAAAAAAGAAAAAAAGAGGGCGGAAAAAAAAAAAAACAAGGAAAAAATACGACGACGAAACCAAACTTGACAGACGGCATTAAAATATTATTACGTGAGCGTTCCGACAACGTGGTCGGACTTACGAGTTGTCGCAGAGTAAAATTTGGGTCGAAAATCGGCTTACGAGTAGGTTACTATTAATAAAACATAAAAAAAAAAAAACTTTGACGACGATTTTCGCAGTTCTCGATACACACAGAGCTGTGCGTTTTACGATTAATTGATATGCAGGGTGTTTTAAAATGATTCATCCGATTTTAGTAGACTATAAATATTGTTTCTGTCATTTGAGGTGAACGAAGCACCAACCATCTGAAAGGCGAGGTTATTGAGTTTTTATCGATTGCTGATAATTCGCGATAATGTGCAGTTTAGTCATGTGGCGTAACTTAATTAGTTGTTGTCGAAATTTTGACCGAGCAATGGATTGGTCGCTGTAGTGCTACATTTTGTCCATCGCCGGATCTTTTTTTCTCTAGGGTTACATAAAAACCATTGTTTATGTACCTCCCCTTCCAAAAGATCTTGACGAATTGAAAAATCGCATTACAGACGCCATCAACTTGGTTACAGTCGACATGCTTCAACAGGTTTATGAGAGGAATTTGAATATCACTTAGATGTGTGTCGTGCAAGTAAGGGGGGTCATATTGAACATTTATACGCATTATTGTACCTAAAACTTAAACAATTATTCATTCAAATGTAAAATTTTATGATTTAACATGATTAATCAAATTTTACGATAAATATGATTTTTTGAAATCGGATGAATCATTTTGGAACACTCTGTATTGTGTTTTATGCGATTTCGGAGGAAAAGAAAACCTAGTTCGTAAACAATTTGTTTATCGTTATCTACAGATCGAAAACTTGATTTGCTTGAGGTTTAGGGCACATGACATGTTCATCGGTGTGTTTAGGAGAGGCGAAGGGGGCATATTCCGAGTCCCTTAAAGGGGCACCGAAGCTAAAGGGTTTTTTATTTATCGACATTTCATCGCTCGAGGTGAAATTATTTATAAAATATCGAATAAATAATTTAATTTAATTAATTTTAGTCTCTATAAATATGTATATATACAAAAAACGCATCGTAAAATATAAATATTTACTAATTTTGTATGTTTTATTATTATAATTATTAAATTTTTTATGTACACACCATGTACATAATATATCTATTATCAATTGAATTCTACATTTTGGGATATCGTTTCTGAAAACGAGAAAACGTTAATTTTCTAAATAAAAAGGGGGAGGGGAGCTAAATCAACTAATTAGTAATAGGGCGCCGATAAATGTGTTTGCCTAGGGCAGCGGTTCTCAAACTTTTTTGTTCGCGGAGCCCTTATGTTCCTAAACAAAATTACAGAGCCCCAAAAATCAGAAATGACTATTTGAGACAACAATAATTCATAAAAAATAATGTCAATTGTAAATGATTAAAACTAAATTATCGTACAATATGTAAAATGAACGAAAAACCCGACTTTTATCTAATCTCATTTTGACTATGACGCAAAATAATATTATATTATGTTGATTTATAAATATGTAGTTAAAACGTTTAAAATAATACATAGTGGTAGGTACGGTCCAAATAATATTGAACATAAATATAAAAATTGAAAATTTAACTAACAAATATAATTGAATAATTGAATAATTTGAATTTAATTAATACAAAAATATGCCCGCGGGGAGCCACGGAGCCCCTAGACTACTCCCTGCGGAGCACAGTTTGAGAACCACTGGCCTAGGGCATCAAGTTCGTAAATACGCCTTTCCAGTCGATCTGACTTTCGTAATGTCAGTATGTTTCCTGGTTTTGTTTTTGATAGCAATTTCAATTTGATTCCGTACCATGTTACGAGCTCGTCATCAGCCCCCGTGGTCGGTCAAACGACCTTTTGACGAACATAACGCAAATGGTATACTTATTATTGTGACGTGTCGTCGCCGATGATTAGTGGGTACGGTCACCGCGTGATAACACACGACATTAAACACTTTCGTCGGCTTTCGTCAGTGTTTCGATTTTCGAGACAGCATTTGCAACGCGTAAGTTTTTTTTCGGTGTATTTTTTATTTTTTTTTCATTTTAAATGCATAAATCCGCGCGGATCTGACAATATACAATACGGGAACCGCACTCGCGCGCGCGTAGGCTTTATTTTGCCGTTCGGTAACGTCGCCCACTGCGGTTTTTTCTTTCTCTCTAGTTTTTCTTTCTTTCGTACTCCCCTTTTTTTTTTTTTCTTTCCGGACGATAAAACCGTCGTCGTTGTATATATGTGTGCACGCGGGCGCCCGCTTATAAGAACTCGGAGGCCGCCTCGCGACGACCGCAATATAACGTCGAACGATTCTCGCGATAGATAGTGCCACCGCGGATATTTATGTAAAAACATTTGGACGTTTCGCGGTGTCGTCGTCGGTCGCGGCGCACCGAGATACGGCAACGGTCGCGCAGACGGGCTTTATTTTCGTTGTTGTTCGGTCTTAGAGCCGCTTGTAGTATTTCGGAAGCGCGCGCGAGCACACGCGTTGGCTAGCGTTCGACTTCCGAGGAGCAAGAAAATAAAGGAAAAATGAAAAAACACCGGAAACCGGCGGCGGCGGGCCGGTTCGTTTCCGCCGCGATCGAGTCTCGATAAAACTCACGAACAGGGAAACGGATTACTAGTTTTTCACTTTTTTTCATGGGGGAAACCTTTAAAAGGCCGCACACGAGCCGCCGGCACGAAGTGTTTCGCGGATTAATGCGAATCTCGTGAAAAAAAGGGTTTTCCACATTTAATTTGGTTAAAAGTTATATAATATTTCATATTATTTTGCTGATGGTTTTCGAAACGTTTTCGAGTGCGTATGAATAGCGTTTGAATGCATTTGCTTAAACACGTCATAGCGCTCGAGTGCTTTACAAGACTGACGCGTCGTGTTTGGACTGCGTGTAGAGATTTACGGTCGAACGCCGACGATTGTTTTAGTTTGCCGCCTGCAGTGTGTGCGCGAAGGATACGTAGATTCGCGTGTGCGATACCGTCGTCGCGCGAACAAATGACGACGACGGGGCAAAGGATCCGACGGTGGACGGTAAATCGGTCTTTTCGGATGTTGTTATGACGAACGTCCCCGTTTATCGCGCGTCGACGCGCGGTCGTTAATCGTTCGGATTTACGGGCCTCGTCTCGGCGGCACCGCGCGGTCGTCGTCGTCCTCGGATGACGAATTCGACGTCAAGTCGTCAGGCCCGAAGACGAAGGATATTAGTCAAATTGCACGTGGGAGAGAGGTTTCGATTTGTTTTTCGTGTTTTCGGACGACTTTTGTTTCCGTCACAATGGATTTTTCGCGATGTAATCGTTGCCCCTGATAAGTATAGTGTGCTCACGTTACGATATTCCTACCTCTTTGTGTTCTTTATTTCGTAATCGTCGTGGATTTCGCGTAATTTTTTTTTTTCCGTTGACTAGATTTGTTATTTCAATCGTTGCCCACGGTCACTGCAGGTGTACTGGTTATAATTACGTTATGCTCGTTGCTCTTGGAAACCGATAAGTCACTACGGATACGGATCATGTCTCAAAATAGATTTTTCGTTTTCACGTCACAATATAGTATAACGACCACTTTGTGTTCACTTACTTCGATTCAACATTCTCAAAAAATCAACTGTTACCCTTATAAACACGTCTACGGTTTTTCTTTTTTTTCTATGCGGCGAAGGAAATGTCGTCTTTTTTTCACTAAAGCTCGCTCATACCGGAAGACTGTGTGCATACGTTTCCGCGACCATAAATCCTCTAAATTCTATGTGCATACGTTAAAGTAGAAAAAGTAAAATATTTGCTACGCAAAACATTTCAAAACGATAAAAAATCGTTCCGATATCACGTATAATCGTATCAATATTTCTCGCGATGTGAAAATAAAGAGATTCTAGGTGCCGAATTTTCCAAAATCACATTTTTTTTTCTCCCTCTGACGTATAATATGATTTTCAGAGATCTACGAGTCTACGAGTCAGTTACTTTTAGAAGCACAGTGATTTGAGATATTTTTAAAAACGAAACATAGTCGAACGTCAGTAAAATTCACACCCATTGGTTTTTACACGTGTAGAAAGAACGACGTTTTTTTTTTATTCCACGTGATTCGAGAAAACACGAAGAAAAAATCGCGTCGATAGAAAAAAAAGACACCGACTTCACGGCAAATACGATTGTTTATTTAGAATTCCTCGGATTACATACAAACAATAATGGTCTTGTTGAGTGTACAATTCTATTGGAATTTCGAAAATAGCATGTTAGTTAAATAGTTAGAAACGAATAGTTTTTTTTATGACCCCGATAGAAAATCGTCAACGGTCAACGGTTGTTGTTGACAAGCAGTCATCAATAATAATTATACTGCTTACGCGTGGTTTTCGTGCGATTATTGTTATTATTGTGTTTGTTTTCTTATTTTATGCAAACGAAACGAAAGTGATTTTCAGAGGAAAGAGACGAAAGACGGCGGGGACGGGAGGCAGGGGAATAAAAAGAACGCCATGGACGGACGGACGGGAAGAGAACCAAGTCGGTCGAGTACGTGCTACGGGTAGAATGTAATATGCTCTCGCGGACTTTTTGGGAAAAAAAAAAATATATATACGTATATGTGTGTGTGTGTGTGTGTATTCCGTTTGCCCGCGTTATTTTACTTTATACAAATAAACCCGCAACATAAATCAAAAACAAATTACCAAGTTTATAGCGCACAATAAAAGTTTCAAAAATTTAATTCCGCAATTGATTTCTTTTCCCCGTTTAGTCGTTCCGAACGAGACTCGAAATTCGCGCGTCCGCCGTTGCTCGAAAATAATAATTTCTCCTTTTTTTTTTTTTTTTTTTCAAACCGCCGCGCAATTAAACGGTACATTGTTCAATTCCGCGGATAAACAATATGATATTTTCTTCGGGATGGCTCGAAGTTCGGTAAAATTTCAATACGCCCACCAGATGTTTGTCGTCGATTATTATTATTATTATTACTAACTAATAACTAGAACTAGGATTTTAATGACCTAAAAAATACACAAAAATGCAAAAATGACCTAAAAACTCTAAAAAATGAACTTAAAAAAAGCTTAAAATAAACAAAAATAAGTTGAAATACACAAAATGAACGTAATATTTGTAATATTACGTAAAAATGACCTTAAAAATGCAATAAAATGCATTTAACACAAAAAATGCAAAATAAAAATTACATATTCTACATTGTTATATCACGAAACAAATTTAGTTTTTGGTTAGAATTGTATAGCACTTAAAGAAAAAAAAATGCAAAAGTCACCAAAATCCTAGCTCTACTAATAACGATTCCAGTTACGACCGCTGCCGAAACGGACGCGTTGATTTCCACGCGATCCGTATACGCGATTTATACAAACTCGCAGCAACGACGCAAACGTTGAAAAAGATAACGTCGGCGTGTTTTTCGGACGAAACGAAGGCGGTCTTTAGACACGAACGCGGACCGTTTTCCCGAACGCGGTCCGCCCTCGGATAAAGGTCCGGGGGGGGGGCTTGGCCGCGTAAGACCGAAGCGATACGTTATACAATATAGTATAGTGTTCAGCTGTTCGCGGTGACGAATGTATTCGAACGGAATTCGCGATTATTATATACGATAGCGGATTTAAAATAATGAATGAACGGTACGTGGCGAGGGCGAGGGCGTTCGCGGAAATCTTTTGTAAATCCTCGTCTAAATTGTGCGGATCAGCATCGCGTGTAGAGAATAAACGGAGAAATAAACACACGCGCGCGCGCCCGGGATGAGAAAGTTTAGAGATGGATGTGCGCCGCGCCGTGACAATAATGGATAGGGTTGGTAATGAATAAATCAGAAAGCCAAAGGCGTTGCCAATCGAAGGGAAATACCGTAAACTGCGTTCGGCACCGCAGCCGCCGCGGGTTTAGATTCGCACGTGAAAGAAAAAGGGGGTGAAGAATACGAAAAGAACCATTAAAAGCGACCGAGATTATCGCGCGTTCGCTCGTCCGCCCGACGAAAACGCCCGACCAAGTCTCGTCGGGCGATGTTCGTTATACGTAGTAATAGGACTCGAATTTTGAAATATTTTAAATTCGAAATGCTCCAAAGAACGATATACATACGTATATGCAAACTTTTTATTAGGAAATTCAATTTTATACAATATTTATATGCAACATGTTTGTTTCTATCTCTAACCGTTCGTCAAATGTATTTAAATAACTAAAAATTAACAGTAGTAGCAAAAATATTATAAATTTTGTATTTTATTTTTTATCTTAGAAAATAATAAACTTACAAGAAATTATATAATATGTAATACTTTTTATTGAAAATATTTCATTCTTTAACTTAAGTTCTATGTACTTTTTCGCTAAGTGCTAAATACATTTTTCGAGTTGAGTTCGAAAAACAACCCTATTTTATTATTTTTCAACCCCTCAGGGGCACGGGAAGGGATTGAGTAATCATGACCAAATTTGACTATAACTACTTTCTCATATATATGAAAAAAGTGAGGGGGTCCTACATCAAAATTTTGAAAGTTCAAAAATAAGGACCACCCTAATATACATACGTATATGTATACGATATATTACACGTTTCGGTGTTTTCGTCCGTTTAGATCGGCGGCGGAGGGTTTTTATGGTTTGTTTGTATGTTTCGCATCTACCTACCGTTATTGTATGCTAAATTTCTCCATTAATTTATTCAAACGAGTTTTCTCCTATATTATATCTCTGCCCGCGTCCAAAGCGTTATAGATCGGATGTTACGTATATTATAATTGTGACCGATAAATTAAATTTAATCGTCGAATATTTCACACGACATTTAGTCAGATAGGGAAGGAAAAACTTTTTTATATTACGTCGTCGTGGGTGTAAAAAACAAAAACAAAAAAAAACCAATATCGTCGGGAACGTATAACTTTTTAAAAGCGTTGTTAGTCGGACGCGTTTTAACGAAAACCCGATAATGCCGGAGGTGCGGGAAGGCTGCTTATGAATCAATCAAAAAGTAATCGAACGGAAAAACACACACAAAAAAAAACACTGTTATTGTTCCGGCACATTTTTCCTGGGGATTATAATGAAATTAGGTCACAGGTGGTTCGCACGTGTGGTGGCGCGAGAGCCTTCTGCAGAAAATCAGCGAGACGAATAAATAAATTAATTCGTTGGGCTTTTAATTTCCGAGCGAAACCGAAACGCCGTTCGTTTTCCCGAAAACGGTCACCAGAACAAACTCGTCATTCTTCGTACCGCGTTCGCCGCCGATAAATGGAAATAATCACACAAACGTCTGACGTTTCGTTTCGATATCGCTTATTATATATTATATTATGATCGCGGTACGAAAGTGTGTCGTGATGTTTGCCGTACATTTTTCTAAATCTCAGAACAACGGTCCGAGTACGAGATCGTGAGACACCAGTAGGCATTTTGTTTTTCGCTTCTCCGGTGTCACGAGATACGTTTTTTTCCCCGCTATTATTGCGTATTTGGCGAAACGGTATACCGTGAGTTTAGAATTAAAAATGCTATTTTCAGACGTGTTTCGACGAGCACACACGTTCCGTTGAAATTGTTCTCATCCGCTCGACGTCGAACGTCGAAATAATTGTCTGAACCGTTGGAAATTTATTAAAACACGTAGTCGCTTTGGAATTCGTTTTGCTCGACGTGTTACTGTTGTAATAGTCGTCTTCTATCAGTAAACAGTTTTCGACGAACGCGCGACGACGTATACGATTCGCGTAAGACTAAATCAAAGAGAATTTAATTTTCGTTTTACCGACTGTATCGTTATATTATATAATATTACTACTAGCTGACCCGGCGGCAAACGTTATTTTACGTTAGTATAAGAAATAACTGACTTATTGTAATAGTATGCTGGGACGAAATATATGATTGAAAGAGGAACGGAGCGCGCACGCACGCAATTTCGTTAAAAGTTATGTAATAATTATGACGTAGCAAAATCCACACTTTTTGCGTAAACATCGTCGTCGTGTTTTCGCTTTAATTGTATACGTCACGGCCAATCGGTCGAGCTTATCGACTAATGACGATAGATTTGCCTGCGATCGTACGCGACCGTCCAATGAAAAAAGTTCTATTGTATTCGTTCTATTGTTCATCGCACGCACGCGATTTCGATAGAAGTTGTGTAATAATATGATATTGCAAAATCAATGCCTTTTGGTATGGATCGTCGGGATTTTCGATGACATAACAATCTGTTTACATAAAATGCAAATTACCACGCGCTCGCTGATCGTTGCATCTCGTGCAATCTAGCCCGCGAAAAGTTTTTCCCGGTATGAGGGAGGAATAACGTTCTTCGTTTTCAACTCCTTTAAACACCCTTAGGGGTTGAATTTTGAAAAACAAGTTGATAGATTTTTCATTATTTGATTTACAGAATGTTGTATGCTTAGTGTCAAAAAAATCTGACCAAAAAATAACATTTTACATTTTCCACACCTTTTTACCCCTTCTTAGGGGTTGAATTTTGAAAAATCCTTTCTTAGGGTTCCCTGCTATATTGACCAAATTTAATACCACAAATCTCCAGTTGCTCAGGAGTTTTTTCATTTTTACCCCTTTTAACCCTCTTAGGGTTGACATTGTTAAAATAAACAACAAAAAAAAGACCAAGCTAAATCGGTCCAGCCGTTCACGCATGATGAGGTTATGATACGGGTGATACCTGGTTAATAGGGATTCATTTTTATATAGATATTATTTTTACCGATTTCAACCCTTTAAAAGCCAAATTTTGAAAATCGAACAACGTTTTGACAATCAGGAAGTGATTTGGAACAACTCTGTGAAAAAAAATTGGAAAAAAGTTAAATAGCGTCGTCACAAAATGGGAACATACAAAAGGCCTGTTATATGTAAAGGATTAGTTGTGCTTCTTGACGGCGGCGGCGCTTGTTTTTGCAAATATTATCCGAGTGCTAAAAATCATATTTATTACTGTTATCATCATTTTCGAGCCCATAATTTATAACCGTCGTCGGAGTAAAACGTTAGCAAACGCCAATTCTCTTTGATTTCGTCGCATTTTTCGTTCCGGACGCGATAAATAATTTTCGCGACATTTATCGTACGACGCGGTAGGATCGGAAATGCTACTTAAAACGGACAAAATTATTATTTTTTTTAAGATAAAAAAGTTTTGAAAATGAATTCACTCTAAAACTTACGATTCAAATTTAATTATGATGCGAAAAAAAAGAAAAATTCACGTATTTAATTGGTATATCCCTACACTGCATAAAGTATCACCCATGATACAACCATGAAAATTAAAAATAACTGCCGTTTCTATAACAACAAAGGTTTGCCGGTCTTTTTGTTAACATCTTCATATATTTACCCACACATTATTTATTTGATAAAACGTCTTTGACATCAGCTGTGTATTAGTAAAATCGCTATCAATAATTGTTATCAACAACAGAAAAACGTATTTTTTAATTCAATTTTAAAGTGGAAAATATTATCATAACTAACAAAAAAATAAATATTTTCTTACTCAGTTATGTGTTGAGATTGTTTTTAAATTGTTTAATCTCAAATTAATGGTAAGTAGTATATACATTTTTATTCATTTTTCACATGTATCACATTATGATACATTATGCATTAGTAACAAAAATAATTGTATCACAGATCGTATCATTATGCAATGACGACTATTACAAAAGTAAAATTAAATAATTACTTTGTTGAATAATTTTATTGTTTGCAATAATTCTTATATTGAAAGTCTAATTACCAATACTATAACTATTACAATTTGAATGTGACAATTTAATATAATATAGAAAAGATTTCTTATTGTTAGTTAGTTTGTTTTTGTTTTTTTTTTTTTTTTACTTCAATGCATGATGTATCATGGATGATACAGGAACTTAAGTAGTCCTTAAAAAGTGAAATTTAAATAAAATTAAAAACAAGTATTTTTTAGATGATCATTAACCTTATTTACATCTAAAAATAATTTTTTCAACTGAAAGTTTCAACATAAAAATTAAGTCATGCAGTGTAGGGATATAATGTTTTCCCGGCGTCTAAAATTTAGATCGAATATCCTAGATCTGAAGGACACGAATATGACGAATGTGCTGATTTTCATAGTTTTGTGGTGTCGGCGACGATTTTAATGAAAAGAATAATTGTCTTTTCGAACACGCGCGCGCGCGCGTATGAAATTTTTTTCAAATGAAATTAACGAGGCAAACAATAGACACATACACGGCGGCGGGCGGGGCGTGTCGTTGATTAATTAACAGCTTATACGAATGTAAATTTCCACGCGTTCTCTCTTTCAATTCGTTTTGCGCCCGAAAGTTTGAACAAATGGCGTTTTTTTGTATCTTTGTTTTCGTGTTTTTTTTTTTCAAAAGCGTGTGCTACGAGACAATGATTTCGAAACCGTTTTAATAAAACAAGAAAACCGTAATATTACACACACACACCCGTGTGCACGAGTCGCGAGAGAGATGAATATTATTCAGAGACAAGGAACGGAGAACCTACTCCGACGATTTCTCGCGCAAAGTACTCGCCGCGTAATTTACCATGCGAAATTTATCGAATTAATTGCTCGTTTAATGTTCAATTTATTTATGTATTATAATGTATAGCAATCATAATAATAATAATAATAATAATAACAGTGTTTTTGTAGTGCCGTCGATATTATCGTTTGAATACACGATATTTTTTATTTTTATTTTTTCCAGCCGTAAATCAAATGGGTCGTTTTTTATTGCTGTTTCACATTAAATATGTTCATCACTGCGCATTAAACGGTTCATAAAACGTTCAAACAACACGAATAAATTAATTTTATTTTTTATGTGTCGCGATACGTATCGCATAGGACACTGCTGCTGCTGCTGCTGCCGAGTCGACGCCGCCGCCGCCGTTTATGCGCGTAGATTTATGACGATTATAGACTCCGGTATAATTAATCGAGAAACATCACGTTCCATAATAATATCGTCGTGCCCGGGCGATATAAGCAATAGACTTTCGCCGACAACAACGCCCCGTTAGTTTCGAAACTCGACGATTTTTATTTGAATTTCCTCTCCTTATTTGTTCACGTCTAAATACTATCGATATTCGATTTTCGATTTATAAACAACGACATAAGCCGAACGTTTTAATTGGAAAAATGTCGAGAGTTTATTTCGCTATCAAAACGTATTGTATTTTTGCGAGATTTAATTTTCGAACGCTAGAAACGTATTCATACGCGTTTGTTTATCGGCTTCACGTCGTCGCATAGATTTCGCCACCTACCGATAGTCTAAAGATTATGAAATCGTTGTTAGATTTGAATATTAGATTAGGCTGTGTTGTAGTCATTGTTAATCTTGCGGACGAGTGTTTCGATTCGGAAAAAGCATCTCGTGTTTTTCTCAGACTCTGTCGGACGAAAAGTTTTGAATTGAAATCCACGAAAAAATAAATACAATCGTTGCCGTACTGGAAATCGGTCGAGTTGCTATCGATGACGAATTGAAATTAGATACGACAAAAACTGAAAATAACTACGAGAACGCAGATTTTAGCGCGTAACGAATTTCTAAATATTTTCAACAACAACAACAAAAACCGATACTTTCTTATAAAATCCAAACGTTCTTCGACAAGATAATCGGCCGGCCTGCATAATAACGATATTATTATCTCGCGGCGAGGAGGACTGCAATATTCGATCCCGCGACGAAAGTCCGCGCCGCCGCTGCCGCCTCCGTTACTCGACAAAACATTGCTATTGCTTACAACACATACGAGTGTATTTAACTTTTATAGCAAATAGCATTGGAACGCGATGAAATCGGTTCCCGAACGACAATAGCTTCTCGAACTTTGGCCGTTTCGAAAACTAATAAACGCAACGGCGGCGGCGGTTGTTTTCGCCGTGGGCTCGTGTGTAAATATTATAATATACAATATCTTTCTCGAGCTCCGTTCGAATCCGGCGGAAAGTACAGTTGTGCGACACGACGACGGAGGGTGTTATATACGCGAACGCTTGTGTCTGGATATTTCTTTTATTTCTTTTTTCACTCCATCCGCAGTACATGCGCGTTCGTGTTAATACAAGTTAATTACGTTAAAAAACATTAAGTCGATTAAGAGTTTTTTTTAACCCAATAGAGTCGTTTTTTTTTCCCCGCGAAACGTCGACGTTATAAAATTAATATCGTCTGCGCATTCGTTAACCCAGTAAGTAGGTCTAAATTAATTTATTTTGTATTGTACCCATAACGATTCACAAACTCATTACTCAAACGTTTTTCATTTTTTCAAATAAGACGACAATGTGATCGACAATAGCTTTTATAATGCGGAAACGACACTGAACCGATTCGGCCACAAAACTCGTCTCTGTTATTGAAATCAGTTGTTCGAATCGGCGGCGTATTTAAGGGGGATAGCACTGTGTCCGCGCCCTCCTCCTCGAAAGGTTAGGTTAGATTAGGTTATTAAAAATAAATAAAATCGCGTTCTGACGAGAGTTTTCGCAAAATATCGAAGAAACATCGCGTTCGGACGCGGTCGTCGCCGTCACGACATAATAACAATAATGATAATATGATTACTATTATTATGCGTGCGCGCATTCGCCGCCAACAGTGCCGAATAACTGAAAGCGATACGCGCAATCGCCGTCGTACGCGGCGGCGGCTCGTAATATCGTTGAAATAATACCAACGCGACCCGTCGAGCTCGCTGTATCGCGTGACGATTATTAATCCGCGCCCGCGGTATCCTACGCCGCCGCATATACGTTTCGCGGTTTAATGGATGTTGACATTTATCACCCGATTTTAACGAGCCAAACCGCGTACGTAATAATAATAATAATAATAATAATAACAGCAACAACAACAATAATACACTGTTGTTATTATAATTATAATTATTATTATTATTACTATCATCGTGTAGTTGGCGTGGCGCGGTCCGACGAAACGATATTTATTATCCGTCACGACACTATTATAATAATACGCCCCCGAATAATGTTATATTATTATTATCATTAAAGTCGCCCCCGTTGTCGTGACGACGACGTCCAGTGATAACGCGATCGTTTCCGTCGAAATCTTTCCGACCGCGTTCGGGAAAATCGTTCTCCGATCTGAGTTCCGAGCGAAAAGCGTGACGTTTTTTTTTTGTTTTTACCGCCACGCGTGTCCGTGTATTATAAACGTGATTTCGATCGGTAGACTTGCGTATTAATAATAACAATTATTGTTAGCTCTCGTCGGTGTGTTCGAACGGTCGTTTTTTTTAATTTCCCAAATGATCGAGACAAAACACGACGAAATTTTCAATCTACCGGGTTTCGACAATAACTCATTAACAAAATATTATTGAATTTACAAAATTATTTAAATACAAACTATTTTAAATATATTTAAACAATAATAAAATAAAGGTATTGCGCGCTCTTTACACCCGATGATGATTTTTAATCGAAACCGGTCGTGACTTTTTCGCACTCTTTCTTATAATACTCAAGGCAACAACTTTTATTATTGTTTAAATATATTCAAAATAGTTTGTATTAAAATAATTTAATAATATTTCGTTATTATTCATAAGTATGTTACCATAAAATATTAATATGTATAACTATTTTGTTTATTTATTTTCTATTTTTTTAAAAACTTATTGTTTTTTTCGTCGGCTAGAGATTTTCTATGAAAATATACTCGTATCTCGCCGTCATCTAGGTCTCTAGATTAAATATTAATTATAAATCTCGGCCTACCCCGTTTGACTTCCTGCGTATCCACTTCCTCCGTGAATATAAAAAATAAAAATATAAACGATTTACACGTTATGTTCGTGCGCATTACTTTTTTCCACTTACGTTTTCGCACACCATAATCTACATGCAGTATACGTTTTCACTACTTCGGCTATTGTTAGTTATTTATTTAACGAAATTTATACGTTAAATTTTAACGTATACATTTCGTTTTGTTTGCGGCGCTTTTTATCGATCGGACGAGACGAGGTTCGATTGAAATTTTTCGAAACGGAATACGAAAAACCCGTCGCGTCGTCGTCGCGGACGCACCGGTAACGAAAAATCGTACACTCACCCTTAGACCGGGGAGACGGGAGGGGGGGGACGATCGGCGAGTAATTTCTTGGCCGGATACACGTGATTGGCGCGTTTCATATATTTCGTCGGGGTACTGCGAGGAAAAAAAAATAAAAATATTAATCCGTTTCGTTCCGACGACGACCGGTTTTTATCGCCGAAACTTTATATAAATTATATAATATTATACTTACCGGTCACCATAACCGAAACGTATCATCAACGGCGGTGCTCGTTAATATACTAATGTGCAACGTGAAAATAATATTACATTTCCTGTCCCGGAGTCGCCGCCGCCGCCGCGCCGTCTCGTTTGGTATATTATACGCGATATTTCGACGGTTTGCCGACCGCTATTGCGACGTAAATGTCGCGGGACGGTCTAGAAAATTGGACAGGATTTTAAAATCCGTTAGGTTAGGTTCTCAGTTGTTTTACTCGGGACAAATGCGGCCGAAGCACTGAGCTTCAAGTTGTTTTTTGTTTTCGTTGAACGGAATTTGAAAAAATATTTCAATCGTTCCGTTTATGTAATGAGTAGTAGATTATAATATACGTAATTACAAATAGAAAAATGAAAAATAAAACATGTCGTTTAAAACGATATATTTATATAATACTAGCTGACCCGGAAAACGTTGTTTTGCCATATATTTCCAGTGAATTTTGCAGTATAAAAAATAACTGACTTATTGTAAGTGCGTGGTGACGACGGCGTCTACGATTGAAAGAAGAATGGTGCGCGCACGCACGCAAATTCGGTAAAAGCTATGTAATAATAATATATGACGTTGCGAAATCCATACCTTTTGCGTAAACGTCGTCGTCGGGTTTTCTCTTTAAAATTGTATACGCCTATCGAGCCTATCGACCAACGACTATAGATTTGCCTGCGATCGTATTCGACCGCCCAATGAAAAAAGTTCTATTGTTCATCGCACGCACGCAATTTCGATAAAAGTTATGTAATAACATTTAGCATATTGCAAAATCAATTCGTTTTTGGTAAAGATCGTCGGGTTTTTTGATGACATAATAATAATCTATTCATATAAAATGCAAATTACTCGCCGATCTTTGCATCTCAAAATCTAGCCCGTGAAAAGTTTACCCCTTCTTTTAAGGGTTGAATTTTGAAAAATGAGTTTGTAGATTTATTTATATACATCCCCCTAGGGGAGGTGCTCAAACGGGGATTTTGTATTATGAAAAATTACTAACCTATTGTAAGTATGTACGTATATGTGAAAAGTATATGAAACACGTATATATATATTTTAATTGAACATGATTCGCAAAAAAATTTATAAACAATGATAATGGTCACTATGGTTACAGTATACGTACATATGTATAAATGGGTTATATGATATAAATGGGCTGACTTTTTCCTATAACCAATAGCAACCATTTAAAATTTCAAAAGTATATCACAAAATTCCCGTTTCAGCACCTCTCCTAATTGGGTTTTTTCAAATTTTTTTTTTCGTAAAAACCTTCTCCTAGCAATTACGAACAATTCAAAAAAAAATTTGAGCTAAATCGGCCCAGCCGTTCTCAATTGATGAATTGTTTTACATTTTTGGTTTCATTTATGTATATATATATATACGAGTATAACCGTTCCAGAATATTCTCGGCGCTCGCCACATATAAATATTGAAAAAAAAACTATTCTATCTTTTAAGATGGACCATATTATAAATTATTACCAAATTTTATCAAAATCCGTTCAGTAGTTTCGGAGTTTATCGCGAACATACATCGTGACACGAAATTTTTATTTAATATATAGATGTGTGAATACATGAAATGTGATTGCTGTCGTCGACCGAACAGCCGAAAACGTATTGTTCTTTTTATTTTAATTTAAATACGCCGCCGCGGAGGGACGAGAATAATTTTTTTTCGTGTAATGCGAAGGGGAATGAGACTCTGAGGGGAAATCGCCGCCGCCGAAACCGAGGCCAGAGCGTCACTGCGGGCAGGCGTTTGTGTTTATTTTTACGCCGACGATAATATTCGAACGTTATAAACAGCGGCCGACGCGAGCGTTTCGCGACAATCCGTCGGTCGGTCGCTGGTTTTTTTGTTCATCCCGATTCGAAAAAAATACATAAAATAAAAACAGCTCTGCGGGAAAAAAAGTAAAAAAAAAATATACCCATAAGCGACCGTGACGGAACATACGTATTATTTAAACGCAGATGATCGCGTCCCGCCTTCGGTTGATCCGGTATTACGCGTCGAATTTACCGTGAAAAAAATAAAATAAAAAATACGAAATAATCGCCTTTACTGTCGCCGCCGACCCGCCAAAGGTGACGAGGCGGGACTCCGGCTGTTCGGCTACAAGTAGATTTTGCTATTTTTTCCGTTTTCGTTTCAAAATCAATGTGATGTTTTGACGACGATTATTCTGTTGTTTTTAGATTCCGAGAGAATCGAGTGGGTTTAAACGCTTTACGTTTTTTTTTTTTCCGCGTATAATAACTCTTGGTGAGACTTGTTTCGATCGGAACCCACTTTCGAGAAGTGCATTTATCTACTACTCGACAGGAGTGGTATTTTTAAATGGCCTTTTTTTCTCTCTCTACATTTTCAATACTCTGAGACTGTCTGACGACATAAATTATGAATATTTTTAATAGTTTTATTAAATGAGCGTAAAAAATAGAAATGAAACTTTATTCTGATTACGCGATAGTAATAGTCGTGTTCATCGACGGATGCAACCCGTTTCGTATTTTTAACGTTTAAGACAGTTATTTCACAGCCCGAGTAAGGAAATTATCCTGAGTAAGTTATATGTTCGATAGCCTCGATAGCCCAAATTTTCGAAAATGTTTTTTACCCGTTTGTAGTTTTTATTTTCAATTTTAAATTTTTCTATCAAAATATATCGCTGAAAAAAAACGATACGCGGATTAGAGAATAATTATTGTCTCGGTCCGTCATCTCGTGACGACGAAATAGATTCAGCGTTGTCCACAAGGTCAAAAAAAAAAAAAACAAAACAAAACAAAACGAATCCGGTCGTTATCGTTACGCCGCCTACTACCGGGCAAGAAAATGGCACTTGTGTTCAAAGTCTTAATTAACGAACAATGGGAATCCGGTTGTTATTGTCCACCGCCCACTACCTGGCAAAACGACGGCAGAGGAGGTGCCTAGAAGTGAGGAGAAATCGATAGCTTTCTCTTTTCCGCCATCGGTGTTTACCGGTTGGCCGTTTTCAGTCTTGTTCGAATCGTAGCCGGATATCGTCGTCGTCGTCCGAATTATTTTTTGTTTGTTTTACTTCAGCGTTCCTATTTGATATTCGTCGGGTTCGACCGGATGATTTCGTTTGTTTTTGTAAGAAACGCTAAACGTCTAAATATTTTAATTGTCATTGCGAATCCAGCCGGCTGCCGAACAAAGCGGTATATTGTTGCCGTTTCGACGTCGCCAGTCCATTTACGGAAACGAATTAACTCGCAGAGCAGATAAACCCATTACTGTTTGGTCGTTTTTGATTATGTTGAAATCGCGCGATTATTTCGGCTTAAGTCGCCGAGCAACACAGAGACGTTATTCGCGACGACAATTACTCTCTTTTTTTTTTTTTTCGAAAAACTCCGTCGTTATGACGTGTTGACGTGTAATTTTTACTGCAAAAAGTCACCTCGCTCAAAAAAATACAGTCGGAAGCGCCAGCGAACAGAATATTCCCTATAACAATATTGTCCGGCGCAATTCAGTATTGTAGATGAATTAATCGAGTTTTTCTCGTAATCGCAGAAATATCAACACGAACACGATGAGATGTCTAATAAATAAAAGGGAGTTTGTCTGTAGCTCTTTCAAAAAAAACGCGCGAAACACGTTTCACATAATATCATAGGATTAGAGATCAACATTTTTTTGCAAGACAACTCGACACGCATTTTAAAATCAATAAAGTTTTTAGTTTTTCAATGAAACTCGCCCCTTAGTCAACTATCGAATACGATTCCGAATGTTTTTCAACAAATCGTATACGTCATGTCCTCTCGTCATGTTTCGACATAAATTAACAAAAATAAGCAAAAAAAAAATCAACGATGCCGCCGCCATCTTTTTCGCGGTCTGGAGTGGGGAGTCGTCATATCCCGAAAATTATACGCCCACGCGTATTGCCATATTATTGCGAGTCTCGGCCGATCGGTGCTCGGAGGTTTTAGCGGCATTATTATCGTTTGCGCGTGAAATCCCACGCGTTAATAACAATAGTATAATGTGTGGAATAATGTTTCGCGCGGTGAATCGAAAAACGGATTTTGCGCGTTCGCGTAACCGTACGATCGCGTCCCGGCGAGAGCGACTGCTCTTCCGAGATAAATCAATGGGCCGCCGCCGCCACAAGAATCGTTGGCCCATACAACATTATAATATCCGTAATAACATTATCGCCGCGCCGGCCGCTTTAACCCCCGTTCCCGCGGATCGTCCGAAAGTAAGCCGCCGCCGCCGCGTGCCGTCCTGGTCGTCCTCTGGAAAATTTCAGGACCCGGTGGGAGGGGGGGGGCTACGAAATGAGAATTATCTGTTTTGTCGCTTCTTCCTCGACGAATTCGACTGATCGAAACGAACCGTCGCGCGTCGTGGCCTTTAATCATAACAAGTTTTTACGATCTCACTTCAACGACAAGACATCGCAATTTCATCGATTCGATATTTTCTTAACGTTTTTAGTTATTAATTTTGTTTTTTTTTCACTCGAATGATTAAACTTTGATAAAATTCTATAAAAACGTGGAAATTTGCACGGACTTTTTCTAGTCCGAAGACTTCCGATTTCAATGTTATACTCAAGACGTGGGGAAATGTAAGATAAGATTCTAGACGAGTTTCTCTGAAAAAATACTGAAAAAAAAAAAATCAATTTAAAAACGTTATTACAATACATTTTAATTAAAGATATTATAGTTGTTTTGTTCTTGAGTACATCGATTTCATTAATATTACATAATATTTTAAATATTTTGATTTAATATTAGTGCTGTTTTTGTACACTGGAAATTTGTTGTGTTTCCCAAGTTTTGTCGATGACATTATAGTTTTGATTTGTCGAGAAAAATCGCGAAAATCGAATACAAATTTACTCGTAAGTTGTTGCGCTTCAAGTCGATTCGATGTAAAACAAGGGTGAAATACAAGACGCGGATGAGATACAGGTGACGGGTGATTGACGTCGGTGGATCGCGGTCTTTTAATAATAAGAGACCAATATGTGCCGTTGATTCCGAGTGAAAGAGACGGGTCAGCTACAAAAAGTTTGCATATTTTTGTATTTTCATGAAATTGCAGCAAAACTCGCGAGAAACTTTTCATATAATTCTCAAGAGTTTTCGAAAATTATAACGTCTACGCGTATATTAGCACCAAAAAAAAAAAAAAAAAATCGAAAATCTTATGACATTAATATTATAAATCAACTCTAGAGAACGATCGTATTTAAATAACCGCAGTGTGTTTGGTTTCTATTCCGTGTTATCTGCATCGTGAAAATCGTGCGAAATTTGGCGAAAAATAATAAAATGTTTACGGAGGGAAGCAAAAGATTTAGAGCAGACTCCGTCACGCGACCTTAGAACGCGATATGGAACGCGTTTTAATTTCACGGTCGCCTCCGAAAAAAGCGTTTTGCCGCAAAGCCGTACTTTCGTAACGTTCGCGTAAAATAATTCATATCGGGTTCGCATTTCTGTATCATTCTGCTATATTTGTACAAATGTCGTAAATGCCAGTATGACATTCGTTCGTTGTCGCGCATATTATAAGTGTTTAACGATTTTCTCCGAGAAAATCCTCGACCACGCGGCGACTATGGTCGCAGAGGAATGTTTTCGGCGAAGAGAAAATTACAAAATCTATTCCGACTGAAAATTAAAAACTCAGACACAAAAAGATAAAACGTCCATTTCTCTTTTCAAACTCTCTAAGTGGTCGTTTTCATTTGGAGATCGCGAGATAGTATCGCTAAAGAACTTTTTCACCCTTTATGTATTTTATTTTTTATTTTTTTATTTTATATATCACTCTAACGAAACTTTTTTATTTTTATTTTATTTTTTTTTTTTTTTTATCATAATATTCAGTACAAAAGCATAGAAGTATTTTACTGGATAAAATTATTTAAATTACTTCTACTTAATAATTTGCATTTTCTTTAAAAAAAAAAAAAAGAAAAAAAGACGAAAATACGAGTAGACGGTTTTGTTTTGACGATAATTAATATCCCGCCGATACACTCTTTTATTCAACATTTATTTAACCAATTAAACCGTTTGATAAAACGTGAAATTTAAGAACTATTGTACTAAGTAAATCGAACGGAACTTTTCACCCGTAACATAATAATATATAGTGCGCGTGTATATCGGTTTACATTTTCGCTTTCGTTTAATTCGCCCGCCCAAAGTTTTCCAATGCCGAACGCGACTGATTTATCGTCCGCGGAAATCTTAAAAAAGTCGCGATAAATAAAAAATTAAACGACAAAAAAAAAAAAACCACTTGATCGCGCGCGAAACATAATATTATTTAGTTATATACGAGTGCGCTATAATTACTTAATGCACACGTACGAGTATTATCTGCAACGGGTTTCCTGTGAATTACATAAATCATAATTGTTATAAATTCCATTTGCGAAATGAAGCCGAAATTGGTAAAGTTTTTAACATCCGCGAGCTCATAATTATAAACTTTACTAGTGATACGAGCGCATAATATATTATTTAATGACCTAAAAAGTCAACGCTCCTAATGGATAGACGATACGGTATTAATTATTCGCGCGTCCGACTCATTGGGTTTCGAACCGAATCCGAGTCGCTCCCGAACAAATCACGTAACAGCAAATAGTCAATTATAATGTACCTTTTTTGTTTGATTTTCCGTACGGCAAAATCGTTTTCGTTGTGAAAAAACGATCGGGCGCAAAAAGTCGAAAAATCGGATAGATTATCGACGCCAAACCGCGGTCATTAAAACGAAACGATAACACCGAATACGTCTTGACGAACCTATTCTCGCAGATATATTTATATTATATCTCCCGCCATTGCTCGCGAGTGAGAATTTCCCTCACATTGTTTTTAAGTTGGTAACCACTGGCTCGTTTGTTGTTATATTTTTCCCAAATTCATAGTACCTTATGACGAAATATTTAAAAATTGATTTATCATTTGAGGGGTACTTAAACGTTCCGATGAGGAAACCTATTGCATTCTGAAATCAGCAGAAACACTTAAACCAGTCTCCAAAATAAATATAATAATTATAGTTACCAATCGATTAGTTAGATATTTCGATATTGTTAACGTTCTCCTTATATCGCGCAGCAGTACATTACCTACTCGCTATGACGTCATGCGTGATAATCATATTGTTTAAACGCAAATTAAAACCGTTACTGGCATGACGTCATGAGCTCTGCAACGTATCGAGTGGTTATTATAGATTGTTGTGAATTTATAATTTGGAATGTAAAATATTTTCCGAAAACACACATTGTTTGCTCCGCTCCGATGCTTAAATTATTGTTATAGACTCGCCGTGGTCCATCACTTCAAAGCAGGTATCGTAATAATTGATAAACCCGTAATCGATATAAATAATGAGATAAAATCAATTTATTTGGATTCAAAAACAAATTATGCGAGAGAAATAATATTAATATCACTAACATATTATAAAGGTGTAATCTTCTTTTTCTTTTTATAATAATATCACACGATTTGCACTGTTTTTTTTTTTTTCAAATTTACATAACTAGTTAAAAAATGTAATTAATTCGCCCAGATGTAGCTTTGGTCGTGTGTCACGTGCGTGTTCGAATAACACTGCGATTATATTATTAAATCGATAAAAGTGTTCGCGTTATTTCACAGTGTCAGACTAGCGGAGGACTAGCGATCAAACAAAATACGCATTTGTTTCATAAAAGTCACTAAAGAATACTCTTAAAATACGCTTGAAAATGTAGTGAATCCCGTCGTGTTATCGATAGGATAGATGACGTCACATGCAGACGAAAAGTTGTCTGCATAATATTTTGTTGTTCGTTTGTATTATAGCTCGTTTTTCTTGTCTGTAAACAATAATGTTTATCTATTGTCTTACGGAAGAAAAAACAAAAACCTATATCGAAATTAACCAATCGTTCGAGTGAATGAGGACAATATAAAACTCGAGATAATAAAAATCTAGTAGGTACGAGAGTTATAATATCAGCTCTAGTGTTCAGAGCTATAAATCTCAGGACGACTATTTCGACTATTTTCCGAATTACGTAAATGTACGCTTAGCCAAAGTAAAAAAATCAACAACAAAAAAATCCTCTTATAAATAATTACGAAATTCTTAAAAGCAAAACCACAATCGTCGCCGTCGTCGTCGGGCGAAATACATTTTGACATAAACCAGATATTAACTTTTTTCTACCCGATCAGTGAAAATGTATAGATTGAAGATCGACTTTTATAGAGTAAAGCCGCCGCCGGTCGACCGCGGCATAACGTTTTCGACGAACATATATCTGTTTTTTTTTTTCCGAGGGTTATTTTAACGAATAATAAATCCGTGTACGCGGCCCGCGACGTGATGTTCGCTTATGTTTAAAACACAATACAGCACCACGGACACGCGCCCGTGCACAAGACGACGACGGGGAAATAAAAAAATTAATAATAGCGCGCGATACTGAATCGAGAGAAATATTCGGAATTATGTTTTATAATATTATAAATCACTCGCGTTATCCCTTTCTTGTAACATCTCCCTCTATCCCGTTCGTGTTTTATAACGACGATGCTTTTGAAAATTGAAAATTATCAGCGTTTCCACCGTGAAATAATGAAATGCCGCCGTAATAACGATGAAAAAAAAAAAAAAAATGAAAATATAAAAAAATCCCTCAAAGATGATTTATTCATATTCTCACCCGCGCTAACGAGGCTTTCGGTTTTGCGATTGCTAATTCGCAATTAGCCCGGTACGAAACGCTAAATCCTCGCGCGATCGATTGTAATCATAATAAATCGTCGCGAACGTTCTGTTAACAATCCGTCACAATAACGTGTAATGTGCTTCAATTTAAATCGAACGAAATATACATTTATCGATAGCGTAGAGATTACGGCGGCGGTCGAATAAGAAGACCGCCGGATAAGAGCAGATTGAGGCTCTCGCCTAGAATCCGAGAGGAACATTATTCCAAATCAGCCGATCGCGTGCATTCGTTTCATAAAATAAAAGCTCTCGATCCGCGCGAACGTCATTGCGAACGGATATCTTTTGAAGATACAAATTCGGAGACGTACGACCTCGAATTCGCACCACACGCGCGTTGCTCCAACATCGATCTCCCTTCGTACCAGGACGTCAGTGCGTATCCAACTCTACACATATTATCTTTTAAAAGCGATTAATTCAAAACTACAAATCCACGCCGCCGCACAGTGAGGCAAATGACCATCAAAGTTGGCATTAAATCATATATGAATCGATTTCGGTCAACAATATAAAAAAATAAAAATATATTTAGTTTGAAACAAGAATCGTTTACATTTTTTTAGATCTGAGTGTTTTTAAGTGTGTACTCAGCTATTCAAAAAAAAAAAAAGAACGTAATTTGGAAAAAAAATTTTATTTTTTTTTATTTTAATATTGAGTTAAGACATATTTTTAATAACAAATACAAAATATTGTTAAATATATAAAATTATTTTAATAAAAACTATTAAAAATTATAAAATAAAATAAAATTAAGGTCTAGCCTCGAGTATTATAAGTAAGAGTGCAAAAAAGTCACGACTGGTTTCGACTAAAAATCGTCATCGGGTGTAAAGAGCGCACACCGCAAAAGAGCATGAAACCGGTCGTGACTTTATTGCACTATTACTTATAATAATTATTCCACTAGGGCTGGTAGATATTTCTTGTAATGCATACTTTTAGGTATATAACCAAATTTAACATACTTACTCGAAACTTTCAATAAAAAGTTGTAAAAGTTATAAAAATCAAATTTATTTCAAACTTTCATTGTTCACTATCAACTGCGAAATTAAATAAAATACTAACTAATAATTAAATATTATACTAAATAAAAAATAAAAAAAAAAAAGTGCGAATATGTGCAGAAAAATCAAATTGTTTTATAATCTACAATAAATATAGATTTAAAAAAACATAATTTCCTAACTCAATACGTCTCAATACCTATTCAAATCCTACCTTATTCATAAAATAATTGTTAAAAATCACTTGCACAGTTGAACAATTATTCACAATTGAATTTGAATGTCTTAAGAATATATTTTCATCATATTATAATTTAAAACAATTTGATACATACCTAAGGTAGAAGGATCCATCATTAAATACTTATATACTTCAATTTTCGTATTTTTAAGACATAAAGCATGCGTTCAAAAAACACGTGATATTAAAAAAAAACGAACATGAAAATTTATGACAACACCTGACGACTTACGAAGCGCTCTCTGGCCGATATTAGTGGTATTTAGATCCAAAATCTGCCGAATTATTATGAACAGGTCTATAAAGTTTACAAAAATGCTAATAACGATGAAGATCTATAAAGCATTTCGTTTTTTTATTTTCTGCCAACTTTAAGGGTCATTTGCCCCACTGTGCGCCGTCTAAAGAGTCTAAATATTGCTTACATCTATTTGATCGAGACTTGTAGTTATATAATTTTAAAATATTATCACTAAAATATAACGCCGATCGCGTTGGGTTCTGTCGCTGGATATATTATAGTCTCGCTCTTCGTGCCGCCGCCGTCGTCGTCAGTTCGGATTGTAAATAATCTTTTACGTAGACATATTAATCGAAACAATAATCGTATAAACGACGATCGATCGCGTCAAAAGTAAATACTATTGGACTTTATTTTTTTTTTTTCCTTCAGCTCCATTATGTAAATCCCGTCGACCGTCCGAGTAGAATATCGTGTACGATTAAAAGGGAAAACGTACGTTTATATTGTCGCAGTTAGCTTTTTAAAAGACGTCTCGACGGATGTGTGCTCGTCTGTTTACCTACCCGTGTATAAATATGTATGTATGTATGTATGCGTATGCAGTAGCATGTACGTTGTACGCGCGCCGCCGCCGCCGCCGTCGTCACTCGCCCCTGCGTATTGTTTTCGAATTCACAAAAGAATGAAACTCGACAAAACTTTAAGGATGTATATAATTTTAGATTTCAAAGAACTTTCCTTTCGGTAGTTTTATATCGACGTTATATTATTTACTTGTTCCGCAGTCACTATATGTACTAAACTTTAGCGAACTCGTGGCACAACAATCGTCCGTTCGTTTTCCGAATATTGTTAAACACGAGGAGTAAAAACGAAAAGAGAAACGTACGTACAACGATCGATGCGTTCGTTCTTGTCATACGAGCGTGTGTGTGTGTGTGTGATAAATAAAATAATACAATATAATACATAATATTCGGGAATAGGCTGAAATAATAAATGGCAGAGGAGGCAGTAATGCATCGAGTTTTGACTTGTTTCGAAAGAAAGAATAATATGTATATTATTATATTTTACTAAAAAGTTATGAATACTTTTTATGTACAATTAATAATTTATAAAAAAAAAAAAAAACAAAATAAAAAACTTTTTATGTGAAATGAAATGTGAGTCATCTGAAAAGCTTCTTCGGTCTCCTCTAACCACGAATTAATTTTATTAGTCATGATTAATATTGGAAAAAATAAAAACAAAAACACGTGTACGTAATCAACTCGTAATCATACTCTCGACTTTGTCTGACTCAATAACTGATAGAAAACGACAAATAGCGCAATCGTTTATTTTTGTAAATATTTTTATAGACATGATATTTGAAGGAATTTATAGTATCAGATTAATTCGATAATATTTGAACGAATAACGCTCGAAATACTATTTGGCGCGCTCGCACTTTGCAAATCGTGCGATTTTTCCCATCAATATTATTGTTGTAAAACAGTTATAATATTATTATGATGAAGCGTTTGTAAAGTCCGGTCGAAAAATTATATTAGATGCGCGTTTCGGGAAATTTCGACGCGATAGGTGAGCTTCGTTTGAAAATTGAATAAAAGATTTGAAATTTTACGATGGATTTACTCGATTTTCATCTGGGACCCCCAGACAGTGACGTATTACGACGAGGAATCCACCACGTCGTCGCCGCCGCCGCCGCCGCGACATTTATCAGATTCGTTTTCATCTTTCGCGTGTTGTTTTTTCGGTTTTTTTTTTTTTTTCGACGCACCGAAAATAAATTTAATACGCATAATGCCACGACATTCCGAGCGAACGCCGTTTCACGCATGGCCGAATCGTTGCCGCGCGCAGTCGACTACATTATTATTATATGATGTTCAACACAGTGCAGTTCGGGCAGTAATTTCACTCGTTCGAGCGAAAACAATAAAAACAAAATTAGTAAAACGCCGAAAATATAACATTTCAGCTGTCAGACGAAAACAAAAAAAAAAAAAAAAAAGGAACAGACGGTATAAAAACACACGGTATAACGAATTAGTTACTTCCACCGCCGCCGCCGATCTACTCGTTTCCCCCCCCCCTTTTTTTTTCTTTCCAGTCTCCCGCGATACGTTTCGGAACGGTGGTAATACGTCTTAAACCCAGTTACCGTGTGTCGTCGTAACGGACGCGAAATAATAATATTTATTTCGTCTCTGAGAAACGTAGGCGAATCGTCGTGCCCGACGTTGTAGACGCGCGCACTATCTGTGTGATTTTGCGAACATGTGTTTACGTCTAAAAATCATCGGACGATGTGCACACAGTGTTTGTGAAATAATTGTTAAAATTTACTGTGAACGATAGAAAAAATATCAAATACTTTTTTCTACAAGTACCTAGTGTTGTCAGGTTGTTTTAAAAGTATTTTTCACGAGATCGATCATTTCACGACAAGTCCTCTTCGAAGGACAACTCGAAAGCGCTCGGCCGACGGTAACAAAACGCGATCGAGCGTTTCGTATTTTTTCCTCTCCGGACCCCGGGGCCACCGAGATCCCGTGCCAGGGTCTCTTCGGACCACGGCCGCGACGGGTCGACCGACGTGTCTGCGGGCCGGCAAAAGGCCGGGGATTCTCTGCGCCCCCTCGCCGATTAGCGCCGGTCGCCCCGAGGCGTAATTTATGGCGAACCGCCGCGCCGCGCGGAACGTCACGGTCGCTTCGATATTTCGCGACGTCTCGTCGTTCGATGTTATTATTTACGTGCGTATATTTATTTATGTTACGGGCCCGTGCCGGTTCACAGTCTCTGCGCTACAACGACGTAATATTGTCCGAAAGAAAGACACACGAACGGTGTTTACGAAACGATTAAACGGCATCCGCGTGAACGGGAATTCGTTTATTATTATTTATACATTTGTTTTTGTCGATAACGTTTAGACCATAGTGTGTATAGACGAGGTCGGAACTTTGGAAGTGAAAACGGAACAGCAAGCGAAAAATTAGGACACTCGACGTGTCCCTGGAAATCGTGTGTGCGAGGGAGTCCTTTTTTCCGATCCGGGCCCGTTCGAAATTTCCCGAGGTACCTGCCTGTAATGAACGGCGACATCTGACAAATGAAACACTCTTTGATCAAACGCATTATAATAATTAAATAATTGTTGTAATAATTATATAATTAAAAAATATTATACTGTGGTGTACGAAAAAAAAAAAATTCGCCAAAGGTCGCCAATATCGTTATAAATATTTGTTTAGTCGTTAATAATATGCCATGCGATTGGACACGAAAAACTAATTAAAAATCCTTTGCCATGTTAATTTTATCAAAACTGTTTTTAACTATTATCGTATAATCGATATTATGTTTGAAACTGTAAAAAACGACGATTTTCTGTGGGAAGAAGGATCGATTTTTTCACCTGACCCCTCCCAGAATTAAATCCCGGCCACGTGTCTACGATACTCGAGAGGCGTGTATACTCTCTAATCGGAGGTTAGTTACGCGTAGGACCGGTATAATCGTGACGAGGACGACTTTTATAGAGCTTGGTTATATAATTATTATTATTTCACCGTAAAATCGCGTGTCAACTAACAGTCAACTACGCGACGTCGCGCGTCGCGTCGTCGGGGGAAAACAGTCTAAACGTATTACCGCGATGATCGTTTTTATTTATTTTTTTTTTTTTATTTTTTCGAGTTTTTCTATCCGTTCGGGAATTTACTCTCTCGCGCGCCGAACCGACGACGACGACGACGGTATGATTTCGGAATAGATCCAATCGAGATAATTCACTTGCGCGCGCGCGCACGTTACGTACTCGTATAATATAATATCGTATACCAGTACAATGTCGGATAATAGGCTACAACTTATCAGGCGTCAGCATGCGTTTGACAGAGGGCCAATAGAAACTCCGTCGGCGATCCGGGAGATTTAACAAAAAGTAAACTCGATACGAGTAGGAAAATAAATAGGAAAAACGAGAAAAAAGTAAATAAAGGTTAATCTGGCGATGATTCTGCGCGCCAGTAAGTTTTTCGAAAAAAAAAAAAAAACACCACCGACGGACGAAACGAAACGATCGCTCGCTCGCGAAAACGCCGGGGGGAGAGATGAAATGAAAGGGAGTGAAAAAATTATATTTCGCGTACTACGAGGAGGCGGCCGAAACAATAATTCGCGGCTAAATAAAATAAAACCACGTCTCACCGATATAATAAGACCCGTCGATTCCGAGCGCGCCGGAACGAGTGGGGCAAAACAAACGAGTTTTCGCCGCGTCTAAATATTATTATTATGATAATTATTACAGTGTACACTGTTGTGTTTGTACGGCGCGTGCGTTTGCTGTTTTTAACGCGCGTACGAATACGCAAATATGTGCGAACGAATTACGTCGCGTAAACCGCGATAAAAATTCAAATCATCCGTTATGACCGAAACAACAATGCGTCGTCGTCGTATCCCCCGCCGCCGCCGCCGCCGCCGCCGCGCGCCGAGAGGATTTCATCGCGATTACGAGGGCGGTTTTTCTCTTATTTTTTTTTTTGAAACGTCTCGGAACTATTTGTAATTCGATAATCGCACGTATTTTATGGTAATACTAGCTGAATAACCCGGCTTCGCCCGTGTGCAGTATAACTTTTTATTTTATCAGTTTTTTTCATTTTTACCCCTTTTAACTCCGGTAGGTGTCGAATTTAGGAAAATCCTTTCCCATGGGGTCTCCACTATATAAAACGAAACTGCTGACCAAATTTCATACTCAAAGCTCCAGCAGTTCCGGCCAGGTGAATTTTTCTAGTTTCACCTTTTTTACCCCTTTTAACCCCCTTAGGGGTCGAATTTTGGAAAATCTTTTCTTTAGGGGCCACTGCTATATTAAATGAAACTATTGACAAAATTTAATACCACAAAGCTCCAGTGACTCAGGATTTTTTCCATTTTTACCCTTTTTAACCCCCTTAGGGTTAATTTTCTTAATAATTCTCTCCGTAAAAACCATCCTCGTACTTCAAGGAATATTATAAAAAAAAGAATTAGCGAAATTGGTTCAGGGGTTGTTGAGTTATGCGCTTACAACACATTTTGCGATTCGTTTTTATATATAAGATTTAATAGTTTATCGATTGTTTTCGGCGATTTTCATTTTTAAAATAAATAACGAAAAGGAAACGCTTAGCATAATATTATGATGTTAAAGCGATGTAATTAAAAAAAATCTTTCGGTCAAAATTCCGTGGACTACCTGGGTCCTACCTATTTTCAATTCTACGTAGTTATATTATATCTACGCGTTACGAGCAGTCACGTACACCTGTTTTCTTTTATTCTTATTTAATTATTATTTGTGAGTAAATTGTCACTCTCTACCCGCAACACAAGATCGATTTTCAAAATAAAATATCAAATACCCAATCACATTTATATGGACCCACACGTGCGAACCTGTTCGGTTTGAGATCATTCCATTTTGAGTAACGAAAAAACACAAACAAAAACAATTCGATTCCGTCGAAAACCGCCGCGGTGTAATGTAGGTACTCGTATATTGTCGTCAGTTTTATCTCGAACATTTTATGGATGGAATTTCAAAGCCGGCCTTTCGAGTGCCTATCAAATACGATTTTCTATCAGAAACAATATTCTTCGAGTTGAAAATCAGACCTACTCTAATAGAGACCCCTTCGCGCGTTACGACGGACTGGAAAACGCGCCGCACATAAATCAACGTATTCCTCGCGCTTCGCTCGGAGTTTAAAAGCGCGCGCCGTCAAACCGACGACGACGACGACGACGGCTCTACTCGAAATCTAATACAAATCGGAACGGTTATGGATTATTAATTATTATTATAATAATAACGAAACATTATCGTAACAGGTACTCGGGGCCGCCGTCCGATGTAAATAATTTATCGCAGCAATAACGGCTTGCGAAATAAAGTAATCGATTCGACGCAACAACGTATAGAATTTAATTAATATCGGCGGCCAAATCGAATTCGAATTTCAATGCGCTCGACATTTTAGGCAGATGCCTAGGTACACCGACAGTTGTAAACGTTGGCGCGTTAATTAATAATTATTATAATACGTCTCGGTTGTCTCGGTACGAATGTTGTTCATATTATTATACATCGATCGCGGTAATGTAATAATATTCGATACGGCGCGAGAGCGTCGAGCATTGTTCTCTGAAACTTGATTTCGATTACGAATAATACGTCGCGGATAATTCGACGACCGAGTCGTGTACCAAAAACGAATTCCGTTCAGATAGGCGCCACGAAGACGGCGTTCGTTTTGTTTTTAAGGCTCAGTCAAACAGAACGCGGGCTGCCCGCCGCGGTCTGTGATGTCAAACAACGCGCTGGCAATTTTCCGCGGTCTGTCAGTACTGCGCTTTTAATGGGAACACGGCACAACACCACGTGTTTCCATTTGTGTTACACCGTTTTTTTTCATTCTAATATAATCTAATATATATAATTCCAATAAAAATTTGTTTATATTTTAAGTTTGAAATATTACGTATCCAGGGGTGTTCAGAACACCCCACTGCTATAAAAGTGATAATAAATAATATTTTATGTTAGCTACAATGTTTAGCCTCATGGTACCTTCCTAAAATATAGTATATTATACTATTCTATCACGAAAACATCAATATTGATACAATATGAATTATGATAATATTGTAAACAGCTCTTTGCCCGCCGCGGACTCTGTAATTATTTACAACCAGACCGCTGCCCGCGTTATATTTAACCACGTTGACGCAATCAAAGATAATACAGTGCCCGCAGCGGGCAGCGCGGGCTGCCCGCGTTCTGTTTGACTGAGCCTTTATTCTCTGGTTGTTTTTTTTTAATAATACACCAAAAGTCGACCGCGTGGTGGCGGCGCGATCGCCATCTCGCGATCGGTGCGAAAAACCGAGAGACCACAACGTGGGAAAACTGTTGAAAACATTAAGGACACGTTCGAAGCGCATGCTGCACACACCACCGTTGTTTGTAATCGTCGCGCACTGTTGTTGCTGCAGTTTTAGTGCATCTACTTTGGTGCACCCGTCGTCGTCGCTTGTTCGCGTCGCTGTTTATGACTTCGGCCGGGATTGGATTCACACTTTCGAATTCAACGCAAAACAAACCGAGACGGAAAACGCGCGCCAACTACCGAAAACACCGCCGCAGTGTTTGTTTATCGTTTCCGTTGTTCGTTTATTAATGTTCGTGCGCAGAGCAAAATAAATTCGGAAAATTTACCACTCAGATCGGACGTGCGCTCTTGTTGGGCGGCGTACCCTCTGAGAAAACATTACGAGTACCGCGCGTCGGTAGAAAATAGGTCGAACGGCCGGATTAATACTTTTATTATAATAATATTTAACGTGGTCTATTCGAACGTAGTGAATACGTACATTTTTTGTTGTATATTATAATTATTAGACACAGTGGCTGGTACGACCACTGAAAAACTATAAAAAAAATAAAAAAATAAAACAAAGCAATAAAGCTCTAAAAATCCATAAAAATCCTGTAAAAAACAACAAAAAAAAAAACACGTCTGTTTTTATTTATGTGCGAGAATGATTCATGTCGACTGTTTGAATTTAAACGATGTCGTAAACGTTTTCAATGCAAATAACATATACTTACGGCTTTTGTTTTTTTTTATTTTTTTTTCCAGGTATGTACGAGTGTAATAACGGTGACCCTTTGGACGCGTGGATGTCGGCGGATACCTTATCACGACGTGAAATCAGCAAAGTGAATCGCCGGCAAAGCGAGTGACTCATTGTAATATCGAGTCGGTTTCGGCTACACAAAGTGGCTTCTCGTGACTCGCGGTACTTAATAGTCTCGATTTCAGTTAGTAAACCGCGCAGGAGGTTCCTTGTTCGTCGTAACTCGATGAAAACGGCTTCGAAAAACGTCCGTCAACGGTTTCGGGTCGATAAAATCGAATTTGGGTTTTCTTACGCGATCGTGTTCGTACACCTACAGTTACGACGACGTCGAAACGGTCAATATCTCTTCGATACGTTTTTTCCTCGGCGGATTTTCATCGAAAACCTGTTTGCGCGCGAGGAAAACCGAACGTCAGAAAACGCGACGGACGCGACGACGACGACGCGGCTGCAGCCGTCCGGAAACCACGCCGCCGCGCCGGCTCGCTCACACCTTTCAAGTCCCGACCGTTAAACGTCGACCCAATCGACCTGTACGATTTATCGCGCCGAACTTCGGCGGCATAGCGAGCGCGTTGTAAATCATTCCGTGTCCGCCAACAGCCGCGACCGACCCGCGTTTCGACGGGGGTATGATTTGTGTTTTCGGCGCGCGCGATCGAAAAAACGAAACGAAACCTCCCCGAAAACGGCGAAATTATTTGTAAAACGCGAGACCAGTGTCTAATAGTCTCAAATATTATTTCACCGTGCTCGCAGACGCTACTTCGGAGCTTTTGGTGATTTATTTTTATTTTTTTCTCGAGCGGTAAAAAGGACCTTGATGATGTCATTGTCTCGTGTGAACAAACACGAACACCCAATGTCGAAACCGTCCTTAATATTTGGCAATCAACTCGGATCACTTTCGAACGAGTAAATTATAATAAACGACGACTTTTTTTTTTTTCATATAATAATAAGTTTTTTAATCTAGAAGACGGGGGGGGGGGGGGAGGAGACCGATTACCTCGACCGTATTTTTATCGGAAATCGATGTGTTACGAAACGCGCAGGACGGTGCGTTATTTTCATTTTTAATTTCTGTTTTTATCGTCCGCAATTATTTATTTATTATACTTTCAAGTTTATCATACAGTTGTAAATGTTTGTAAATATTTCTCGTTCTGTTTTATTTCCAAAGACCGGAAAGGTGATCACAACACTTTTTCCTTTTTTACAGTGAAAACACGATTTGTATTTATGAATTTATTTCTGTTTCTCTATAGACTCTTGATAAGGTAAGGATTAGTAATAAATACCCGGTGTTTTTCGTCGTCTCTTTTCAATACAGGGCACGTGGCAAAAACTTTTTATCGATTAGTGTTAAAATACAGTAAAACGGGTAAAAATACAAATATTCTAGCGCGAATAGAGGTTACGCCCTCGCGTTTTACTGCCGAGTGCGTTCTTTTTTTTTTTTCAAAAATAAATTACTTTCAATTTTATTTTTCCCCTTTTTCATTTTCCCCGCGTGCTGAATGTAGTAGTCGCGTGGAGTTAAATTCTAGTATTTTTACTGTCACCAATAAACTATATGTCCACGCAAAACTATGACTTTGCCCGCTTGTCATTATGCGTTTCTTAGAGTTTTATTTCGTAGTAAACTGCCGAATGAGAATATATACTCGTATTTTATTTTGAATACATTCAATTATCCGTTGAAAAAAAAAAAAAAACGATAATCAACTACGATATAGTTCGAAAAGTCTATTTTCAACGTTTTTCGACATGTTAATAACGAACCCTTTGAACGGCGAGGTTCTGATGTTTTTCTAAAATCCTTCCCCCCCCTCCTAGTGGCGGATTAATCTCGTATCGATAAGACTTTTCAACAATCGATAATAATGTCTTCCGGCAACTATATAATAAATACATCCTTATCGTTTTGTACCGCGCGAGTGCGTTCGAAACGCATTCCGGAAAAAAGTTTATCTCGCGTTTGCATTGTTTGTAGTGTTACTCTCATAGTGCATCGGGCACGCACAAAATCAGAATCTTCTCACTAATAATGGCAATTATTATTCCATCGATTACGAGCCGTCGATACGGAATCGTATTTTCGTTTCTCGCGTTGCGGTTATCAATAAAATTTGTACTCGAGCATATTTTTTATTAGTCATTGGCTTGCGATGTTTCGTAAATGCTCTCCACCGGAACGACATCTCAATGCGATACGATTTCGATCTCTAATTACTCTATTCTCCGAGTACAAAGTCGATATTGTACAGAGGATGTGAGACGAAATTCAAAGATTACACGAGGCTTTTTCTTTTTATACGGAACAGCGGACTTTATCAACTACGGGACACGCGAGAGGGGGGGAAAAAAAAAGATAAAATCAACTGCAGCTGAACACATTTTTAAATACGATTAAAACAAACGGGACGAGTGAAGAATTTAAATTCCGAGTATTTGGGACCGTCGGAACGGTTATTAGGGGCGAAAAGTTTAAACGTCTTAATGAAGATTGAAAACGAATATTTCATGATATTGTTTGAGTTTTGATATTTCGAAAACAAAGCAGAACATTTCACTTCGTGATCGCGCACTGATAAAAACGAAATAGATATAAATATAGACGCCGCCGCCGTCGTATTATTGTGTACACACGTTATAGAACGGTGGGGGGGGGGGGCAATAATACAGTAAAAACGTATTGGTTGAAATTCGCAGCAAAGTACAAGAAAACTTTATTCATTATTATTAGTCCCGTCGTTATTGCGTCTTATTAATAATCTAACATTGAGTTTTATTATTTTTCCACCGATCGAGAACGAGTCGACTACTCGAGAACAACGTATCGCGATCGAAAACAAGCCGAAATCGATATTATAATAATATGTGTTCAAATTACAATACACATTCGCGAGCGACGAGACGACGACGACGTCACGCGAAACCGGGAAAACTATCGAATGACCGGCCGGGCGGACTATTATTATGTTTTTCACTACTTCGCTATTATTCGGTCGACTATTTCGGCCCTCTCCTCGTCCGTCTGCAGGCAGTTTTATTACGTTTTATGTTTTTAAAACCTATAGTGACCCCCCGCCATCGTCGAGCGGCGGCGACGGCGGCGGCTCCGACGACGGTTTTATTTTTTCTCCCCGAAATCGATAGTCGCGCCGACTCGTTTTTTAATCCAATAATCACGTGATATCGAATGATAATAATAATAATTGCTTTAGGCCACGGCGCGCGTTCGCTCGCTCTCGGGGCGCGATACATACGTATATATATAATACTTATAATAATATTATCGATCGGACGAAAGAAGTGCGTGTAGTACGCTTCTCCGAGCGCCGCCGTTCGAACTTGATGCAATTAACAATATTATTCGTTCTTAATAATCTAATAAGAACACGACTGTGTATTATTATTATTATTATTATTATTATTTACCATCGCGATCGATTTCACGGCGTAAAACCAATGTATACATTAGTTATTATTATAATATAATGCGAGCCGATTATTTTTTTTTTATTTTTTCGCATCTGATTCCGGTGCGATTTATAGGTTCCAAATCATCTTGTACCTATCTATATATATAAAAATGGAGCCAAAAATGTATAACAATTCATCAATTGAGAACGGCTGGGCCGATTTGGCTCAAATTTTTTTTTGAATTGTTCGTAATTGCCAGGAGAAGGTTTTTACGAAAAAATAAATTTGAAAAAATCCAATTAGGGGAGGTGCTGAAACGGGAATTTTGTGATGTACTTTTGAAATTTTAAATGGTTGCTATTGGTTATAGGAAAAAGTCAGCCCATTTATATCATAATATAACCTATTTATACATATGTATGTACGTATACCTATAGTCTATACTGTAACCATAGTGACCATTATCATTGTTTATAAATTTTTTTCCGAATCATTTTCAATTAAAATATTATATATACGTGTTTCATATACTTTTCACATATACGTACATACTTACAATAGGTTAGTAATTTTTCATAATACAAAATCCCCGTTTGATCACCTCCCCTAGGGGGATGTATATAATTAAATCTACAAACTTATTTTTCAAAATTCAACCATTAAAAGAAGGGGTAACTTTTCACGGGCTAAATTTTGAGATGCAACGATCGGCGAGTAATTTGATGAATAGATTATTATGTCATCAAAAAACCCGACGATCTTTACCAAACACGAATTGATTTTGCAATATCATATTATTACATAATTTTTATCGAAATTGCGTGCGTGCGATGAACAATAGAACTTTTTTCATTGGCAGGCAAATCTATAGTCATTGGTCGATAGGCGTATACAATTTTAATGAGAAAACCCGACGACGACGTTTACGCAAAAGGTATGGATTTCACAACGTCATATTATAATATTATTACATAACTTTTACCGAATTTGCGTGCGTGTATTCTATTCGTTGTATTGTATTCGTACCATTCTTCTTTCAATCGTAGACGCCGCGCGACGTTTACGCAAAAGGTATGGATTTCACAACGTCATATATTATTACATAACTTTTACCGAATTTGCGTGCGTGCGCGCACCATTCTTCTTTCAATCGTAGACGCCGTCGTCGCCGCCACGCACTTACAATAAGTCGGTTATTTTTTTATACTGCAAAATTAACTTGAAATATATGGCAAAACAACGTTTGCAGGGTCAACTAGTCTATATATATATAAAAATGGAGCCAAAAATGTATAACAATTCATCAATTGAGAACGGCTTGGCCGATTTGGCTCAAATTTTTTTTTTGAATTGTTCGTAATTGCCAGGAGAAGGTTTTTGGGAAATCCAACTAGGGGAGGTGCTCAAACGGGGATTTTGTGATGTACTTTTGAAATTTTTGTTTTTGAATGGTTGCTATTGGTTATGGGAAAAATTCAGCCCATTTATATGTACGTACAACTATACTGTAACCATAGTGACCATTAGCATTGTTTATAAATTTTTTTGCGAATCATTTTCAATTAAAATATATCATATACTTTTCACATATATACATACTTACAATAGGTTAGTAATTTTTCATAATACAAAATTTTAAATGGCAAAACAACGTTTTGCAAGGACAGCTCTTTTTTAGTATGTACGCGCACAACTCGAAAAGTACTCGGTGGATTTTCGTACGGTTATCACTAATGGATTGGCCAAGTCTCGGGGAAAGGTTTAAAGCTATAGAACGTCTCACCACCCCCAAGGTGGTAAAAAGGGTAAAGTTAGAAAAAATCGCCTAGCCAGAACCGCTGGAACTTTGAGTATCGAATTTGGTCAATAGTTTGGTTTTATTTAGTAGAGACACCTTCAGAAATATGAATGTTAATCAATACTGTGCACGGGCAAAGCTGTGCGGCGACAGCTGCTAGTAATGTATAATTATTATATTGACATGAGTTTAATCATACGCGTGCGAAACTAAACTACGTATTTGCAAATTAAATTCGATTAAAAGAAAAAAAAAAAAACATTTCCTCGCTTTCTGTTCTCTCGAAACTCGTCATCGCTCGCTGAAATATTATTTTCGTCCGACACTTTTTTCGGCCCAATATCGATCGTAATGTTTTATTTCTCACTCTTTTCGACGACGACGTCAAAATATCCATGCGAAATCCGACGTGCAATCGAGATGTACGTATACATCGCCTATGACGTATAACATATTTCGAGAAAAAAAAATAATACAATCTTTTTTCGTTCCGTTTTTGTGTGTGTAATCAGACGCGCTTTCTGAGTTGTGATCAATAATATAAAGTACAATAATTATTAACAATCATCAGTTTGTGTCATCTGTTGTCGACGAGTCCCTTTTTCGAACGGTCTCGGCGCAAACGTCCCGTTTTTCCTCGCACAATATATAGACCGTGTAATATTTACGTTCGTCATCAACTCGCTTGTTACATTTTGCCAGTATAGCTGATATTATGCATCGTTCGATAACACGTATTTTTTTATTTTTTTCCTACGTTTTGACATTTTGATCATTTAACATCGGCAGCTCGACAATCAAATATAATATTTAAATAAAGACGCGTACACAACTGAAAAACGTGTTCGAAACAACGTCATGGGGAATCGTTTCTTTTTTGTTTTGTTCGTGACAAATCATCCGGTCGTAAATTCGGTATAACACGCCTAATATTACAACACTTAATTTCTCGAACGAACGTTCGGATTAATTACCCCTCCGGTATTGAATTTTAGTTTATTGTTTTTGAACCGTGTTTACGCCGCCGCCGCCGCCGACGCGACACCGATTCGCCGCGCGTCTGTCACCGTCGACGTATTGTGTCCGTGACGGTTCTCGACTGACACGGGCACAGTGAGTTTCCCCAAGTCATAAAAAAAACAAAACCACACACGACCCATCTATCTATCGGGGTATAAAACGTTGTAATTTCGTCGATATTTCAATGAAAATAAGAGAACGCAGAAGACAAATAAGAAGACTGGAAAAAAATCGAAACGTGCGAGTTACGTTGGATCGGTAGAGAAACTATAAATAATATTTTCTTTTGAAAACGGAATTTTTCTTTGATAGTAATTACGACTAATCACGACTGATGAAAAAAATAAAGACAAACAGATTCGATAATCCGTTTTCGTATACTTAGTTTTATTTTGATATTTCGATACGAAATTGAATTCGTTAATGATAAAAAATGAATAAAAAAAAACTATTATAGCAGCGCGAATAAGGCAGAGGCCGCGCCGCCGGGGCTCTTTCCTACTTGGTAAAAAGGAATTTTATATGAGTTGAAAAAATTTCAATAAAATTTATAAAAACGGTCGATGTTACCTAATTATTCATAAATGACGGTGTGGATTTTATTTCACGCAGACATTTTATAAACGACGGCAATGATTTTGCAAAACCCGTTAAATTTAACACTCCTCCCCCTCTAGTTTCGCGATAATCCAGTAATCGGTAAAACAATTGTACAACGTCGTACAATAGAATATTGTAGCCGTTTGTGTTTGTACAGTTAATGTTTGTACTAACGCGTGGCCTCTCGGCTGGAATTCGTGACACACGCGTGTCATACTACGTAATATTGCATTTGTAAACCGCATCGCAATTTAAATCCGATAAACGAGATTCGTGCGAAATCCACGTGTAAAATAATATTATAAACGGAACAATGTTGTCGGCAGTGAAATATCGCGGCGGCGCGGCGCGGCGGTTCAAAGTGCACGTAAATTCAATAGTTTAACGAGTAAAATTGAAAATACATTTTCAGTAACTTTTCAACGCAATCAAGTAATTTTCATTTTTTTTTTTTTTTGTATCAGGAATACTTTTTTAAGCCACCGCGTCTTTGAATCCCATCTCTGACGGGTATTATTATTATTACCATATTATAGCGTTGTCGTTGACGTCGGACGATTATTGAAATTCGATTCGCTGTCGTTTTATTTATCTAGTTTTCATACTCGACGGATCCGTCCGTCATTCGTATGCATTTCCGCGTTGTTTAACGTTGTCAAATCGTTATCGTTTCAGATGTGTCCTTGGAAAAACGAGTTTATTATATTACGTCGGAGACGTCGACGCTACCGAACGTAGTTTTTTTTTTTTTTTTTTGTCACCTAAAATACATTTTATCGACGAAAAACGTATCGTCGATAAAAAAAAAAAAAACAATCATCTCGCAATAACATCGCGAAAGTGGCGGAAACGGTCGTTGTCGACGAATTCGTCGGAGTTTCCGTCTTCGCGTGTGGAAATGAAAGAAAATCAATCAGTCTGTTTGTGAAAAAACGATATCCGTCGTCGTCACGTTCGCGAGAATGTACGATTCGAATCGACGGAACGATATTCGTCGCACAGACTCTCGTCCTCGATCGGTACACAAATCGCGACGTTCCGAACGACGACGATTAAAAACCAATCGGTTCCGCCGACGACGACGGTCGTCCGGTAATTTCCCCGCGTTTAGCAGCCAAACCGGCGGCGCGGCGGCGCCTCGAGGCAATGGGAAATTCGCAGCTCGGAATTTTTTTCCTTTTTGCCCCCGCGGGTATATTTCGCTCGCCAACAACAAATAAAACCGCGGTTATACGCGGCATACCGTGCCTCGTTTCATGCTCGCCCACTCCAAACTCATTTCAAGTGAAAACGTTTCTTTAGAATATTATTTATTTATTCGGTTTTTTTTTTTCTTTCCATTCCTTAAAGAAAACAACCAGCGAACCGACCTCGTACCTTTGCAATAAATCCGTACTTGGATTTTTACGCACGCCACAAAGGTGCTCGACAAATATTTGTGCACTCGAATAATCGAGACTTAAAAACTTTCACGAAACGGTATTTCAACGAGTCGGAATAAACGTGCCTTTCGGTTAAAGCTCTGCGACTCTATTCGAATAGGCAAACTCGTCGCGAACGCCCAAAAACCCGTTGAAATCGAAACGTCGCGACGAAGCAACGTACGGCGAGTTCTTTTTTCCGTTTCGAAACGAAGGCAACACACGTATAACAATAGCCCCCGGCATCGGAGTCAGCTCGTGATTTTCCCACCTCGGCCGATGAGATATAAAACCAACCCGAACGGAGGGGTTTTTTTTTAAATTGGAGTAGCCCTCGATGAAACTTTTCGTCGTATAAAAACCAGTAAAACAAATGCGCATAAAACGTTATTGTCTGAAATAATTTCAAAAGGTCTAAATATTCTAGATCCGCAGTCGTTTATACTACGCGCGCGCGCGACTCGATCGGCACACGTCGATAAAGTCCCGTACGAGAACCCGCTCGAAACGAATTGTGCCACTCGACACGATAAAACGATTCGCTAACAAGAACGATTACTTTTTTACAAACGTTTTTAAAACGAACACTCGTTTGTGCGGAAAATCGATTATGTAGTAATATCTTATGAATCATAAGATACATCTAATTCAGTAATACTTATCGAAGCCTATAGCTATGATAAAATTGTTATTGACGATTACTTGTCTATATAATTAATTATTCGTACCGTCGGCAGTTTGCCGAAAGCCTTTTGTGAATCGCAAAAAAAATTAGGCTCGCTCTAAAAAATTAGGAAAATGCACTAAAATCGTCAACAAATGGGTTAATTTTGTCAAAAAAAAAAATGGAAAACAAAATTACTTTACAACTAGCTGAATAACCCGGCTTCGCCCGTGTGCAGTATAACTTTTTATTTTATCAGTTTTTTTTTCATTTTTACCCCTTTTACCCCTTTTAACTCCGGTAGGTGTCGAATTTCGGAAAATCCTTTCCAATGGGGTCTCCACTATATAAAACGAAACTGCTGCCCAAATTTCATACTCAAAGCTCCAGCAGTTCCAGCCAGGCGAATTTTTCTAGTTTCACCCTTTTTACCCCTTTTAACCCCCTTAGGGGTCGAATTTCGAAAAATCCTTTCCCATGGGGCCTCTGCTATATTAAATGAAACTATTGACAAAATTTAATACCACAAAGCTCCATTGACTCAGGATTTTTTCCATTTTTACCCCTTTTAACCCCCTTAGGGTTAATTTTCTCCATAATTTATGCTATAAACCCGCTCCCCGACATTCTCTATCATTTAAAAAAAATTTGAGCCAAATCGGCCCAGCCGTTCTCAACTGATTCAATTTCCAATTTTTTGTCTCCATTTTTATAGATATATAGATAATCAGTATGGCCCAAAAGACATTTTATACTTATGGACCAACTATACACCAGAAAAAACGATGCCTTTGCATCAAAATCCCAGCCCTACGAACTAGAACGCGACCGACCGGGAATATCGCCTTTCCCGAGAACCGTATCGTCGCAGCGTCGGGTTTTGTAATAATTTCTACTCGAGACGCTGGAAAAAAAATAAATACTTTGTCGCGTCGATAATAATTATTTCGCTTAATTGGTTTCGTTATTGTTACCGTCGTCGTAACTATACTATCGTGTGACTGAAATCAGATTAACAATGCGTTTGATGTAGACACCCCGCGTAATGTTCATCGGCGGGCGCGCCACGTTCTCTAGTCGCTCGAAATAAAACCAATTATTTTGCGGACTTGACGGGGACAAATAAAACGCATTGAGCTATTGTTTTTCGTTTTCATCGACGTTATCGTTATTATGCTTGCGCCGCGTTATCGATTTTACGACGACGGTCGCCGGACGTTTTCGCGCAGCGTTTCCGCTCCTTTCGCGTCAGAAGACCCGCGAACGCGGCTCGCGCGCCTAAAAGCAGCAGCACATCGATTCCGGTTAGGTCTCCGCTCGACTCGCGGCGAGGGATTTGGTTTCGCGGGGAATTCGTCGCCGGTAGTGGTCGCCTGGAAGAGATCGAGTTGCAAGTGTGTTATCGTTTCGAATCTCCCGAGCGATTAATCATCCCGTTCGGAAAGCGATTTCGAGCCGAGCGCGCGCGCCGCCGGCGGCGATTCAACGCCGACCGGTTGTTATTTGTTTTTTCCCTCGTTTTCGCGGTGACCCAGAGAGTTCCTCTCCCGAAATGAAAACTACGACGACAATACGAGCGACGAACGCGAGTAGGCGCCCCATGACGTACCCGGTGGCGCCATTTGGGGAGGGGCAGGGGATCAGGATGTGCGGTTGCACCCCCTACTTTTAAAACACTACATAACCGCGATATGAGATCATATCGCATCGAAGATTCTCGTTTTCACATTTACATGATAATATACGGTGATTGACTGATTACACTTTTAATAAAATTTAAAAACGAGTCTTTTATTATATAGAAAAAAAAAAACCGTTAATATTATTATACCGGACCGATCGCAATGAATTTTGTAATCAATATGAAAAACACGACGAAACGATGCTGCGATGCTGACTGCTGTTTATTTATAAGTTATTTAATTGAAAATAATTGTCTAGTTTCGAAAATTCGTTGATTTATCGTAAGCATTAATTTTGTACGTATAAAATCGTTTAACGTGCGAAATCGTAGAGATAAACAGTGGCTTTCAACCGGTGGGAAATTCATCTCTAGGGAGAGATTTAGGTGTACTGCGCGGAGGTTGTGCAATACAAACGACGAAACAACGAGAATTGTGTTTTCGTTTTGAAATATAAAATATCACAACCTGTAAAATTAAAAACAATAAGTTTAACAGACAAGTTAAAAACGACACTCGCCGCGCGCGATATATCAAACAAATATATATATCACATTTAAATTTCGTTTACGAAAATATGCGTTTTTCAGTTCGTTTTATACGCTAAAATAACGCGCGCGTATACTCGTACGTTTTATAAGTGTAAATTAAAAATCGAATAAAATTTAATTTAATTAATATTAAAATTAATTAATTCCGTCGTGGTGAAAAAAAGAAATGTTTTATTTTTATTCGATGCGTGTTGCACGTTTTGCGAAATAACTTGGTTTTTTTTGTTTAATCGAACTTTTAAACGCCATACGCATGACGAGTACGGTAAAAAGAGAAAAAAGTAAATAAAATCCATCGTTTCGGAGAGGGCGTGATAATTTTGAAATACGCGACGGAACGAAAAAAAAAAAAAAAGGTCCGGCCGACACCGATCTGGTAAAACGTGCGAAATTACGAATCGTATAGTTAACACCCGAGTGTTACGTAACGAATTCGAATCTCTGATTTCATACGTTACATAACGCGGCTTCCCAAGTCCCCGTAAGCCCCGGTTTTTATCTTTCATCTGGGATAAGATACATTTTTACGAGTTATCAAAATTTCTATTTCAGATAAATATTCCACCCAGCTAGATACAATATTTTCCTAATAATCATCTAATTTTTAGTATATAAAATGGATTTTCTAATATACGTACGTCATAACACAGTACGTTTTTATATAATTATGATGTAATATTTAGACTTATTATTTTATTTGTATTTTGTCTGGATAATTTTTTTTATTATCTGTCGTTTAGACAAAAGGTGAATAATTATTAATTTAGTTAATCTTTTATCTCTAAGATAAAATATATGGTACCGTTGTGTATTATCTTTATCTGGATGATTTTTTTGTTATCCGGTGCTAACACTGCCGCGGCCGGTGGTGGAGTTTCTGAGAAAGGTAATCGCCGTAAAGAAGAAACATTGCGTGGGCGTGAACGTGTATTTGGATCGAGTCGGTTATCGCGGAAACGATTAGATGAAAAAAAAAAAAAAAATAGAAAATAAAACGTAGCGAACGGAGCGGTAAAATACGACGAAAAAATAAATAAAAACCATAACCGTCTGGCGGTCGTCGTCCGTCCGAACGGGGCGAGGCGAGCGCGATTTTCGGACGTTTTAATTGGCTCGGGCAGTCGCGCTCGTGATTTATACGATTGTCGTGAATAATTATACGGCCGTCCGTCGGCACTCTGTCCCGCGCCGTACAATCGGATACGGCCGCGTCCGGGCCGGCGATAAAACACCGGGGGGGGGGGGGGGCGCTGTTAATGAATTCTTCGCCCGAACCCGGACCATAAATCGGCGAGGACGCGATCGATCGCGGTCCTGCCCCGATATACGCGCGTCATCGTGGCGAGAAGGAAGGTCTACTGCAGATCCGGCGGACGACCGATCTCGCACAGTAGTAAAATCTTAAAAAATTTAAAAAAAAAAACACACCCGATTCCGTAAAAACCGACGAAAATTACCGTGAAAAAAGCATAATAATTTATAAGGTATAACGTTCCGAAAAAAATCCAGACAAAATCCAGACCCTGAATATATTATATAATATAAAATCAATAATATGAACGTGGTCGAATGGCCGTCTCGTATGAGCTACGGCGGCGACGACGCAGTTGTGCTGAAAAATCTGAGAGGAATGCTTTAGCACTTTTACTGCACAATATTGTACACTACGAGAACAATGGCAATTAAGCTCCCCTTACACGCTTCAGAACGTTAAAGAAGCAAACGAGCTCGAGTTAAACCAATTATCTCAGCAATATAACACGAAAAAGCAAACGACACGGTATAGTTTTGATACGACCGGACCGTATGCTTCGCGTCACACGTGCCCGCCTCGTGCGACGCGAGTCTCATTGTTCGTCACGAGCCCAAATTATGATTTTCCTTTTCAAAGTCCCGTTATATTCAGACGTCACTTTTTTAATAACGATTTCATAAAACAACGATAACTCACACCGCGAAGTCATAATATCATAACAATTATAGTAGAGTAATCCATATTGTCTCTGGACGTTTAAAATATCAATTTCGGCGCTGCTGTTTTTCTTTCGTTCGATTATAATAATATATTGTCTCCGCCTATCTTTATAATATACTCGTATATTATTATCATTTGTATGTGCTCGGAGAAGCCAAATCTCAAAACACGTGATCTCGACACGAGTCGTCCGAACAGTTGTCCCTGATTGCGCCGCCGCCGCCGTACGGCTCATGAAATTACTGCCTGGTGGCGGATTTTTTCTTTCTACTACTGTTTTGGATTTATTACCGCGGCTGGCAGCGGCTTACGAGGGCTCGGGGGCATATTAAGTGCGGTTTTGTGTAACGATTTAATCGTCTTTTTTCTCACTCTTCCACTCCTCAACCCCCCCCCCTCCCCCGCGCGGTTCTCTTTCACTCGTAATTTTTATCTCCGTCTCTCTCCCGGACATTATGTTCACTCTTCTTTTCGGCGGATGTGACCCCTCCACCTCACACGTAGTGTTCGCTCGGTGATTTTCCTTTTCTTTCTTCTTTTTTTTTTCCATCGTTGTCTTTCTTTTCATTCCGAAAAGTTATCAAACAACAACGCGCGACCGACAGCGAAACGCTCGCGCGCGCGGTGCCGTCCGCCCTCCCGCCGCCGCCGTCGTCGGACCGAGGAAGCGACACGCGGTTTGCATACGAACGATTTTAATGCAAAAACTCCACCGCCGCCGCCGCCGCCGCTAGCATAGAACTTTTGTGTCACGAAAAATCAAAAAGAAAAAAAATATAGTCCCCACAGACGATTTAATCGCACGTTTTATTTGCGCGCGAACAGACGAAAAACTCTCCTGGACGGTTGCGGCGGCGGCGCGTCGAGCACACGACGCGCATCCTTAATTGGCCCAGCTCTCGGGTCGGTCCCCGAACCGCGTAAGCCGCGTTGCCGTGTCCCGAAATGACGACGATACTTAAAACCACAGCTCTACACTGTCCGTTCGAAATCGGTCCGGTTCGGACTTTCCGGTCTATTTATAATAAAAAAAATCGACTAGATCCGTTCACGGCGTGAACGTCTGTCTTTAAAGTCATTTTATTGATCTGGTTCGGTTCCGGTCGTATACTTAATCTTAAATTATCGCGCAGATTTTCATTTACAATTTAAAAAATTATATTTTTTGATTTTCGTAAACGATTTGAACGAAATCCTCGTGAAAACCTACCAGAGTAAAATGTACATCGATGGCTCGAATGCTTCCGATTCGAATTGTTTTTAATTCATCGTGAAAATCATTAAAAAATAAAAATAAATTTGTTCTTTTTATATGAGAGCATTATTTCGAACTTTACGGGCATAACGGCGATTCCTTAATGGCATTTTTCGGGTTTTTTTTTTCCTAGTGAATTTCATTCCCCTCCTTACTCATAAATATTTTACAATCGGAGACGAATATCAAAGCACTCGGTCAATTAAAACCGATCGGCTCGTCGTCGACGAGTTTGACGATGACAACCGGAATTCCGGTTCGCTTTCGATCCCGTCGATCGATGTTGTCGCGAGACAAAACAGACGAATTTGTTTCCCAGTGAAGCGGGGACCTACCTGTATTTTTAGTTGGACGAGCGGACCAGTCGGTTGACGGCCATCACCGTGTAACAACATAATATTATTATTGTCGTTTCGAACGAGACGGAAATCTATTTTATATATATAAAAGAACAGGCCATTTTTATGTTCCCATTTTGTGACGACGCTATTTAACTTTTTTCCAATTTGTTTTTTCACAGATTTGTTTTAAATACTACCTTCCCGAGTGTCACCCGATTTTCAAAATTTTGCTTTTAATGGGTTTAAATCGGTAAAAATAATCTCTATATTAAAATGAATCCCTATTTACCAGGTAACCTTATCACTCGTGAACGGTTGGACCGATATAGCTAATTCTTTTTTTTTCTGTTGTCTTACGGAAAAAAAATTAAGAAAATTAACCCTGAGGGGGTTGGAAGGGGTAAAATGTGTTATAAATGGAAAACGTTATTTCTCGATCAGATTTTTTTGAAACTTAGCATGCGTATTCTGTAAATCAGATAATGAAAAATCTATTTACTTATTTTTCAAAATTCAACCCCTATGGGGGTTAAAGGAGTTGAAAATACAGAGCGTTATTTCTCCCTCATACCGGGATATACTATTCACGGGCTAGATTTTGAGATGCAACGATCGGCGAGCGCGTGGTAATTTGCATTTTGTATAAATAAATTTGATTATGTCATCAAAAAACCCGACGACCTTTACCAAAAGGTATGGATTTTGCAACGTCATATATTATTACATAACTTGTGCCGAAATTGCGCGCGTGCGCGCTCCGTTCCTCTTTCAATCATAGACGCCGCCGTCCCTATACATACATTACAACAAGTTATTCATTTTTTATACTACGAAATTCACTAGTATAATATATATTTCGTTAGGAAATCGGCTCGATCGGCGAATCCAAGGCGAACGGCTCAACGCGCGTTCGAGGAAATAACAATAAGATAAAACAGCCGCCGTGGCGCATAGGTGTACGACGACGGTCGTCGGCGAGAACGTGTTTTTCTTCGGCGAAACGGCGACGACGATTCTTGCCACCCGATAACCGTCGCCGCCGCCGCCGCCGCCGCCGCTTGCCGTCTCGTAACCTCTTTGCATAATGGATTCTCATAAAGTATGCCGAAAACGCATTAAAGTCGTCCCACGATTCCGTTTAAAGCGAGCGCGCGCGCTCTGTTTCGGGGAGGAAAGAATTCGATTTATACGCGACGCCGCCGCAGAGGAGTTTAATTTTAAAAAAAAAAAAAAAACGATGACGATAATAATAATAATTTCCACCTACAGGACGTAATAATATACACTCGGCCCCAGACGCGCCGAGGACGGGGTCGGGAGGCAGGACGAGAAGGGGGCGGCGACATATTATTATAACCGCCGCCGCCTCCGCCGTCGCGGGTCAATAACGGCTGTGGCGGCGACGAGAACGCGCGCGGGGCTTGCTGTGCTAATTTCGCACGAAAAATATGTATAGAAAAAACGCGAAATAAAGATAAAAAAAAAAAAGAGGAATAGAAAAAAAAAATTGCCTGCCCGGTGTGCGGCGGTTATTGTCGCGGGACAGCAGCAGCAGCAGCAGCAGCAGCAGCAGCCGATACAGAGTGGCGAGACGGCGCGGCGGCGTAAAATAACACGCGTGTGCGTCGGTCCTTTCCCGGCCCGCCCCCGCATTATCCTCTCCTTCCACGGTACCCGTCCTGCGGCATCGTCGTCCTCGTCCTCGGGATCATCTGCAAATAAATCAAGCTCTCGATGCTCTCTCGGTTTGCCGAGTGGTTTTCCTAGGTCGAGTTCTCGTCCTGCCGCGTCTCGTTGTTTACACGCGCGGTGGCGCGGAAAATCCTCGTATCGACCCGGACGTTCTTCCCGAAACGACGACCGACCGAACGTGATTGTCATCGGCGTTTATCGCGACGCCGCGCCGCCGTAGGTTCCCCCGTCTGTCGACGGATTCGACGGGGCCGAATTTCCGGAATAAATAACGGGGAGCACGCCGTCGGAAGCTCGAATACAGCAAGACATTCGCAATACTACATTTGTTCGGACACCGATTTCTAAAAATTCCAAGTCTCGGGCGAGATTTTCCGCTGCATACTAATCAAAACGATACGATCGGATCGGTAGAAGACGAAGAGAAAACCAAAAAAATGTGATTCGACATCGTAAGACGTCGTATATAATAATTATTACTAGCCTAATATTATTTTCGACGACGACGGTCGAATTATTATTACACGAAGGACTCGTCGATAACATTTACAGTTCTAGATAGTCACGTGGACTCTTCTGTTTTACCGAACCGTTTGGATCGAAAACTTTTCTAAGGAAATCGAAATTGCGATATAATCGTGTTTCGGCGAGTTCGTAATATTATTTTGTATCGGAAATCGAAATTCAACACACAACACGATCTAATGAATATTAAAGCGATTACAAAAGAGTAATTTTACCGTAGGATTTCATCTCTCGACGGAATAAATTTTTTGATTAAGCGCGTCATCGTTTTATACAACATACCTACGTACCTATTCCACCCTGTGAGAGACGTGACTTGTATTATTGACAGTCATTTTTTTAACACATTTTTTCTGTGCTCGATCTCTTCGCGTAATAATTAATTGGTATGAAGATACTACGATTTTTTTTTTTTAATTAACGACATAGTAGTTATAAACGTAAAACAGCATGTTGTTATAAAATATTAAAAACAATAACTTTCGTAGTGCATACTTAATAAAATGCTAAACTATATTAAATTAAAAAAAAAAAAACTGACGATCAAAAAGTAAAATAAAAAATTGTTGTAGAAAAAAAAAGGACGTAAAAAACATACTACGCAGTCGGTCGGTGAAATCTCGGTCAACGACGTAATAGTAAACCAAAAAAAAACAACAGTTGGTTCCGTTTTCAGTGCCCGGTTTTTAGGTTGTAAGCATATTCGTTTGGCGATTTTGTAAATCTAATGATATTCAATTAACGATTTTAACTCAACTACGAGCGGTCGGTACTTATAATTATTACCGAAACGTTATACTTCGCTCAGATCGAAACCCGAAATCGACGCAACGTAAAAAGTCATCCCGCGCGCGCGAGTGTAACAGAAATGCCTACTCGGAATCAAACCAAGGAGAAGGATAATAAACGTCAATTTCTAATACGTCCGTGAAGTTTACACCCCCGCGCGCCTTAATCATAATATAATTCTCAATTAATTGATTTCTAAAATAATTTTACCAATAAGGGATTTTTTTTTATTTTTGACGATACAAGAGACAAGATGGTGTCTCGGCAGGATTAAATCATGTTCGATAAAATACTCGTCGTCTCAGCCTCGACACCACAAATTGTTGAAAATGTTTCAATCTATTCGTAATTTTTATTTTAAATTATTAACTGTCAACATATACTATATCACCGATAAAAAGTTGCACGGAAATAAGAAAATAACAATCGCGAAAACTCGGTCTGTCGTCTGTGTTAAATGAAAATAGATGCGGCCGCGCTCAAAGTCCAAAAAATGAACGAAATGAATCCGGTCGCGATTGTCACACTGTCTACTACCCGGTAAGACAGTAAGACAATGGTCGGCAAAGTTTAAACTAACGAACAAAATGAGTGAAATCGATCGTGAACTTTCTCTTTTTTCTTATCAGTCATTAACGATTCATCGTTTCAGTCTTGTTCGAATCGTCGTCGGAAATCAAAGAATGTTAAACGTGTACATTTTTAATCATCATTATGAATCCAGTTGTGATGGCCACACGTCATGTCGTATTATTGCAAAGGCCGTCGTTTCGACTCTGCCAGTCTTCTATCGACGGAAACGAATCGACCTTTTTTTCCTATTTCGTTGTGAGATTATTATTTTTAAACTTCACTGTTTCCACGTGTAATTCTCTTACCGAAATGAGTCGCCTCTCGGCCGCCACTGAATACAACGAGTTAGTCCGATACGAAATAATATAATTATTAAACTGTAGAATGAAAAAAAAAAAAAAATTAATTTTTTTAATCTCAAAATAATCTCCAAGAAGTTGTATGAACTATATAATATAGTATAATTCATTATTTTCATACACGAGTTTTATAGCTTTTAGATGTGAATTTGAATGCAAATTAAATTCCTTTGTCGAAACTCTAAAACAATAACGTTGTCAGGCACAAACCTAATTTCGCGTATTTCTTATTAAATTTATAAAAAAAATCGTTAAAACCCCCCGCGCCCCGTGGTCGGTCGTATGGTTATATTATTCCGAGTCTTTCCGTTCAAATAATCGGTTTCCTAACGAGCCCCAACCGATCGTCAACAACATACACTATTATTTTATTAACGGGTGAAATTATAGTGCAAAGAGAATTATTAAAATATATTCGCAACCAAGAGTAGAATAAAAATATTCGACAACAACGATTTCGGCTAAACGTATCGGTTTACTTATCAAATTTACGAATAAAAACACGAAAATAAAATGATCGTGTAAAAACTCGTGTACTTGTTTTTTTTTTTAACGGTATTGTAAACCATCGACGGGTTATCGCGTCGTAATTTTTCGCGTCATCCGATTTTTCGGCCGTTCTTTTTTCACGAGTAAAATTCATTTACATTCGTTTCGGCGGCGGCGGCCCGCTTTCGATTTTATTGATTTTCTTCTTTTTTTTTTTCCACTCGCTTATCGCGTAGAATCGACGACGGTAGTTCGAGATCCGCGGATTACGACGTGTTCGATCCGACGGTCCGATCTCTCTCCCCCGGCCGCGACGTTTCCGAACCAGCTCGACCTCCGTTCTCCGCGGGAACGAGACCGAGGTCCGCGTCGTCGCGAGCGCTAAACGATCGGACGAGTTCTTTCGTGGTTTTTTTGATTTGCTATAGATATCGTCTTTAGGTAAACAATACGACGTATAAAACCGGGCCGACCGACGAGAGAATAAATTAAGCGTCTCCGGCGGGAAGTCGTCCTTTCGTCGTCGTCCGCTTCGCGCGACAAAAAATTGAAAATTTTTTTCTTTTTTTCCAAAGCACATACAAACGGACCAGACGACTCCGATAAATAGACCGTTTTAATTAATTCCATTACGACTGGCGTTCCAGATTTAAAACAATGTACATAATATATAATACCGGCCAACAAAGTGCAGTCGAATAAAACATTTCGTAATCCCGAGCTCGAATTCCTCTCTCGTCTACGCCGGCGGCGGCGGCGGCGGTCCGCTCTCTCTATCTCCATCTCGGTCCGTCTCCTTTCCGACGCATTACAAGTACGGATACTACGCCGTGTGCCGTTTCGTGCCACCACCGTTTCGTTTTGGAGAGAAAACTATAAAAAAAAAACCAATCGCCGACTAATTATTATAATCGTTCGAATTAATGCCGAAACGTATTGTCACACGCCGCCGCCGCGCGCCGTTTTTTTTTTTTCGTCATACATATTAAACGATATAAAAGAACACACGGCGGCGTTCGTAAGCTTTTCGTCGGACAACGCGTATACGGGTTTTGTAAATTATCATTATTATTTTTTCACCTATTTAACAATAGAACGTTGTTTTGTTAATAATATAATTATAATAATTACGCGTAATATTTTCGTCGTCGTCGGACAAATTTACCGAAGCGAAAATACATTTTATCCGACATAAATATGGGCGCGCGTGTGTATGTATTTTATTTTTCATTTTTTTTTTTTTTTGCCAATACGTTCCAATAAGTATTGGATAGTAAAAATATCGTTAAACTATGAAAACGTGGACGACGAGGTGGTTCGGCGGTCCGCGGACGGCCATAATAATAATAATAATAATAATAATAATATGTGGATAGGGTCACCGGTATGTAATCAAGTCGTATGAGCCAACTGGACAAATGCCCAGCATAAAAGCTGCGAATGCCGAAAACGGTTTTAGATTCGTTCAATTAGCTTTGGAAAAGTCTCGTTCAGTGATGCCAAATTAGTTTTCCGTATTATATTATATTATTTCACTGATGATGCTCCGCACTGCTACCGCCTTTATGATAAAGCCGCGCGCACTTAATTTGTACCTCGACTTGTTTTTAAACTTATATTCCGCGCGACGACGACGTTCGCGCCGCACGCCGCGCACACGCGTATATCGGTCGTTTTAATTATAAAAATGTTTCGCCCGTCCGGCATATCCACCGAATACCAATTCGGAAATCGAAAAAAAAATCTATAGCCCAATGTCGACCGCAATTATTATTAATATATCTTAACGGTGGTAAACGGAGTTCTACTGCGACGAAAACTACAAAAAAAACAATTTATCGATTGTCGTTTGAGACATGAAAAACAGCAGAGAACACCGTGAAAATACACGCGACGTATATTTATTTATTCGCGTACGTATAAAATAATTCTTATTAACACAATACGTGTGTAAAAATTTCAAAAAAAAAAAAATCCTTTTAAAATTTATTGAATTGTGTAAAATACAAATTACACGATATTCTGAATCAACATATCGCGTTTTATGTAATGTTATAAAATATATCGTTTAAAAAAAAAAACGATTTATCCGTAAAATACGTTAACCTAATTAATTAGCGAGAGAAAAAATTTACCACGTAACGCGTCGTATAGGTATTATAATTGTTTTCAGTAAACGATCAATTTTAAATCGACCATTACCGGTCATTATTATTGCAATCGAAGTCTCGCAATATCGTGACATATTTAGCTATGTATGTGTTTCGGGAGTGAGTTTCTGAAAACAAATTTGCCAATGAAAATTATGTGAAACTGCTTTGTTTCTGTTAAGTGGAAATATATATAATACATATTAAAATATATCGCGTTCGATGTTGTCTTCGTTTTTCTACGAGAATTGAATTTCTAAAGCTTTACACTTTTAAACTTCGGCGGCTGTCTGTCAAATTGTACATTAAATAGCGGAAACAATGAACGGTACTGCTGTAAACGTCCTTTTCGCAGATAAATACGCACGCGCGAAACAATTTTATACATTCTATTGCCTTTGGATTTTCAAAAAAACAAGCGAGAATTTAGAAAAAAAAAAGAAAAAAAAGAAATTACATTGGCATTTGACTCTCGATCGATGCGCCGTGTGTCACAGGCGGAGTGGAAAAATCCGGGTGACCTGGGAATAAAATAAACGTCCCACTGGCTTCCAAAGCCAAGCGACAAAAAAATAATCGTACGAGTTACCATTATATCTTATAGTAATATTTACCATGACAAAACGCATGTGTTCGAAAGAGGAGTGATGATTATAATAATTCATCTATTGTTTTTATTATTTGTCAAAAAAAAAAAACAAAACAATTTTTTTCAATATATCGCAATGTAACTGACGTTTTTTTTTTTTCAAATTTGTAAGAGAAGATCATAAAGCGAACGTTCATTTTTCGTACTTTATATTATTTTACGACATTTTATTTCAAACATTTTAATCTTTCAGACATATTACCGTGTTATAAATTTTCTACAAAAACAATACCAATCTAGAAGTTAAAAACGTTGCCGAAAGGTATAAAAAAATAAAAGTAATCGATACGTGTACGGAAAAAAAATTTGAGAAACTGTATTAATATTTACGTAAAAGCGATTGGATTACGCCAAAGTTGCACACACAAGTGTGTCTACGTAAACTCCATTCTCATACTTATTATACTGTATTAAGTTTTATCTACCTTTGCGATCAATAAAAACGTAAGCGATACATCTCGATTATCGACGCGTTTACAAAACGAAATAAAATACTCGTATTTATTAAAAAAAATCGAAATCGTCGAGGTGATAAAAATAGACGAGGAGCGGTGACGGATGGAATTTATTTTCCAGTCCCGAATTTTTCCCTCAATGCGCTCCCGCGCCGTGTCGTCGGGTTTTTTTCTTTTAAACACACCCCGGAGAGATCAAAATCTTTCAAAATCCAGTTGTATGAACGAAGTAACATTCAAAATAATTGCCTGCTATTTAGGTAAAAACAAAAATCCAAAATCGAATCTAGCTCATCTTTTTTAAACTAAAGCGAGTTTTTATTTATTTCGCGTGCACGCCTAATCGATATGACGTACAGATCTTACGTTACGTTTCAAAAAAAAAAAAACGATAAGAAAATAAAATATTTTCAACTGCGCCGCCGCGCCGCCGCGAGTGTACTCGCGTTCGACCGTCGCGTCGTATCTCATCGCGCGCAATCTCCGTGTTTCCCTCTCTCGCTAGCGCGTATTTATTTGTTTTACTTAACAATATCATCACGGTTGCGCCCGAAACTGGAGTAAAATTGTTTGCCGATACCTCGTCGTCCCCGCGCAAACCGACATCAAACATGACGCGTTCAAACAAACGGGAATCGAACACATAAAGCGAAACACAGTTCAAAACACGCACGGAGGAAAACTCCGAGGATATACGTGTACCTATTCGAATGGCAAATAACAATGCCTTTGTAAAGACTCGCTTCAATCGGAATACCTACTCAATCTGCGCAGTTTAAAATTCTCTTACTCCGCGAACCGTGTACAACGGCCGCGCCGTCACCGCGCGTATGTACCCACACCTACTCCGCCTACATCGGAAACGGGGCGAAATCAAACGAACGCCGAATCGGCGCGTACATAATAATAAGCGCGACCGTAGTTTACGTATTATTTTTAGCAATACAAACGTAGAAACGGCGGCGGCGGCGGCGTACGACTAGCAGCCGTGCCGGTCGGAATATTATCCCTACACTGCATGACTTAATTTTTATGTTGAAACTTTCAGTTGAAAAAATTATTTTTAGATGTAAATAATAAGGTTAATGATCATCTAAAAAATACTTTTTTTTTAATTTTATTTCAATTTCACTTTTTAAGGACTACTTAAGTTCCTGTATCATCCATGATACATCATGCATTGAAGTAAAAAAAAAAAAAAAACAAAAACAAACTAACTAACAATAAGAAATCTTTTCTATATTATATTAAATTGTCACATTCAAATAGTAATAGTTATAGTATTGGTAATTAGACTTCCAATATAAGAATATTATTGCAAACAATAAAATTATTCAACAAAGTAATTATTTAATTTTACTTTTGTAATAGTCGTCATTGCATAACGATACGATCTGTGATACAATTATTTTTGTTACTAATGCATAATGTATCATATTATGTGATACATGTGAAATATGAATAAAAATGTATACTACTTACCATTAATTTGAGATTAAACAATTTAAAAACAATCTCAACACATAACTGAGTAAGAAAATATTTTATTTTTTTGTTAGTTATGATAATATTTTCCACTTTAAAATTGAATTAAAAAATACGTTTTTCTGTTGTTGACAACAATTTATTATTGATAGCGATTTTACTAATACACAGCTGATGTCAAAGACGTTTTATCAAATAAATAATGTGTGGGTAAATATATGAAGATGTTAACAAAAAGACCGGCAAACCTTTGTTGTTATAGAAACGGCAGTTATTTTCAATTTTCGTGGTTGTATCATGGGTGATACTTTATGCAGTGTAGGGTTAAAATGCACGATAATAGTATGCACGAGCGCGTTTTGCCGGAGCACGAGCCGGCCGCGAGTGCTAATCGTACGCTCCGCGAAACAGCCGATTCCGCTCACGGTAAGACGGACTACGTATTGTTGGCGTTTATTATTAATTTCGACGCACTTGTGATTTGAATAAAACTCGTAAACTGCCATTGTTGTTTCGCGCGTCGAGTGAAAACGGCTGATGCGCGCCGAATCAAACGCGTCGCGTTCGAATTCAGGCCGCACGACTGCGGGCGGCGATTTTCGTTTTAGTTCCCGTAGTTTTTCAAGTTGATCGAGTTTTCGAGTTTGATCGTTTTAGAAATCAAGCGCAATAAGAATCTTTCGTCCTGGTCGAATCGCATACATACGCAGACCGCATTCGACCGATCGGGGAACGAAAAAATTAATTCCACTCGTTGTTACACTCTGACACTTCAAACCCTCGCGAGAGGCCTCGGCTAGATTCTTTACTCTCGTCTTTTTCGATAATAATTCTATATCACTCGGGTAGTGATAATGTGGTCGGTTTTATTTTTCCAGCTATATGACAACGCGTTATTATTTATATTTATGTTATTATTTATTTTTATGTTCCCATTTTGTGACGACGACGCTGTTTAACTTTTATCCAATTTTTTTTCACAGAAAATTAAGAAAATTAACCCTAAGGGGGTTAGAAGGGGTAAAATGTGTTAAAAATGGAAAACATTTTTCTGGATCGGATTTTTTTGAACCCTAGCATACATAGTAATAAAAATAATAAAAAATCTACCAACTCTTTTTCAAAATTCAACCCTTAAAAGGGGCAAAAAGGTGTTAAATATGTAAAATGTTATTTTTTTGAAGCCTAGCATATATATCTTCTGTAAATAAAATAATGAAAAATCTACTGACTTATTTCTCAAAATTCAACCCCTAAGGGGGTTAAAGGGGTTAAAAACGAAGAACGTTATTTCTCCCTCATACCGGAAAGAAACTTTTCGCGGGCGAGATTGCACGAGATGCAACGATCAGCGAGCGCGTGGTAATTTGCATTTTATATTAACAGATTATTATGTCATCAAAAAAAACCCGACGATCATTACTAAAGCGGCCCATAGACGTGCAATATTATTGTGCAATATGGATTGTACAATATATTATAGGCTGCCCATAGATGTACAATATTATTGTACAACTATCGAGTTTGTGCAATTAAATTGAGTCGTGTAGAGCTAATATTGATGGTTGTACAATATAATTTGACGACTACGTTACTGAATACTGCACAATATTACCAATATACGGCACAATATTTTTCGAATTGCACAATATATTTCAAACTTTTTTGATTTCGTACAATATATTGCACAACTCTTCAATATTAACTACACACGATCAATTATATTGTACAAACCCCGATATTGCGCAATAATATTGCACGTCTATGGGCCGCTTAAAAGGTATTGATTTTGCAATATCATATTATTACATAACTTTTATCGAAATCGCGTGCGTGCGATGAACAACAGAACGAATACAATAGAACTTTTTTCATTGGACGGTCGCATACGATCGCAGGCAAATCTATCGTCATTGGTCGATAAGCTCGTGACGTACACAATCAAAGCGAAAACCCGACGATGTTTACGCAAAAGGTATGGATTTTGCAACGTCATATTATTATATTATTACACATAACTTTTGCCGAAATCGCGTGCGTGCGCGCTCCGTTCCTCTTTCAATCATATGGCGTATATGTCCCCGCATACACTTACAATAAGTCAGTTAATTTTTATACTACAAAATTCACTTGGAATATATGGCAAAACAACGTTTGCCGGGTCAGCTAGTTATTTATAATATTAATTATAACGGGACAACGAAAAAAACGACGCACCGAAAAATACCGAAAAGTGTAGCTAATTGTGCACATATTGCAAGTTCATACGCAGATAAGACTCAAATCGTTCGCGACAGATTATCGCGGAGATCAATTTTGTTCGACTGCAAAAATTCGAGACGTCTAAAACGGGGCCGGATGTTTTTTTTTTTTTGTTTTCCGAGTTGACAAGTCAGGTTAGTGTAGCGATTTAAAATGCCATTTCATATATTCGTGATACCCGGAGAGTTTCGAGTCTTCGAGGTTCGATTTGCCGCGAGATAGATCGCTGTCGGTCCACGTTCGTCGCGATGTTAAACTAATGTCCAAATCAATGTAGACGCGTTGATTCTAATCGTCCGAGTATAGATTATTCAACCGGACGATTTCCCGGGAAACAGTTCGGTTTGTCGGTTTTACAATTTTATCGCGAGTCACTCGGAGAGTACTGACGGGGGGGGGGAGGGGGGAATAGCCCTCCGTGCGCGTCTGTGCGGTCTCGATTTTTTTAAATTCGAGTCGAGCCCGAGACCGATTATTATCAAAAACGATGGACATAAATAATATCGCCGTGCACGAATGCACCGGAACGGTTTGCTTTTTTTTTTCACGATTATTATTATTATTATTTTGCCGTCGCCCCGACTCCGCCACGGCGATAATAATAATTATTATTATTACGAAACGTGACGCCGTCTACGCCGCCGTCGTCGTGTTTTTATGCCACGTTTAAGTTTTTAAAAATTGCGTCTCGTCCAGTGCGTTATACGAAATAACGGTTTTTTTTTTTCCCTTCTTTTTCTTTTTTAACGATCGTTTTTATACGCCGCGCCGCCGCCGCAATCGGCTATAATAATTAAACGTGTAATTTTTGCGCGTAACGACGACGTCGTCGTATAGGCGTGCACGGTCGGGCTGCCCAACGCCGACCGAAAACAGTGAAAAATTATAGATTTCCCATGGACTCGGTATTTTTTGTCGCCGTCCGACATCATTGTATTGAAATGCACACACATTCGACTTTTTCTTCTGATTTTACGTCCAAAACAAAGTGTACGGGGAGTTTTGTCGATTCGTCGTCGGGATAAATATTCAACCGGATCGGGTATTTTTCGTTTCGCCGACCTCCCCCCCCCCCCCGCGCTATTCTCTTCGTTCTCGACGATCGTCGCCGAACGACGAACACGCATTCGATATTCGATTTTTCTTTCTTATTTTTTTTTTTCGTTCTATCGTAGACACAGAGCCGGGACCCCGCGATGGTCCCCGGAATACCGGGACAATTTTTCGTCGAATCATATTTTTTTAAAAGCATACAAAACGAAACTTTATGACAAAGCTCGAATTCGTTTGATTCGACAACCGAAAAATATATTTATTTATTTATCGACGGGACATACTTTGTACGTATATGTAACGCGCGAATAATAATACGTATCGTCGCACACACATTTGAAATATTATCATCGAACGTGTAAAATCAAACGAAAATTTAACTACTCGTCGGTCTCGGCCCCTCCTCTCCCCTAAAACAATGTCCGTAATTGCCACCAGTTCGACGAGTAAACGTCAAAAAGCAAACGCGACGTCCGGGGGGGGGGGGGGGGGGGACGGTCAGAAATAATTGTAAAATGTTTGCAAAAAGTGAGAATATATAATACGGTCGTCTAGATTGTAATAATTCTATAGTGTTGTTGTGTGTAACGCGCCAACTCGGTAATTTCTAAAAACCGCACGATGTACAGTCTCCGTTTTTCTCTCCCGACCCCGTGTTTTCCCCGACGACTGTGTTAATAAAATATGATTATAACCGCGAGACGGTGCTTTTAAGTCGTCGCATCGTATACGCCTCGCTTTCGATTTACGCGATTTCTCTATGTAGCTCTTGCGGAAAAGGCCATACAAACGCCATTAGGTAAGGTTATACGTTTAAAAGTTTTCTTTTTTCTCAAACTGGAAATTGTGATGTTTCTGCGTCCGTCGTAAAAAACCGTAAGGTTTGTCAAATGTCTTTATTGTTATTTTTCTTGCCCCCATTATGATGGATTTTATTAATGAGCGTTAAAATATAAAATAGCGTTTCGTCGTTTTTCTTCTTTTTTTTTCTCATTAAAATTTTCTTAATTAGTAAATTCAATTCTAAAAACGATTTTGGCGTTTAAAACTTATTGTTATTATCAATAGCACTATATTGTTGTTGTTATTATTATTATTATTCTCTGTTTGGCAGACTAATTATCATAAAAAATTCAGCGACGTGGAATAACCTTCTTCGCAGTGGGATAACGTGTATTAGATAATACCGCGCGCGCGCGATTTGATTGATGACGATCAAACAATTTATATATATAACATGGAAGTTCATGAAATTACCGATTTACTGCACATTTGATTAATGACTATCCGCGCGCTTTGGACAGGTACCGACGAAAAACGTATTTTTACGTTTTACTCCCCCACCCTACCTCGTAATAATGTAGGCATAACATTTCGTAATTGTTTCGTTTTTTTTTTTTACTCTTTACTATTTGCGGTCGTCGAAACATATCGGTATTTTATGGAAGACAATACAAATAGTTACAGTCGGTATATTGTCGGTGTTATGAGTGTATTTAAATGCGAAAACCGAGGTTCGCTCGAAGTCACGAATTAATTTTCAAAAATGTAAAACATGGAGAAAGGACCGAAAAACGGACGCGTTTTCGACGTGAACATCATTAATTTCGTACGTTCGCGAAACGCGTAGTAAACGGTTTGTGAGAAAATTTCAATATCCCGTGCTGGCTCGTAATGGATGAAAAGTAGGCGAATAGAAAAACGCGATTGCCTAACGCGTCTCTGGCGCATATCGCGCGATCGCCGTCGATGTCGTTTTTTTTTTTTTTCTTTCATAATTCACCGAATCCGTCTTACGGTCGATATTTATTTATTTTCGTTTATTATTAGGAGACCATCGTCGCGTCGTCTTCGCGCGCTCGTATTTCGTCGGAGGCGGTGTCGTTTTCGCAACGCAATAATTCCGCGTTCGATTCATTACTTATGTTTCACAGAAACGAAAGAATTCCGTTTTTGACGTTTTCCCGCGGCCCGCTATATCGCCGTGTATTATATAATATTATTATTATTGTACACGCGGTGCTCGCACGCGCCGTGTTATTATCGTTGTCAAACCGTACGCTTTTCCCATCGTTTTTCGTTGTCGTCCGCGAGCGCGCGTCGTTTTTCATATTTTATCCAAAGTAATCGGCAAACAAAACACCGTAATTCATCGTCGTCGCCGCTCCGCGACGCCGTCTCGCATATATCCGAATGAAAAACGTTTTTTTCCCGACCGCCACTCTCCCGTTTCGCGACCCTCGTCGACGACGCGTGACCGAAAATGTATTCGGTGACGATGACGACGATGACGTGACGCACAAAGTGTTCGGCACGAAATATCATTAGGACGGCGGCGCGGCGTAGGGACGAACGGCTTGCTGTATACCTAAATGTTATTATTATAAAACGTTGGTTAAAGTTTTTCGACTCGGGCCGCGGGCATGGTCCGGATGGATACCGTGGATATTACCGCCCGATTCCGCGTAGTAAGGACTAAGGACTCGCGCGATTGTCAATCACTCCTCTCGGCGAAAGGTTTTCGGGTTTTCGCTCGTCGTCGTGAAATTTTCCGGTCACTCTCTTTAAAGTAATATTTCAAGGATATGTGAGAGACGTAATGTTTGCGAGTCGTTAAACGACGACGACAGGATGGGAAAAAGATAAAAGATTAGCGTTTGGACTCGAGTGTCTCGAAAATCCCATAGAATAATGAAAAATACATTTTTATCGATCGATTTGAGGAATAGACGAAAAAAAACGACGTCATCTCGAATCCGGAGGACGATAGTTGGAAAACATCACCCACTCGAGTGATAATCTAAGAACTCGTTGCCGACGTACTATTATACGTATACCGCACCGCGTGCCGAATATACTCGCGACAAACGATACTTCCTCCGCTAGTCATATTCTCTACGTGCGCCGATGATACAATTATATCACTGTCGATTCTTTTATTCGTCGTTTCTGTGATTTCTAATGGTTTTGTATAATTATTATTATCGTTTGAGATAACCTTTGATGTTGTGCGGCTACTTTTACTACGGTCTGATCGTTTTTTCTTTCTTCTTTCGTATTCGTTTTGAAACGAATCGATTGTATAATTCGTTCGTATAATATAATCAATAGTAAAAAAATATATTTAGTTGACCGAAAAGACAAAACGAAAACTCCAAAAGTGAAAACGATGTGACACATTCGCCCCTGAATATACAACACTCGATTTTAATGTGTGTGTGTGTGAGCTCGCGGACACTCTACGGTACTTGATTTAGTGACTCGCTTTGGCTATTCGGCCAAGTACCCGCTAAACACGTGTAAACCCGGCTTAACATTCCGCGGGCACGCAAATTATTGACTAGGTAATTGAATATTCACTCGGTATATGTATCGTATAATACGTCGGCATGTCGTGCGCGGAATCACGGGACATCCGTATACACGCGCGATATGTAAATTCGACGTCATCGCAAAGTTAAATTTTGGCGTACCCGACCCGGCGCCCCCCCCCCCCCGTCGCGCGCACGCCGAGAGCTAATTGAGTTTATCATAATAATTTCGTCGTCGTCGTCGGCCGACCGGCTTTCATTCGATACGGTACGTACGTCGACGGACAACGATATTAATGCGATTAAATCATCCGGACCGGAACCGCGTATAATATTACGGTACCGAACACGATTATATGAGCTGTTTATTGTGCATACGTTAGGGGGGGAGGATTCGTGCGATTTTCAAAGGGAGCTCGGATATTTTCAACTATAGTGCTCGTACCGGCACGTCAACGCGTCGTCTCCGATGAATTTCCAAACCAAATTGATATTTGCGAACGATTTTTAAAAACAATTGGCTATCCTTCGAACACCGCACGTCGATTAGACGTTTTTTTGTTGCTATTTACGGTCAGGCGTTACCGTCGCATTGAGCTTTTTACCAATTAAACTGGTGTAAATGCGTAATTATTCGAGGGAGGATGAGGAGGGCCTTCGAATAACCATTTGAGAAGGATATTAAGTCTCGTCGATTTCCGCGGATTAAAAACCGAGTACTATACGAAATACGGTCAACATATTATTGTCATGTCGCAGTCCTTCGCGAATATCATCGATAATCCGCGACGCTGATGCACAAAAAAAAAAAAAAAATCCCTATAAAAATACCTTAATTCAATTTATTCGCACAGTAATTACACCGTATATAATATACAAATATCGCAAGTATTATAAAATTAGAAAACTCGAGAAATTCGAATGTCAAACACGGATGCCCGTGAAATCGGAAGGAGAATAAAAACCCCGTCGCAGAGTGTTTCGATTTCATTTTTACCATAAAATAATACGATTCGGCCGCGCGTTCTCGAAAACTTCGGGACGGGTGTTGCGGGCCACGTGCCCGCGCCCGCACGCGCGCAGTAGCCTTTGACACGGTCGTCCGGCGACCGACCTGTGAAATACGATCGGCGACCGTCGAGGGACCCGACCGGGGGCCGCCGTGCGCGGAAGGACTGATGTCTCGTCGGCGGTGATTAATCGGGTATTGGCGCGCGCGGTAGTAAACGCCGCCGCCGGGTCACGGCGTCAGTCCGCGTCCGACGACTGACCGTTTCCGAGGACTAGAAAACCGTCGCGTCGGGACGGCTCGCTGCGACCCGACAACCGACGGCCCGAGGATCGACGTCCTTCCGAACCTTTCAAACCGAGAGCGTTCGAAACAAATCGCGATTCAAATACTATATAATATTATGTTATGTATTGCTCGCGAGAAAGAAATCGGACGTATAATTTTTAGCGACAGACGAACGAGTTTTTATAATATAATATCACTCGGAATCTTTCTTCTTTTGTTTCAAGTTTTTTTTCGAGTCATAAAATCTATACAAAGTACAGTTAAGCATATTACACGACAATACAATGACATTGGAGGTTTGAGTTGGAGAAGCCGCCCACTGACGATACTCCTTAGGACATTACATTATAAAATGTATTTATAAGAAGAAAGAAGGTGGCGGCACCATTTTCTTTTCGACCCTTTTTTTTGTGGTTCCGAAAACAGGTACAAAACTCGGAATCTGAAATTGAAAAATTTGAAATTAACATCAACGGAGAACATTTTCATCGGGATATCACTGTAGTCATGACAAAGAAACGACGTTTGTTTTCTGTAAACGATTTTTTCATATCTGAGTATTCGAATTTGACTTTCGATCTTATAGAAATATTTTGTTTCTGATGTTACGTTGACCGTTGACCGTCTGTGATTTATGTGTGACTCTCGTTTTATAGTATAGCAGATGATTAATGTGACGAAGAGACCAAAGGAGTATGATTGTACACACGTGTGTTATAGTTGAAGAAAAAAAAATATAATAATATACATCAAAGCCACTACTTACATAATCTGACATAATCTCCGCCCGGTAATCGTGGATCCCGACGTTTTTATCTGAATATTTAATGACCGTAGGTCGCGAAACGGGTATTAAACTGCAGGGGGCCCCCGCTCATAAGACTCAGAATAATCTCGAACGGTCGACGGGGAACGTATAAGACTCGAAATTTCGCCCAGAAACCCCGCCGATTTCACAACGAATTTCGAAAGAAAACGTTAAAATCGCACTTTTTTCACTTTTTTCCACTTTTTATTTTCATTTTGATTTCAATTCGACGAGTATTTTAATAACGCATTTTTCGAACTGAACGTCTCGAAAGAACGGTAGAAAATTAAAGTACTGTGCTTGGGTATAGAACCCAATTTACTTACATAAAGTAAGTATATATATTCGATTTATCGCACGACTTGTGCCGTTCGACAGGCGTGAAATAAAGTTGCGTTTGACTTAAAATTTGTTTCCGTTGTTTCTCCCCCGTAATCGCCATTAAGACTCTTTCGGCTATAAGTCTCGCTTTGTGCTGCCGGTCCCAAAGCGAGTTTCATAAGCGGTTGTACGTCATTGTACGTCCCCAAGGCGCGGCAACACGAACAGACGGGGGTCGTCTAATGTGAACGGTTTTTACGTCTCCGAATGACGTGATGTCTCGGACAATACAAATCGCCGCCGCCGCCGCACTGTTTTGACGATAGAAAGGGCACTGCAGTTCATTTGAATTCGCCAACGCGCGATTGTTCGTCGAGGACAAGTACGGAGAAACGACATTTGGCGATTTCCACAGGATCGTCTTCGCTACGGATAGTATAAACCGTATAGTCTCCCGAAAAGAATAAAACCGTTGCGAAAACGATAAAAGTCGTCGGATGGTTTCGACTCGAAATAAAATTCAAATAATCTAAAGGAAAAGAGAACGTTTAACCGACTGTATTGGGACAGCCCCGCCGAAATCGTATTGAGATTTTTGTTTCCGACACGATCAGCGCGATCGTAACTCTTTTCGTCTCGCCCGAAAGGCCTCGGCGATGACAAAACCTATCACTCCGTCGACAAAACACGTTCTCTGTTAATTGCGCGTCGTCGTCGGTTCGATTCGAGGCGTTTCGTTGAGGGGAAAAAAAAAAACGTTGCGGTCGAATCGTGTGTTATTATTGAATACGAATTTACATCCGTTCGATACTGCGAGACGTCGTATAATCGAATTACACGGACGACAATTTCAAACCGACCGACTGCGATCCGCGCGGGCACGGGTCCAAATGGTTTTACGTAAAATGGTAAAATTTTTTATTTTTTTTTTTATTGCAAAATTCGCTTTTCCCGTCGTCGTCTAGACCGGCGGCGGCAGTTAACGAACAAATCATATTTTTCTCTCAGATTTATTTCAACCGAATTTTATACGCGATACACTTGCGATGATTAAAATATAATACTTTTCGATCGCTGCTTTTAAGACCGCAAAAATACAAAACGAACGCGTGAAAACCACGACGTACTCACGACAAAATCGATTAGCAAAAATCGAAAACTTTAGAAGATGACCCCCCGTGTGTTTTAGCAGTGGCGGCTCGTGGTGTTCAAAGTAGGTGGTGTGCAATTATTTCAAAAGTTGATCGAACAAAAAAAATGATCAGTTCAAAATATAAATGTAATTAGTAAAATATTTATTAGCATTTTAAATTTTTATTTAAGTACAGTTTTAGAAAATTATATTACATAATATTATGTAGGTATAATAGACGTATAGTATATTATTTTATTTATTATCACAGCAGACAACATGTCATAACTAATAATATTAAAAATAGAAAAGATATCTTTCACCGTGTGTGTGTTTATCGCGTGCGACCGCTTGACGATTGTGCAGTAGGAGCTGCGCACCAAAGTCACATATTATAATTGCCGATTCCCCCACTCGATAACTAAACGTATTTTACACGGACGGGCGGTGTTCAGACTGAGCTGCACACCAATCGATGTGTATTTGTTACATAACTCAATTAAATTTTACGAGTATAATAATAATAAATTGTCGTTTTTGTTTTTGAAATTTAATTTTTTTTATATAATAAATACCTAAAGTTCAACAGATATTGTATTAAAATTAATAAATTAGTATACATTATTATTATACATTTTTACTATTATATTATCTATATTAATCTATGTGGTGTGCGCACACCTGCACACCTAGGCACGAGCCGCCACTGTGTTTTAGTAGCGGGAGCATAAATTCTAGGAAACGGTCCGTGGGGGCAGTTGCCCCCGTCCTTGCCCCCATGGTACAAACGCGTTTGTTCGCGCAACGTTCGCCGAAATATTCGAATAATTTTTTACCCGTTCCCAATGGATATTAGGCGCATAATATTATCGCCGAACAAAGCGGATATGGAATTCAGGAAATAACAATCCATATTTCGATAATTCTCTGGATAATCAAAACAATATATTCGGCCGCGGGGGCGGACGACATCGGCGGTCGCGTCCGAAGCCCGTCCGAACAAACAAAACGAAACCCGTTTGCCATTGCGCAACGTCGTCGCCTATTACGTACTTGGAAATACGTTCGCCGCGTTTCATTGCCGTTCGAATCGTCGTCGTCGGATTATGACGTTCCGACTATCGCATTTATTATTGTTCGTTTGTTCGCCGTCACACGCGAACTCTGTCGTTTTGTTTCGTTTATTGTGAACTGTTTTACGCGTTACTTCTTAAATCGAGCAAACCAATTGTCGTTTTATTTGATAAAAAAAACAAAAACAAACGCATCTACTACTATTATTGTTCTTATTACTGTCGTGCCGAGTGATTTTCAAAAAACAAGTGGCGCTCGACCCGAAAAACTGCGCGTGATAATTCGTAAAATAACAATGCGAATCGTCCGATCTTATCGCTCGCGCAGCGATCGTACGACTACGCGACAGAGGAACGGAAGGAAAATGGAAAACATCATTTTAATCGCGTCGTTGTCGTCAGAGCGAACGGATGAAGCAAAGAAAAAAAAAAAAAAAACTCTAAACATAATATTATTAATAACATAAACCGATCGACCAAAGTCGTGTGTTATAATATTATAATAGGTATGACACAAAACGCGAGATGCGAATTTTACATCGAAATTACATTAACATTTTTACGACATTTCATTGAGAGAAAAAAAAAAGAAAAAAGAAGCTCTCTATACGTCTTTATATACGAACGCGCGACGACGCGATATTATTATAATGCGACGTTAAAGTTCGCATCGCTCGAATAGTAGGTCGAGAGATACGCGAAAATCAATAATAATATCTATGTAAGACTTACGTCGGAACCAGGAATTATTCGAACCGAGGATTAAGTTTTATTTAATTCGACCGTTCGAAACCGCTAAAGAATATTATGTGCATAACATTACGCCCGCGCTTTCGTCCTTTTTCGGCTTATCCGATCTGTCGGTTTGCGCAAGTATTTTCTAATACCGAAACGAATCGGTTTAATTTTATCGTTCCGGTTAATTTTTTCACATCTCATTTTATACCTCGTTCGAGGTATTGTTGTGCGGAGGCGAATTATAAAATAACAGATGATGCTCCGTCGTCGATCGAATCGTTTTGTCTCTTTCGTCGCGGAAAACTATTATTTCCAATAACTATTTCCCAGACGAATTTATGTTTAGGAAATATTTTCCGAGATCTCGCGTACGGATGAAAAGTTTTTCTCGCAAAAAACATAATAAATGAATTAAAACGTCGTCGTCGTCGGTATGTAATGATAAAATCAGAAAGAAAAAACATGATAATTAGGAATTTTCAAATCCGTACGATAATAACAGTTCCGACGCGAAATAATTATACGTAATAATGATATTTTTCAAATAAACGATTTCGCAACGATAATTAAATCAAATTAAATATTAAACAAACAAAATTTATAACGAAATGTTTACTGTTTTCACGGCGGCGGCGCGCGGCGGCGATAATCGTTTTACAAGTATTTTCGTAGCAGCGCACATTTATATAATATAAATAAATACAAAATACGCCACAGGACAAAGGCACGATTTTACGCCAGTGGATAAACCCTACACGTATCCTCCACACCCTAATTACTTCCCTGTATATGACGTCATCGTTCTAATTTATTTATACCTATCTGCAACCAATTATTTCGCAGACGAATAAGTGGTTTTTTTTTTCTCGAATTATACAATATTTTTATAACAGATGTCGATGAAAATAATTTCAATATAGTAAATTATTGAATCGGTAAAAAAGAAAGTCAATTCGAATCGAGTGTAATTTATCTAATTTGTTAATTTTTTCTTTAATCCTTCGTAATATTAACTGCATAATACTGTATAATACTCAAACGAGCATTGAGAAAAACGTGCGATTTATTTTTATTCTTTTTTTTTTTTTTATCACGCAGTATTCGTTACTTTTTCAAATGTTGTCGAGAAAATGCATGAAAATCATAGAAATTCCGACGGCTAAACGTTTAATCGGCTTTCGGTTTATTTCTAATTGGCGGTAGAAAATTATTCAAACGATCTGCGAATCAAAGACTTTATTAAAAAAAAAACGTCCGAGTGTTATGCGTTTTATTTTCTATTCGTGTCCGCGAGAGTACGAGAGAAAACGAAATAAACGCGTGAAAAACGTTATTCACTTCGATAAATCTTACCACGCTTGCACAATATACGTATATTTATACGTATTTATATAACAAACGGGATTATAATAGATGTATAATAATAATGATATCGATTTTGAAAACGGACTCGCCCGACGTGGAACTTTCGAGTTTTCAAGTAGGGTTTTTTACGAATACCAATGTTTGACAATACTTCGTTTTCGAGTGGGTAGTTCTAAGCCCCGATATAAATCAATAAATGTGTTAAGATAGTCGTTTTCTCGTGCGTTTTGAAACCGTTGGCCGGCTAAAATAATATACATTTATTCAATCGCGATTTTTTTTCCCCAGAAAATATAATATTTATTCGTTGTTGTTTTATTATCATTATTATTATTTCCATGACTGACACGTCGTCGTCGTCGTCGTCGTCGTGTGACTGTGTGAGTTATATCCCATTAGCCTTCACATGGATTATTTTTCCATCCGAGTATAATAATTGTAACGTCATCCTTGATGAAAAAAAAAAAAAGAATAAAACACACAACTCTTTTTTTTTTATTCGTCTAACGGTAAAACGAAATCGTGAGACATTTCATAAAAGTTTAACCGAACGAAATCCTTGCGCATTCTCTCGCGAAAAAACCTGGAAAAAAAAAATCCCGTTTAATTATTATTCTCGTCGTTTGTAATCCGTCCCGTTCGTATTGCACACTGCAGTGACAATGATATTATTCGAGACGTGAATACGATTTCCTCTCGTCGTGAATCCGAAAATACGTATAGTAACGCTCGCCCGACGATTATTATCGGCCGCCACATTAACGGGACGCGGAGTTTCGAAACGCTTGTCTATTGAAACGGCGATTCCGCTGCCGAACCAACAGCTGCGACGACGCACAGATATACAACGAGATGACGTGTCGTTCGTTTTCGAGACAGATTTATCAAAATTTTAAGTGAAAACAAAAACCGTAAAAAAAAACTACGGCGTAGTAGGATTCGCGTGTTTCGCGCGCGTCGTACGAGAGAATTTACAAATTGAAAAACTGTGAAATATATTGCACGTCGCGTGGAATAAAAACTGATAGTTTAGTTCTGCCGGCGCGCGCGCGTACGTAGCCGACCGTTTTAAATCGGAATAAATCATAGCGTAATTAAATTGGTGCGGCGCGGCGGCGAGAAAAAAGGAAACACTACATGACCGCATATTGTATCTTCTTCGCAGACACGACGGCGTCGCGCGTCGCGTAATTTGAATACTTTGAAAATCACTCTTCAAAATCGATATTCAAATGTCTCCGCGGCGCGGCGTTACGATAATCCCGTTGGGTCGTATAAATAATATGTACACGACGAGTATGATATTTACGTTTAGTCTTTGATGTGAATTTTGACGTTTTCACGCGCTTTTTCGTACTTTAGCTAACTTCGGAGCTGGAAAATACGCGCGAAAATATTCTCGAAACCGTAGAAAAACGTAACGCGTGTCAGATTTCCGGCTGAAACCCAGGGCGAACCGCAGCTGCAATATTGGGCCGTGTAATGAAATGTAATTTCGCGCGTCGATCTCTCTATACCGAGTCACAAACTCGCAAATCGGACGGTTCGCGTTTTTCGACATTACCCTCCGAGTCCCCGGCGAATCGATATGAAAATCGCCCGCTTCCTGCATTACAAATCCCCCCCGGTCTTTGTATAATATATTTTATTTGATTCTTGGGCGATCCTCGTCATTTGCGTTCTTTCCGCGATCGACCGTTCCGGCGGTAAACGTAAACCGAGATTATGGTGGCCAGGTATCGTGCGGTCTACCGAAAATCGCGGTCAACTATGCGATGTGTAAACTATGTCGCCGGCATTCGACAGGAGCACGCCTCGGTAATAAAGAACGAGCCTTTTCGACAGCTGATATTTTTTCTCCTCTAAATTTAGAGGTTATTTTTGAAGAAAAAAACCAATAGATAAATTATTACATTTATCAATCTATCTTGACGATTCGCACGGATATGATTTTACTCGTCATCATTGGCGCATTATATAATTTTACATTTTTCTCGATGAACTGCAGTCCGGTGATTGCAACAGTGGTGTTCGACGTATACGTAACGTAAAAAACGCAGAGATTTAAAACGATATTATTCAATTTTCGCGCGCGCGATTTTCGTACGAAATTTAACTGTCGAAATCTTATCCCGCAACGATCTAGCGATGAATGTGTCTGAACGCCTTTCCCACTGTTCGAATCACAAAAGAGGTGTGTGTGTGTGTGAGTGTGTGTGAGTGTGTTTCTATCGTGCTGTTCTTGAATTTCCGAAACTTATTTCTCTCCGCTCGCTCGTGCGTGCATAGCCGTTATGAAACGAATTATACTTTTCGAACGCTCTTTTCGCGGAATCCATGATATTTATAACTCTACATGACGTTAATCCGGTCGTTTATAATATACTGCAGTGGCGCTCTGACACCTTTTTTTCTCTCTCTCTCTCTCTCTCTCTCTTTCTACAAAACACAATGGCGTACAGTAGAATAATTGTAACGCGTCGTTTGTGACGACGGTAAACGAGATTATGCGTCGGTCGTGACGGACAACGATATGAGTAGTCTATCTATGATCGTAAACCGGGGCGCTAGGATTTTTATGCATTTGACTTTTTCTCGGGCCCGCCAATCGGTTTTCACCGACGCCCGCGATTCGGCTTATCGTCTCTCTCGATCGAACAAGACGATTTTTCGTCAAGTCAAAACCCAATGAAAACGATTTTCCGAAGAAAATCCTATCAAAGTTCTGAAAACTTACAGTAAAATATTACGGCGCGTAGATTTTTAATCGTCTGCGCCCGTAAAAAGCGTTTCGTACGTGTCCAAGTACGAACGAAACGGCTTAAAATCCAAACGCGAACAAGCATTTTATTCGCCGACAAATTGTTTTACACATATTCGAAGAACTCGCCACATAATAAAACCGTTTGTTTTTTTTCCCCCTTTTACCCAGCCCAAATCAAATCGAAACGAGAATTATTATCGAGTTGACGAGCTTCCGTCGATCTCGATTATTGACGAGGAAAACGGCGTTACGATACCTACAGTCCGAGAACGTTTCGAGTATGAGTTTTCGACGGACTTTGCGAAGGTTCTCCGAAAATTAGAAATCGCTCGGCCGCATTTCTATCGCCTCGCATATTTCTTTTTCGAAAAACGTTATCGCGACATAGTTCTGTAAATACAATTGCGATCACACGCCAACATTTAGATTCGCCGGTCTCGGACGTCTTGAACGCGATCTGCACGTGACACGTGAAAGCGCTATGCGATATTTTCGTTTTTTACCTCTGCGGTCTTTCGGAAAGTATCGAACGGAACGTCGTCGTCCGACTGCGATTTCGGTATAAAAGCCCGCCGCCGCCGCCGCCGTGACGGGAATTCGAAGCGAGTTTTATCGTCGTCGGCGTCGGCCAGAAGAGATGTTATGATAACGCGACAGATATTAATTCTCGTGTAATAATAAAGTCATCCGGAAAACAATAAAACGAATTCGAGCCGTATAAATCATTTTTAATCGCGCGTAGGCATTGGATAATATTTAAAACGCTAAAAATATCATGTCGTCTCGGATGCGCCATAAACGTTTAGATAACCCAAAAGAAATCCACGCTTTTAGCGTTACTTTCGGCCGAATATTATACCCTCAAACGAAATGTTTAATACTAGTATCGTCGGAAATGTTATACGACGACGAGAAAAAGATATTCGAAGACGATCGTTTTCCGTCGCACAATATATTTTACAATAATTTTCGTATTTACGCGGGCAATTACGACGTAATAATGCGTAATAATTCACGATCGATAGAAGAAAAAACACATTATTGCAGAGTGGAAAAATAATCGAAAGGGAGAAGAGGCCGTCGTGACGTATAAAAACACTGCCCGAGTAGACTAGTATTATAGAAAATAATCAAATACAGCAATTATTACCGAATCGTCTCGTTCTCGCTACGATTATTATCGTATATTTTTTCGTCGACGTAAAAACGTAATCGTATGCAATAGACTGAAATCTCAACGATGTAATTTATTGAACACGCCGATGAAATGCCAAGAATTCGACGGCCACGATCGTTATAATATTATTATTATTTACAACATTTTACGTCGAAAACTGCACCCCCCCCCCCCGGTCGTGTCATTTGCATCCGCACAGCTCGGAATTTCACGCATATTTGCATATTTCTTAGACACCTACGTGATTCGATACAAATTTATATTTTTAATTATTTCGATAGTACATTCCATATCAAACGGATACGGTTTCGCACGATCGGATGGATTTTATATCTAATCGTCGACGAAAAAATGCACGAGAAACGGAAAATGTCTAAATGAAAAAATCACAGCTGTTTAAATGTTGAAATGCGCTATTGTCGATTGTAAAAAAAAAACACTCGGAGTCTGAAAAATGAATTAACAATGAAAGATTTATTTCGACCGAGAACGATACAAATATTTCTCAAATTCGAATAGTCCCGATTGGAGTTTACGACGCGCATATTTCGCGAGAAAAAATCAAACGGACGAAAATCATTGCGAATCTCGCGGCGTATTTTTTATTGATTTCCTCACAATAATCGTTACTGTTTTTAGTGCATAAGTTCGTCGCCGTCGACGTGACGTCGCGGTAGTGTCATCGTCACCGTGATGACGATATCATTATTGATACGGATCATTTTATTATTATATCGTCATGATGACGACGGCGCGGGACGTCTCGCGCGCATGGTTTCGTCCGGCAATAGTCATAATCCCGGTTCGCGAAAGGTACGTACCGCGCCCTAATAGGTTAGGTATTTATCCGGGCAGACCGAGCACTGACTGTTATATACGCACACGTCTTCTCTCCGTACGTTCGGTTATGGATTCTGACGCCAGCGATGGATATACTCCCGCGGGTGTGATTCGTTTTCTGCTCGACCGAAATCTAATAATAATAATAATAGTGATGATAATAATAATGATTAGGACGACGCGCGATTCGTATTATGCCGACCGCAACGAGTCGAATATTTTCGTTACGTTTTTTATCGCAAGTCCGCCGAACGAAACGAATGGAAAATATTATAATATATAATAATCTATTATATATAAAAATGAATCGCATCCTGAGTCACTGGAGCTTTGTGGTATTAAATTTTGTCAATAGTTTCATTTAATATAGCAGAGGCCCCTAAAGAAAGGATTTTCCAAAATTCGACCCCTACCGGAGTTCAAAGGGGTAAAAAGGGTGAAACTAGAAAAATTCGCCTGGCTGGAACTGCTGGAGCTTTGAGTATGAAATTTGGGCAGCAGTTTCGTTTTATATAGTGGAGACCCCATGGGAAAGGATTTTTCTAAATTCGACACCTACCGGAGTTAAAAGGGGTAAAAGGGGTAAAAATGAAAAAAACTGATAAAATAAAAAGTTATACTGCACACGGGCGAAGCCGGGTTATTCAGCTAGTATATAATAAAATGACGCGGAGGAAAACGATTTCGTCGGTATAATAATTTATAATATAAACGCGCCGAGTATAATAATAATAATAATAATATAATATTCCGTCCAATTACGTTCTCCCCGCGAATAAAAAAAAAATATAAATAAACGTTTTTTCTTCTTTTTTTTTTTTACCTCGCGTTTAAAGCGTTTTACCTACACGCCAAAGCGCGTGGAGTGCACTCGAAAAAGTACGACACTATAACGCGTGTTCGTGTACCTACTCGTACTTACTATAATAATATTATTACAGTGGATTCCGCTCGATAGGTAGGCCCATTTGCTCGCGTTAAGCGGTCGCCCTTAAAAACGAAATTATTAATTTGAAAAATCGTTTAATTAAAATTAAAAAAAAAAGGGCCTGTACTCCGCGCGTCGTCGTTAAAATTAATAGTGAGAATACGAAATCACTTCTCTGGCGCACGCATGATGATGGGGTGTAGCATATACGGTGTGATCGCGGCGCGTAGTCCAAGTCGGTCACTAGACCGCTATTTCAATAGTCTGCGCGCGTTTTCGAACTTCGCAGACGGTCTATTTCTCGTTTGTTTTCACTCTGTTTCGCGAACAACTCCGGCAGCGACGCAGCTCCGACGCGTTTTTCGGCTTACCCAGGTAGCCCACCTCTCGGCGTTCGGACCGCGCGTCCTCTCGTTTTTACGATTCGACTACAACAGACCCTAAGTTATTCGTCATTATCAGAGTTTGACGATTTTTATGACCCTTGACAAACGAAATTCCATGTTTTCATTTACATACATTACGCGATTCGGGAACGGATTTATATGTAAATTCATAATATTTCAGTATATTTATTCGAATAAGCTTTTCGAAATCTGATAAGAAACGTGCACATCGTTCCTATTAAATTAACATCGAAATGACTTTACGTTTTCGCATATGTTTTCATTTTTATGCACGTTTTATACAAATACTTTACAATATTATAATATAGAGGGCATGATTAGTTTTTGTTTTTTTTTTCCCCCTATCATTATTATAGCTGCGTTTATGTCGAATCACGTTTTACGAATAAAAACTATTCTCGATTAGCGAATAGCGATATATATATAGTGTAATAAAGTCGATGATCAATAGTAGTCGTTTTTCGAGCGACCGAACGAGCCGATTACTCTCATAATCGCATTGAATCTATATGGTGCGCATCAGTATAACGTTTCAATCTTTTCCCCGCCCGTTTAATGAGTTTTTTAAAAATTTCGGAACGCATATTTTTTACCCCGTTCTAACGTTAAAAAAAAATCATACTTTAATTGTTTTTTTCGTACACGCGTATAACGCTGTTGCTCAATAATATTATCGTTGTACGTCGTCGTGCACAGAAACGCGTCCATCATTACGAACGACGAAACTCAATAATGACGTCTTCGAACACGCAGTCGCGCAAGGATTGCCCCGCCCCCGCCCCCGTCCATAGCTAACAAATGTATTAAATTTCAAATTTGGAAAACGGAATGGACGCGAACGTTCTACAAGATTGAAAATACGTAATTTGTTTTCCTCGTGTTTATCGCGCAGCCAGAAGTCTAGAACATTCCGATAATATTACGTGTATTTATACTCTGCGCACATGTATAATATATAAAAGCCAAATACACGTGGCTTGTATGTGCACAGAAAATTGGGCCTCGAAAAAAAAAAAGAAGGATTTCAGCAGTTATTAAACATATTTGCCCAAGACCTACGCGATGACGACTTGCAATGATTTTAAATACGATACATTGGTAATCATAAAAAACAACGCCAAACATTTCTTGGTTATAGGTTGCCCTCCCCCCCCCCCCGATTAACACGTTCGCGGCCACGGCATAATTTGGAAAGTCTGTTAAAAATACCACAACACATAAAAAAAGATTTTTAATTACCAAATGACTTTTAAGTATGCATCTCGGTAATACGGTACACATTTGTGCATTTTGAAGTTTTTTTGAAGTTTTTCAAGTGATGTCAACTATAGTTGACATGGGTTTTAACCAAATACACCTATCGATACGTAGAGAATTGTTTAAAAAAACCATATTATCATAATATTTATTAGAACAAACCCGGGTCAAATAAATCCGTATAAAAATCAATGGACCCCATGTCAACTATAGTTGACACGTGGCCGTGAACGTGTTAAATTTCTAGCCACGCCCTCGCAGTCGCGGTGAAATAAAATAAAACATGGCAACCTAGCGAATTCCACTGAAATATCATTTCTAACGATATCAAGTCGGCGAATGTTATGAAATAATATTATGTTATCTTTTTTAAGCGCGTCGAGGTAATACGATAATAATTATATAATATTATATTATTATATTGTTATCGATTACTAGCTGTCCTCGCAAACGTTGTTTTGCCATATATAATTTCGTATTATAAAAAAAAATTGTTCGCATTAAATCACTTTCAATATGACGAATCGAAGTAATGAAAAACAGGATACTGCAGATAATATTCTTTTATTATTTTACCCACATTTCACACTGATTATGAAACGCGTATATTATATTTTTTAATTGAAAATGATTCGCAAATAAAATTTATAAACAACGATAATGGTCACTATGGTTACAGAATAGGTATACATAATATTATATAAAACGTTAAATTTTTTAAAAAATATTTCATGAAAATCGGCCGAGCCGTTTCGATAACAAACACTGTGACGGGATAATTTTATAAATAAGACGCACCGTGATCGAATCGTTTTGATTATTTCGCTTTCGAAAACGCCGCGGCGGCGGCCGTCCGAATGGATAGTAGTAATTATACCGTCGATCGAGCGGGGTGGCGCAGGATTCGTTTGAAAAAAACACACTGTACGCGCGCGCCGTTCACATGAATCAATCGCCGCGGCCGTTAGATTGTCTTTTCTCCGCGGTGACCTCGAATTAATCAAGCGCGTCGTCGGAGAGAGCATCGAAACTTTTACACGCGCTCGTGGCAGGGTCGTCCTGGAGGGCGGGGGACGCTAAGAAAACGAACATTGTCCTGCGCGGGACTACTCGCTCGTGCGACACCGGCACTCGGAGAAACGCGCGACTTTTCGACGTCGGATTTATGCGCGCGCCCACGAGCAGGAAGAGGAGAGAGAGAAAAGGCTATAGTGTGTGTGTTTCGGAATCGGATGAATGGAAACCGACGTCGGTAGTTTTTCATTTACATTTTCGACGCGCCGAACTACACGTACACGTTTTTTTACTCGACAACGAACGTAGAATAAGAGTGTATAGTACATACGCGAGTCCTCCTCTCCTCGACGATATATTCTCGGGCCGTGCGTATCGCAACGTCGTATTTTTTTTTTTTTGTCCCTTTTCTCGAGCCGCGGTGGCAGTGATACATTAATATCCATTTATATCGCGTACGCGTCGAGGAGACGGCCGGCGAATTACATATTTTCCCGACACATATTTTCCATATTTACCGATGTTAACACATCCCCCACCAACTGGTCGGAAATAGAAGGGGGTGGGCAATTGTCCGGTAAATATATCGTTTACCCGTATCGGCGGTCTCGGATTCGAATCGCGAGAAAGATTTTCTATTGAAATATGAAAACACGAATAATTCAAGACGAAATGTGTATATTATGTATATTTTACAACCATCGTGAAATTTATGCTGAAAATTTATTAATCTCCATGTACATTGTTTTTTTTTTTTTTTTTCCGTCGTAACAGTAAAACGTTACAATAATATGTAAATGTCATTACTATATTATAACAATGATGTTTTAACGTTCGCATATAATCGTACACACACACCAGTGTGTAGACTATAAAATATTGACATTTAGTTTGTTTTTTTCCTCCGTTCGTCCGGCAATAACGAACTAGAAGAAAAAATTCAACAAACGTTTCTGTGAGAAATCGATGTGCGCCGCCGGTGCGGGTCGCGTAGAAAGGGTTTTCGCGAGCTGCATTCGCCGCGGGTCCTCGGGCCGCGCGTTTCGTAGACCACGCTGCACTGTATATAAACAGACGCGTTGTTATTATGGACGGTCGATTCCCGTCTCGCCGAAAGTTCCATTTCACCGCGGTACCGTTTCGCGCCGCGATTTTAGTTTTCCATTTCACATCGCCGCTAAACGTTTCATTTTCCCAGATTATTGTTACTTCATAACGAGAACATACGGCCGAGGACGAGATGAAACTTTTCCGACGCGCGAAGAAAGTTAAACGAATACACAATATCAAACACGTATTATTACGTTACATAAGCTTATGGATTTACTATTCATAAAGAAAGAGTCACATAATAAGCATTGCCAAACAGATATACGTAGTGGATCGATTATACCAGTGGTCTTCAACCGGTGGGTCGCGACCCATTTTTGGGTCGCGTAAGCTTTAAAATTGGGTCGCGATAAGTCCTTTTCTTAAAATGTAAATTAAATTTATAAAACCTTTATAAGGTGAAACGAAAATGTGTTTTTGTACACTACATTCTACCTACTAAAATGTAATTTTTATTTATTCAGTTTTAATAGTACTACTGCAAAGCATTAAGCAGTTTTAGCTTTTTTACAAAAGTTTTGGGTCGCGAAAAATGTAGGTCTAAAAAAGTGGGTCGCGAGTCCAAAAAGGTTGAAGACCACTGGATTATACGGACCGCGCGAGTTAGATTTTATTCAACGCGACGACGGGCGAGGATAACAATTTTATTATAATAATATGTTTCGTATACAATAATCGTAAGACAAATTGAAAATAATTTTATTATAATATAAGCACGTGGACAACGAAATGCTCGTTTCGTCTTGTCCATGCTTGATTTTACCACGTTCAAACATATGATAGAATTATTATAATGTGTATTCGTTTTTGAGTTTCGTAGGTAATACTAATAACAATTAAAATCGAAAACTTAATTCGGCCGCCAAATTCGACCTTGTGAACACGCGAAGTTTGTCATATTGTCAGTATTGTTGTGATGGTCATACCATCAATCGAACTGGGAACGCGACGCACTACAGAAACGTGTTCGCGTCACGAAATCGATACGCCTTGAAAGTTTTAGAGTTTGTCGCTTGCCCTGGGCTGCTTTTCTCAGAATTTCGTCGAGACGAGAAATAATATTGAAAATCTCGAGCGATAGATAATAACGATCGTTGAAAGGTGTCGGGTAATATACGAACTCATTGCTGCGGAATCTGCAGGAAAACGGGGGCCCCGTACGCCGCCGATCGAAACACGTCCTTTGGTCCGAGGAAAACTTTGAGGGTCGGACGAAAACTAGGCCGATTGAGTAATGCGTGTATTTTTCGGACGTAATAACAATAATGTTTATCATAATATTATTATGTACTGTTTGGGAATAATATATCATTATTACGGTCGGCGTTGAGGTGCGATACGTTTGCAGGCGACTTCCGACCGAAACTTTCGTTTGCATCGAAACAGATGAATTATAATAATAATATTATGCATTAATATTCAATAATTAAAATCGGATTCGCTTTGGATATTATCGTTAAAATTACATATAATCATGAAATAACCTAGGAAAACACTCAGAGTGTCGGTTTAGCGAGTGCGAAAAAAGGTGTGCTGTGGCTCACTAAACGCGTTTTGCCGAATTTCCGCCAACGGACGACATAGGACGACAAAAAAAAAAATGCCTTTTTCAGACGCCGCGCCGCCGGTCACGAAGGATCGATATCGTCCGCGAACGCATTGTGTTCGAGATTATAATATACCGACGTCGTCGTCGTGCGAAATCGCGTCTCTCGCGCGACGTTCTCTCGGTACGCGGCGGCGATGTGGATTTTCGAAAGCGTTCGTATACAACGCATATTATATATAGGTGCGCATAATACACGTGAAAATATATACTATCGCCGCGCACAAACGTTCAATGGCACGGGTCTCGGAAGCGTTTCTATTTAAATACATAATACATGTGCGCCGGGGTAGATACGGTCGAACGCCGCGCGCGAGAATGTGCGCTCGAATACATAATCCGCGGCGCCTATATATATATATAAATACAACGCGAGTACTATAATATATACGTATGTATATTTATATGTACATGTGTATGTACACACTACGCACAAGAGCTCTCGCAGGGCGAATTGTGTTTTGATTGACATTTCATTAAGTGAACTACATTACTATGCATTATATAATATACTACTATGCACTGCGGTGTGTATGTGTATTGTATATTTGTATTATTGTGTGCACGCGATTTGTACGGGTTGTCGGTGAATTATGGCGATAGGTCCCCGAGCGTCGTGTACCTGTACAGGGTGTCCCCGCGGGGACGGTCCGATCGCGGTCTAAAAGTGACGACCGGTTTTCCTTTTTCTATTTTTCTATTTTTTTCTCATCGCGGCCGGACGGAACGCCACGCGCCGTTCTCAGTGGTTAATCGTTCGGTGGTCGTCATAGCCGCTATGGCATAGCGAAATAAACGGACGCGCCGCCGCGCCGCCGCCGTGTCGTACACGTCGTTTTAGAGCAGTGGTTCCCAACCTTTTTTATTCTACGCCCCCCTTTGTATATTTTCGAAACTCTCGCGCCCCCCCCCCACCTTCTAAAACGTGAAAAATATATCACTTTTTTGTGTACTTTACGAAGAAATTATAAAATATCCGGGATGAATTCAATTTTATTGATGATAATAATTATAATTTTTCATATTTTCCCTACATTTTAAAATAAAAAAAATTTAATCAATAAAAATTGTATTTCGTAATAACTGCTTGCGCCTCCCCAGCAATGTGTACACGCCTCCCAAGGGGGGCGCGCCCCCCCAGTTTGGGAACCAGTGTTTTAGAGCATATAGGTTCCCAACCTATGGTCCGCGGACCAATCGTGTATACTGCAGTGTATAGTACGTCGTTTATTTATAAATTTACAGTAATTAAATGCGTTGAAACCCGCCAAGTTAGAACGGCATTTAAAATGTGTCCATCCTAAATTAAGTGATCGACCACCGGAGTTTTTCATGGGTAAATCAGAAAATTTAAAAAAAATGAAACTTGAAACAAGTGGTTCAAGATTTGAGTCAAATGAAAAAAGTTCTATCTGCGTCGTTACAAAGAAACCACACACAATTGGTGAACATTTATTAAAACACCTTGTTTACTAACTGCCGTAGAAGAAATTTTAGGTGCGGAAGCTAAAAAGAAAATTCAAGAAATTCCATTATCGAATAATACTGTGAAAGCTATCGTATTGATAAAATGTCTTTCGATATCGCAGAACAATTATTAGTAAAAATAAAAATTCCCCATTTTTCGCATTGCAGTGCGATGAAAGTACTGATGTTTCACAATGTTGTCATACTTTAATAAAAAAAAAATCAATTATAAGCATTATTAAAAGCCTATTATAAAGAATTTCATTGTTTTTTATTTATTCATATAATAATAATCAAAATTCTGAAATATGTGAAAAAAAATTGATTCTCTTATTTGTAAGAAAAATAAGGTATAAAATCGAGGTGGTCCGTGACGTATCGAAAGTTCTCATAGTGGTCCGTAGTACCAAAAAGGTTGGCCACCACTGTTTTAGAGTAACAGTTCGAAGGAAAACGATCTCGTGATTATTAACTATATTATAACATTTGTCGTCGCCCCGTAACGCGTAATACGTAATTCACGAGCGGCTTTCTAAAACCATTATAACTACGTTTGTAAATAATGGATGTCGCGAAACAAACAAAATTTAATAAAACCCAATCTCGACGAAATCAAATGTTCCGACGAATTAAACGGTATAGGCGTTATTATTTTATTCTTAAAATAAATCACCAACAAGTATCCATAGGAATAGAGAAATATGGGAACAGAAAGAACGGACGTCCGCTATTTTTTTATTCGGAATCGTTTTTCGAATGCAACGGTCGGTTTCACTTTATCAATCACCCGTCACGTGCGTATTATCCGACTCCGCGGAGCTCCGCATACTTCTCTTTTAATAATACAATTATTAAAAAACTGTGCGTATTTATATTTCTTTTGCTATTTTATAATACTACGAAGAATAATAATTAATATTATAAAAAAAAAAAACGACGACTACTATATTAATATAATGCCGGACGTGGCAAAAACGATTTTATTCGATCGGCGGGGATTGTTTGTACCCTGTACGATAATAATTCGAGTATTGTGTACCGACGGCGAATGGATCGATATTATTTCGATCGTTTTTTCCAAAGATATGTGCGTGTGACTACGTGACGTTTTTGAAATTCCGTCGAGCGGAAACGTTCAGATTTCAGAACGGATTTTCGTAGGCCTCGACAGCAATATTCGACGCTGACCGTTTCCATTTATTTTATTTTTTTTTTTTTTTTTCCAATCCTCGAATTGACGTAAAAGTTTCTTTCCGCGAAAATCGACACGAATATTATCGTCGTGATTTTCAATCCGTTTTGAAACGCGACTAAAACAGTCACAGTAATCGCTTTAGATACGAGCACAATAGCCGGTCGGCTATGATTTCGTGTTTATGACTAGTAATTTACTATTTAGAATTTATCTCTCTCGTACGATTCATTTGAGGTTTAATATCGTAATCGCATATAATCCGATGTTCGTTATGTATTACAATGACCGTCGTCGTCTCTCAGAACCGATTTTCCGAGCGCGATGATTTATCGTCAACGCCGCCGCGCCGTGCTGGCGTTTACGTTTCACGGCGGATGTACGACGCGAATGTGATAACGATTGTTTCCGAACGGACACAAACGACAATAACAGTACAAACGCTGAAAACCACTGTCTCGCCGACATTTCTTTTTTTTTTGTTTACATAAATGATTTCGTCTCGATAACACCGCGAGCATAATAATATAATATATATACAGGACGATACATCCTACACGTAGCGATCGTCGTCTGTCTACTGCCGCCGGATTCTCAAGGACGAAAAACACGGCCTACGTTTGATTTTTTAAATATCGTAACGCTTATTATAATACTATATTGTATATTGTGGTTCGTAGCGGCGGCGAATCGTTTATTCGCCTATTTTTACTATTTTAAAGTTTTTTCGGGTATTATATTATTATACATAATATATAACGGCATAAAATATCGAAATAAACGAAATAAAACACACCACTGATGGCATAATTCATATTGACCCTAACCGGTAAATCGGAAATACGCCACCGCAGCGTGTTTCTCGCCGTCGAAAACATTTCTCTCTAAAGGTACCCTCTTGGTCGCGGTGGTGAATTTTTTCTCGGACGATTCAATATACGACGACGATTCTCTCGATATTGTCGAACGCAAAGGAGTCGACGCTGAGCGATAAATTAATTTAATTACGACCGACGAGAGACCGCCGCGCCGCCGCCGGGGGCGTTTTTTCTCCGTTTAATTTCATTGATTTCCGTTCGGCAAACATTCGATAAACGTTATTCCCAAACTGTCCGTTCGCGAGCGCGCGCGTTTCCTCCGCGGCGAGTCAGTCGATTTATAGGAAAAATACATAAATGATAAAACATAATTCGATTCTAATTACCGATCGCTAACCGCTTTCTAACGACCGAGACGTCGTCGCGTCGTCGTCGTCGGGGAAATAAAGTCCGAGGAGAGATTTTCCGCGGAGTGTGCGGGGCAGATTGCGAACGTCTGAACGCATCACCATAATAATATATTATCATATCGTACTCGCGCGTATGCGGGTGGCCTACATTTGAATAACTATATATTATAACCGCCGCCGGCGAAAGCTGAAAATAATCACTTATGCCTCTGTGAAAATGTCCCGACAAACGTATATAGCCATTACATCGCATTTGGTACGATAATTATCGGACAATCTCAAGGGTTCCGCCAGATGTATATATTATGTGATTATTTGGAAAATTATTTTATATTATACTTGGATTCTTTGTATTATTTAAAAAAGTTCATCTGAATAATAGTCACTAGTTTCATATCGTTGTAAAGTATTTGTTGTACTTGAACAAAATAGACAATTATAACACTCGTTTATAATAGTTCATATTATTATAGACGTTGTAAGACAGAGTATTATTGGTTTTTCTTTTTTTTTTTTAAGAAAAATCGGGGTTAAAGACGTTAAAGGGTTCCGCGGTTGTAAACATTAAGGGAACCGCTGCAGGTCTAAGTTAACTGTATCTTTATCTGTATTATCTAATTATTAGCGTATTTCAAAAGGGCCGAGCCCGTAAATCGAATAAATAGCAATCATTCGTGCGATCGGTGTTTCAGGCGACGGGAAAAAGAACTCTGTGCCGGCCATGGGCGCGGACAAGCCGCCGGAGAAGCCGGCCGCGCGGCCGTCGACCGCTCGGCCGCCCGCGATCCCGACGACGCTGCAGCCCGCCAACTCCTCGACGAACGCGACGGCCTCGGCGGTCACCCCGGCGGACCTGTCGAACGCGACGCACAGCAGCGCGCTGGACGACGCGCAGCTCCAGCGGACCCTACTCAAACCCAAGTTTTTGACGGAAAACTCGTCGACCGTGGTCGCACAGACCGGCGCCTCCAGCCGGATATCCTGTCTGGTGGCCAATCTGGGAGACTGCGTGGTGAGTATTATTATGATTTTTTTTTGATTTTTTCATTATTTCCTCGGCCTCCGGGCGCCGCCGCCGCCGTTTAGGCCCGTCACACGCACACGTTTCCTTCCGTCTCGCTCGGCCGCGGGCCGGTCCGAATGCCGGCGACGACGTAGTCACACGAGCGCGGACCGAGAAGATCTGATTCCCGGGCCGTCGCGTCTCGAAAAAAAAATAGCTTAAAAATAGTATCTGTTGGCGATGTTTAAAATGTATCTGAATAATATCTAACGATATCAATCATCCGTCACAGCTGTAGCTGTAGCTCGTCCGAATCTCTCGTATCTCAAACCCATCGTTCGTATTATCTCGTATTATTTCTCGGTAACGCTTCAGATATTTTTTTAAAAAAAAAAAAACATTGTTTTCGTGTAAACTAAAAATAATAACAAACATCGCGAGACAATGAAAAACAAAACGTCGAGCGGTTGGTCGAGAAACGGCTGATTTTTCAAAAACGTTTAAAATTTACTCACTAAACTAAGTATAGGTATTAATTTTGCACTCAAACGTTTATGTTTAATTCGATAAAAATAAACGCTAGTCGTCTTTGATATAGTTGTAGTCGTGAGAAAAAAAAACTACTGAATCCCAATTTACTCGACGAATAGATATCGCGATTGACAAATGCACCCCTCGAGTGTACCTGAAGAGTGGCCCGCCTCCGTGGTACCCCGATGAAAATATCTCCGTAGACATTAATTTAATCGACAATTGAATTAACCGTCCGGCACTTACAGTCAGATTTATAATATTTTCATTCCTTTACCGACTGGGAAAAATGACTTTTTAATTTTTTTTCAAATCTAACGATTGGTTTGATAATCATAGCCAATGTAAGTTTATAGGAAAGTGCACCCGATTCGGCTGGTTAATAAATTAGTATAAATTAAATGACTTTTTCGACGACAATGCCATTACAGTCGTCTTTCATTTACGTAATTGCGCGTTTAGTGCAGCCGTATGTGAAACCGTTGCGGCACGATTGCGCAATTTTTACCCTTTTTACCGGATAAAAGCGCAACACGATTGTGCACTTTTCATTTCGATTGGAAATATTTAATACGATAATTGCAAACTTTTTCGAACCTTTCGTTTCTCACAGAAAGCGAAAACAAAAACCATCGGTAACATTATAATATCAATCGGTTGTGATCTACCGATAAACTACGAACGAACGAACAAAACGACGACGGAAAAGAGAAATCCGATCGGCGCGGCGTCTTCGATTAAAAATCACATAACTCGCGTCATTAAATTAGACGACGCGACGTTCGATCGAGAATATTTAACGTAATAATCGCCGGATTTTCGAAGCCTTTGTTTGCGATTAAAAACACAAAGTCAAAACCATTAAAACGATATCATCGATAAAATAATAATTATATTGGTCGTGATCTACCGACGAGTTACCGACGACGGCCGAGCAGTAGAAGAAAAGAGAAAGCGGTCGCGAAAAACTGACGAGGGCGGGCGCCAAAAGTATATAAAACACGATGCGTCGGAAACCACGGATCATTGCGTTCACGACAGCGACACTGTGAACACGCGCTCTGAAAACGGAACCTGCGATATTATAAGGTGCGATAATGAGAAAAATCATTTCATCGTAATATTATAATACAGGGTGGGGCACTAAAACGGCCGATTTTAAAAATTGATTTTCTCAGTAGTATTTAATATAAGAATTCTCACTGAATGTTATTAGTTCAAAGACAACATGCCATTTAGTAAACATGGAACAGTGGAGTGGTAAACAACGTGGTTATGCGATAAAATCGTTTTACAAAAATAATGACGGTTACGTAGCAGCACAGCGTGAATTTCGTCTTCATTTTAAACTTAAACGCCATGATTCGGTACCATCGGCTAAGGCTATTAAAATATGGATAACCAACTTTGAAGAAACGGGTTCAGCATTAAAAAAGAAGCCTGTACGACAAAAAACCATTCGCACACCTGAAAACGTCGCTGCTGTCAGAGTCGCTCTCATAAAGAGTCCGAAACGTTCTGCACGAAAACATGCGTTATCGCCCAATTTAACCAGTAGAAGTCTACGTCGGATTTTACACAGCGACCTAAACTGAAAGAATTAAAACCTGCAGATCACTATAGCCGCATAACTTTTTGTCGAGAAATGCTAATCCGAATGGACGAGAACGAAAACTTTATTCAAAATGTTTGGATGTCTGATGAAGCACATTTCCATCTTGATGGTTTTGTGAATAAGCGAAATTGTCTTCATCGTCTTGAAGACATAATTTTTAAAAAATAAATGGCAAGTTATGTACTTCATTATAATAAATAATAATTAATTTTTATTCGTTATTTTATTTTTATAATTTATCTTTGAAAATCGGCCGTTTCAGTGCCCCACCGCGTATTATCCGCGTCAGACGTATAAGATCGAAAAACGATTCGGCGCGACGAGACGAAATATCCGCGATCTCGAGGGAATTAAAACTCACCGAGAAAAATAAACGTGCTGGTCCGTTGTCGACGCTCTCTACCGACGCGGCGGCAGATTTTCGGAATTTATCAATACGTACGAAATGGTGAAAAAATAACCGCCGGAAAATGTTTGCCGGGTAAACTCGGACGATTAAAATACGTCTCGGGCACGACGAGCGAATAAAATCGAAAAGGCGTCGTCGGTGCAAAAACGACCGCCGCGCCGCCGTCCGTCGCGTCCGTTCGTACTCGCGGAGTACGTTTTTCACGCGCGCAGTAGTATTCCGAGAGAAATTCTCAATCCGTCAGCGCGACAACCCCGGGCGCGTCAGATGATAAATGAGTGGCAAACACATACACGGAGAGAATGCCGCCGAAAGCGGGTATAGTGTACCGGTGTGGCTACGAGTTGTTTCGGGGCCAGTTTTAACGGCGGCGCGGGGTGCACTGACATAATATTTTATTCATAAAACCGGATCGAGAGCGCTATAAGACGCGAGCTCTTCGATTAACACTTTCCCGACGAAATCAAAACGGTTTCCGTTGCTCGACGCGCTCGTCTTTGATGAAAAAAAATTTAAAAAAAATATACTACCCGAGTTAAATTAAACGAACCGACGACGACGACGGCGACGCGCGACTCTCGTGTTATACAATATTATATTTAATACCGTTCGGCGGAGTCCAATCGACTGTGTTTAATATTAAACACGTTATTTATATTTCTCGTCGTCGTCGAATAAAAGCGAATTGAAATCATTAAGTGGACGATTAATTTTCATTACGGAGTACGAAGGAGCAAACACAGAACGCGCGGGGGGTCCTTATCGTAAAGCCCTTAAAATAAATACATCTAGTCGCCGCGCGAGTGTACGCCTATGAAGAATATTTTATATACGCTCGTGACCTATATATATATACGTTTACGCGGTCCCGACAGTCTATTAAATCTCACAGTTTACGACTGTAATATCTAGTTATTTTCCGTTTACGGGGACCGGACGCGGTTTTTGATGTTTATCGTCGTCGACCGTTGATTACGGTCACGTCTAAAGGTCGCCCCGCGAATGCTGGAACGTTTGGATTGTTCGTCGTTACAGTTTAGCAATTCTCGGTTTGTACGTATTATATATATATATTTTATTTTTTTTTATTCGACTCTGTTTTATATTTTATCGTCTCGCGTTTCGACGTCGTCGCTCGTTTTACAGTTTCGGCTTTATAATACCACCAAATCGTAGCGCGCGCTCGTCGTGTTATTATTATTGTTACCGTTTCGTTCGCGGGCCCGGTGGTCCCGTGCCTGGTCTGGGGGGCCGTTGGTGTTTTACGTTTGGCGAAAGATTATATACGACGGACGATGATAATATACGGAATCCGGTAAACGGTTTAAAGTTTCACGTCAGCTCGCGGAGAGATGAATCACGCGGCTCCGTCACGGATAAATTGCCGCCGAACGAGGCGAAGGTGTTATCTTCCCGGGCGCCTGCCTACGCGCCGCCTGAGTGATAGAATGGGTTCTCGTCGTTTTACAGGACGGGCGCGAAGGACGGGGATCGTGATACACGCGCCGGTACCCGGTGACGGAGAGCAAAATACGCGCGAAACGAGTCGATCGAATAATGCGTATAAATAAAGACGTTTTCGGTTTGTAATGTAAAATTGAAAATAGCCAGCGATCAAACCGTCGATTGTCGACGACAGAATTCGGAAAACGCTAATAATTCGCTTTCGAACGGCATATTCGTACAGCATATCATTTTAAAGGTACTCAATGATGTGATTTTGAACTAAAAATCAATCGCATAATAATTAAGAGTCTCCTAAACGGCGTTGGAAATGATTAGTAAAGGATTCTAAGGATAAAAACCCAATTGGAATTTAAATATTGACATCGTATAGTTTTGTTCGCCCCGAAGAGTCGATACGAGAACATACGACCTTTTTCGTTTGGAGATGTGCGTGTGCGTACATCACATACAATTAATTATGGTTTGGATTTAAATTATTTTATTAGTGCGACGAGCTTGCGACTGCGAGAGACGCGCACGCATTATAATACGTGCAGATAATAATTATTTCAAACGATATTGTGTAGATGATAAATTATTCATCTTTTATCGTGTTTCGGACGTCGCGCGGTCAACGGGTCGACGACGACGTGTGTAATTTCACGAGCGCGTCGAGTCGTTCGAAACGATCAGAACACATGTTATCGCGTCAAACACAAACGGACCGCGCCCCCCGCGCACGTGTTGCACTATTATACGCGTTTAATTGAATGCGCGCCGAAACAGCGATAACGACCGCGATTATACCCTAACCTACGCCTATGAAAATAATATCAACCCGATCGAACGTGAACATTCGTCTGAGCGATAGCTGGCGAAAAATATTCCAAGGGACCGGGTCCGATCTGTCCGTCGACGGTCGCGCCCATCGTATCCTCGACGAACATTTGGAAATATTTTTGAACGGAATCGAGTGACGCGCCGCCGCCGCGCCGTCCGTCGTCGTGGCGATGGCCGTACCGGTATAGACTGCGGCGTGGATCGAAGGCGGGACGAAAAGAAAGGAAGAAAAACGGAAGGACGAGAAACCGAAAATCAATTATGGCGCGCCAGAGAGAGAAAAACCGCCCGGTGGAAGCCCGAAAAATCGGACTCGGAATAATAACAATATAGTGGTGGCTACCGCCGTCCGGTCGAGTCCGGTACGGCAGCGGTAGGCGAACGCGTGATGGTCGAGCGGACGGACTTTTCCGTTTATATTGTCGACTGTATAGACGAGACAGATGCCGGCGAAACGCGCACCCGCGGCGGCGTGTAATCGACCGCGAGGTTTTCGTCAAATCCGCGACGACAATATAACATCGACTGTCCGATACTTTTATTCGGGCGAAACGAAACGAAAGCGAAACCTATGAAACGAACGTTATCTCCCTCTCCCCCTCCCACAAAAAAAAAAAAATGCTCTGCGCAATGTTCGTTTGTTGAAAACGTAAAACGAGCAGGTAAAAAATGCAAACGTGTAAATGTATGTTCAAAATGTATGTTTAATATACAACACCGCCACACTATATTCGCAAATAACAAGACCGGAGCACACGTGACATCTCACGTGTGGCCAATAATGATAAATATATTATAATATTGATCGGTTGTGTCGAACGACAGGTCATAAATGCATTTCAAATGTTCGTTCGAGTGACGGTGTGTGGTAACGATTTTTAATAATTGTCATCGGTTCGTCAATACCGTAATCGTTTTTAACAGTAAGTGCTATTCGAGCCGAATTCTCGACCTCGACCAGTATAATATTTCATTTTCACAGCGCCGATCGTTCGAATTGATTATTCAAAACTCGAAATGTGAATCACTATATTATTATTATTGTTCTATAACGATTTGCAACTTGAATTTATTTCGTTTCACACGAGTACTTGTGATATTGCAGGTTCCGTCCAGAAAAAATAATAGAACGTGTTATCGTAGTGTGTGAAATCACACGATCTCGGACGGAGAGAGGAAGAACGAAAACAAAACAAAATATTATACAGAACAGCCGCGATTATACGGCCGCGGCATCGACGCCGTTCGTTGCAGCGTAAAGTTCACGCCGCCGCCGCGAACGCATAAAATATTATATATCATAATATGCGCGTTTCGTTGCACCGCGAGCAAATAATAACGGGCAAACAGCCACGCGATTAAGCAAACGCGAAAGACGGAGAATTAAAATAAAAGACTGAAAAAAAAAAAGGAAAAACAAACCTTTCTCACGCGAATTCTCGCGTCGACGAAACGACGCGAAATGACATTTGCGGATTTCGTCGAAAGAGAAACAAATTACGATTCACACGCGTATAATATTATCTTTTATTATTCGAGAAGAGAATAATATCTCCTCTTTCGAAATATCATAAAAAATAATAAAATTTCAGTTGGCGTTCTACCTCTATAATATATAATACCGTCGTCGTCGTCGTCGTCGAGAGAACGTCGAATTCGCGTGTAATTGCAGTCTTTCAAATTCATACGGCACGGCGAATTCGCATTCGGCAGGATCGATTTATTTGTACCGTGAGTTTTGTCATATAGATCGCAGGAGGAATAGGATGCGTTCTCTCGTACGGTTTTTCAATATGCATGGGCGAGTCGTGAACGTTTTCAACATTTTCAACAACACAATAATTGTCGAAATCGTGTCATTCGAAAATACAAATAACTAGCTGAATAACCCGGCTTCGCCCGTGTGCAGTATAACTTTTTATTTTATCAGTTTTTTTCATTTTTACCCCTTTTACCCCTTTTAACAACGGTAGGTGTCGAATTTCGAAAAATCCTTTCCAATGGGGTCTCCACTATATAAAACGAAACTGCTGACCGAATTTCATACTCAAAGCTCCAGCGGTTCCGACCAGGCGAATTTTTCTAGTTTCACCCTTTTTACCCATTTTAACCCCCTTAGGGGTCGAATTTTGAAAATCGGGCGTCGCGACGACGCTCAGAAAGGTATTTGGAACAATTCTGTGAAAAAAAATTGGAAAAAAGTTAAATAGCGTCGTCACAAAATGGGAACATAAAAAAGGCCTGTTCTTTTATAATATATATAAAGCTGAATAACCCGGCTTCGCTCGTGTGCAGTACAATCCGCCGGCTTCATTTTCTGTCGTTTTATATTCTGTCGTTTTTGTCGTGGCATTTTTTACACCAAAATCCATATAATTGAAATTGAATAAAAAACAAACTCATTTAATCTCAAACTAATTAATAGAAAATGTTATAGACGCACGTGCTACGGAAACAAATAATAAAACATAACCACATAGAATTTACATACATAATATATCTCCATGGCAAAACAATAACAATGTGTGATTAATATTGTACACTTAAGAGGCCATAACTCCGGAACCACATATCGCACAGCGTACAAACTTCACAGAAACCGTCTACATATCAATCTTAATATGCCCTAAAATTTTTATCGAAATCGGTTCGGTGGATCTTGAGCTATAAAATTTATTCAAATGTACATCGATTTTTATATAATACTAGCTGAATAACCCGGCTTCGCCCGTGTGCAGTATAACTTTTTATTTTATCAGTTTTTTTTTCATTTTTACCCCTTTTAACTCCGGTAGGTGTTGAATTTCGAAAAATCCTTTCCAATGGGGTCTCCACTATATAAAACGAAACTGCTGCCCAAATTTCATACTCAAAGCTCCAGCAGTTCCAGCCAGGCGAATTTTTCTAGTTTCACCCTTTTTACCCCTTTTAACCCCCTTAGGGGTCGAATTTCGAAAAATCCTTTCCCATGGGGCCTCTGCTATATTAAATGAAACTATTGACAAAATTTAATACCACAAAGCTCCATTGACTCAGGATTTTTTCCATTTTTACCCCTTTTAACCCCCTTAGGGTTAATTTTCTCCATAATTTATGCTATAACCCCGCTCCCCGACATTCTCTATCATTTAAAAAAAATTTGAGCCAAATCGGCCCAGCCGTTCTCAACTGATTCAATTTCCAATTTTTTGTCTCCATTTTTATATATATAGATGCAATAAAATATGTTCGACGACGCTGGAAGATATACGTATTGTATATACGATATACGGAAATCTAGAAACATCATAACTTTCATCGCTTGACGCATTGACCCCCCCATTGGCTCGAAAAACTTTTCGCGGTCCTTCTGTGCTAGTATTTCACATTCTCGGAACAACCGGCTTTGAGATTCACTCTGATAATTAAACTTACAACACGAAATCGATTCCATACCGGAGTCGAATTTGCCACGTCGTCGTCGTCGCGTCGTCGCGTCGTGCCGAAACGATTCGAACCGATCGCTACCGACGACGACGGTATATATCTATCGGTTCTATATTGTCGTCCGAAAACATTTCGCACGCGTTTGCGGCTCGCGCGGCTCGTCGTTATTATTTTTTACGAAGCGACGACGTGAAACTTTTACGCGGCGACAATATGAGAACCGTGTGAAACGTTCGGAATTTTTCACCGGTAAAGACCGGTCTGTATACGTGTGCCCGTGCGCGGGCGATATTAATTATTGCGGCACTAATGATCCGCTCGATTTCGAGGCGGCGCGGGCGAAATAATTCCCGTCTACTATAATAATCGTAATATTATATTATTATTATTATAATATTACTAAATTTATCGTCATAATTATGCTTGTTGGCGATTGCGAAAATACTGCGCTGAATAACGCGTATTTGTTCACCGCGATTTGAAAATAATTTGTCCCGACCAACCACCAATCGCGTTTTAATTATTTATTCGCCAAACTCACGACTTCTCGGTATCTAATTAAATTTAACGAGCGCTCTACTGCTAGTTTGCCGGTACATTATAATGTAAACTGCAGTACGGCAGAGTATATATAATATATAATCTTGGCTCGCACTTATTGATCCGTCTCGCGTTTCTTGCCGGCTTTACTTTTCCTAGCTGCGCGTAGACTTTTTCCTCGTCGAACGTAAAAACGCACGTATACACGTCGCGCGTCGTCGTGTTCACCGCGCGCTATCGAATCTTTGGGATTTAAATATTTCAAAAATCCTAATTCCGCCTCGAGTGTTTGAGAACGTCCGATCCTGCAACAGTCGAAACTAATATACGTATTATGATTGTGCGCGATAGGTATTTTTATGGAATCCGTTTGTTTTTCCACTCGTAAGTCTAATCGAAACGAAATTTTATCCGCTACAAATGCGATTTGATGATTTTCAATAAACTAAATCGCCGTTTGTTTTTTTATTAAAATTTCACGACGACGACGACGACGTGTCGTCATATTCAGGGCCGGATTATGGTTATAATTTAAGGGGGGCTATTACTTTTATTGAGGCCTTATCACCTAAAACAATTTCCTTTTTTTAACGAGTTGCAAGAAGCGACGACCACTATACCTATAATTGGGTCTTGTGTGTCGGTAATGAAGTATCCAAGTCCATAGTCCATTTTCATATGACATAAATTTAAAATTTATAAGTTATAATAATGTTTTGAAAAAAATGAATTGACACACTGTGGCCCCTTTCAACTTGCGGCCCGGGGCTATAGCCCCCCCCTAGCCCCCCCTTGATCCAGCCCTGGTCATATTATAGCGTATTCGACAAAAACGAAAACGACTATACCGTTTATTTACTATAATACCAATGAAAATAGTATTGTACAATGAGTAAACGCGCGACGAGGACCCAAAGTGTGTTGTTCCCCGACCGAGTTAATAATATTGTTTTCAATGTTTCCGACGACGAATAATAGAATATGATACTTATTGTTTTTCAGAAGCGAAATAGAGTAACATACAAACGGCCCGGCGCGCTCGTCCGGGGCTAGTCGCGAATTCACGTCGTCCAATGATATATAACAGTGTAGTTGTAATAATGTCGAAATAATATTAAAACAATATCGTGTGCCGGTAACGTTATTCGAATGCGCGTCGCAAAAAGTACGAGGATAATAATATTGGGGAGTGTCCAAACGGAAAAGAGGGAAAAAATGCTACCTACGAAAATAAATGCGATTCCGAAATATATACGAGGGTACACAATCACAGCAGTTATAGCGGAGGGATTTAGAAGGGGCAAGGGGGGGGGGAAACAAAATAATAAAATAACGAAACGCGTTATACAACCGAAAGGGAGACATAAAAATACTTGTATAAAAACTGAAAAGCTGCTTTTGAATTATGTTCGCAATAATAATAATAATAATATGTGGTACGCGGCGGCGCGGCGTACTCGGCATAAATCAATTTTTATCATCGGCTAATTTCCAGCCCTAGGCCGTTATTCGCGTCTCGTGTTATTTATCGCGCGATATAGTGTGTCGGTATTACGTATTATTATGTGCCGCCCGGCGGGGCCGTATCGGTTTAATTATCGATAGAGACGGACTCGCCGGAGACTATTAGGCCCGGCGCCCACCAAAGTAACACATGACGAGTGACATGACACGTGATATGACAAGTGATATGATAGTCATTCAAATGACGCGCACCTAAATAACGTGATTTTCTTCGTTTAGTGATTTTTCTTATTTTTCATTTGTCATAATGTCGTCCGAAGAAGAAGATGTCCTTGCTGCAGTGAATTTACTTAATTTTTTAAACAATAATCAAGGTTCTATTGTGCGTAAATTATAATATAATAATAATTATAATTAAATAAAGGCATATAGAAATTGATCAGTACTTATAAAGTCGTAAATATTGATTATTTTCTATATTAAATTAACAAATTAAAAATAAATGTTTATAATTTTACTAACAAATTAATTAATTAATTAGGTACATACCGTTTATGTTAATATTTATTGAATAATAAATAATATAATATTGATCACTCTCATATGACTTTCATATGACGAATGACAAAAAGTAGTGCACGCGCTACTATTTTGGATGACAAACAACATCAAAACAACACATGATCTGACAGGTTTGTTTGGTGGGCGCGATAACGTGATTTCCCGTATAATTATAAATAAAATATCATGAGTGACTTGTTACTAACAAATCACTTATCATATCACGTGTCATATCACTCGTCATGTTACTTTGGTGGGCGCCGGGCCTTAGGCTAATCAAAGCGTCGTTTTTTTTCTTCTTCGATATCAATCGTATTATCGAAACGTACCGTTCCCCCCGACGTCTCTGGGGCGGCGCACGGTTTTTTTATTTTTACGATAACTGAAATCGGCCGCAAGACGAGATTCCGCCGCGCGTTCTCGGCGTGAGCTAGATACTACGCTGTATTATACGTATTATAATAACGAGTGTAAGTAGAGTGAAAAATTGAAACGCATAGAGCTCGGCTTGTGATATTGTAGTTTTGTTTTCCGTCGTATTGTTTGTTGTTACTCGTAGTCGCGCAGAACGCGGAGACAAAAAAAACCGGCATTATTGTCCCGACGACGACGGCGGCTGACGACTGTTCGAGGATCTCGAATCGCCGCGCCGCCGTGGCGTACAAAAGATATTTTCAACGAGGAACGACGGGATCTCGCGTTAAAAATATACTATATACGTTTCAACGCGCCGCGCGCTGTCGAACATGTTCATAATTCTCGTATATATCTGTCGGTGGTTTTCATCGTACAAACAAAATTAGAACGTAATCGTTTGCACGCGTCTCTGCGCGGTGAAAAAAGTTCCATCCGACTTCTGACGAGTTTGCGCAACCGTACGTCGCGAAACAGATCAACGTGATCACTTACAGCGCGAAAAACGTACACTTGGAAAAAATCTCTTGAGGCTAATGTCTAGAGAATATTACGAAATAAACAATAATATGTGTGGGTAATTCGGATTTTCGTTTGTCAAACAGTTTTCTAACCTATCGACCGTCAACGATATTATATAGATATTCATAATATGTTTGTTTGTTACGTATTTACAAAATTTCGTATCGATTTATGAATTCGTGTTCCGTGCGATTTATCAAAACACAGGTCGTAAAATAACCAAAACGAAAAACCACAATATTATATTTTTAAAAACAATATCTATACTCGCATAGAACGCTCTCTGTACGGGTCACAAATTAATATCACCGTTGTTTTCCTTGCCAAATTCTCGCGATATTTATATTGCGAGTGGAATTTTTTTTCTCCGTGACGGCACGTAGCCGGTCGAAAAACGCACAAAAAAAAAAAAAATGCGCAAACCGCGTATTCCATGCGAATCGGTTCACGAGTGTTTCGCGAGTAATATATAATATTACTTGGTAAACGGTTATTTTTTATTATTGTTAATAGTAAATTATCCCGTACGTCAAAGAATTCGTTTCCAAGAACGAATCGATATTTAACCCCGGGTTTCGCAGAGGGAAATGAAAAAAAAATTTCAAAAATATCGCCGTTCGCCCAGTTAGTCGTACGCGTATAATATAATAACATTATATACGCTCAGTTATGAGTGTTATACGTGTGCTCGACCGCTTTATAAACAGTTTGAATTCAACGGTTGTTAGTTGAGCGGTTTTCGCGAGCGGAGAGGATTTCACGAGTGAGAAAGTATAAAATTCCAAAGGACGCGCGAGTATACTCGCGTAATATAAATCGCGACGGACTTAGGCTTTCGGCGGAGATAATAATAACTAACTCCGTCACGATATGTTTTTTACCGCTCCGCGGACTACTGATTTCCCGTGTATGCCAAATCGATATGAAACGGCGTGAAAACACAACGCGGTCTCGTGCTTAATAAATCGCGACGGGCCTCGCGAAATAATATTTTATCGCCGCGTGCTGCGCGGTGATCAAATCGCGGTTTCGACGGATTAAACGAGCAGTCGGTTTATTCGGGCATTACCGCGTATTAAAATATTATATACAACGCGCAGAGTATTATGATAATATATATATTTGCTCGTTTTAATGACTTCCGAGCCACCGCCGCCGCATCGAGACGGACGAAATATACATATACGCGTCTCGTCAGCGGCTAAAGCGAGAAGAATTTTCTGGGGCGAGGGGACTATAGATTCGCTAAAAATTAAGCAGCGTTCCTTTACCAAAACCAACCAAACTCTCACGGAAAGCCCCAAAGGACTTCCTGTAAAAAGTATCCGTGTAAAAACAAATTTCCTCCCGAGAAAATCAATCGTATGCATGATATTATGCGCCTGCCCGGGGTGAAAATAAATTGCGATATATTGCGACGTTAAAATAAATGATTTAAATTTTAAAGTTTTTTTTTTAGTTTCAATTAGTTCGCCGACACGACAACAAACCCCCTAGGCATGGGCGCCGCGAGGGGGGTGCAAGGGGGTGCAAGTGCACCCCCTTGTCTTTTCAAAAAAAAAAAAAAAATTAAATTAAATTGAAAAAATTGAATGGTATTGAAACTATTTTATTTTGCATAATTTATCTACATTATTTCCAATATTTATTATTACACTATTTATACTTATTTTACATAATTGTCAATATATATTATTTATATTATGCATTAATGCATTATAATACTTATTTTTTAAACAATAATTTTAGACGCCTAGATTTTTTTCCAAATTCTTCAATGGAATTTTCAATGAATTTGTTGTCCTCTTCTATTCTCTTTCTGTGTACACTTATCATACACAATCCGGACAATCGTTCATCACCCACTAGTGGCTCTGTTCCATGACTTGACTCGTCTTAAAGTACTAAATGACCGTTCAATACTGCAAGTTGTTGTTGGAAGAGTTGCGCTCCGATCTTGATTGCGTCGGCTACAGCTGGATAAAAATCTTTTGATATTTCGATCAAATCTAAGTAATCAATGGAATCTGATGGTTTTGTATCATTTTTCCACATTTCATACCATGTTGTGGCTTCAGTTACAAAATTTGATGACAAAATATTTCCATAAAGTTGAAAAAAAAAAACTAAAATAACTTTGCATCATCATACAATTTGAAAAAATATTTTTACGTATTTAACTATTATTATTATTACGTACACAAGCATTATTTAGAAATCGGCGTATACCTTTTTGCGCGATGCACCCCCCTGATAAAATTCCTGGCGGCGCCTATGCCCCTAGGCGCTGACAGGGGTAGCGAAATCAAGTTTTCGCCACCCTATAAAAAAAATCGTTTTTTTTTTTCGCACCCGAAACGCATCGAAACAATCGAACGGATTGTTTATCTGTTAATATTAGTAGACGCTATCAATAACAATCGTATACAATAGTTCGTTACGAATACATAATTATGTAACAATTGTAATAATAACAATAAGTGTGTTTGCGCGAAATCGGAACGATAAGTGAAATTTGACGTCAGTCCGACACGGCCAATAGAAAGCCAATAGCCGCTCGCGCCACCCGACCAACGGCAGCCGAGCTGCGCCCACGCGACCCGACCGAGTGACGCGCGAAAGTACGGCAGACATACGATCAGTCTTGCGTCGACGGCGGTTCGGATAGTACCTCCTCTCGGTCTTACACTCGTTTTACTGCGGTCCGTATTTTTCTCCGTAATTCGATCAATAACGTCGTCGTCGTCGATCGTTATTGTTTCGTCTCGATCGAACTTTTCATCGACCGACATTTGCGTCTGCTGTCACGTGCTACTCGCGCTTTATTTCACGAGCCGATACGAACACCGAACATCAACACAACACCCACCGACACGGGCCGTGAGTAGTAACGATTATATTTTATTTACAATCTATAGATAGATAGGTGGATCTTAGAGGCTATCGTAATTGATGGGTGTAAGGGGTTTCCAACCCTCCCAGATATTTATTTATTTTTTTTAATGATATTTAATTATTATAACATGTACCTACATATTATAGTGAAATTTTCACTATGAATATAAAATATACATTACAATATAATATTATTATATATACGAATTGAAATTAATAAAATAATTCATTTAAATTGACTCTTAAACACCCCCTCCCCCCCGTAGAAAAAATCCCGTCTACGCCACTGGGCTATCGCGATAGTGACCGTTGCTTCGTTTTTTTTTTTTCGCAAAAATCATGTTTTTGCTACCCTATCGAAAATAAATCGCGATTTTTGCACCGGGAACAATCGAACGGATCGGTCATTATAGTAGATCTGACCTACTGTAATATTATTATATAATGATATGAGATAAATAACGTCTCTTTTTTTTATCGATCTCGTAATACGTTCGTAAACGTCTCCATCCAAAAGGATCCTGACACGATAACACACATATAGGTCCTGTTCGTACTGTATATGCCGCTAAAATTGAATATTTATAGAAAAAAATAAAAATTATATCGATTACGTACGCAAATCAATTTCACCCGCGATTATTGTCGTGATATGAGATAAATTACATCTCTTTTTTTTTATCGATCTCGTAATAGTTCGTAAACTAATCTCCATCAACTAAAGTCTCCATCGAATAGGATCCTGTCACGATAACACACATATATAGGTCCTGTACGTACTATACTGTAAACGCCACTAAAATTTGAATATTTCTCGAAAAAAATAAAAATTATATCGATTACGTACGCAAATCAATTTCACCCGCGATTATTGTCGTGATATGAGATAAATAACATCTCTTTTTTTGATCGATCTCGTAATAGTTCGTAAACGTCTCTATCGAATATGATCCTGACACACATATAGGTCCTGTACGTACTACTGTATACGCCAATAAAATTTGAATATTTCTCGAAAAAAATAAAAATTATATCGATTACGTACGGAAATTAATTTCACCCGCGATTATTGTCGTGATTATTTACTACCGCGGGGTATTTTTTTTATATAATAACGCTCTCGGTAATGACTGGACCACAAAAAAAAAAAAAAAAAAACCTTTAATATTTATACGTAATGTATATTATATTTACATACATAATATAAATGTATATCACATTTTCTCCGTGCGGAATGTTAAAATATTGTTCATACACGTGTTCTATACGCATGTGCGTAGGTACACCGTTTACACGGCTATAAAATATTAAAACGCGCGCCGGTGAATTAAATACGAAACGTATTAAATTTTTAAAAACTTCAAATAGACAAAAAAAAAAAAAAAAAAATTACAAACTACAACGTTAAAATGAAAATATTCATGTACAAATAATTAAACTAAAACGTTACGTGCTCTGAACGGCGGAATAATAGACGCGTCTCGAGTGCATCGACGGGCGAACGGGGGCGGCGGCGAGTAGTGAGATGGTAAAAACTATTATCGTTATTCTATCATCATATTTCGCACGAATTATGTGTCCGTAATATACACGGTGTCCGAGCGGTAAATAACGCGCGTCTCCGCCGGTTTTCTACGGTCGAATTGGAATATCGTCGGGCGGCGGATTTCTGAATTCGACCGAACACGAGTGAACCCATATTCCTCTGGGGGTCCTGAAATTTCGAACGGAACCCGGCCGGGACGACCGTACATTTCGCCGGGTAATTACACCGCGCGACGGCGGCGGCGGACGCGTCATATTTTTCGAACATCGAGATTGGGTCGTAATAATAATAACAGGTCGCCCTCGCCGGTAGTGGCTGCAGCAGTGGACCGTTAAAACCACGAGCGCGCGAGGAAAACGTGTGAAATTTATTCCTTTTCCTCGCCTTCTTCTTTTTTTCTCGAGTGGCCGCCGCGGTAAAAGTGCCGTTTGCTCGGGCGCGCACAATCGACCGTTAGTTTATCACGTTTCCCCACCCACCCGTTTTTACCTTTTACAATTTTTTCGATTCTAAATTACAACCGCCGCGCCGTTGCCAAAAATGCTAAATAGGCTCGCGGGAATGAAATTTATTAACGCTCTTGAACGATGATTACAACGGCGAACACGCGGTTTGTTCGAGTATATATTATATAGGTATACGAGTATAACGACCGACGACGCCTATTTCTTCGTATTAATTAGCGTTTCGTATATTATAATTTCACCCAAAGGAATATATTATATTATGTTTCGAATGCGAATCGCGATCGTAGCCGTTACCGTCCTGTTTTTTTTATGTGCGTATTTGGACGATACGAGGGGAAAAAATTGCATTTTTACGGACGAGAAGCCATTTTGAGATGACGTTTTGTTTTTTTCCCAATTTGAATGCGTGAAAAAAGATAAACATCGGCGATAGTTTCTAACCGCCGCCGCCGCCGCCAATGTGTATATTATATTATAGTTTCACAGTTGTTTTATTTGAATTCACAAAGTTCTCGTCGCAACCGTACGCAAATGTGTACGTATTTGCGCGCGTACATTGTTAAACTGTTAACACGAAATTTCAGACGCCGTTAACCATACGACTCGCGCTTAACAATCGACTTTAAACGATTCTATCCGAATTGTGAATTATTAACGATTCGGCTAAAAGCTCGTCATAAATAACCATTGTCGAAAACTTCGCACCTTTTGTTTATAATTCAACGATCGATATTATTGTTATGGGAATTAAAACGTATTCGCGGGGAAACGTCGTCGTTCGCGTTTATCGAACACTGCCAACAACATAATGAATTGAATTTTCCCGCCGGCAAGAGTGCAGTGGTCGATACGAATGAGAATCGTTTGGGCAGCGTTTGCCTGTTATATATTATGCCTCCGAATATCCTAAAATCACGCGTACACCCTACACGTACTCGTCGATTCGTAATGCCGTCGAACGGACGAGACGACGACAACGACGTATCGGAAAAACCGCGCACGGTAAACGCCGCGGAAAATATGAAATAAAATACCGCGCGGAGACTGTTATGGAAAATGAAATATTATTTTCGGCGGCGCAGGAGATCGTTTCGGCGGACGGAGATAAGACGGATTCGTTCGGGTCGAACCTAATGGGAATATGCGTACGTACTGCGTAAACGGAGGGCAAGTATCCGTGTGTAAGGACGACGACCGAGGGCAAACGACCCTCGGAACACAATGATGCGGACCGACAATACTCGGAACGATTCGGAAAACATTATTAGAAGTTTCGTTAAGCGGCATTATTATGCTACAAAACAAAATAAATAAACAACCGCGGGGGTCCGTCCGGCTCTAATGTTATTATGTTCAACAACATGAATGCGATATAACATCATGACCGCACGGGACAAAATATTATTTCAATCCTCGTCGCATCCACCACCGTCGCGGTGAGAATACGAATGCGGTCGATATTTATTTTTTTATTTTTTTTCGGTTTTCCGTGCCAATTATAATGTCGTCGTGAACGTATCGGGTACATTGTTGTATATAATATTATAATACTCGTATGTTTATCGTGTTTATTTAACCTTTGACGGTTCGTTTCGCGCGTTATTCAATCGAAATCGTACAGTTTTCAACGCGATAATACCGTCAATAATTATTATCGTATTAATGGCTCAAAGAAAAATATAGGCTAGTTTAAGCGCACTCCGATATTGCAGAAACGGGTTCGAGGAATTTTCCCAGAAGCTCTAGAAAGTCGGAAAAATTTTCTTTGTTTTTCTGAAAAAAAAAAAAGGATGAAAGTCTTTTTTTAACGCAAATACGTTTTCACGGTATTTAATATATATTTACGCGATTCGTAGTACAATTATTTTCGTTCTATGAGAAATGAATTATAAAAAAAAGAAACCAACACTGGTTTACTAAACTTGGCCAACCAAGACGATATTAATTCTATTACAACGTGCGCATTTATTTTAGATTCTGAGTGAAACATAATGTGTGTGTGTGTGTGTGTGATTTTTTTTTTCTTTTTACGTTTGTTCATACACAATAAGTACCCAAAAAAACGGTCCGATTTTTCAACTTAAGTATCGGTTTTTGGAAGAAAATTTCATCTAGTTGGTACTTTGAAGAGGTCGTTTTTCGAATTTCCCAACAGTTCAAAAGTAATACGTGAAAAACTGACGAAAAACGGCCAAAGAATGGCGAAATTTACGACATACTGTTTTTCGACAAAACCCACGATAATAACAGAGTATATTGATGGAAAAACAATATCATTTACATAATATTATTTGCATGAGGTTTATCTTTTTTTTGACACGAGTTACTTCCCTTATAAAGAAATTTGCTTCTACTATACTATATAATATCCATTCATTTTTGGAAATAAAGCTCATCCATCGGACCTCGTTCACTCGGAATCGTTTTTTCGATGCAATGGTATAATATCGGTCTCAAATTTGAAATATCAATTTACCAGCATCAATCACCACCTGTCACCTATATCTCACCCCGAATCTCGCGTTTTTCGTATCGTTATTACTGTTTTGTTACTTGTTTTTCTAAGTAAAAATGTCTGTATTCGGTTAAACAATCGGACTTGGGTCTTTGCGTTCGAAAATCAACTGTTCGGAAATCGCACGAATAATACATTCGGTGTGTCGAAGCTATACGTATGTATGTTCCGTTACGTTTCTATAACTGAAAAGAATCGGGGCCGCGGAATTTTGTTGAAAAACGTATTATTATCGGAATGCATGATAATATAGATTGTATATTTCGACTTCAAAAATAAACAAAAATGATTAGAATATAATTCACAGGCTGCGCCGCCGTAACGAAGACGAAAAATTAAAACATCCGTCGAAACTATTCTATCTGTTCAGCATTATTATACACAATAATATTGTCTGTCGTCGTACACCACTCGCTCCGATCGGCGATGAATCTACGCGCCGAGACTTATCTGACAATCATACGCCGCGGCGGCGTGTCTAATTATTAATTCAGTAATAATTATCTGTTCGTTCGAAAACTGTTTACATAACGTGTACTCGACTTTTTCAAGTGTGCGAACAATGTGCTGCGGTGCAGTATGCCGCCGCACGAAGGGCTACGGGGGCGACTAGAGCCCCAATGAAATTTAGTTTAGCCCTCCCCCCCCCCATCCCCGGGATGGGGATTTTATTTAAAAAAAAAAAAATTGGCGTTTTAAACGTGCCCGCTGTAATTGAATGTGATTGAAAAAAAATAGATGAAGAAGAAGAAGAAGAAGCAAAAACATAATATAAAGCCAGTAAAATCAGTTGATATAATTTTATCGTTGAAAAAATGATCGTAAAAACGCGGCTCTCCGGTGTCCGGGAAAGTACAGGGTTGGGCAGTGAATCGGGCGATTTTAAAATAACTATAAAAACCCAACACATTTTTTTTCAACAAATATATATTTATATAACCTGAAAGTATATAAAATAGCATTAAAAAGAAGTGTTAATTTGTTATTTAATTTTTATAAACGATATCTGCAAGATGGCGTCCATTTCGAAGCATTCTTGAAGGCGTCTTTGAAAACCGGTCATGACGTTTCGCAGAATTTCCGGTGAGATTTGTGTCACCTCTTCTCGTATTCTTTGTTGAAGATCATCAAGTGTCCTTAGTGGTGTTAGGTATACTCTACTTTTGATATACCCGCACAGAAAAAAATCACGGGCCGTTAAATCAGGCGAACATGGAGGCCATGGAATATTCCCATTTCGAGAAATCATGCGGTTCGGAAACAAATCTTTTAGAATATTCACTCTAGCTGTATGACTCGTAGCCCCGTCTTGCAGATATCGTTTATAAAAATTAAATAACAAATTAACACTTCTTTAATGCTATTTTATATACTTTCAGGTTATATAAATTAATTTTGTTAAAAAAAAATACTCGTTGGGTTTTTATAGTTATTTTAAAATCGCCCGAGTCACTGCCCCACCCTGTATAACGATTGAAAAGAGATTTCGAACACGCGATATTGTCGTGTGAGCGTTGAGAAAACGAGACAACTCGTAGTTGTCGGGGCGGCGGCGCGGCGAGCTGTTTTATAAACGCGGTGTTGGCGATAAACCATCGTATTACGTGTGTTGTTTATCGATGGAAAAAATTAAAAAATAAATACATCTGCGTAAGCGTGCTCTGTTCGGAGCGAGACAGACAGTGTATTATACTGTGTATTATACACAGCCGTTGTTGTCTCGCGCGACGAAACGTTACTTGAATTTTTTTCGTCGCAGTGAAATTCCACGTTCGCCCGCGAGTTTAAAGATAAAACCAGGTCGGTGTCCCGCGACAGTTATTGTTGTTGTTGATCGCGAAGCGATCGAGCACAAAGAAAATCGACACTTTTGGACGCATTTTATCGTTGAAATAATCAATCGAACGTTATTTTATTTACTTCTTCGCGACGCGCCTAATAAAATATGTAAATAATGAGTAGGTTTTTTTTTTTTTTGTTAAAAACGACAACGCACCATTATATCGCGGTACTCGAACGTTACGTCGTTTATTTCGGTCAGTTAATATTTTGAGAAATTCCCTTTGAAAAGATTCCGTTTACCGATCAACGGTTTTCATTGTTCGTACGATCTATACAATATAATATTATAAATATATTATATTCTCAGTCGCGTCACTGCTACTTTTCGTTTACTCGCTTGTTCGGCTGAGAATTAAACGGACGAAAAGTTTCGTTGTGCGAGCCTTCTCTCGTTTTGCGTATTAAATTTCAAAATCAAAGGACGGCGCCACTGCACTGTGCGCGTTCAAAACAATTTTAATTATTATTAATTCAATATTATCGAACAAAACACCGAATTATCGTTATTTATATATTTCGATAATAAATGGCGCCGAAAAGTCTGACGCTCAATTATTATTGTTTGCACTTAATTAATCCGCGTTCAGTTGTCGCAAATCTAAGCAGCAGCAGCATCTTGTGATGACGATGACATTTAGAGAATGTCCACGTGGACATGAAAAAATCCGATGTGAAAAAAAAAAACTGATAATTTTAGAAAATATTACGACTTGGAAAAGCCGTCTGAAAATATATTTTCGACTTTTGGTTTGTCAACGGAGCGTGTGCATTTTCGCGCTCAAGACGATAGAGAACCAGAACTTCATACTTCGTTTTTAGTGTTTGTTTGACAATAGACTTAAAAGTACTGAGATAATTTCTTTTTTAAATTAATCAAAATCCAAAGGATTTTTATACTCGTATTTTCTGTAAAATACTTTAAAACGTTTGCGCGAAGAAACGGAAAACGAGCACGTGCTTTTTAGGTGGATATATTATTAATCCTGAGATTTATTTTTCCAATAAAATCTCGCGTTTGAGTTTCCAAACAAAATATAAACAAAAATATTTTCATTCCCTCGATTACGATTAACATTGTAATGTGTGATTTAACAAGCGTTGTCGAATACAACATTGTGATAAAGCGAACACGTGTACTATCCGTCTTAAATATCACGTGGCAAATAATTACATGTAAATAATATATCGGTTACAAAAAAAATGCGTGCGACAAACGGCATCTCGTGAAACGATTAATCATTTTCTTTACTCAAAAATAAATTATTAAACCGTACTCATTCCGGTGAGTTCAATGATTAGTGATTACAAAAGAAATAACGCGAAAAAAGTAATTAACTCTAAAAGTAAGGTTAGTAGCAAAGTGAAAAGGTCATTTTTTTTTTGTTTGAAAATTCGACTCCTTCTCCACTACTCGAACGACCCGAGCAGTCTCTACGGCTATTGTGGAACGATAATAATACACACAACGGTGACAACATAAAAATGACAATGACAAATAATTAAAAATAATGCTTTTTTTTTGTACGTCGTCGTCGGCGAAACGAAAATACGCGTTTGACTTTTTATCGGATACCTTTGTGTAAAATACGAGTGACGATTAACAGCAAGTCAATACGTTATAGAATTGTTTAAAAGTTGTCGAAAGTGTTTACTATTTTAAAGTTATGAGCGTATAGTTTTCGATGAAAAAAAAAAAAAACCCGGTTTAACATAACAAAATCTCGATTCTATATCATCGATGCTGCTGCTTTGTAGTAAATATTTTTAATACGTTTCGCGCCAGATTAGAAAAACGAAACGTTGTCGCCCTCGGACATGTCTCGATCCTTCTCGTGGCCGAATACCTTTTTGCCGCCGAGTCGGGATGATCAAAAATCAAATACAAACAAAACTCAAACCTTCCACAGTCCATATAGCTCCTCGAACAATCCGCAAATGCTCCGTCTGCTCGCAGACTGTTTGTTGAAAAAAAGTGGTGTAACTCTCGGCGGTCAACCTTAATTCACGATGAGGAAGAACCAATTTATATAAAATGTCGCCGTCGTCGGGCGGTTGTTTCCCTCCCCCCCCCCCCCCGTGTGTGTGTTTGTCGGTGTCCGCGTCATCAAAGTCAGATGACGGACAAATGTTCGTCGTCGTCGCTTTTGTGTCGTGTAAAATAAATTCGCCGTTGCTGCCGTCGCGAAAAGAAATGATCGATTATTAAAAATTAAAACCATTTCGTACGTTAAATTCAAACGTAGGCAACGTAGTGCAATATTACTGAAATTGATTATAAATTGTGCAACTTTATCTCGAAGTCATGTTCGAGAGACAGATTATACTTACAACTAAATAAGAGGATAAAAGTGCAATGAAAAAAAAAAAAAAAATTCAAAAGTCGATGATAGGCTTATTATATTTAATATCGTATAACGAGCGCGCGGAATTTCCGTATCCTTTTTAAAAAAAAAAAAGAAAAAAAGGTTGTTCGAAATATAATGACGTTTAATATTATATTATATTTATTTTTTATTCGATAATATAAACGTTAAGTAAAGAATTGTTTTCGAAATTAGCTTATTACTTATATATACTTTACCGTCAGGTACTGTTAAAAAAACCATTTTTTTTTTTTTTTTTGGTTTTTTCCATTTCAATCAAACGAATATAATAATATTGTGACCGAGTAGAATTTTTTTTTTTCAACTGCGAAACGACTGCGACGTACTTCCCTAGGTCGTATATAAAGTAAAGAGTAAAAAAAAAATACGTAATACTCGTGCGCGCCCGTCGTCGGCAATACTCAATTATTATTACGGACGGATTGTACGTTTTATAAATAAAGTTGAAAAGAAAAAAACGTGGTTAAACGCAGAACATTGTGATATTTTATAATATTTATGATTCTGTAAAATGAAATCTCGAAGTCGTCCGAGAAATGGATAAGTACACCTCTAGTGGTGTATTATTACGAGGGCGGCGGCGGCGCGGTTTCGCGAAATCCAGCGCCAAAGGTTTATTTTATTTTTTCCGATTCGATTTGACGCGCGTTTTACAATCTCGGCAAACAGCGGAACGCCGGCGCGTACATAATTAATTCGTAAACAACCGACGCGAATAAAACATACCCGCCTCCCCCCGTCATTTATTCGTGCGAATTTATACGCGAGCGACGACGTGTCGCGGAAACGTTTTATAGTATCGATTTCCGCGGTTTTTGTTTCGAAACGTTTGTTGTACGGACACGACGCCGCCGCCGCGCCGGTAGAATACGATAAATACTATATAAACGAAATAATAGTTTATAGAAATAGAATACAATGCGCGCGTGTGTTTTAAACGCGACACTGCTGCGTTTCGAGTTTCGAAATCGAAACGGACCACTCGGAAAACCGCAAGAGACTTACATCCGAATTCGCTACCAGACGGCCCCGAGCGTAGCTCGTATATATTATATATTCACTTAATAATTCACTCTTCTGTGGAAAAACTCGAGTGGACAATCGACATGATATCCGTGTAAACGACAAGCTGGCGTTTTGACGAGGATAAAATCGTCTCTTGGCGATTTTAAAGCGATAATAATTACGATATTATATTTACCGTTGTCTTTCCGTAATTTTTCGACTTATCGCTATCGTCGTCGCCGGTTAGAGAAAATGATATTTATCGCGCGTTTACATGCAAGCACTTCGGGCACGTGCCTAAACTTAAAAATAACAATGTTTTTCTACGAAAATATTTTCAAAACCAACGTGATAGTCGAGTAGTCTCGACGAAAAATGTCCATTTTTCAAACACGTGTGTCGAAAATAAAGTTTGAAAATAATATTAAATCGCCGGTATTTCACCTTTGGATCTTTTAAAATCGTTTTAAAACGAGTTCGATTTCAAAACTATACCGCGTATAACAATAATAATTTATTATTCTCAGTCGGAAATTGTCCATAAGTGTGACGTATGGGCCGCCCCCCGGCAACCGTTTCGTAAGAAAGAGCCGTTTTTAGAGTACGTTTTTGAAATAGTAACGAAACTACGGTGTCCAAAGAGTCGCCGCTCTCGCGATCAGATGGCTCACTCGGATTTATAGGGCGAAATCGTACGGTTTACGTTTACGGTCCGCGAACACGCGAATGCGCCGAGAACGCCTTGTCATTATATTATAATATAAACGCGCAATAAAACGCTTGCGTTTTCCTATTTTTTTTTTTTGTTACCGTCACGTCGACTACCGTATACGAATATTTTATTAATGTTTGCGATTATGTAACCGCCGAAACGTACAAAACGCGTGTTTCGCGAATTAGCTTTCGTGTTTTTACGTCGCGCGGTACGACCGTGGCCCAGTGGTTGAATCGGCGGCGGTGGGGGGGGGGGGGGGAACGCAAGGGGACGGAGCTACTCTTCGTCGTTTTTTTTTCCCCCACGTTATGGCGCGTACCCATTTATTTCGTTCGTCGAGGGACGCGGGGAACGCAGGCAGCGACGTGCGTCGACGATTTTTATACATTCTAACATTATCTTTGGAAAAATTAAAACGAATACGAATAAAGAAATAAATTGTTTAAAATGTTTCATTTTTTCGTATTATCAAGTTCTATAATATATTATACGTTTATAGATTCAACATTTAGATTCGTGCGCTTAGGGAACGCTAATATATTGTTCAACTCGTACGGGTCCGTCCTTAATTTTATTTTTTTTTTCCAATTCAACCACCGAGTTGTAAATAATTCCAAACGTTTTCGATTTTTTTTCTTTTTTCGGCGATACATTTTACGTATTGTTCCATCTGCGTGTTTCACTCGCCGAGAGACCGGTGCCGCGACAATTGGGTGTGCAAGGTGTGCGATGCACACGGGCCTCCGGTTCTTAGGGGCCTCCCAAACCATAAGCTAAAAATTGAAGATTGTCCGTTTCAAAAATATGAATTTAGCCTATATTGGTATTCTTTACTTCCTCGTGGCTCGTACCTCGAAAGTTTTTTTGATTTTTCTGTAATTGTTTTCAATGAATTTATTATTAGCATAAGTAGATGATAATTAATATCATGCAATAAAATTACGAAAATGATATTATAAAGTATGACATCATTTGTAGAATAATAGTCATTATCGCAGGGGCCCCTCTCTGTTATTGCGAAATATTTCTCAAATAATTATTGTATGGATACTAGACTTGGATCACTGAATTAAGTTGTTCATTATTTTTTTGATTATTCGTTATACTAATTTATAGAGGAGGACGTATTTAGAAGCTCAAATTTTTATAAATTTACATAATTTATTCTTCTGATCGGTTCCGCGAATCCGTCAAATATTTAAGTTATAGTACTAAAAAATACTAAAAAATTTCTGTAGTAATACAAAGATCAAGTAATAAATGTATTATTAATTTGGGGCCTCTAAATAAATCCTTGCACGCGGGCCTCAGAATTCATAATTACGGCACTGTTTCCACCTCAGTGATGGCACATCATCGTACGGTTACGACGGGGGCGTATCTAAGGGGGTTGTTTTGAGTGTTCAAACCGCTTCCCCTCGGTCGCGTTCGTGTCGAAAATAGCACTTGCCCGAGATCCTTAATTTTACAATCACGGCGAAACAAAAGCGATAGGCAGGCGAGTGATACACACAATCGGATATCATCCGAACGCCTATCGTACGGGGAGTAAATTCTATTACACGTCGTCGTGTTTCGCGTCCGGTCAGCGGTTGAGTGTTTTTTTTTTTCAATGTCCTACTTTTTCCGCGATACGAAGACGTCGAGCGCGACCGCCTCGGTCCTCGGCTCGCGGCCCCGACGTTTGTGCGTTTTTCAAATATTATTATATAGTAATATTTACGACCGTAAAAATGTATTTTCGGTCATCTCTCGTCGTTGTTCGTATTCGATAAATACAATCTATATTGTATTTCTGTTCGAAATTTACAAATGAAAAAGACGAAATTTAACAAAAGAAAAAATAATAATGTATTTTGGTAATAAAGACAGAAAAGAGAGTAATATAAAACAAAAAAAAAAAAAAATAGAAAAAAAATCAAAATGTACAAAAAATAAAAAAACCGGTGAAAAAAATTTAAAAAAAAACCGGTGAAAAAAAATCAGATTGTACAAAAAAAAAAAAAAAACCGGTGAAAAAAATTTAAAAAAAAAAGGGTATAAAAATGTCCCCAAAAAAAAAAACCGGGGAAAAAAAAATCAAAATGTATACAAAAAAAAAAAAAACCGGTAAAAAAAAATTAGAAAAAAAAAAACCGTCTTGAATATTTTCGGCGCGCGTCCTCTGGCGTCCTTCATCGGCTTAGTTCACTGTAATAAAACATGGAATATATAAAATAATTATTAACGTTTCGTCGACAATTTTATCAGGTTTTGACATTACGTCTGTTTCTTTTATTCGTACGCAAACTATCTTGCTGCTCGAATTTGGCTCCCGGCCCCCCGTACATTTGGCGCATGTCAGTTCCCCTGAAAATGTACAAACGAGAAAAACGATTTAAATCCGCGCGATAAAGATTTCGTCCACTATTCGTCGATCACTCGTCGGCGCGATGAAATTATGTCAAACGAAAACTTACAAAAACACGGCGGTCGCGTGCGCTTCCGATTGCGCTGGAAAAAAAAACAAAAAAAAAACGTAAAAGTTTCCGAATAATAATTAGAGGACGACCCTCGAACAAAACGACGTAACGTGTTACGTCGCGAACGTAATAATATAGCGCGTTGTAGGTGTACCTGGACATGGCAACAACCCCTTTCTCTTTTGCAGCCCGGTGGTTTGGTTCGGCCGAGTCGGAGCTGTAAAAAAAAAAAAAAACCGCACGTTTAGTTTGAACACGCGGGGGGGGGGGGGAGACTTGTCGAGAGGAAAACAATACCCTTGATATCGCCAAAACGTCTGCGAAAATAAAAATAAAAAAAAAAACCATGTTAGCGCGAAATTTCGAAACGAATTACGCCGTCGTTTGACGATCGCTACACGTTCGACTTACTCCTCGCGCGACGCCATTTCGCGACGACGACGGCGGTTTTGGCGACCGGCCGAACACAGGACGACGCCGCCGCAGTCCGCCGGCTCTTCGGCCGCGCGACGTCCGCTGCTCTCGAGTCCCGCAGCATACGGGACGACGACGCTGTCGGCCGCGCGACGTGGAACCGCCGCGCGGTCCTCCAGCGTCATCGCCCGGAACGCCGGGCACAGCGACGCCATCGCGAATATCACCGACGTATCCATCTTCGATAAGACCATGAAAATATTTCGCACACAAAACCGTATTGTATTATTAACATTTGGTTAAAAGAGTTGAATGTTCGTTGTAGATTATTAAAAAAATTACTTTATCAATTTGACTATTGAAGTGGCACGAGAACTGAGTAGTATGCGAAAGACGCGAGCGCTGATTCACAAATGAATTACAAAATTTGAATCGCCAGTAATGTGAAAAAATTTGCTCACTGTTGGTCGGACAGTTGCTCGGTTTCGGTTGAAAAAAATAATAAACAATTTGCCAACAAATATTAATGACAATATTATAAAAAGGTATATTATAGTATTATTACAATATTATCTAGGTACCGTGTACGATTATTATTGCACTTGACATTGTTCGTTCGCGTCGAAAAGCAAAAAATCATATTGCATTGTACGTATAGTCGAACGTACAACGGTTTTTTTTTCCATATTATATAAATACGAGTATTAAAAATAGAACGTTCGTCGAGCAGTTAAATCAATCACCTTCCCCCCCCCTTTTTTTGTTTTTTTCGTTTTGTAAACCGGAGCAAAATGCATATTTTGTTATTGAGGTTTCCACCCAGTGCCGCAACAATTGGATGTGCAAGGTGTGCGATGCACACGGGCCTCCGGTTCTTAGGGGCCTCCCAAACCATAAGCTAAAAATTGAAGATTGTCCGTTTCAAAAATATGAATTTAGCCTATATTGGTATTCTTTACTTCCTCGTGGCTCGTACCTCGAAAGTTTTTTTGATTTTTTTGTAATTGTTTTCAATGAATTTATTATTAGCATAAGTAGATGATAATTAATATCATGCAATAAAATTACGAAAATGATATTATAAAGTATGACATCATTTTGTAGAATAATAGTCATTATCGCAGGGGCCCCTCTCTGTTATTGCGAAATATTTCTCAAATAATTATTGTATGGATACTAGACTTGGATCACTGAATTAAGTTGTTCATTATTTTTTTGATTATTCGTTATACTAATTTATAGAGGAGGACGTATTTAGAAGCTCAAATTTTTATAAATTTACATAATTTATTCTTCTGATCGGTTACGCGAATCCGTCAAATATTTAAGTTATAGTACTAAAAAATACTAAAAAATTTCTGTAGTAATACAAAGATCAAGTAATAAATATATTATTAATTTGGGGCCTCTAAATAAATCCTTGCACACGGGCCTCAGAATTCATAATTGCGGCACTGCGAGAGACGGCAGAGTCGTCTAACCCATTCTATATTATTTATTTATTTTTCCAAACGATTTACCGTAAGTGACGCTCGGGATTTCTCCGAATCGAAAACCTAATCCGACTATATAGCGTGTTCGTCGAGAGAATATTGTCTTCGCTTTATTCATACCACTCGGACGCTTATCGTTTTCCGTCACACACGTCATACAAATCCTAAACCCTAATAATTATCAAGTCGACTGCCGGAGTATTTTTATAGGGTTGTCCTCACACGCCTGTATTTTTAGACAGTTTTTTTTTTTTTTTTTACGAACAAATAACAATATTACCGTGCTATTTACATGGAATAAATCGTTTTTATCCGTACTTTCTATTCAATTAATCGAATGAGTACCTACCGATAAAATGGTACACAGTGACATGGAATGACTTAAATTCCGTTTTTTTTTTTTAATTTCATGCGCCGCGGTGTGATTATGTACAATATTATCATCGTAGACGACGACGTACAACAATATTTACAACGAAGGGGGTGGCGGTAAAAAAAAAAATAACAGCTCTAATAAGTTATATTTTCTGCGGGTCGGCCGAGCGAAAGAGTGGGGGAAAAGAAGAGAAAACCGACGACGACGACGACGACGGGGAGTTTAATATAATACGTATACTTCCCCTGACCCCGTCCCTCCTGGGCGCGCCGGGCTGAACTATTTATACATATATATTATTCGCGTTCGCGGTAACAAATTATATACTATAATATCATCGCGATCGTCACCGCGTCGCAGCGTTATTATTATACGATCAGGACGAAAAGGCCGCAGCCTTCGTAGTGTGTGTGTGTGTGTGTGCGTGTGTGTTTAAAATTATTACGTATTATTTTTCCTTGGAAATGAATATACGTGTACGCGGCACGTAGATAAAGCGTTACGAAAATTAAACGCCCCCGGGCGCGTCATGTATTTTATTCGCCGGCAAGGAGGAAAACCGCGTGCGCTCGACGATTCGACTAGAATATTCAAATTACGGCGGCACGAGAGAATTATTCTTCGTTCCGAGGCGACATGTAAACGCCGGAAAATCGCGGACCGGAGCGTGGAAACAGTCGACCGTCGATCGGCAGGACCGGATCCAGACACCAAGATTACGACGGGGGGGGGGGATAGGCGATTTTTTAAGGACGAGAAAAACACGTCTAAAGGATGTTTCGTAATTTTCCTACTCTTGAAGTAATTACCAAAGTAATCGGTCGACTTCCGATATAGTTTTGTTTATTCGTTTTGAGAACGGGGAGGGGGACGACCCCCTCAACCGTTGCCTTGGCCTGGATCAGCCACACATTACGTTTTGACGATCGTTTACGATTTGCTCGATGGTTTTTCCATGCGTAATTTATATATTATTATAATTATTAGCATACTGTTTATAAAATAATCTATTGTTGTATGTAGCTTTCGTATACGAGACGCGAACAATTTTATTGTTCTGGTGTCCTCCTCTCCTCCTCTTGAAACTCGTTTCACATTATTACTGCTATAATATGCGGTAATCAAACATAATATTATTATATTGATATTAATCGCTGCGTTCTGTTTTGTCGTTTTTCAGGTCTCCTGGATTCGTAGACGCGACTACCGGCTGCTCACCGTCGGGCTATCCACGTATACAGAAGATTTGAGATTCCAATCACTGCACCACGTCCAAACAGGGGTGAGTGTTTGTTTTTATCCGTCCGTCGCTCGAAAGAGAAATCTCTCTCTCTCTTTCTCTATATATCTATTTCCGAGAATTATTATCGGCCTAGAAACACTATGGAAAGAACGCGAATGAAAAGAAAAGAAAAAACGTTTTTTTTTTTTTTCACCATTCGCTGCGATATCCGACGAGGCAGATCCGTATAATGTTAAAATGAGACGAGGTTTTATGGAGACCCTCAAACGGTCTCCGATAATATTATGTCGGAAAACTATACGTCGCCGTCGCACGATAATAATAACAGCAATAATAACGATATTATCACGACGTTTCGGTGTGTCGTGTTAACATCGTCGTCGTCGTCTTCATCAACGTCATTATATAGTTATTATTATTGTGTTATTCCGATAATATTGTTTGCCGCGACGTGGTTTTACGTATAATGCGATTATCAAACATATAAATAATAATGTTATCGGATTTGCTCGTGTACGAACGACCGCGAGAGGAATGTCTAGCGAGTCGTAACACGACGACGTCTGGCAGTGATTGCCAGGATCGCACTAATCACGCGGTTATTCTTTATGACATCATAAACGTCTATTGTCGTTTTCGAGCGGCGAGAAAATCGCGCGCGTCGACCACTCGTCCGTCGGCCGCCTTTTATTATTATGTATGCGTGGCAGCTACGGGGCGACGCGACGTGTGCGAAATCGAATGATAAATTATTGCGAGATACAGGTGGTTAGTCCACGAGCGCGTACACGGACATTTTTCGCGCTGCGAACAGCACGCGCTAGGAAACTCGAGAACGAATAGACGAAAACGAACGATTAAACGTATATAGGCACACACATTGTTTGATAACTCGTACGCGCGCGAGTGTTTTATGTGCATTGTGTGCGCGGAGAAGACGCGCGATAAAATCGTACTCGGGCTCGCGGCAATCGCATTCCGCGACGAGATTGGGAAATAGGGAAAAGCAGTTTTCCGTCGCATACTTTCTATAAGTACGTTTGGATTGACGAATTAATCGAAATATTAAATCAACCATCTTTGGAGACACGATTACGTCGATCAATCCAGTCGCTGTCGTTCGAAATCGTTTTACGTATATACATTACAATTATTTCAAATTTACCGGGACAATATTCGCCGATAACAGTCTTATACGTACTTTCCCTTTCCCCGAGTTCACTGCAGCAGAAGAGGCTTCGATGCCTCGAATCGTTCGAATGATAATTTTTAATAATTCAAAAAAATGTCAAAACTGTTTTAATTGATTCGTTTAAGTAAGAGTGGACGACACGAATAAGATATGATACGGACGAGCACATTATTAATATATAAAATTACTATACATAGTTCTCTGTATGCTAACGTTCTTATGGAACGAAACGATGAGGTCTTTATTTGGTTTTTTTAATATTGGTTTTTCTTTTCTTTTTCTCCGCGGCAGAAGTCTCGGCGGGCCGTAAATCTGCGGCGCCAAAGTTTCACGCGGAAACCTATCGGAAATTTAAAACGGATTACGCTCTACGGAGGTGATGTTTTTTCTCGGTCGTTTTTCTGAGAGCGGAAAACTAACGGAAAAATCTCGCAAACACTGTTTGATTTCATCCAGAAAATATTGGTTTTTGTAAATTATACACGATTTCGAAATATACATACGCGCGGTTATGTGTGTTACGATTTGGAAATTCTAAACGCCATGTGAGTAATAATAATTGGCCAGTCGAATTTCAAAAAAAAAAAAAAAAACCAGTCATATTATTTGAATCGGTAACAAATGTAATACAATACCTAAACGCACGGAAATCTGATAATAATAATCACTATAATACTATCCGTATACGTTATTATAGGAACCCGTGAGTAGTTTATAGACGAACCTAGTTGTTCGTAAAAAACGTGAATTTTTCGTCGTCCAACAAATGCTTATTTTACCACATTAGACGCGTGGACAGAATATAATATCCGCTCATATTATTATTAGATTTTTTTCTAATTATCTTTTCGTCGTAAATATAAAGTCAATATATGGACGCGAATTTTTTAAAACTATACTATTCCCCGTCGACACTACAGAAATACAACTAAAAAAACTCTAAATATACGGTTCTGCAGATGTATATGAAAACGTCGACGCCGCCGATTGCAATAATTCAACTATATTATTGTATATCGAACTCTCTCCGTACATTCCAATAAGTTCGATGTGCTCGACTCGGAACGTTTAAAATCATATCGCTATTTTTATAAGAAGCACACGAATAATTATTGTTCTTGGACAGAGTAGAAAAAAAATCAATCCGTTTATCGTTCCAAAACGTCGTCGAACCGAAGCAATAATTTCGCGATTCAAATCGACTCGTATAATATGACTTCGTTCGAATCCCCCCCCGAGCGTTGACGTTCCTGGGCCGATGTACTGATCTCATCGTACGAGAGGCAAACACAGTACCGCAGTGCCGAGGCGGCGCGGCGGCGTGTGTCTACGCACGTGATTTTCTACCGCCGCCCGGCCGTTTACAGACGATTACCAATAATTGTCCCGCCGAACGAACGAGTGCGTTATTATCGCGCGGAAACGTCACGTCAGTCACTTCAAAGAAAATAATATCATGTAAACAATATTGTTGTACGAGAAGGAGACTCGCGTCGTAAATAATTAACGAGTCGGTCAAAATAATATATCGGCTGTAAATCGACAACTTCAATAGTCGTGTTCGAATTATTTATACAACCACGGTCAAACCGTAATAATTATTATACCATATTATACAGTAGAACCTCGATTATCCGAACTAATTGGGACCGCACCTAGTTCGGATGCGCAAAAGTTCGGATATTGGCAATATAAAATAAAAAAAATTTATTATTATTATTAAAAAATGTATTAGAATTACATAATTACATTACATTTATTATAATTTGTTGACATAATTATCAATAGGTAATTTTAATTTGACGAATTCGGATAACAGAACGTTCGGATACGCTAATGATTATAGTTCGGATAATCGAGGTTCTACTGTACATTTATGTATATTATTATCAGATAGATAGAGGCGATCAGATGGAAATAATTTTTCCTGAGGTGGGGGTGGGGGGGGGTGAGTCAATTCATAATCACACGTTAATTATTTAATAAATGAGTTATTTTTATTAATTTTAATTTGTACATAATTAATCGTTACGTATAATATTTTATATTTATAATGAAAATATAATAATATTTTACTATAATACGTAGGTACATATTATAATAATTAAATATCGTTTAATATGATATGGGCGGGGGGGGGATGGAAACCCCTAGGAACTACGCCGCTGATTATTATGATTACGAAACGAAACGAACGCGGCGCGCGAAATCGCAGACATTTGACGAGATCAAAACGTTTCAATAATAATATTATTATCGATGATTATTTTATATACTATTTGCCAAAATACAAAACACTCGATATGTTCGAGTATCTCGAACGTGGGCAATGAAACGACATAATGAAAAAAATATATAATTACTACATTTAGTATTATTTACCATGCTCAAAACTTGTAATATACGCAGACGTGTAAATATTGATATAAGCGTCTTGTCACGCCGCCGTATCGTCGAGATTGTAAAACTTCGAGTATCTATTTTGTTATCTATCTCGGCTACGGTCTTATTAAGCTACGGCTCAATGTCAATAATTAATCGTTACGTATAATATTTTATATTTATAATGAAAATATAATAATATTTTACTATAATACGTAGGTACATATTATAATAATTAAATATCGTTTAATATGATATGGGCGGGGGGGGGATGGAAACCCCTAGGAACTACGCCGCTGATTATTATGATTACGAAACGAAACGAACGCGGCGCGAAATCGCAGACATTTGACGAGATCAAAACGTTTCAATAATAATATTATTATCGATGATTATTTTATATACTATTTGCCAAAATACAAAACACTCGATATGTTCGAGTATCTCGAACGTGGGCAATGAAAATGTACAACAAACGTGTGTGTGTGTGTGTGTACGGTGTTCTCGATTATTATTCAATTTTATCATTTTATTCAATTATTATCGTTATCGTAATATTCCGTCGAAAAGTCGAAAAACCTCATCGAAAAACCCTCGCCAATTATAACATGCTTACTTAGATCCCAAATAAATCAATCAAAAGTGATTTTAGGACAAAAACACCTCTTATGAAAATTAAAGAAGACGTAATTTTTGAGGGCACCATCGGACATTTTTTTAATATTACAAATATAACGTTCAATATGTACGTTACAAGGGAACAATATATTTTAGAATTTTCAAACTACTGTCATTTTTTAGGAAATTAGTTAATCGAAAAACCCTCCGATGGTGCCCTCGAAAATATTATTTTCTTAAATTTTCATTATAGGTGTTTTTGTTGAAAACAGTGCGCGGTATCTAAAGGCGATCGTGCGCGTACGTCAGCGAGACGACGCGTCGTCGTCGACGACCGGTTTTTGTCGATCTCGGCCCGTCGTCACCGTACGTCACTCTCCGCCGCGCGCCCGAGACAAACAGTAGATAACGCGTTCGGTTCGAATACTTTTATCATTGTTCTTCTCAGTCCATCGTACGCGTTGCAACTGGTTCATCACGTCGACGGCGAAAATCCCACACATTGCGGCTCGTCGCGCAAGTTACCGTGAGTATTATTTTTGTTGCTCGACTCTACACAACACTGTACGCCCGATTCGCGTTTGGAAAAATTTCTCCCGGGGGCTTTCGATTTTCACGGGCGAAACTAAAGATCGAAATCATCGAACGCTCGACGTGTCTACTCCCTACTCAACCCCCGTTCGTTTTCACTCCCTTTTCGTCGCGAAATCGTCGGGGAATGTGAGGGTAGTGGTCAACAGAGACTTGGGCCGGCTGCGAGAATTTCCATAGTAATTAACTATTATGACGTGTTTTATAATAATATACGAGTACATGAATAGTTTTTCCATTTTTTCTCGAAAACAAGCGTGTTGTGTTCGCGTTCGCTCGGAGAGAATCGGTACGATAAAAATGATGATTAATAAAGATTTTAAAATAGCTTATCGTACGTCGCGATAATCTCTAGACACACGACGGCACGTGGCCCGCGGTATCCGCGACGCACGGAAACGCGCCAAATCGTATCTACGCAGGTCGTATCCCGTTCATCATTTCCACGCCGCGGTCGATTCATCGAGTCCATTTCGTCCGATCGATATCGACGTACGGCTAAAGATATTGAAAAATAATCGAAACACGATATTATTCTCCGAGACCGACGCGCCCCGCCGACCGCGTTTTCCCTTTGGCGCGGTGACCGAGACGACCGTCGTCGTCGGCAATACCATCTTTTATGACTCGTACAATAGTAATATCATAATAATATTACAAAAATATTCCAATTTAACACAATATAAACATACGGTTATATCATCGTATGAAATTATTATAATTAATTTAATCGCATGAATTAAATTCAAATCGAATTCAATTCGTTCTATCAAATATAACGTATTGTATCGATGTGATGTCGTTTTATTCAATGTTCAATCTGAACAACATTATCGATGTTTTTCCGATACGCAACATTGTATTATTATTAATTATTTTAATACGAGAGTGTTTTATCGTGTATTCGTGCGTTGTTATGCGTCGAAGGGAAATTTCAATACGATTCTCCGATTCTACTAATCTATAAATGGAACGATACCGCGTCCGATAAACGAGGAAACATTTCGCCATCGCGTATAGGAGGGGATATAATTATGACGATTATTAAATATTAATTTTCCCCCCTGTCACGCGATAACAATTCTTTGTGTATTTAATAATAATATAACGATTGACATCTTCGCGGTTAGTCTTAATATTATCGATACGATTAGTACGGCTCGCTGAAAAAAAAAAGAAAAAAGTCCGTTTAAAATTTCCAATTTAAAGGGTGTAGGAGGCGTGATATTTTTGAAAATTTTACGAGGCGTTGCGTAGAACGAAAAAGGTCGTAGTTGTTTGGGCTCTATAGTGATTCGTTAAAATGATCATGCGTGATTGTCGCATTATTGGGCGTATCGGTTCGAATGACAAATAATATCGTACGTCCGCAACGTCGGATATTTCCGAGCCGAACGTAAGCTATTATTACGCCGCGCCGCGGTCATTGTTATTAATTTATTATAGATTTCGAATCGAGATTATTTGTTTTTGTTTACGCGATACGGCCGGCACGTCGTCGTCGACCGGGGAGACATTAATATAACGTGTGATTTTATGAACCATACTGTCGCGGCGGCCCGTAAGAACTGTTCGCTCTTAATAATACTATAGAGTTTCCAGAGGGGGGAGATTTCGTTTTATGTTTTTACGGACAAATGGTTAAATAAACGTTTATAAGCGCGCGTATAGGTACCCCTCTGCCTATAAATAAAACTGGAGTTTATTGTAATATAGTGTACCTAGTTGATAATAAATCGTCGGTCGGCGTAGTTATTCACACGTTTTGACGTACTTTTCTCTCCCTCTCTTTTTTCACCATCCATTCGGCTATAAAAACTGAACCGGCGCGGCGCCCGCTTTTCAAATTCATTTACACGGGCCATTATAATAATGTATTATTCCGTTCGGAACGCACGCACAATTTAAACGATCGCGTTCCGAATGAAAATAAATACATACGTTCGACTGTTAAATATTTATAAAACACTTTATGATACGACGACGGCGGCGCGAGTAACGCGCGATGGGCGATTTAATGGCGAAAATTGGGCTCGTTCAATAATAATAATTACGTACACGAGTATGCGGCAGCTCACGTCGTCGTTTTAAAAACGAATGGAAATTATACGGGTTCATGTTTTCGTCACTTTTACTTCTTTATCGTCGTTATCATAAAATATTATTCGTCAATAATTTTCCATAATTATTATTTTATTCAATAACTACCCATTATTATTGTTCGGAACGATAACTCGGAATGAACAACAATGTCACGAGATAAAAAATAAAAATATGATACACCGTTCGTTCGCGGACACTTTTCCAGGGAGAGGAATGGGTCGAGCAATCGGGAATTTTAATAACTCGATTTTTCTATAGTCGAAACGATTAATTTAATAATTTATCTTAATTTTCTACAAAATGTGTGTTATGATTAACACAATAACGACAACGATAACGATTTATGAAAATTGGGCCGACACCGTAATTTAGAAAATAAATAATGTGTATTTTTTTATACTCATATCTACGTAATTAATATTATGTTGGCTGTTTTAAATAATTAGTTTTGATAGTTCTTCCAACGTGTTTCAGTCGGCCAAGAATAATACCAAAAAGTTTTGATCTATGACGATTTGAAAATTATAAAACGAGCTACACTTCTGAGTGGACTGGACTTTAATCGAGTTCAGACAGTTCGTTGAAACCGTATTTACCGTCTACGTCGATATATCGTTTGTTGACAATATTGACATCAATCCCGAGCGAATTCCAATTCTCGATCTTCTCTCCGAGTTTTTAATTGTAAATACCACCATTGTTCGTTGCCCGATTGTAGACGTTATACAATATATAATTTATCAACGACAGCCACCTAACCGTCGATTATTATTAGAAATGTCTGGAAGAATATTGAATTTTAAAGAGCGTTTATGTTCGATATCGGGAACGTCCAATCCTCGCGATGGTGCGTAAAAACTGATCCGAACGTCATGTACTCGTTTCAAATTCGATACTTTATAGTTGGTTTACTTATTAGTTATTTTTAATTCGACTCGTACATTGTCATAATTTCGAATAAAACGTTTTGTTTTCCAATAGGGAAAAGATAATATTATGCCATTTCGTTTATTTCGCAGACGTGTAAAATGGGAAATTTTCAAAGACCCGAGATTCGACATTTTAATGCCAAACATTTTATCGTATATTTGATGGTAATTGTTGTTTGGCCACGAAACTGGGGTTAATTTTTTTTTTTTGATCTTTTCACAATTCTTGGCTCTTAAGGTGACTGCAGACGGTCCGATATTAAGGAGTATTTCATAGACAATAGTACTTACTTCGTGTTGGTGTTCATGTTAGTTCATGTTAGTGTGTGAGATGGTAAATGATCGTTACTGTGAGTGTAGTATTATCGTTGAAATATTTCTCAGAACAATAACGTTATTTTTGTACGCGGCCACGTCAACCTTTTTTCGAGTTCACACAATGGGTACCTTTTTCGTTCATGGCTCAAATTATTCTTTCGTAAATATTATTATTAATTCGTATCTACCTAAAGGGTGTCCAATACGCGACCCGTCGCGGCGGCTAAATATCTGCCACGCGTCGCGGTCGCGGGTAGGACACCAGGACTCGCGGTCCTTTCCTATTTTTGTAAATTGTTTATTTGTATAAATAGCATGACTCACTCGATTCACAACACACGACTAAATAATAATTTGTATCGTAATTTGACCGGACGATAACAATATATTCATAACGTTCTCACACAAAGGCCGGGCTTTCGGTCGGGTCGTTCTCACGCACGCACCAATGGGCACATGTCACCATCGATTTTATTAGAAAATTTCATTATTTTCAAAACGACTAAAAAGCAAGACATATAACTGTGAGACTTGTGTTGGATCGATTTGAATTCTTCGTTATGTTTTCTAGACTTTGATTGTTGTGACTTTTGATATTCAAATGTATACACAATTTAAAAAAATATTCATTTTTCATATTTTCCATACTTAATTACGTATTCAATAAATATAATATCAAAAATCTCAATAATTCAAGTCTAGAATACATAATATAAAGAATCCGAATCTTTTTTCAAACTTAAAATCGGTCCGACAGAAGCTTAGCAATTTTGTTCAGCTTTTGGGCTGTTTTACGTGTATTTTTGTACCGTCTGGCCGCCGCCGCGCCGGCGTCTGCAGCCACCTTAACAAAAAATACAAACAATAAAGGGTTTGTGATATTTTGGCAACGTGTTTTATTCGTTGTCTTTATATTAAAACAACCGGTCAGATTTGGTATCAAACAGACTTTTTTGAAACACCTAAAAAAGGTCTAAATTTGATAAAGGTCCGACCGCCCGGGCAGGTCAACGTGCACCGAACCGGGTCAAGTAAAGCAACGCACAATACGTCAATACCAACCGATCTGAACGTGCGTTACGAATTTATTTCAAACTACGACGGCCCAATCGCAATTGAATTTCACGAAAAACTTCGCTCGAAATAATACTAGTGTCTTGAAAAGCTAACATTTTTTCGAAAAAAATAAATCGCGTGTACGTTTAGGCGTTGTTTTTTATTTTTCGACGTTTGTGGCGATTTATCGCGGTTGTAATTATTATCGTACTTGATTAAAAATCTGATTTCACTATTAATTTTAAATATCGAAGTATGTGAAGGGGAAAATCGAAAATATCATAAACATTTTCGGCTTCGACATAATGAAAAAAATATATAATTACTACATTTAGTATTATTTACCATGCTCAAAACTCGTAATATACGCAGACGTGTAAATATTGATATAAGCGTCTTGTCACGCCGCCGTATCGTCGAGATTGTAAAACTTCGAGTATCTATTTTGTTATCTATCTCGGCTACGGTCTTATTAAGCTACGGCTCAATGTCGGACGACTTATATCCTCTAAATTTAAAACGATTACAATAAAATGTTACTGCTGATTTTCCTATCGTTCTCGAGCACACTTTGGCTGTAATTTTTTTCAAAACAATTTATACATGTTAAGTGTATCGATTCTTTTATTGTTTACCTCGAATAAATTAATTTTTTGCGGTGTATCCCGGGGGGGGGGGGGCCGTTTTATTTATATTGTTAGATATTAATCGACGAAATACGTTTTACACGGACTAAAAAATAAAATCCAAATCGATTTCGATTCGAAAGCTATTAATTTTTATTCAATGGGTGTATCGGTGATTTCGACCGATAAAACTTGTGACAACGATGATAAAATACACGAATCGGTATTCATTCGATCATAAAATAAAAACTAATACGAAATAATATCAGAAATTTTAAAATTATCCTCGAGAAGAGCAATATCAAAATCAAACAACTGATGCTCAATATATTATTATAATTAATTGGCCAGTCTTCAGAATAGATATACTTTTTCAAAATTAAAAAACAAATAATAGGTAACAGTAACTGCAGGTTTTTATTGAGCAGTCGTGTCTGTATTATTATACTGTTATCAGATAGTGGAATATACGTAATTATTAATCGTTCTTTCATTTGTGAAGGCAATAATTAACGACTGTTTCCGGAATACCATTTTGACTTTCATATAATATCCTCTTAAATATTATTAATCAATCGTAATTAGAAACCGTGGTTAATTTACACGATTTTTCGATAATATTTGTTTGCACTGAATAATAATTGACGATTAAATCGCGTCATTAATTTTACGGTGTCTACATACGGATTATATGAAACGTGTTTCATTTTATTATTTCATTTTTATTTTTTCAATCGACACCTTGGGCGTACGTGTTACTATGATAGGACATTATGTGTGACTTAATAACTACAATCGATCGTTTTTCAGAATATATCTGATAATTCAAACATTATCAATATGGATTCGTTAATTACGGTTATGAACAAGCTGCAAGACGTGTTTTCCACCGTGGGCACTTCGCAGAAAATCGATCTTCCCCAGATCGTCGTGGTAGGCAGTCAGAGCTCCGGGAAAAGCAGCGTCCTCGAGAGTCTGGTGGGCAAGTCGTTCTTGCCCAGGGGCACAGGCATAGTGACACGGGCACCGCTGGTCCTGCATCTCATCAACTCGAACGATAACGACTCGGAAACGAAAAATACGCAAAATTCAAAAGAATGGGCCACATTCCTCCACAAACCGAACGCGGTTTATTACGATTTCCACAAGGTACGAAAGGAAATCGAATTGAGGACGGTAGAGCTGGCGGGCAACAAGAAGAACATCACCGACGAAGCGATCGTGCTGACCGTGTACTCGAAGCTTTTGTACAATCTGAGTTTCGTCGACCTCCCCGGACTGACCAAAGTACCCGTCGGCGACCAGCCCGACGACATCGAAGAGAAAATCAGGAACGTGGTCTTGCAATTCATCAAGAACCCCAACTCGATTATATTGGCCGTGGTCACGGCGAACACGGACCCGGCGACCAGCGAGAGTCTGCACATCGCCAAATCGGTGGACCCGAACGGGGAGCGCACGCTAGCGGTTGTGACGAAAATAGACATAATGGACGCGGGCACGGACGCGGCGGAATTGCTGAGCGGCGAGGTCATCCCCGTAAAACTCGGTATAATCGGCGTCGTCAACCGTTCGCAAAAAGACATCAACGAACAAAAATCCATCAAACACTCGATGAGCGCCGAGACGCAGTACTTGCAAAAAGTGTACCCGAAGATCGCGGACCAACACGGTACGATCAATCTCGGTAAGAAACTGCAGTCGCTTCTGATACATAAAATCAAAGACACCTGTCCGGCACTGAAGAAACAACTTTTCGACATGCACACGCAGTGTTCTGGCCAGCTGAGGCTGTTGAAAGAGTTTACGAACAACTACGATCGGTCGCTACTCGATTTGCTCACGCAGACCGCGACCAGCTACAGGGCCCGCCTGGACGGGCAGTCGACCAGCATTTCGCTGACCGAACTCAACAGTGGCGCCAAAATATCGCGGCACTTTCAATTTTCGTTCAACAAGGACATCGACGAAATCGATCCGCTGTACGGGCTGTCCGATGACGCCATAATCAACGCGATCAACAACGCGTCGGGCATCAGCATGGGCGTGTTCATGCCGGCCGACGCGTTCGATCATATTGTGAAGAAACAATTGCGTCAACTGGAAGGCCCGTCGCTGAGCTGCGTCGAATTCGTCTACGAAGAACTCATGTCGAGCATTTATCATCTGGACGAGGACATTACTCACGAATTGAAAAAATATCCAAGGCTCATGGATAAAATAAACGAGGTGTTGTCCATGTTACTGGACAAGTACAAGCAGAAATCACTCAAAGCTGTATCGAAAATGATCAACTATCAAATAGCGTTCATCAACACTGTTCATCCAGATTTTATTCAGGCCGTTATGAAGTCGAAGGAATGTAAGGAGCTGTTGCTACAATCGGTTAAAAAAGAGAACAAAGGTTTTGTCGAAATTGAGCAAAAACCTCCTAATGATGATGGGTCATATCGTGCGACACCCAACACCAAGTTTGTTCAGAAATTGTCAAACGATGTCACTCCGACCATGCAACATGTTGTGGAAAAAATTACTACTTGTGCGTTTAGTACGTTCGCCGATCCTGATAAATTAATCATGAAAAGTAGGGCAAAACTACTAAGCCTTTTTATACAATGCTACTTTAAAGTGATCAAAAAAATTATTCAAGACTGCATACCCAAAACAATTATGTTTGAAATGGTAAATAGCATTAAAGACAATTTCCCAAAAGAACTAATTTCAAGAGTGTATAAAACAAATGATCTAAAAATGACTGAATTGTTACTGGAGTCTCCAGAAATCGTTGATGAAAGGTTTAAAGCTCAAAATAGATTCGATGCAGCCGATAAGGCTCTTAAACTCATGCGTGACATTGAAAAATTATGTAACTTTGGAACTGATAAATGAATTAATTTAAATGTTCGTATATATTTTGTTTTTTTTTTCTTACGTTTACATATTTTATATAAATTTAAACTCCGGTATATAATAATTTGTTGTTTTGTTTTCATTATTTTTTTTTTTCATACTGCACTTAAAACTTTTGAATACTTATAGTGTGAATATTATATAGATTTCATGTTATTTATCAATTTAAAAGTAAAACAATTATTTTACATACAAAAATTGTTCAAGACTATTATTAAGTTAGTGTAACATGAACAATTTCATTGACTTTATCCATTATATAAGTTTAAAAATGTATTAATTTTCACCTTTGAATAACTATAATTATGTTTTTTTTTAAATTATTTATGTTTTTTAATGTTTAAGACAACTTTTAAACCGGTTAACGGCAATTTTAAATAAATATTTGTATTGTCCTATTTAGTAAGATGCATTTTACAAATATCCATATCTTTACCATTCTTTTGGTATTTGTGTAATTTCATTTACATAATATTACTGTTTTGTTCATCCGTTGTCACTGTTTGTTTACTGATTTCATTTTGTACGACATTTCATACGCCATGTCCGACAATATACTCCTTAACAACGGTAAAATTATTTTATATTATTTAAATGCTTTTTAAATTATTTTCATTTTTTTGAATTTTTTATATATTAATGGACAGTATCTTTTTTATTATAAAATTCCATTCATAAATAAGAACATGACATTAAAAAAACAGAACATATTGTATAATACATAATAAATTAAGCCTAGCTAAAATAATTTTTCTGTTTGTATAAATTCTTTGAAATTACATTCATAAAATACCTATAGTACAGCGATGTGTATATATTTGATAAATTATGTATTTTAGTTTTATTTCCATTGACAACGGTTGTTCAAAGCTCTGATATTATTAGATTGATTTATAATTTATTTGTGAAATTGTATGTTAAGAAAAGGCCGTAGAATTATTTTTATAAATATGTTTATATTTATATTATTAATATGCGTTGAAATCAATCAATGTTAACATTATTTGCTATTCGTTGTTGGTTTTAAAATGGTTGACTTTCACTAAAATACCTTTTTAAAAAATAACGGTTATGTTGAAATGGTCAATGATAATTCTAATTATTAAAAATAGTTTGTGTAAAAACTGTGTTTAAGCATCTGGTGTACCGGTGCAACACCGTATGTATGGACTCTGTTTTCTCAAATTAATATATTTTTTAATGGGCACAATAAAATGAGAACATTATGTTTCTCCTGATCTTGTTGATATTCGCATTGAACTTCAGTTTATTAATTTTTTTGCCATAGCTAAAGACCGGAGGGTCAATTGTGTTGAAAAATATGTCAAAATGGTACAGAAAAAATACATAAAGTCACACGATAAAATCATACGATATAACGTATAAAATTAAATAATTTAAATAAAATTTTTAATTACTTACTAGAATAACACGATGGACGTTTTTAACAAGTTATAGAATTATCAAATATCAAATTAAAACAAAATATTGTAAAAAAAGTAATTAAAAATTAAAATATATTGTTTTTCTGAATTAAAATTTATAATCATACATATTATATTTCTATGTTTTGTTCTTGAAAATTGTATCGTCTGTTACTTAAAAAATGTTTTGTTTTAAAGTAGACTCGTACACTTGTTATCTGTGCACATTTATAGTACAATTTTAAAAATTTAGCGTTATATTTCTAAAATTAAACAAATTTGATTTCCTGCCATAACCCCAGAGTAAATTCTTATGGTTTTATATCAATCATTTTTTTCCAACTCATAAAGTCATAACGTATGTCTACTAGATTTTTTCAATGTTTACTGTTTGTGTTAACTCAATTATGCGTCTCGAGATCATTTTTCTTCATAGATTTCATCGATCTAATACCATGTCTAAATATTTATATTGACATCGATTATTATTTGGTCGGCATTTTTTTGTAAAGTTTTTCACTTTGTTTACTGAGTATGAAATCATTTGATTTATTATTATTACTTATGACAATTTACTAACATTCCATTCATAAAGTTTCTAATGTTATTAATAAATTATAAGTAAAACATGGACTATTGTTTGTTATTATTTTTTTTCTGTTACTAATTTGAATTTCATATTATAGTTTTAATTATTTAGAAGAAAAAAAATTGTATTTTCTATATTTTAATATTACCTAATTAATTGCTCGTTCGATATTTGTACAGTAGACGCCGCTTATAAGACTCGCGGATATAAGGTTCAGTCGCTTATTAGACTCAAAATCTTCTGGAACGGTCCGGACGAATCCAAATACATTTTAAAAAAAATCGGTTATAAGACTCAACACTTCGGTTATAAGACTTAAATTTCGTAAAATAAATGGTAGAAAATAAACTTTTTTGGTTATAATTTAGAAATGAATTGGTATTGAAAAATTAAATAATATTCGTGTTGATTATTTCTAGTTTCTGTTGGTACCTTATAACGTATAATAATGTTTATCGCAGATAAAAGTTCACATTTATCGCAACGATTATCGAAATAAAGAGGTTCTGGAGGCTTTAGACGTGTTAAGGAGAGCTGTCCATCACCGTGGTAATAATTTTAATATACAATACGAATACGAACAGTATACTTTCGGAATATTAGAACAAAATAGAAAACAAACTAAAATTACAAATTTTTTTCAAAAATAATTTTTCATAATATATAATTTTTATATGTAATATTCACCTATTATAATTTTAGTTTTTTTTATCGGGATTATTAAATTTATTTTTTATAATTATAATTTAATAATATAATTTATGTAATATGTAATATGTGTTAATATATTAAAATCAAAGCAAAAATATATTATGTAGTAAAATAAAATTTATAAATACGTAAATAATTTTTTTTTTCCACTTCGCCTGTAAGATTCATTCGGTTATAAGACTCACTTTGTGCTGGTCCCAAAGTGAGTCTTATAAGCGGCGTCTACTGTATATTAATTTGATAATGTAGGAAAACGGGACAGAGAAGGAGAATATGGTATTTTATTTTCGGTGGGAAACGATGTTGCTCTTAGAACCTGTTTCTTATTACGAATACTTACAATATTATACATTTATGCTAATACCTAATAATTGAGTTTTTTTTTTTTTAATATGTAAATTTAGTATAATGGTATAATGTTAAAATCATGTGACTCATAATTTTAAGTGCACTCACACATATTATGTATATTACTCATACAAGTTTAAAAAAAAAAAATTCAAAATTTCTTTTAAACGAAACAAAATTAGAAACGTTTTTTAGTTTGAATACACTTGATTACGTATTAAAAAAAAAACTTATCCATTAGGCATAATGCATATTTTAAAATTTTTAAACAAAGTAACTACGTTGTTTCTAAAATTCTAAGTATTTTTTTTTCCAGTATCGATACTGTCATAATAATAATATGTCGTTATAAAAATCTTATGTTATTTAATGAAAAAATAATAGAGAAAAAAAAACTACTTTTAGTGAGCTGTGCACCTTCAGTGGGTTGCCAAAGGACATTGAAAATGTGACCCGATTGCCTCCGTAGAGGGGCGACACTCTTCGAAGAAACGGAGAAGAAAACAAAAACCCTTTGCCGATAATTTCGACAAAAAAAAAAACAAACCGAAACAAAAGAAAAAAATAATTATTCCCGGAGCGTTGTAATTATTGTTCTCTCAAAAATTATTCTCCCGTGCTCGTCATCGTACTTATTACTTGTGTGACGATCATATCGATCAGTAAACAATTAAAATAACGTTTGCGAATTCGTCTCGGTCCACAGTACGAGTAACATTGTTTTTTTTTTTTTTTTTTTCCATACGACTACATGGTTATGCATATCATTATCATATATATTTATATATATATTATGTGTATGCTTGGTTTAAATGTTCGATTTATAAGCAATAAGCCAATAACGTCATTGCAAGCGTTTATTGCTATTATAATACGAGGTACGGCGCGATGCGTAGAAAACATTACGTTTTTTGCGACTAGCGAGCGCTGCTGTCGCTTTCCGGTACGCGACGATAACCGGTTGGTGTATGGTCAATTCGTTGTGGTCGTCTCTGTGGTTCTGTCTGTCTGTTCGCTGTTCAGTATTCAAACCGATAACTCTAATCGGACGCTTCCAGTGTGAAAATCGGGCCAAAGTTATTCGTACAAAGCCAACAGACAACGTATTTTGTCGTGACAACATCACAATATTATTGTACGGCGAAAATCTGATATCGGCCCGTCTCGCGCGTGAGTATTTGATTTTTTTTTCCTCGGTTTTATTTTCTACCAAACATTATATTATTACGCGTACCGCGAGTAGTGTTTAGACATTTTGCTCTCGGCAAAAAAACTGTTCAGACTTGTCCTACTAACCCTCATTAATCACTAGCCTTTTTGCGTCGCGGAATCGTATCGATAACAATAATCGTCGTCGTCCTCGAAATCTCGTTCGTTACGTTTTTTTTAATTCGTATTTTCACTGATTTTCACCATCGGAACTTCTCAAAAATCGAAGATCGTTGTTGGACTAGGTATAATCGGTGGCGTAAGACTTGTATTTTGATGGTCTATAAAATATTCAGACAATTTCCGAACGACCGCCACTACGTTGCACACTAAAATCATCAATTTATTATTATTAGCTCTTTTAGATATGCTACTTTTAAAAACGGTCGTAAACATTGTACGTGTTGGATCAACTGAAAAATCGAATCGTTTGTGTTTATTCCGATGCAGTTTTCATCTCGACTGTAAGAACTAGTCTCGACCGCAGCCGAAAGTCATTATTAGGGCTCGGACCTAAAAAACATTTAAAAACGACTTGAAAAAGTATGAATAAATGATCTGAAAATAATGGAAAATGACTGAAAAAAATGGCCCAACAATTATTGTCAAATAATGTAATGAAATAACCCGAGTAACATAAAAAATGTAGAAAAAAAGTGACTTATTTATTTTCATTGACATTCTTTCATTGTTTACAATAATATGACATTAAAATATTAATATAAATTATATATTATATACTATATTATGCCATAGGTTCTTAACCTTTTCTGGGCCATGGACCCCTTTGAAGTATAAAATATAATCACGGACCCTGCCCTTAAAAAAATAAAAAATAAACATAATTTTATTTTAATTACTTTTTAATGATAATACTGTATCATGAGTTAATTTCGAACAAACTTAGTTTTTGATTATTTAAAAACACACAGCCACCGAGCGACCTAAGGGGTCCACGGGCCCCTGGTCAAGAACCTATGCTATAAACTATATAGGTAAATATATCATCGTGTTTCAAACATCATTGGTTTTATTGATTTTAGTATACATAGTTATTTTCGTAACACTGACAACAATAACCTACGTTTAAAAGTTAAAATAAGATTATAATATCTTTTATTTTTATAACATTTTCACGTTCAATGAAAAATAAACATTGAAAACCGTTTGTATTAGAAAACTTTGCCGTGTCGAAGTAAAAAATGACGTAAATTATCAGAAAAATTATTTTAAATGTATAGGAACGTAATGAAACGATGTTAGAAATAAAGCCGAAAAATGCAACAAAAAAAATGCAAGATAAAAATTATAGATAATTTCATTAGACCATCTAAATCAGATTTTACCTCGATAGATTAATGCCTACATCAAGTGAGAAAAAAGAAATGCAAAATGCATCGACTTCCGAGCCCTAGTCATTATCAGAAGGGCAAAATGTAAGATAGCGCAAGTGATAAAACAAAAATACAGATTTGATTGATCTATTATTATATGCAGGAATCGGAACTTGATGCACTAAAAAACAATGAAATATGTGCATACGTATGAACTAAACAAACTCAAATATGCAGTATAATATGCATTTATTATTTTGTAAAAAAGATATATTTTAAAGCATAATTGTAAATATTTAATTATGATTATGATTTATTAAGTGGTATATTAGCAGAGACCATATAGCTTTGCATAAATCCCGGTTGAACTTCGATTTTTTAGACGATAAATCATTGGTTAATAGTGGTTGGTACTTGGTCTCTTTTTGATCTTCTTTACGTTTAACAGAACGCAAATGTTTTTCTGTTTTCAAGTGCTGTATTACACTGGATCTTCTTTCAGAATCGACTTTCGTATCGCAATATTTGCAAAATACTACCCTTTGGTGTCAATACTAAAAACATTTTTATACCGAACTCAGACACGAAAGTACGTATTTAAACGACTACTTAAATTTTTTTTATAATACATAAAATGCATTTATTAAAATTAAAATGCAAAATCATATAAATTTAGTGAAATATGCAAAAATATGCAACATAAATTTTTGTATTTCAATTGTATGGTCCATGAAACCGATTTGTATCAAATCAGATTTGAAACACGCCCGAGCCCTGATTATTATTATTATATCTTTGTGACTTTGTTACCATTTATATAAGCCGATATTTTGTCATATGCATAAACAAATAGGTAAGTAAAACAAATTGTCAATAGAAAATCATCGACAGAGGGGACGTGCCCCTACGCCGAATCCGCCCTTGCGCGTAGGCCACTTGCGTTTGTTTTCGGTCATTTTGTTTATTTTAAAGCTCGCCGCCGCGCCGTGTCGTGTTCGGTTCCGGAGTACGAAAATCGAACGCGCGCGTCCGTACGTGCGCCGCAAGACAAAGCGCCAGCGAAACGCCGATGAAAATAAGCCGACGTTTAAGTCGTTTCGGTACGGCGGCGCGGCGGCGGGGGGATCGGAAGCGCCACACCGCCGCCGCGCGGCACATGTAGATAATAATAATCGCGTCTCGCGCCGAACGTTTTTATTTTATCCGGCCACGGGGCTCCGCGTCGCGCATATTAAAATCGACGACGCAGACGACGAGGTCGTACTCGCGAAAACGTCGCGAGATTATCGAGTTGGCGAATTCTACGACGGAAACGAGAAGAAGAAGAAGAAGAAGAAAAAAAAAACAACAAAAAAAATGTTACGCCGCACGTCATATTTTCTTATCGCGCGCATATTTTTTTTCTTCTTCGTCGTCGTTCTAGTGATAATAATTATTATTATTCGAAAACGTTATGGTTATCGTTATTATCATTAATTATTATTATTATTGACCAGTTGATTACATATTTTTTTCTTATCGTTTCCGCGACGACGAAATAGTAGTACGTGTACGCGTTTCTCGTATCGTACGGTTTCGAATTTTCCTTCGTCGGAGCAGGACGAAGAGACACGGTAGGGGGGAACAAACGGTTGCCGATGGTAATTATTGTTGTCCACGACCAGCCGCCGTGAAACAAAACCGATAACGAAATTATGCGTTTGCACTACGGTTCACGACGATACGTAATCGTTTACGAATTATTATTCTTCTACGGTGACGTCATCGTAATTTTACTTAGAATTAAATTTAAAAAAAAAAAAAAAACCAAACAAATAACGTTTGAGTTTCTCAAATCCGTCTCGACTGAAATTAAAATAGTCACGTACGACGCGCGACGTACGTATTTACGGCTCTCGGTTTCAAAAGAATTATTCGTATCATGACTTTCGAGCCGCGCGTATTCCTAAAACCGTTTCGCGTCGTTCCGTGTTTATCGCGGAATTCTCTAAAACGATAGATTATCGTTATCGAATTATCTCGGGAAGTATAAGTAATTCTCTCTCGTGCCCGTAGATTTGCGAACAATTCGCGATAGATCCAAAGAAAAAAAAAAACGAAATAGTTTTGTTTCGTGAAAAATATTAAGAAGAAAAACGACGACCGTCGAAACAAGGCGAACAACTAAGGTGAAAATGAGGCTCCTCCGGTGGTCGGTTTAGTTTTTTTTCTTTATTTCTTACAATTACACACATAATATATTATATAAAAATAGAGATAGAGAAATATACGTCTTCTACTCCCTTAGGCCCAAGCTTGTGTTAGAGTTGAGAGTCGTATTATATAGTATACACGACCTAAAATAAAATAATAATAATAATAATAAAATAAAATAATATTATTGTGATGATATCGAGTTACTGATGAATGATGATTAGGGAACGGATTTATATGTAATAAAAATACAAAAATATGTACATATTATATATGGAAGTATAATCAAAATTATTAAATTATCAAAATGATTTGTTTGCATTGAATTATTACAATTTCTTTTAAATTATCGAATGTTAAATGTTAAGTGTTTTCGACTGCGCGTCTTGAAAGTTTTTTTTCTTTTGAAAAAAACCTACCAGTTCGAAACGTATGAATTATAATAATATAATAGTTCGCGTTCGTAATGAGCAAATCGTACGTTTGTCGTTTACGTAATTTATTACAATAACAACGTTATTATGACAACATTTGAATGCAAAACAATAACAAATAAAATAAATATTAATAATAATAACGAACGTTTTAAACGAGTACGCGCGCCGCCGACTTGTGTAAAAATCACAACGCGGACAATCCATTTCAACATTTTTATGACTCGATTGAACGTGTAAAAAAAGTCTTTGAATCCTCGTATCGCCTGCACCTTCGTCCCCCCCGTCCCCCCCGTCCCCCCCGTCCCCCGTGAGGATACCGCAACGATTCGTCAACGGTTTGACTGACGTTGTGCCGGACCGAACGGAATAACGGCTGCAGATGTGACCGGCCATTTGTCCGAAGTCGCGTTGATGTAGGACCGACCGGATTCGAGCGAGGCGTTTTAATTAATTCATACGAAAGCTTCTGGGGGTAATGACGGATGAAAAAACTAAAAAAACACAAAAACACAAAAAATATACAATATTATAATTCGCACAAACGCACACGACAACGACGTCGTCGTGTGTAACGGATATAATATTATGACGTGTTTCTGTGAATTAAAACGGCGCGGCGGCGGTTCTCCCCCCCCCACCGTCTGATCGGCGAAAATTCAACACCGCGTCGTCGTCAAAAACACAACAAGTGCGGCGATCGCGCGACGCGTGGAAATTCGGTCGGGTTTCAAAAACTGTAGATTTCGGGAGAGGAACGTGTTTACGGCTCTCGTCGCGTTCGTCGGATACAGAGAACGAAGAGAGAAAAAAAAAAATGGAAAAACGCACACATCGTGTGAAATCAGAGTACGTTCTTCGCTCCTCTCGAAAATACAAAACACGAACCAAGCGATTGTGGCTGGACGTACATGGCAGACAGAAAAGAGTAAAAGAGTAAAATAACACATGTAGGCACGCTCGTATTTAACATTGACGTCTGTGTATTTTGTTATTATATTAGTTCGCTTTTTTAAACGAAACACGTAGTATATAATATTATATATGTACTTGGAAATAAACGCTTACATTTAGAAATACGCGAACGCGCGCAGTCGAGGTGGTCGTGTACGCAGTGAAAATCGAGCGATTCGCAAGGTATAATGAAAATAATAATTATTATTATTTAATAATAAACACGACCAAGAACGTGCCCCGTATCTGCCTACTGCAGAATGTCGTCGCACGACGACGCCGCGCCGCGCCGCCGTTACGGTTGGAATAATATTTATGTGCGATTTATTAGTCGCCTATTATTATCAGTGCGTAAGAATGGCCTGCTTCATTTTGTGTTGTAGAGAGGGAGAGAGAGAAAACGTCCTTTTCAACTGAAAAATATGACGTGTTTTTTTCCGAACGGAGCGAATGCAATTCGATAATAATTTTAGTTTGAAAACGTTAATGACAAAAATGAATATTATATTGTTTGTTGTTTTAGGACTGGACACTGCAGATAAAATACGTCCAACTACGAGACGCCGGTCTATACGAGTGTCAGATATCGTCACATCCGCCGAAAAGCATTTTTATCAATCTCAAAGTCGTCGGTGAGTATATGCCTCGTGCCGTGTATGTACGTACGTACGTTACATCGTAGTTGTGTTGCGTCGTCGTAGCGGGGAACGAGAGAAAATTATAGATTTAAAATTTAAAAACACGCTTACGGCGCGGCGTTTTGATAATAATTTATTTACGGAAATTAGTTTTTACTATTATTATTAATAATGCTACGATATAATGGACAATAAAAAAAAAAAAAAAAAAAAATTAAATTAAAAATATGATAAATTATAGGAGGCGAACGAGGCGAAAAAAATACCTTTTTTTTTTCTTTTTTTTTTACTCGTTTTGTTTTTGTGCGCCAGGAAAAAAAAGATTAATATTTCTCAACTTAAATTACGTGTTTTTCAATAATAAAGTGTAAAAATGTTTTTTCATCGTCGCGTTCGAACGAATCTAAAGTCGCACATATTATAAAACTCTTATAAAATAGCACATTTTATTTTAACACCGCAATCCGATGTCGGTCTTTTAACACTTCTCGGTTATTGTAATATCACATGCTCGACGACGCGCGACCGTTCGCCTGTGGCCCACGCCACGTGTTTTCGTCGACGATGATTTTTAATCCTTAATGGTAATTTTCATTTTATCGTCCTGATGTATGACAATCGTACGGCTCTACGGGTATTGGGTACTCGGGTATGGACGAATTTGTAGCACTCAAGGAACGCTTAGATTTTTGGGGCCGCGTGGACCGTTGGCGGAACACGCGCTCTCGTTATTTTCCAAGTGCGACTTGTACGAGAGAAAAAAAAAAAAAACTGTAAAATCCAAACAAGACCGATCTTTACGCTCATCATATTACATTGGTCATACGCTTTCGACCATAATTCATTGACATTCGAATCGATAACGTAAATATGTAATTAAAAAAAAAAAAAAATCATTATTAACGCGCAGACAAAAACGATTCGCACGAAATTCGACATTTTTATCGACTCGATATGAAAATTCAGATACGAATAATAATAATGAATGTTTATTTTAGCAGTTTTTTAGATGATATGTACATACTTAATATTTATTATTACACTGCAACGTCTATCACTGAGGATGTTTCCTTGTATTGATAGACGTAAGTCTCTAAAAGAATATAATTAAAATGATAAGATAGATAATAATGAATTAATTAAAATAAATGAATAAATAATAATAACCAGGTACTTTGCTGTTACTTATCTGTATATTATAAATAACAATCGCGAGTTTTTACATAGATTTTGAATATAACATAAATGAATAAAAAGAGTAAAATAAAAATAATATAATATTATTAATGTTATGTGATTTGTGTATTGACCTAAGGATTTACTTAATTTGTCAATAACCATTTCTAAATTAATAATTTAAAGGTATCAAAGTTAGGATAGTTTTTTATAATCGAATAATACGCGTATTCGTCTATACTTACGTATACTTCGTTTCTCGACTTTGTTTCCACCGTGACGCCCCGCCCCGAATTCGATTCGAAGAATTACCGACACGCGGGATCTTATACGTTTTCATTGGTACACATCAATATCAAATAGTATAGGTTTTTGTTTTTTATTTTCGAAATCGTCATTTCCGTTTTATGCCATTGTAATATCCGCATTCAAGTTTACTACTCAATTTAGTATAATATAATATGTTTATATCTAAATTTTTTTTTTTTTTTACCGGTTGTTCTCATAAGAAAATTTGTGACGCCTAATGCCCCGCCAACGGCGTCTCCCCTCTAAATATTTTGAAGGTGTCTTCCCTCGAAAATTTTATACGATGGAAATTTCCCCCGGGAACTATAATAATATAGGCCAGTGTCTGTGATTCGTAGCGAGTGTTACGAATACGTTTACAAAAAAAAAAAAAAAAAAACTTGACGCGAATAAAGGACGTAATAATCGACGGATCCTCGTGCAAACTCTACGTGCGTTCGCAAGTGTAACGAATATAAATTCAATCGAATTTCATTTCCAGGGGCAACTCGAACGAGTCGTTTATTCGACAGTGGAAATGTTAAAATATTACGAAAGACAGTGTATGTCGTGAGAAATCGTTTTTTTATCGACGTCGTATTAGAATAATGCCATATTCTCGAGCGCAATACGATCGGGTACTATTTTATCAATGATAACTCGTGCCAAATAACGTTTCGAATATTATTTGAAACGTCGTTTTGATAACGCGTCTGAGACAAAAAGCTTGGCAGACGAGTGCGCGCCCCGACGACGACGACGACGACGACGGTCGCGTGTTGTATCCTAATACAGTCTCGGGGATGTACGGCGAAACAGTATCTTTTACGGCGGAGGGCGGTGGGGAAAAGTTACTTATCTCTTCTTTGAATAAAAAACAATAAATTTCTTATAAACTTTGAACAACGTCAAAATACTCCACCGATATAGTCGACATAAATCTCGAGAAGAAAAACAAAACAAAAACAAATGAACGTATCATATTTTTATATTGTCGTTTATACGATTTTTGCATTCGCCGCGATAAACACAATAATTATAAACGGTTTTATAAAACACACGCATACGGTTTATTCCGCCGACGCTGTTGCAAAACTTTGCGAAACTTAGCGCCCTACAGTGTTTCCAATTGGAAATAATCAAATAAAGATGGAAAAGAAAAAAAAAAAACGAAAGTCTATTATTAATTCTCGGCTCTTGCCGTACATTCCGTCGACGACGACGTCTCGATATTTGCCACGACGACGACGTATGAAATCGATAAATCGTTATCTATCGAGTGCGGGTTAGAGAAATATACGATTAAAAACATTCGGTACCTGTACAGTTGCGAGTTCACGACGTACTTTTGATCTGAATATAAAGTGCCCGAATTTCACGTATTTCCATACGAACGGTTCGCGATTTTATTTTATTACATCGTGTATAAATAGTGTGGATAAAAATCAAAGAAAAACTAAACCTTTATTTTCATATCACCAAAAGCAGTCGAACGAAAACGAGAGCAAATCTAACGTTGAAAGTGTTTCGTCTCGAAACAAGAGCAAAACCGGACGAATGTCGAAGCGGGCCGGTCCGCATAAACCGATTATGTCGTCATTGTTTGTCAGAATTTCGAAATTACACAACGATATCGTCTGATATCATAATATAACCTAACCCGTATGAGAATTGAAATTGCAATTTTTTGGAAAATAAAATTGGTCAGTTTGCAGATTTTTTAGGTCCGCGTCCGTCGTGTGTTTACGTTTTAAATTTGATATTATTACTCTAATAATAGGAATGTCAAAAGTCGTCTGCTGTTCGTTTTCTTGAAAACGTGGCCTCGCCATTTATATTTTGATATCGTCAAATTCGGTCCGACGGTAAAATCATAAATTAAAACGCCGTTTCGAAGACATCGCCCTCGATGGCAAAAAAAGGAATCGGTTTAAAGTAATCAACAGCCTGGGCCAGTGGTAACCAGGTTACATGGTAATAACGAATTTCACCGGTTTTTATTAAAAACGCTAGATAGCGAAGATTTACGGTTACCGGGATCAAATACGACGTCGAATCTCGCCAAGACGCCTCATCTTGTCTAGGAAATGAAAAAAATCACGAGGAGAAACGAAACGCGACCTGTCAAAAAAACCACTCTCCTCCTTTCGTACGCGGCGTCACGACGACGACGACGACGACGACGACGACGTACACCTTTATCGAAACGTATGAAAACACCGGTCGTTGTTATTCCCTTTGTTTTCGTTTTATTTATTTATTTGTTTACGTTTTATTTTCTCATAACGCGCAAAAATACTAAATAATGTAATGATGACCTACATCATTACACCGAGTGTGTCCGGGAGAGTAACCGGGGCGCGTTCCTCGCCGCGCCGTTGTACGGTCTGTTTTATTCATTACGAGTCGTGACGATTTATATACGGAATCCTCTTTGCTTCCGTTTCGATACGCCCTCGGCGTATAAACGTACGTCGCGTGCGCGCCGAAACGATTCGAAATCGCGCGACACGATATCGTGTACGGGGGCGTGCTCGCGGGAATTTCAATTGGGCGAGGTGTGGGGAGGGGTTGAAAAATTTGTTTCGTATTGATCCGACCGGGTGGCTTTGTTTTCTAAACATAATATGAATATTGAATATAAACATTGATAAACATGATAACGGTCCTCGTCGTCTCCTCTGATATATACTCGTATATAAACGTGACGTTTTACAAAACTAAAACGGAATGATTGTGTTCGTAGTTTTTTTTTTTTTTTTGTTTCATAATGTAGAAGATGTATTTTGAAACGAATGAATATTTCGTTTCATCATAATACGCATTGTGTCGTACAATATAAACGAAGTCGTCACAAAGAACGAAATCTAGTTTTCGAGGTTTTTCGCCGAGTGTTATTATTGTTTCGTCGACTGCGAGTTCATAATGTAATAGATTTCACGTGTGTTTTTCGAAGGTTATTCTCATACGGCCGTAAACTACGTATTTCGAGACGTTCCGATTGAATACCAATGAAACGCGGCGCGAGTTGATTTCGACAATCGTCTCGCACGCGACGCGTTTCAAAACACGAGATTATCCTCCTCGGCAGCAGACGGCGCGTGGGAAGTGACGGCCAGGTACTCTGGTACGCGAATAAACTATACGCGACGACGCTATAGTGCAGATGACGCCTGAACGTTTTATCGAAACTCCCGAAAACGACGACGACGTAACATTGAGTTGAAATTTGCTTTGACGATTAATTTTTAAATACATAATTTAATCAAAACGCGGTTACATCGGTACGACACTGAATCGGCAGACTTCTGAACACGATGTCATCAAAAAATGACGTACACGAGACGAACAAAAATATAAGTTTGCAGTGTAAACGTTTATATATCTCGAAAAAAAAAAAAAAAAAAAAAATGACAGCACCAACAAAAAATACGCCTTCGATCTATTCAAACCAATTTTGTAATATCAAATAATTTATATTTAATTTAAATGCCCCACGTACCCCCCCCCCCCTTACGTGGGCCTATGCGACGTTCTAAGCTCGGTTTTAAATCGAATCTCCACGTCGTCGTCGCGACGACGTTTAAGCACTGTAACCGAACGAGATCAATGGCGCGGACGCGACGCGATTAAAACAATATAAATAATTTACGAGTTGTCGACTGTGCCGGGCCGGAGGGCGAGCGTAAACATTTTATTCCGGCGAAGGGGTTATCGGTCGACGACGACGACGACGACGACGGCGGGCGGTATCGATTCCAAGACGTACTCGCGCGGGACGCGTTGTGATTTATTGATGATCCGCGCGCGCGCCGCCGTACGATTTCAAAATTAAAAAAGTTTCCGGAGCGCTTTGCCCCGCCGCACACGTCCGCGGCGAATTCAAATTTTACCCGAATTTGGGCATCTCGTCATGAACGGTCGAAAATCGTAGACAATATCGTTATCGTCTCGGTAAGGTTTATTCGCGCGCGAATTTTCTAAACGTAAAAATAATCGGACGTTCTCGTCGCGACGGTTTTACCTACCGAAACGCGGCGGCGCGGCGCGGCGTCGTCCTCCCCTTCGATCTGACGAAACAACGGAGACGAGAGTTCCCTCCTACCGCCGGTCATCGTCACGGCGACGACGGACGGACTAGGGTGCTCTCGACTGCTTAAGACGCCGTATAAAACAACCATACAGACGTGATAAAACACGTCACTCCTACCATTTGATGGGTTGGAAAGAGAGAGAAGAAAAAGAATGGAAAATATAATAAAACGTATCACTCGTGTAGTCTCATATTATATTATATTAAGTGACAACGACGAGAGTGTGTCTTATACGTACTTACGACTCAAAGAAAGTGGACGAGTTGGCCGAGCAAGAACAATGTGTGCACGCGTGTACTTAAAACCGTATGGAAAAAAGAGTAACTCGAATACAAAAAAAAACAAAAAAAAAACGGTAAATATAATATTATTTTTTCGTACAATACGATTTCTTAAACAATACGCAACGAAATAACGTACAAATTTAATAATAAATAGTACACTATGAAGGCCGTTCTGGCTCAAACAATAATAGATAATTTCATAAGATAATACGGTCACGTTCAATTATCAGAAGTACCCGAAAACGTATTCGTAAAATTTACTTTATTTAAATTTTTCGACGTGTGCAACACAAACGATAATATAATATGTTTGAGTATTTATTTTGATTTGGCCAAATTAATGTAACGATAAATCATAAAATGTAATGATGAAAACAATTTTTCTTCTCTTTTCTTCACAATTTACAATATTTTACAATTTGTATTATAATAGTATTGGTATATAATACGTATATTATACTCGTCTACAGGTAGAAAAATAATAAAAAAATATTACAATTATTATAAACGGCGCGGCGTTTTAAGAACGGAGAAAAAATATTATTCTAAATGTGTTATTATTTATTTATATGATGCAGTCGAACAATAATCAACGCAGTTAAAGTGTATTTTAATTAAAAACGATCTGCTAGCAATTAATTATTTAAACGTCATTTATTTTTTTCCCAAAACGTCTGAAGTATTTTTTACCATATTCATAATTAATGCGAGTGCAATTAATATTTATTTTTATTTTTTTTTCGGTTTCATATTGTTACTATTACCTGCCCCCCCCCCCCCGCTCACTCGTTTAACCCCCAAAAACAAGTTGTTGCTTATTGATTACCACGTTTTGCCGCCGAAACAAATAGAGTCATTGAGTCGAATGAAAAAATTCGCTACGGTACGCGTTGTGACCGCCCAACAACAACAATAACGAACAAAACGCCAGAGAGGTGACCAGATTCGAACCAGATCGAAACGGAAAATACCGATCGGAGAAAGGTTTTCACCCCGACCTCGCCGCTACCAGCACAATGTCGTTAGGTAATAAGTGACGCGACGACGATGAAAAAAAAAAAAAACCAAATTCCTTTGTTGAACTTTGAACGCGCGACGCCCGCACGTGTATCGTTTCATTTCAGAGACGGATAAACTGATTCTCGCGATTTCCATCTCCCGCGTGATATCGCATCGTTTTTTTAAAACTCAACGAATATAACGATATTATAAGTGTTAAACAATAACGAACGTTTTATGTTCGTCCAAACGCCTAGCAAACATAATATTATAAGTGGCGATTGACTGTTACGTTTGATTTTATTCATTGAAACCGTGTGTTTTTAGGTTTGAAATAAAATGTTCCCGCGCCCGAGTTGAATAGCATTGTGATTAGCGGTGTAATAAACTTGGAAATAAATAGAACGTTTGTTGTTGTTGTTGTTTAGACACACAAAGTAAATTAATTAACAACTCGGCGATTGTTTTTAATTACTAATTAAAAACAAAAGAACGTACTAGGAATTAATTATTACGTTTAATGTTGACATCGCGAAATTATACACCGCGACGTTGTATGGAATTTATTTAAGAAGTCGTATTTGAAAAAAAAAAAAAAAATGTCGACAATGTTATGTACTTAAAATTAGAACACACGCAGTTTTCGGAAACAAACCGTATTTAACAAAAAAAAAAGGTATTTCTATTTATCCGAGAGACAAAAGGAAAAAAAATCGATTAGCACGTCGTCGAGTCGTCACGACTAAATATTTAAAACTTTCGGCCGGTTATGTTGATCCGGCCCTGTTCCTTTTGTATATAAATTGGTTGTCATTTCTTTCGACTCCCTGCACCAGGAGAAAAAAAATGAAAAAAAAAAAACACGAATCCTCAAGAATCGTTAAAAAATAAAATAAACACCCACTCGTATTCATCGTGACGCGACATTATTTTGCTTTGAATTTCGTTGAAAACTAATTTTTAAGAAGACGATGAAAACGTTCTCGTACCTTTCAAAAATTTCGAAAAATGACGTAGAACTATTCATTCTTTGCTTATTGTTCCCAGAAAAAGAAATAATTCTGAGAATAACCCCTTTTGAAAAGAGTTGCCGAACAATACCGTTACCTTAGGGCTGAAACGGTCCGCCACATATTCCGTCCGAAAATACCATAATATACTTGTTAGCATAAAAAACAATATGCAGTTAGATGGATGATTTTTTTTTTTTTGTACGCCGTTTTGAAAATTTTGTAATTTTCAAACTTTTTTTTATCGTGAAAAAAATGCAAAATTAAAAAAAGTGCTCCGACCGATGCACAGTAGAAGTGTTAAGCTTTCCAAAACTGTTTTCAAAATTTCTCTAAGATTATTACCAGTACCGTTTTTTTTGGAAGTCGTAAAGGTCTTTTTGATGAAAAATTGACGTGGCTTCAATGCCCTTAAAATAAAATCTATATGATTATAGCGCAATCGAATAAATAACATTGTTGTTGTAATCAAATTTCCCATCGAAGTAGTGTCTTCCATCACGCCATCGTGAAAAATCGGCTAAACTTATTTTTACTTATTGTAAAATAAGAAAAATTATAGATCGTATACATTACGGTATTATGTGTTTTGATAAAAAATGAAAAAAAAAACAAAATATCTCTAAATACTTGTAGTTTTTACATTCGACCAAGATGAAAATCGAATAGAATCAAATCGATCGCGTCCGCTAAAACCGCTATGCGCGTGAGTCGAAGCAAACGCGGCGTTTAAAATATCTCCCGGGGGTGGGGGGGTGGGGGAATGGAAGAGAGGAGAATATTTTCGTGTCGTATATGCAATGTATTATTTTAAAAAATGTATTAATAATTATTATTATAAAACGAAAAACGGGCAAACTCGTTTCGAAATTCCATACGGTCCCGTAACAACTGTCCACCACTGCACTACTGCAGTGTGTTCGCATAACGGTGTTTTGTACTTTTACGATTGAGTATTTTATCGACGCGAGAGATAGATAGAGAGAGAGAGAGCGGTTACTTGTTTATAATAATAATAATAATAATAACGTACAGTAACTACAACCTCTTCCGAACGTTCCGCGCGGCTGCGGGCGTCCAAACGACGAAACCACATGGCGATTTATCATCGAAATTATAAATTCCCGTTTTGGTTCCGAGGGCGACTGCGAACCCTTTACGCTTTCCCGGGATCCTCGTCCCTGCCTCCCCCCCGTCGCCGTCGCCGTACACGCGCGTGTTCGGAATGCATAATCCTTCCGGTTTAACGCGCGCGCGGAGTGCGTTTCGGTCAGCAGGACAACGTTCACTCGCAGCAGTTGCAACGGACGCCATCATCATCGTACGTATATAGACACTAGGTACCATCGGCAGATGTGCGCTTGTGTTTTTTCTTTCCAAATCTTCTATCTATATTATCTAAACGTCTAAACGTTCATATTCAATTATTATTTATTTAAATTAATGTGACTAATTCAATCCAAATTCAAGCCAAGAGTCACTAATGGGTGGCTGCTTAAATCACAACTTCCTGTCAAAATTACTCCCATCACATCATCTTATTGTGCACTACTGTACGGATTGTTTATATCTAATACAAATATAAAAAAAATAAAAAAATAAATGTGATAACACGACCCGGGGTCGAATACTTTATACAACGGAATCGATGCAGGTGCGCGTCTTAGTTGTCGGGTCTTCCGGATATGTGTTCGTGACGAACGTCCTTGGAAATCCGACGGGATCGCGGCGAAATCGAAAGACAATACCGTCGATCGTAATATTGCCGTCGGCGGCGAGTCGATCGGAATCCGAATCCGGCGCTATCTCTTTCACTCCTCTGCCAGCTCTATAGAAACGTGAAATAATCGAATCGCTTATTGCAGTAACGCCATAAGTGACAGAAATTTAAACTTTCGAGAAATTATTAATGAAAAAAACTTCTCATTTTCCTAGAATTTTTCATACCTCGATTATCCGTGTTCGCGATTAACCGTGCTCACTCTTCCGAAAATTTAAAAATAAGTATGGACTGTAGATATACGTATATATACGTATGTAGCTGTTATAATCGAACATTTTGACTGTTCGTGACTTATTCAAACAAAAAAAATGAAATTTTCAAGTTCATGTCTTGTGCAGAATTATCAGCTAAGAAGAGAAAAATACTATGAAAAAGTCATCATTATCTGACACGGAATCTGTTCTTTTTCAATGGTTTATACAGAAGCGCATTGAAGGCATTCCGATTTCTGGGCCAATGGTTTGTGAAAAAGCAAAATGGTTTCGTGAAAATTTGAAAATTGAGGAAACATTTAATGCTTCACAAGGCTGGTTATTTAGTATGTAAATTTCATTATTATAAAAAGTCTCGATTAACCGTGGTTTTCATTTATCCGTGTGACCACCTCCCCACCATTACCCCGGATAATCGAGGTTCCACTGTACTCGTATACTCGACAAAAAGTCGATTTACAATTTCTGTCACTTATGGCGTTTCTGCAATAGGCGATTCAATTTCGTTCGCGTTTCTTCTGTTCGCGTGAACGACAATCGTTTCAAAATCGTCCGAATAACGTTTTCCGGTCGTTTTCACTCGGATTTCCGGTTTGATTTGACGGACATTACTAGGGCCCGTAGGAATTGCATATTGTTCCGTTTCGATTTATAGCACACCAAGCTAGAAAATCGGAACTCGGAAAATCGAGTTGAAAAATCGAAAATTTCGTTCATTTTATACGTACGATATATTTTATTTCACATTTTTCTAAAAAAAATTTCGATTTTTTCCTTCTCAACCTGTATGTTTCAATTAATATTGAATATGAAACTGAAAATATAATCATCGAAGGTATTTCACATCGTCATCGTCACGGTCAACATTCGGTCTATATCGCGCTAATAATATAGAAATACTTGTTTTTAGTACTATCTCTTATCGTTGATAAGTTTTATTGTTTCTTCGTTTACGAATGTCAAAATGCCAAGCGGTTTTACATTTTTTTTTTTTTCAGTTACAAATAGTTTTCGTGTATATTATTATTAATTTATTAACGACATCGGGTGTATTTTTTTTGGAAATGAGAATAATTTTGCATGTATAACATTTTTTTAATGCTTGTTTTGCACATTTTTTCCTGCATATTTTGCCTGTTTTTTAAGCTCCTACAATTACCGAGCCCGAAACATTACACGGTGTTACAACGACGATTAAAAATAATACGCTTATTAGTAATGTATAATCGCGTCATTAAACGCGCACGTGTAAAATCAAACGCGAATTTAATTACTATCTTTAATTAAATCTAAATACACACACCATGTCACTCGCCGTGCGTGTATATTATAAATGTTTTCATCAACACAGTTTTTTTTATTTTATTATTAAATACCTACCACCATTCGCTATAGTTTTTTTTTTGAAAAAATTCTCGTTTATATTTTATTTTCCGAACGATAATACCGATAATAATAATTATTTACCGGCGACATTTTCACATTTCCGAATATTTTTCGCAGCGCTGGAAAATTCGAATAATTTGTTTTTTCCATTTACCCAATATTTAAAACGGCCGATCCGCGTATCGTCATGGTTAGAGCTAGGATTTTAATGACCTAAAAAATACACAAAAATGCACTAAAAAAAAATGCAAAAATGACCTAAAAAACTCTAAAAAATGAACTTAAAAAAAGGCTTAAAATAAACAAAAATTAGTTAAAATACACAAAATGAACGTAATATTTATAATATTTGTAATATTACGTAAAAATGACCTTAAAAATGCAAAAAATGCAAAAATAAAAATTACATATTCTACATTGTTATATCACGAAACAAATTTAGTTTTTGGTTAGAATTGTATAGCACTTAAAAAAAAAAATGCAAAAGTCACCAAAATCATAGCTCTAGTCATGGTGGTCGTCCCGTTGTTAGTGATTCGAAATAGCGAATTTCACTCGCTATTTAAACGAAAAACGCGCGTTGTCTACGAAAATCGACAAGAACGAATAATAACTCTACTCGTATGTTTGTGTACCCCGCGGCTGGTAATCGATACGTTTTGTTACGATTCATTAACGAATCATTTTCACTAATCGTCCGATTATTGCCGAGTTTATTCGACGATCGCGTTCTAGTATTATACGTAATAATTGTTATAATATCGTACGCGCGACTATTCGTTTGACAGGCAGTTTGTTTTCGTCGGCGCCAGTGCCGCAATTATGAATTCTGAGGCCCGTGTGCAAGGGATTTATTTAGAGGCCCCAAATTAATAATATATTTATTACTTGATCTTTGTATTACTACAGAAATTTTTTAGTATTTTTTAGTACTATAACTTAAATATTTGACGGATTCGCGTAACCGATCAGAAGAATAAATTATGTAAATTTATAAAAATTTGAGCTTCTAAATACCTCCTCCTCTATAAATTAGTATAACGAATAATCAAAAAAATAACGAACAACTTAATTCAGTGATCCAAGTCTAGTATCCATACAATAATTATTTGAAATATTTCGCAATAACAGAGAGGGGCCCCTGCGATAATGACTATTATTCTACAAATTATGTCATACTTTATAATATCATTTTCGTAAATTTTATTCCTATAATAATTTGTACGTTTTACAAAAAAACCGAATTATTTACAGATCCAATGAAGCTTGCATGATATTAAGTATCATCTACTTATGCTAATAATAAATTCATTGAAAACAATTACAAAAAAATCCAAAAAAATTTCGAGGTACGAGCCACGAGGAAGTAAAGAATACCAATATAGGCTAAATTCATTTTGAAACGGACAATCTTCAATTTTTAGGAGGCCCCTAAGAACCGGAGGCCCGTGTGCATCGCACACCTTGCACACCCAATTGTTGCGGCACTGGTCGGCGCGCGGATAAATATTGTTTATTTCGTTCGGAATTGCTACGAACGCGCGGTACGCACATAATCGGAAAGAAAGTTCGCGCGATTTTACTATTCTGTCAAGGAGAGGGGGGGGGGGGAAATGACGCCTACGGATTAGCAGTTTCCGGTTTTTCGGCGGATCGTGTGGAAAAATAATTTTTTTTTTTTTTATGTCATTGTTCCGGAAAAATACGAACAATTTTTTTTCCAGAGTTAATGCTCGTGGGAAAACGCGTCGATAGTACTTACCGATATTCGCCGATACGATCACACGAATACAAAACGCAGACAGCGTGTTTAACGCACTTTAGATATCGATTGGAAACCAATTGGTTTTTAAATTCGAGTGCACGCGACACCGCGAGAAGACGACGGCGACGACGACGCGATCGACTTCCGATTTGGTTAATAAAATACACGGATTAAAATGATACACGAGTCCTCGAATACGACGGGCGTTATTGTTTTCATCGGCGATTCGTTCGCAATCGGGTTACCGCGGTTTCTCGTTCGAAACTATTGTCTTCTCGACGAGTCGAACTCGTCGCGACGCCAATGGCCACGGGTACCTACCTACTCGTCGCGTTTCCATTGAAATCGTCAAATATCCGACAAAAAGTCGATGTTATTTTCATACCGGCCGGTTCTTTTCCCCATCGACAACGAACGGTCTCGTCGTGGCGCGCCACAACGTTTTCGGTTTACGTTCAACCCTTTTCTTTTTATACTCGTCTTTTACCGCGCGCGTTATTCGCGGATATACGTATTTTGTTCATGCCGCCGCTATTGTGTTGTTTTGAATAATTAGTCGAACGCTTCAGCCGGGAACAAGGCAGAGCCGGGGTTGAAAATCTTTTGGGTCGGTGAAAATTTAATAGTTATTAATGTTGTAAACGACAATTTAATAATTATTAAGGTTGAAATGACGTAGGGAAAAAAAAAGAAAAAAAATAAAAACGCTTTTATGCGCGCGGAGCTTATAGTAATTAGCCTTAACTGCCCGCGTTAATGGAAGTCATACACACGCAATATATATACGTATATTATGTATAACTCGGTGAAAACTTTATTTGAAAAAAAAAATCCGACGCGCAAAATTCTCGATGCGCTTAAATTATAGGTATTTATTAAAATTGTAATTTTTTCCGTCGGAGGGTCGGGGAAAAATAAAAAAAAAAATAAAATATATTTTATTAATGTCACTCGCGAATCGCGTAGCGTGGCGCAGCGCAGCGTTTCGATTTTACCGGTGAAAAAACGAAATGAAAAAATAAAAATAAATAACAAAGAGAAAACATTTGTAGCGGTTCGAGAGTAATGTATTGTTCGTCGGAAAACAACGACGCAAACTGAAATTAAAAACGAACCTTTTGTAAACCGAATAAAATAATATTACCGTCGGACACGGGATTTTAGCGGTGTTTGATTTATCAGCCGTGCGCGCCCACAGCTCGGGCGAAATAACGCGGTGATAATCCGCGGGACGGACCTGTGAATGTAAGAAGAAAAACGAAAAAAAAAACACGTATAATACGACGACGACGTATAAATAAATAAATTTTCCATCTACCGTCGTCGCGTCTTAGCGCAGCCGTCTAGAGAAATATGACGCCCAGGTACGTACGTTTTATTTAGCCGACGACGTTATGTTATGGTCGCGTTATTATATAGTGTTTAATACGTAATATACGAACGACGGAGATAAGTTCTGATATGTTTCGTATTTATGAGAAAATACACAATTGAAAAATACGAAACAAGCGTCGTAACCAACCGACGACGACGTGTATTTTATCGAGTGCTTAACCAGAAGATTGACTTTTATTAAAAACAACAAATAAATTCAAAACCACCTATTTTTACAGGCATACGTATATAATATGTACTAGCCGACCTGGCGAACGTTGTTTTGCCATATATTTCTAGTGAATTTGGTAGTATAAAAAATAACTAATCTTATTTACTATATGAAATCCAAACTACCACGCACTCACTGATCGCCGCATCTCAAAATCTGGCCCGTGAAAAGTTTCTCCCCTCGGGGGTTGAATTTTGAGAAACAAGTCAATTTTCATTATTACGAAATACGTATATATATTTTTTAATTGAAAATGATTCGCAAAAAAATGTATAAACAACGATAATGATTATACTATGGTTACAGAATAAAAAAATTTGCGGTGGGCCGGCCACTCTTAACACCTAGGGGTTTGAAAAATAGTTTACGTCCTATTCTCAGAGCTACCAAATATATTTTACGAAACATTTCATGAAAATCGGCCTAGCCGTTTCGGAGTTGTTCGATAACAAACACTGTGACAGGAGAATTGTACATGACGTATAAGATAGTAATATCGGCTAAAGTATATATGAACAAAAAAAAAAAATTAAAAACGGGCGAGTGCAAAACGCACAAGAGATATTGTCGTTTGTTTGAAATTATTTCCCGGATTCAAAGTATGGCTCCTCGCAGTTCCTTCTTCTTTCGTTCGCCTTTAGTTAATAATACTAATAACCTGTCGTTTCGCTTTCTACGGATAACGTTTGATTGGACTATGAAAAAAAATAAGGATCGCATTACGTTTTATTTTCTAATTCACAATTTCACACAAATACTATTAATAATACGCGTTCGGAACGCGCAGGCCGTCGTCGTCGTCGTTGCGATATTATTTCCTCCCGTCTAAATATACTTTTAATTTAATTTTTTTTTTAAACTCAACGGCCTATGGCTGTTATTAAAACTACTGCAGTATAAAATACTTTGAAATGATTAATACTACTTAGTTTATAATAAAACCCGTATATATATAGACTTTCTAGGGCAGCGTTTTAATAATATTGTTATGATACAAAACAAACAAAAAACAACAATTCAAATATAATATATATACTCGTATACATTTATATATCAAAGGCTCAATATTAAAATTAATAAATTGTCTTTTACCAAAGTTTTTATGAAGTAGTTGTTTCTATGGAAACTCGATCTTTTCATTCTGTTCAGCTCTAATTCGTTCGTTAAATAGAAAACAAAATGGACGACGCGCGACGTTTGGCTACGCGAACGCATTGTTTGTTTAAACCTGTGAACACACACAAAACACAATATGAATATTTCTGAACTTTGAGTAGACTGTGCATTATTGAACGCGTCACAGACGTCTTTTTTTTCTTTCGGTTTTTTTTTCGGTTAATCCGGTAAATTCGTCTTAAAATATTATCATAAAAGCGAATAATTTTCTATTAATTATAAAACGCAAAGTCAGAAACCCCCGAAAGCAGTGGAACGCATTAAATATTTAACTCGATGAGACGACTTATTATTTCATGTGAAATAGGATTTCGAGTTTCGAGAAACTATTTTGATGTTATCTCGAAACTTAGCGAATGTTAAGTAGATAATTGCACGCGCGATCCAAATTTATTTTCTCGGCGTTTTTATTCTGCGTACAAAAAAAATAAGGGGGGGGGTAGAGGGTATGAACGACGACCTTTTTTCAAGCGGAAAACGACGCGTTTTCAACGCTTTCAGTCGCGGAAAAACTCGGGACGTTGTAAAACTGATAGAGGACACGAAGCATAATATTATTATGTCTGTGGGGCTCACTGTTTTTTAAAGACTGGACGACGAATTTTCGCAATACAACAAATACAACGGTAATAGTAATCTACGAGATATTTTGTACTGTATTTTTGTTCGCATTACATTTTAAATATGTATCAAAGACGATGGTCGGAAGACGGCCGGGGACAAAAAAGAAAAGTGCGATTTTTACGAACGGAACATTTCAACTTTGATTGGTCGTGGCGACTTGTGATATATTCTTATGAAATATCATTGTACGATCCGAATGTTGATGATTTGGGGAAAACGTATTGTTATTACCAGGGCTCGGGACTTAAAGCATTCGCTTATTTTTATGGATCGACATAAAATGTAGCAGAGTGCTATAGAAGTGTATGTCATGTTGTTACAACACGTTCGATTTTGAAATTTGAGAGTGCTTTTTTTTTGCTTTTTTCAATGATTTTTCAACAAAAAAAATGCTTATTTCCAGTTTTTCTGATAATTATTGCTTTTTTGACCAGTTTTTATACTTTTTTAATGATTTTCTCCTGCAAAGTTGTTTTGTAATAACTTATTACATAATGTATTGACTGGCAATAAACGATATGGAAAATTAAAATCTTAACGTAATCGTTCCGAGACAATATGTAAATCGGCACTCGACAGACGGCCTATTATTTACTTGTTTAGTAGTCGACTTAAATTTGTGATCGGTCTTTATTGTCTTCGACGATACGCGTGAGATTTCACGATTTCCCGATTTCCAGTGTGCAACAACGACGCGTTTCGGACAATGGCATTCTTTTGTCGATCGCAACGCACATCCATTGTTATTATACACGAATTCGTCGCCCCGTCACCGTTTACCGGCACCGAGAAACTCATAAACAGAGTCCGGGACTGAAAACACTTAGAATCATTAAACTATGCGCGTCCAAACTTTATTAAAAGCACTCGGATGAACACTTGAACGTCATTAAAGTCGGCAAGAAAAAGGCAATAATATGAAAAAAAAAATTACTACCCCCTCTCGAAACTCCAAAAATTAAAAAAAAAAAAAAAAAAAGGAAAACGTTTCCTTTTGAAAAAAGGTCGATGCCTCTCGTGTTGTAAAAAAAAATACTATTTTTGTTATTACGTATTTGTACTAGCACCGAATACAGTGCAGTGTGCGTGGTATATTTTTCTAAGACTACAGAAAGCACGAAGCGAAACGATCGGGTTTTTTTTTTCTTTTTTAAACTCTTTGCAAAAGAGAAAATTAAAAATAACATTAAATTTTAACGAAATAGCAACAAAAAAAAAAAAAAAAAACAACACTTGTTTTTTTTATTTTTTTTTATAAAACCGGAAAACTTCTGATCTCGACGGATGGATGGTCGAAAACTCTTTGGTTTTCAGTGAAATAATATTTAAAATACGCTGAAAATAAATCAAAGCAATTAAACCGTTTTGAAAGCCGTTGAAAATGTATAAAACAAACCACCTAAACGAAAACGGAAACTTGGGAGCTTTGGGATTTCATATTATTTGAAATCATTGTGACGTGACGTAAATGTACATAATACGTAGAGGTACGTACCAACAACATAACCGACTGCAATATTCGATGTCGAGCAGTAGTAAAAAAAAAAAAAAAAAAAAACGAAAAACGAACGAACGAATGTTTCGAGTCCCTCCCACGATCGTAAACCTTTAAAAGGTTATTTTTGAAAATCAAATATACTTTTTTTTCTTTTTTTTTTTTTCCAACCGCGGGACCGCGGAAGTACCGTCGGACAACGTACGGGTACAATAAAAACGAAAAGCAATAATAATGCGCGTCGTGCATGGCGCGGGAAGCGTATACGTATATATGTATATGTATATATACGTATTACGTGTAATAATATAATATATATAAGTGTAGAGAGGGAGAGGAAAAGAAAAGAAAAAGTGGAAAAAAGCTGTACCGGGGGTCGTTTTAATAACGGTCGGATATTGTATATTACACGGTCTACCTATACCTATAACCGGGCCTTCGATAGAACCGGACCGACATAAATCTGCGGGAGGAGAGAGAGGGAACGGGATGTAGCACAACGGTTTTCGGGGCGGGAAGGGACCGGCCGTTGCTAGGTCGCGGCGAAAGGAAGAAAATCCCAATAAAACTTAAACACGCGGTCTATTTTCCTTTAGCAGCAGCAGCAGGAGCAGCAGCAGCAGCAGCAGCAGCAGCAGCAGTGTATAGTGCGGGTCCTTGGTCCTCGTTCCTCCGAGTACGGTTTGCCCGCCAGCGGCGCGGGCGGCAAGGGACGGGGGGAAAAAACCCGAAAACTTTTTTTCCAGCTCGCTCGGGCTTTACGTTTTAATAACTTTAATACGCGTGTCCGAAGAGTATTACCCCATATACACTCTCCGCCGCCGTAAACACCTGCGCGATCCGTAATGATAATAATACAGTAATGACGACGACTATAACGACAACAAACGACCGCCGAAAAGTTGTTTAATAGAAATTCGGATAGCGGTCGTGAAACGCGCGCGGCAAATTTGGTTTTCGGCCGAGCCCGTCTACGACGAAAGAAATCGAGAACCGATGATAGGGCGAGATGTCATAAACGGCGGGTGGCACTCGAATCGTTTCTCGTGTGTTTTTTTTTTTCTTTCAAGTTAATTAGGTACTCGAAATGGCTATCGATTTCAAAACGCACCGTTCATTATGTCGCTTTATGCGCGTCGTTATTTCAAACGTTTTAAATAAATAAATACGAAATTATAAGATATAAACCGTACGATATTTTTTATTATTTAAAATATCAGTTACTATAGCTGAATTACTCGCCCGCGGAAAAGAACGTCTTTCTGTTACGTCTGAAAACGCCTGTGTACAAATAATAATATGTTTACTTTTTTTTTTTTTTATCAATCAAATTTTCCGTTGCTTGTTTTCGCGACGCATATTGAAACAGACGACTTAATAAGTCAACTGATTTCCCGGGATTCGATTCGCGTCTCGACGGCGCGACCGATTCGAAGAACCCATTTGCGTTTAAATCAAAACGTTAATCGCGACTACTCGAATGTCGCGGTCGATTCGAGTGAGACGATTATTAATCTTTGATGTCCACGAGACAGATTAATCGGAAAGAAAAAAAAAGGACGGTAAAAGTATGGTGGCGATTTTTATTTTTGTATTCCTGCCCACCCGTGCGAATTGTCGACGCGCCGAGAGAAAATAAAATTGTAATATAATATTATATTTTAGCTTGTTGAGTTTTGAGAATCGCCCGAAGAAATTCGAAATCATTACTCGAGTCTCGAAAAATGTACTTTAAAAATGAAAATTCAAACGAATTCGCCGTTTCTCCGGAAAAAAAAGTGTTACAAAATGTAAAAAAAAAAATCATAATTTCGTTGCATTAAATCGATTGATTCAAAATACGATTTTTTAGTCGGAAAAATTTTTATTTCACACGAATCAAATATCGTTACATCCAGTCAAATAACTAAAACCTTTGCAGTATACATTTTAAGGATAAAACGAACCGCTCGTATACCCGGCGAGTAGTGACGTTTTTCGAGGATCTGTAGAGAAAACCGATTTTTTTTAGGGGTGGAGGTTTTCGAGCACGAATTCTGAAAATACGGGTACGAATAGGGGTGCAACAAATTACGATGTAAAATTGACGGTAAAAAAAATAAATATCGGAAACGTTAATTGGATGGTGTCAGTATAACAATTCGAAAAACCAGCGAAAGACTTACTGTCGACAATATATTTAATTCTAACCAGGTAATTTACGAGGTACCGCGTATCATATTATAATATGGACTCCACTCGCCGCGAGTGGCAAAGGGGGGAAATGAAAAAAAAAAAAACGTCATTGTAAAACCGGTACATCACTCGGTGGTCCGCTCTGCTGAATCTTATGAGGAAAAAAAAAAAAATAGAACAATTTTCCAACTGGATTTACATGTGTTTATAATTTAGCCGACTCGTTGCTCGTGAAACCGCTCTCGCTCTCTCTCTCTCTCTCTCTCTTCCAGTCTAGAACTTCGCAACGACGACGTATTATAAACAGTAGAGTTTAATAAAAATTGACTTTGTACGTAGTAAATTTAATAACCGAATACGCCAAGGATTCCTCTTATTTGATCTCGACAGGTGGGTATAGTAATAATTCTCGTGTAATGTGCACACACACACACACGCGTCTTTCTGTATCGGAAAAATGTTATTTTTATTTTACCTTTGGCGAAATTAAATCACACGCTTTACGGTCCGCTGAAATATTATGTTCTGTCGTTTTTATCATTATTATTATTATTGTTATTTATTTTTATTTTTTTGTTTATTTTTATCGAAAACGAGTTATGAAGAGCGAGTCTATTGGATCGAACGAAATGCTCAAATGTAATTATTATTATATTCGCGGCGGAAATTACGCGCGCGAGTGGACGTATTTTTTGTTTGTCGAATAATTAGCGTGCGTAATTTTCATATTTACACAGCCGCGAACGGCAACCGATGGATTGCGTCCGGATTCGTGGTTCCTTTGACGCGAACGCCCCTATTTGAATATCGACGAGCATCCGTTTGAAAGGAGCGAATATTTTTTGCCCCGCCCGTCTGCCCGAAATACAGTTAACGTGTGTTTTCGCTTGATTTGCGCGCGCGAAAACATGTTTCGTATTTGTCGGAATGATAAAACGTTTAGACGGAAACAACAATAATAATATGTGCGTGAGCGCCCCGTCGCGAAAATACGGCGTATATTATTTAAGTACAGAATAATAACACCTCGTGTGAGTCGATGAGAAAAAATCGTCTCGAATCGTTGAGACCAGACTCTTGACGTCTCTCCGACGGCTTTTTTTTTCATTTTAGGTGTAAAAAAATAATATAATATAAACGAACAATATTACGATGGACGCATCGCGATATAAAAAGTACATTTGTAGTGGTATCGTACTCAATAATTATTGTATTCGACTATTTATTGTTAATAATCGCGAAAAGTATTAGTAAAAAGAAGAAACAACCTTTGTTTAAAATTCACCGATTTCACCCGAACCACGCCGCCGAAAGTCACAATCACGACCTACTGTTTAGTGACCAGAGGTCCGCGCGAGAACCTCGTCTGTTATAGACGATATCGATTTCCGTTAGAATTTCTTTAATCTAAATTCCGTATACTCGTATATTGTTTTTTTTTCTCCGTTTTTACATTTCGTTCGCATTTTATTATTTTTACCGGTCAATCGATAGAAACCAAGAGATTAATATACTTCTCTCGTCTCCACTCAAACGGCGGCGCGGCGGTATTACTTCCCGCGGATAAGAACTTACTGTCAGTCACCCGACACACACACACACACACGTCCACTATATATTTTTATCAACAGACGTACAAACTTTCAGAACCCAACTCCGGATCGTTTCAAACGCACTCCACAACTCGGAGTTCGATAAGTTTTGTGGCGATCGCACGCCCGACATATTATTGTTTAATAATAACATCCGCACAGGTTTATGAAACTATAATATGTTATATCGTTTTATGCGATACAGCGAGACCTGTATTAATCGGACACCCCTCTCTTAACGGACAAATTAAAAAAAGTCCCGGCCAAAAAGGATTGGCATTCCAATGTCCGATTCGACACCAGCTGTCCGCGACGGACTCTTTCTATACGGACAGTAATATTTTTTTATTTAACAGACACCGCGCAACGACGCGTCGCCGGTCTATTTTGAATACCGATCGCCATAGATTATAATAATATATTATCTTCTATATCGTGTGAGTGAATTAATTATGCACGACGAGTTGTAAACGACCGGATCCAAGTCGAAAAAATTCAATACTGTCATTTTTTTTTAAGAAATATTGAAATTAAATGTGTGTAATATTATATTCATTTATCCCTAGAACGGTAATGTGAGTAAATTTTACGCATATCTAAAACTCCAAAATGTGGTCACAATGTTATTATTGATGATATTGCTTCAGAATTCTAGATATGCATTTATCAGTTAGTTGAGTATATTTTTTGATGAGTGCTTTATCACATTTTACCTCCAGCTCTGTGTATGACAACATTTCTAAAACCTCCATACGTAAGTTTTACGTATCGTTACTAATAAATGTAAAATTAACTACGTAAAATATACGCATGGTTACCAATACTGTGTTTTTAAATTTCTTATTTCTATACTTATTGTATACAACCAATTTTTTTTTTCATAATATTTTTTTTACGAAGATATAGGTATCATATTTGTTTTTATAACTATAAAGCATGTTAACACTTAAACAAGGAATGTTATTTAGTATAAACTGTTTGATTTCAAAGTTTCTATAATATATTATATGTACCAATTTTTGATTTGATTTTGTTTATTTTATAAGTTATTTTTTTCTAAAAAAACTTGTTCAGGGATAATATTAACTAAGTAATAAAAAGAATATACGACATTTGGTATTTATTTTTTTTAAATACATGGGAATGATATGATATTTTTATATGCGTATATTTTACGCATCATTACCCATAGTGTGAAGTAAATTTACGTTACCATTCTAGGGATATGTATGTAGGTAGTCGGTTTTATTATCAGTATCGTATGTAAAAATGATTATGTCGTCTATTAGTTTGCGCGTGTGTGATGTTTTTTTTTTTTCTTGCCCGTTGATTATATATTATATAAATTGTTGTATATATTATGTACATTACGTATTGTACACATACTCAGACATGTACTGCGTCAGGTATACATAATATACGTATAGTTTTTTTTGTATAAAATCTGCAAAACCATCAATACGGCAATTTTAGTTTAAGCCTGGGAAGCAAAATATGTGCTGCGGCAATAGTTTGTAAAGATTATCCCACGAGGAGGGCGCGGACTGGGTTCACACTCTCTTCACTTTTATCGCACGGTAACGAGAGAGCCGACCGTTTCGATTTACATTGTTTTGCGTGTTTGTTCGATTTCTTTAAAATATAAAATAGTATAGTGGAAACTACATTTCTGTTACTTCTCGAGCAAAAACCCGCGTTTAGCCGTATCTAACAAAGGCTCGCTACTTGGAACTATATTAAAACGGTATTGTATTTAAAACCTCGTCCAGTGCTTGCTCGATTATTCGTGGTCAGTTGTTCGAGTGTAGAGTAACCTTAGAGTTGTAAAGGAAATAAACCCCGCAAAGACCTATTCGACTTTTCTATTAAGCAGCGCTCGTTATCGCGGTCGCTTAAGAAAATAGTCGTGTAGGCCTGTTATCAGGTTTTTCGTTATATATACTTGTATTTTTCATCAAACAGACGTGTTTGTAGATTAGTTTGATTTTTAAAACACTGAAACCTGTCTATAACGGACAGTTATTTTGGTCCCGCGACTGTCCGCTATTTTAATTTATTATTTAACACGACGACGCGCGACGACGAGAACACTCGCCTCGAGATTGAGATTCTTGATAATTATTCGTATTCGTTTTGTAACTAAATGAATAAAATTTTTAACGTCCAACATTTGACCGGAAGAAAGAGCGTAACCATATACGGTCGAGTTATAGTGTCTGACTCTGTCATTGAGTGGTTGAAAAAAAAGAAGCTATAAACAATTCGATTTGGTTTCTCCTCTTATTAAGCCGTTGTAAACCGTCTCTGGTAATTCTTTTTTTCTTTTTTTTTTTACCGAAAAACACGAGAAAAACTAAATACATTAAAATGCCGCGCCGTTGTTTTTTGTTTTTTTTTTTTTTACTTTTATTCCGATTACACGCGACGAATCGACTGTTTAATAGAGAACGTTAACTTTCCGGAAAAGCAAATAATAATTAGTCGCGTCGCGAGCGTTTAAAGTAAAAACGGGCCGAATACTCTCGCGAGGTACCCACATACCTCTCTCTATACGACGTAATACGTTCTTCTGACGAGAACGGTTCAAACGTCGTCGTCGTCGTCGTCGTCGGATTAGCCGAGGCTTAGATCGAAGCTTGTGGTTACAACCGCCCGCCCGGCGTAGTATATGAAGAATAGTTAATTTCAAAAATGAACAGACCATCTTCAAAGCGATAATTAATTCGAGACATCAAAGGGATGGCTGGAATCCGCTCGGCCGACCGTGTAACTGATACAAACATATTATTATTTTGTTGCGGATCTCCTGCATAAATCGTCAAATAAGTCCGACGACCGCGTCGCAGTTAACGATGTTTTAAGGTAATCCGTTAATAAACAGTCGCGTTCACTCGAACACGCGACGAGAACGTCATGTTAACAAACAAAAAAAAAAAAAACAAAACAAAACAAACGCCTACGATTTATAATATGTTGACCGCGTGTTATTGAACTTTTTTGTTCGATCGATGGACCGAGAAAGAACGACCCATTCCACTTCGATTGAATTTTCAGAAGACAACGCTTTCTTTTTTCTGTAAAAAATCATCGAGAAACAAAATATCAATTGTATCGAAACGTTTGTATTTTGTACATTTATAATATTTGTATAATAACAACGACGCACTTGTAATGACCACTTATTAATAATAAGCATTATTCTGGAGCTCCCGAAATCCTAGAAATCCAATTTTAATGTCGACACGCTCCTCTTGCAGTCGACAAACCCATGTTTTCGCGATTATCGTTTCCTAAATTTGAAATCGATTCGTCGCTCTGAAAATTCACGTGAAACGCCTTATTCCCCTCCACTTCCGAAGCCACCGCCGATTCTATTGTTTTAAATGGCTTGGGTGTGCGATTAAATTTATCATAAAAAGTTTGTCCTCTCCCTCCTTTCAAAAAAAAAAAAAAAACCGTTCAAGTCACGTTTATACGTTTTCGTAATTTATTTTGCGTTCACCGCGACGAACGTTAAAAAACACGGCCAAGTTTTCCGTTACAAAACAATAATGCATATTTTCGATTATTATTCTGCGTCCGACGAACGCGATTTTTACCGAACGAATCGAACGGAGTTGTGACGACGGCCTTTCAAAAAATCCATATCGTTTTTCGACTTATTATTATTACGGAAAAGTTCGTCGCACTAACACCGCGGGCTTCTGCGCACAGAACGCGGCGATTTGTCTTTCTTTTTCAAATTTTATCTCCTTCCAGACGTCTACGATTCTTAAATCTGCTCACACACCTTTCGCAGTTCCCATAAGTTTTTATTTGAGAAATCTAATTTCGTATTTCTATACGTACAGCACAATAATATAATGCTGGATCATATGACGTGCACACGTGTTCGCGAGTAATACGAGTAATTTCACCTACTCTTTGCGTTGCGATCAATACCGAAACTCGTTCTTTAAGTACGAGCATTACTGTTTTTGTTTTTCGTCATATTGGATTCCCTTTTATTTCTTTTCGCGAGTTTTCTTTCCTGTGATTTTATTTCCATAACTCTTCTTTTTTTCTTTTTTTTTTTGGTGAGTGGTTTCCACGACGATTAGCAGCGAGCCACGCGGAGCGAGAGGTTTTTTTTTTCATTTCGCTCCCCGACGACAACAGAAAGTAAATAATAAACCATTTTCGATTTGACACACAGTTTTTCGAAAATCATCCGTCACGTGTTTTTAACCCGGTTTAATATAATATACTGCAACATTGATATTTAATCGAACTTTTTTTGTTCATCTCGGAATTCGTCGATAAGGGTTAAAATCTTCACGGCAGCCGGGATGTTATTGTTTCGGTATTTCCTCTCGGAGTTTTAAACCGTTCGATCGAATGGTTTTTTTTTCCCCCCGTCTTTACCGCAATATTTTTTCATTTATTCCATATTATCCTTCGATAACAAACGAATAAAGTGTGCAATAAAACGATGATGCCGACGGCGACGCGCATTATACGGTGCATCACCTCACTCGTAACTAATGCTACTGACTTAGGTAGTTTTCGCAGTGAAATATTGATGGAAAAGGTTTGTTTTTTTCTTATTTTCGCCGCCGCCGCCGCCGCCGCCGCCGTAAATACCGCCAATACTCGGTCAATGACAGTGCACTCGATTAATCTCGTGTTTAGTACCGTTTTCGGTCTCTCTGTCGAGTTTCGGGTGACGAACTTACTTTAAATTCGCTGCTATTATTGAGTTGTTTAGAAAACAACCGACCCCGTTTGGGTGTTATTATGACGCGCGAACGTGTGTTGGACAATGCTATATTTACGTGCGGCCCGGTAAGTTGAGCTTCGTGAGTGAGTCGAGAAGCAACAGAACGCGTTCGGATTTACGAGTTTCTAATAACCAGGTCGATCGGGAGAGCTTGAGAAATGATCGAAATCAATATCGCCCGAATAAAGCGTTGAGAAATAAAAAAAAAAACGAGAGCGGCGGACACGTTCAAACGTTCGTATTGTGAACACGCGGCCTACAACTCGACTTTCGCACTCGAAAACACGCTCGACGCGACTTGATGAAACGTTATAATTGTGTCGAACAATTCGCCGGAGGTTTCTAGATTCCTAACGTAGGCCGAATGATTTGTTGTCGTTCGGTCGAACTTTCGAAAATCTATTCGAACCTAACTCGCGATTCGTAATACGTATTTCTCTCGATTCTTATAGTTGGTAGTTTTATTAGTCGGTAAAGGAAAAACCGAATAAAGAACTCGGAAATAATATTATTGAATTCGGTCGGTGCCCGCGACCGTTTATAATATTTCTTTTGATGAAATAAATAAATATTATGTATTTCGCGGAACGGAAACGTTACACTAAGCTAACCCATAAACGGTCCGGTGCTAAAAAGTCGGGAGATTTATCGAAATCAATATTTTCATTTTACAAAGGGTTTTTTCGAACAACATTGAAACGCGGCCAGAACCGATTGTTAACTATTGTTAACGATTGTTATTATTCTGTTTCTTAAAAGAAAAATTAACAAATCTGAACGCTTAAAACAGTTACGGCCGAACATCCTTCGATCGCGATCGTTTTTTCAAACGCGAAGGTTTACAATCGCTTTCGAATATAATATTATCTGTGCAGCTATAAATACAACACTCTCACACGTCGAGCACACCACGACCACTGTGTTCTTTAAACCGTTCTTTTCCTCGTCGTCGTGGAAATCATTCGTATTAATTTGAATATTTTCGGCGCTATTATGACGACGACGACGCGTAAATCGAGAACGCGACCCGGAATCGGTCGATTAATTACAAATCGTGTACACAGTATCGCTAATTCTTTACGAACAACGTACCTGATTATTTCCACGTTAACGAATACGTTTTACGGTGAGTATTATCTCGGCTCTCCGTTGATAAGAAAAAAAAAAAAAAAACGAAATTAATAATATTCCCTTTTCGTTATCGACTAATGAACCATAAAGTGAACTCTAATCAAAACGTTCCGAAACCCATAAGCCGTATAATTTTCAAAACTGAAACGATTTTTCGTCCCGGTCTGCTTTTTCACGGCAACTTCTCGGCAAACAAGGCGGCACAACTAATTATTATTGTCTATCGACGCTCTGTAAACGGGATTCTTATTATTATTATTATAACTTCCATTGGATATTTCGCGAAACACGGTCTCACGGTGTACAGGATTTCGGTACGACGAACCTTATTCGACTTTTGTAATTAAGTAACTTAATTCGCTCCACGAACGGTATATTATCGACCGACCACGTGCACGACGAAACGGCTCGCTTTCCTCGCGATTCGTCTGGTTCGTTTCGTACGGTTATTGTTTGTCAATCAAAAAAACGAAACCACCGTCTACAAATCAACGGCAATCGCGTTGAATTATTACTGTCAACGTTCGTTCTAACTCGTTCGATTCGTATCTATTTATAATAATAAATATCATAATACACGTACTACTATAAGTGAAAAAAAATCTCGTTTTTTTCTCCTAAATTTTTTCAAATTCGTGATATAATCGTATCGGCGACACGCGTGTCAATTTTCGTAATTCGTTGATTGATTTTAACGAAAAAAGAATTATGAGTTGAACTAACCGTTGAAAATAAATTGACAAACGTAATAGGTATATTATATTTATACGTTTATATGGTATTATTTTACTCTACGTGGCGACATATCCTATACTATAACGATTCGAGCAAAGTCGGGTATTAAAGCGCAAGTAATTTAAATTTAAGTTGATTTTATCTCTTTCAACGTATCAGTTTCAATTTTTTTTTTTTTTCATTTTTTCGTTCATCTCGGGTAATTTGATATTTCGACTCGACTTATTCGCCTGTCCGTTAACTTAAAAAGGTAATCCGCCTTAAAATCAAATCAATTATTTCATTTCGATTCTTTATAAAAGTCATTTTTGAGTAATAAAAAAAATTATAAAAGTTGCGATTTTTATTGTTCCGAGATACATTCGGAAGAGAAAAAAAATTCGATTGTATATTAAATTATTTCGAGTGAAATCTCTCTTTTTTTTTATTCGTACACTTGAGTTTACATTTCATCGACGGTTCAAAAAATGTCCATTAGTTTCAACTGTCGATTGAAAACGACATTATAAACTATTCATCTCGCCCAGCTTTGAATTTGAAAAAAAAAAAACCACGTCCGATTGATTTTCGTAAAAAAAATATTTTTATCAAAATATATAACCCACTGTTTGTAGTCTTTGTTGAAACACATAGTGCTGAGGAAAAATGTCGATCTCCCAAAATATCCCAACGGGTCCGGCGGCGGGCCTCTCTCTTGGCCGTAATTATTTATATTATAAACAGTACACGTTTTGTTATTTCGCAAAAAGGAATATAAATTTACTGTAAAATTTTTATTTCTCCGTCCGATCTTGATTTCACGTTCTATGACGTGGCGCATGCATGTTGTCACGTTCGCAAACAGACTCGTTTCGATCGCACATATTTTCAAAATGACGCCATCTCAACTATTTAACTGTCGCAGAGAAAACAATTTAATTAAAAAATTAAAAAAAAAAAAGATACGATAATGTGCTGTAACAGTCGAGATTAATAAAAGCCGAACGACATTTTCGATTCGACTCGTTTCTTTTTCTTATTTCTAATCTCTAATCTCGTTTGAGATTAAATTGAAATTATTATATTTTAAGTTTTTTGGATCGATGTGATATCGATTTTTGTATCGCTATTACGATCGAGTTCGAGAATCGTGGCATGTGTTGAACACACAGTGAACACAGAATAAGCGAAATAAAAATGAATTCTCAAAAATAGTAAACTCTCGACTGCGAGACGGAGAAAGAAAAAAAAAAATGTATGTATCTATGCCAAAAACGTGTAAGTTTTTCCTCTCATAATGTTATTGACTACTGCGTATTTGCGACAGTGCCGAGTATAATATAATATATATCTTTCCAAAACTACGAAAATGATTTATTTCATAGAATAACATCTTAGTAGTCCGTTCAAAAAAAAAAAAAAAAAAACTGGATTCGGACAGTCTGAAAAAAGAAACGTCTAACAAATTAAAAAAAAAAAAAAAAAAACCATTATTTTCGACCGATACGTTTTCAATCGCGGAAACGAGCGTAAAAATTAGACTGTTTTCGAATTTAACCATGAACGAGACATTTTCTCGGTTAGATATTTTATTTCAAGCCGAAAATTTAAGCAAACGTCCTGAGTCACGGTTATGATATTATTTGAATAAAGTTCCCGTCGTCGTAATTGATTACAGAAATTTTTCATCGCTACTTTTTAATTTCAACTTTATGGCGAATGAAAACGGAATAAACTTTTAATAAAAAACATTTTTCTTCGACGCGGAATATAAGAGACTTTGGTAGCGCGCGCAATGTATGCGTGTTCTCATTGTGTACACGCCGACAACATAATCAGAAACAAAAATAATTCAGATTATTCGTTATTGTGTGTCGCGGAAAGTTTGTTTATAAATAACGCCGCCGCTACATAAGTTTTTATACGAAATATATTTGTATAAATAGAACGATAAGAGTAAGATAAATAATAATTGAAATGTATTTCGACCGAAAGGGTATGCCGGATTTCCTCTTTTTTGTCGCAATTTCCTGAACACGGCCAAGAAACGTTAGAAACGACCTCGATACAGTTTCGGCTGTGTTTCCATTAGAGAAAAAGGAAAAAAAAAAAAAAAGAAGGAATTAAACGTCCCGTTATTGAAATCCTACTTAATTTATTATATTCATGATACCTATATAATACTACTAGCTAACCTGGCAAACGTTGTTTTGCCATATTATTATATTTCTAGTGAATTTTGTAGTATAGAAAATAACTAACTTATTGTGAGTATACGAAACGCGTATATTATATTTTTTAATTGAAAACGTATAAAACATTAAATTTTTCAAATATTCGCGGTGGGCCACCCCTAACGCCTAGCCATCTGCCGGGCTGATAAAAAATTCATTCAAATCGGTCCAGCCGTTTAGGAGATTAAGTTCACTGTCATACACACGTACAGTAGAATTATAATATATACAGTGAAACCTCTGAATAGCGGACACTCTCGGTCACCGAAATTTTCTCCGTTATTCAGAGGGAATACATTTTTGAAATTTATAAAGCGTAAATTTGTAGAAAAAAAACAAATTTTTAAGTTAAATTAAATAATGTACTATGTATAATATTACTTATTATTATTATTGTAAATTATTACATTTTTATATTTTTACAATCAAAATCAAAATTATGTTTTATGTATTTTTAAATATTATTTTTGTTGGAAAAAATCGGTGAGCTTTGTCTGTTTATAATAATTGTAGCGGCACTAGGCGGAATTATTTTATAATTAATATTTAGGTAAAATAATTGAAACGCACAGTACCTTTATTTTAACGTTGTGAGGCTTGCCGAAGACTGATTAATTAGAGGCCGTGCGTCAGTGCCGCCCGGTCTCGACCAAACTTAGTTATGTAACATATTATAATTTTAATGAACATAGATAACAGTTTCGGTATCGAACAATAATTACACTTCGTCTTCGTGCACATTTCATTTTTTAAATGCCATAGTTTTATTGGGTAGAACTCGAGCCCAGTCTCATCGGTATTGAAGACGTCTCGCTCTTCATATTTATCAACAGCTATTTTATCAACGGCCGAAGCTTCCCCACAGATAGATTTCTACGAAATGTTATGCCTTTTTCGAAATTTTTAGATTGAAATAATGTCCGCTATTGGGAGGTGTCCGTAAGTGGAGGTTTCGCTGTATAAAGAAAGTACGATTTAAAATATTATATATGTATTTTAGATCGGCGGCGTATGGTTGAATATTTAAATGTAATTACATTTTTACCGTATAGATTTCGTTATGTGTTTTTTTTTTTTTTTTACATAATCAATTTTTTCTACGGAGTTTAAAAGCTCGGAAAGTAAACAAGCAGCGCACGATATTATTTTAGCGTTGCGAAAATCGAATTATTAATTAAGTCTCGAAGCCAGAATATCGTTTAACGCCTAGGCAAATTACGGGTAAAATTGCAAGTGCGCGCCAGCGTGCACAACACGGCGCGCCCGTATCCGGTATTATAATATTTCGTATCTGATTTACGTATACGCACATACCGAACTCTTTTCTCTCGTTATAATATCAAACCACACCGACGACGACGTGTTGAGAGGCACAGTTTGCACAGTACATAATAATAATAATAATATGCCACATCCACCGCTTGTTTGATATTAATAATAATTTATAATTAATTTCGTTTTTAGCACAATAAATGTATACCGCGTTTAAGAGACAATAATTATTATTATTATTCACAGATAAAAATAATCAGTAGTCGAGTATACTTTAGTACGTGATTAACGATCAAACACTATAAACATATCATTACGAGTGTATAATATAATGTACACGTTATGATACATAAACGCGATTAACATAAATTAAGAACAGAACATTGCTGCAGTATCACACGCGTCCCATGATTGCGCGTGTACGATATATATATTATGTATGTGAAATAAATGTGTGAAATGTAGTATTGTACGTAATCAAAATTCATTATGTGACGCGCTAAGATCTCCTTTCCACATAAATCATTGATAATTAAATCTCGAACCGTGGCGGCAGCAAAAGCAATTGAGATTTATTCAATTACACCGTATAGTGTGGATTGTGACGGTGCGCCGCGCCGTTTGAAACGCAACGCGAGCTGGTGGGCGCGAGAATAACCGCTCGAACGGTATAGGTGCACTAAATAGATATTCGAATAGAAGTCGTTGGATAATAAAAACGGCGCGACGACGACGTCAATAATAATTCGAGTTTGGAATAACCGTCTTGATGGCGACTGCCGGTTTTGCTCTGTACGCGCCAATGTTATTGTGTTTAAAACGAATAAATTACCGCGCGACTTACTAGGTTGGAAAATTTGTTTTCGATTTGAAAAACGATTTCGACGCGTGCGGGTGCGAGCTTTTCGTATTCTTCAAACTAGTCTAGTCAAACACGTTCGACATCGTTCGAATTAAATAGAAATTTGTCGAGCGTTCGCGAGACGTTGAAACGACCGAATCTCGCGCGACACAGCCGAGGGACTAATGAAAACGTTAATCGTTCGACCGCGGTGACGAAACGTAACGATCGACCCGGTCAAACGGTCCGCAGACTATACCGAGACCCGACGGTCTTAGGCTCTTTTGTCCGCTGCAGCTTTTCGCCGGATCCGTTGACGGGCGTCGCGTTTAGCCCGCGAAAACAGATTTGCGACGACCGCACATCGTCGGAGGACGGGAGGGTTTGAAACGGTGTTCGTCTCGGACAGGCGGGCGCCGAGCGGTCGACGGAGCTATTCGACGGGGCTTATTCTGAACGGTCGCGGTTCATCTGGTCGCATTCTTTGCGTGACGTCGAGAACTCCGTCGGAGACGACGACGGACCGAGTTCTCGCGTGATTTTCACTACCCGCGGTGTTTCATAACATTATTCGTTGTAAATTTACGTGCTCGAAAAAATAAAATAATAACAAACCGGTCAAAGTCGATCGGTTTTCGTAGTGACCGAGTTGAATATTATTTACAACTATACGTGTATTTACCACCACGATTGAGTAACAGCGAGTAAAAAAAAGTATCTCGCGACTCGTGAACTTTGAAAACATTATTTTGTTACTGTTTTCAATTAACAACAGTTTTATCGTCCGAGTACTTATTACATTTTAACGAAACATTGTCGTTTCGAGAGATCGCCTTCACTTATGAAACCTTTTGAAATAATAATTGACCGCCCGTACGACGAAACCGTCACAATTCGACGAGTTAAAAAAAAAATTAAAAAAATTATAACAATAACATTTTAACATTTAATAAAACAAACCATATTGATTATAACGAGTCACGATACCACATAGATATTATTTTCGGTAATTATTAAGTCATTTTTGTCACTAAGTCACTATAGTCGGAATAAGTTACTACTAGTGTTACAATAGTTAATGATTTTTAGTAACTAAGTTACTTTCTACTAACTTGAAACTCATTACTTCCATTACTGCCGGCTTTGACACTGCTAAAATCCAAAAACTCGCGGTAGGACGCCGTAATAGCGGCATGATAATAGGATTTGGTTTTGGGATGGGATTCACGTGAAAAAAAAAAAAACAAACACTAAGCCGTCCAATTGTCGACGATTGCCTCTCCTGCTTTCCTTTTGCACACAACGTGGGTCGTATACCGGTGTTATTGCCACTATATTTTCAACAGTTTACGAGCAGCGATGTGCCGGCGTAATATAATATTATGATAAGTGAGTGTTGGACGTGCGAATTTCTAACGTCTTGTGGACCATCGTCGATAGTTGTATACACATAAAGATATTTCGCCGTTCGAATTGTTCGAAAGCGCGTACGATAATTACACGTCGCATACGAGCCTGATTTTATCACGGCGATTATCGTCGAGTTCACTATTTTATTTTTGTAAAAAAAAAAAATACGGAAATACGATAAAACTATAACTACCACTACTACTACTACTACAACGACGACGACGATTCGTCGTCGTCTCGTGTGTCGCGTCGAATCGTATTGTCGTAACGACGTTTTACCGCCATTCGTCCTTATTATGAGTAATTACGGGGGAGAAAGTTACAACCCGGGACGCGACACCCGCGGTCTCTCCGCAATCACGCCACTAGCCGAGTCCGAAGACAGTGTGTGGGGAGAAAAGTAAAAATAAGGTAAGCGTCGTCGTCGCCGCGACGATTTTTCTTTTCGGTCGTTTTTATTTTTTACCCTTTGCCGCGCCGTTTTTTTTTTTGTCCCCGGAAAAAAAGTTTTTCGCCGTTCGTTCCGCAAAGGACCGCAAAACTTTGTGCCCCGCCAAAACGCGCGACGGAACGCCGCCGATCCGACGACACGTCTTTCGATCGCATTTTCGACACGTCGACGACACACGTCATCATCGCCCGTCGCCGGTAGAATTTATTACGGAATGGAAAAAAATCATTTTTTTTTATTTCGACCTTAAACCAAAAGTCTCATTATCCGAGCGTTTTTTTTTTTTTATTTCGTACGTCTCCATTCGATCGCCGTCGAAAATTCTCGAAAGTCCGTCACGTAGCGTATATATAACGTATACCACGTGTACCGCGAAACGGTGCCGCGTCCTTCGTTTCTTTTCGGTCGATTATTTTCTATCTCAGTCTCCCGCCGATATTGTATTTATAATACTAGCTGAATAACCTGGCTTCGCCCGTGTGCAGTATAACTTTTTATTTTATCAGTTTTTTTCATTTTTACCCCTTTTACCCCTTTTAACTCCGGTAGGTGTCGAATTTCGAAAAATCCTTTCCCATGGGGTCTCCACTATATAAAACGAAACTGTTGATCAAATTTCATACTCAAAGCTCCAGCAGTTCCAGCCAGGCGAATTTTTCTAGTTTCACCCTTTTTACCCCTTTGAACCCCGGTAGGGGTCGAATTTCGAAAAATCCTTTCTTTATGGGCCTCTGCTATATTAAATGAAACTATTGACAAAATTTAATACCACAAAGCTCCAGTGACTCAGGATTTTTTCCATTTTTACCCCTTTTAACCCCCTTAGGGTTAATTTTCTTAATATTTCTCTCCGTAAAAACCATCCTCGTACTTCAAGGAATATTTTAAAAAAAGAATTAGCGGAATCGGTTCAGGGGTTGTTGAGTTATGCGCTTACAACACATTTTGCGATTAATTTTTATATATAAGATTAGAGTTCTGTCTTCCCGCGTACGAACAATTTGATGACATAATATTATTTAACATATTTATTTTATTTTTCCTTTTGTCGTCGTCGTCACGAAGATGATTTCGTTATTATTTATAAATATAAATTTAATCATATTATTATATCGCCATAATATAACATCGAACATTTTTGACGAGCGAAATTTTCGACATACTTGTTATGACCGACCGATTTCTTCGTTGTCACCGATTACATTTAAATTCAAAACGACCACCGTTAATCGAGCACCTCGAGTGAGATTTAACTATTTGCAACGCACTCTCGATAAAGTATTTGAACGTGTAATAAACACGTCTTCAAAATAATATGCACCTCCCAAGTTTTTTGTCTCAGGGCGACTATCACCTTTCTACCCCCCCCCCCCCTCTTGAATATTCTACCGGCCAGTCCTCACGTGTAGCACGCATTGGCACTCGATTTGTCCCTCGATTCCACCTCGATAGACTTGTCGAAAAACTGTTTTTCGTTTTACTCTTTTCTCAGTCACGCCGACGGTAAAATATTGTCGTCCACGATAATGCCGTTGGTCTCTTGACATGGTCGTTTAAGTAATACGGTAGCGATGTTTGATTTTAAGTACTGTTACCTATTGATATCGCGTAATAGCGGCCAATAAAGACGATAATATTTCATACTACACAACGCGCGACGACGAGATCTATTTTTACTTTTTTTTTTCGTCGAATGCCGTGTCCGAACGATTAACAAAACAACTTTGTCGACAGTGTAGTGCCTGCCCGTTGTGCGTTCACCCTAGATTCGAGTACTTATTGAATTTCTGTGATTTTCCACTCGGACTCGGTTCCGTTTGAAATTCCAAAATCACTACGAATTCGTTGGACCCAGAATCAAATAATCGGTTGAAGTAAAATTGTTGAAAAAAATTCAAAGCCGTTTCGAAAATGTATGTGAAAAAATAAATAAATACCATAAGATATATCGACTTTCTTCAAATAAAATAAGAAGGCGCCGCCGCCTGATGTGTGTCGACTCGTATCGGTATGGAGTGCGTTCACCACATACAGGGTGATTATTTTATCTAAGAACACCGTTATTAAATTTCCCAAAAGTACTCGGGAATAGCGTCTTTTATAGCAGGATTTTCAACAAAAAAAATTGTACTACCCCGAACGGTCGAATAATTTTCGAAAAGAGTCGAATATTGGTATAGTTTTCCGAAGAATCGAACGTACGGGATCGGCCTGTATACGAGATCGGCCTCGTTCGAGAGTTTATCCGGTGCTTTTACTCGCAAACATAATACACGCGTGCGCGCGCGTAATCAATATATATTGTTTGTTGTAATTGTTGAGCTATATAGTAGTTATTGCAGAAAGCTCTTAAGGGGGATAAAAACCACTAGCAGCAGTAGGTATATATTATATACGTACGTCGCGTCGTCGGCAGTGTTGCGACGTAAGTTTTCTCGCCGCCTCGGTTTATTACACGACGCCGCCGCCGTGCCGTTTAAAAGCAAGAGGTATTGTTTTACACGTGGCGCGTGCCCCGAAATTTATTTCCGAAATTTCTATTTCGAATATAGAACAGCAGCACGGTTCGCCTCGTGCGAGCTTGACATTATCTCGTCGTTACCGCGCGTGACCAGCTATCGTATCCGTCGACGACGGGCGTACGAACATTTTGTTGTTTCGATTATTGATATCGTTGTTTCTGTCTAAGAGGTACTCGTCGTGTCGAATCGCGTACGATCGATTGTCGCGTGGACAAATTAATATATTATAGCGCGACGAAAAAACAAAAATTAACAACCGAAAATCCGACCTACTAACGCCGTTGTTTTTTCCCGTGTGTGTTTGCAGAGGCTCAGGCCGAGATCGCCGGCGCTTCCGAGAAGTATCTGATGCTCAACAGTCCTTTGCACTTGGAGTGCGTGGTCCGGCAGAGCCCCGTGGACCCGGTGTACATATTCTGGTACCACGACAGCCGGATGATCAACTACGACATCGACCGGGGCGTGAACGTTACGTCCGACCTGCCCAACAAGCACAGCGCGCTGTACATCGAGCGCGCGTCTCGCGCCCATTCCGGCAACTACACGTGCGCGCCGAGCAACGCGTTTCCCGCCAACACGGTCATACACATACTCAACGGTAAGTGCCGTCCGTCGGTCGACGGGGTTTCTGAAAACCACGCGGGGGCTATTTGTTTTCTGGAAACGAAAAAAATTAACGTTAATAGGTCCAAAAAAAAAAAACAGTTTTTTCTCCGATCGGGTTATACGTATAAAGGTAGGTACACACGTAGAGGAAATCCTCAAGGTTTGGACTACGCAGTCCAGTCCTTGAGGATTTCCTTCACGTGTGTAGGATCGGCCTTAAGGCCTATGTCAGTCCGAAAATCCTCTTCGAAATTCCAAAAGGAAATACTGCGCGGGCCGGACTGTGCAGTTCAAAGTTGTTCGTGTGTTGGCACACTTGTGGTCTGCCTTGAGGATTAGTGCGATATCATTATTATTGTTTTGTTGTTATTCATATTGTTATCACTTATTATTTGACGTAATTGTTTATTTTTTTTATTTTGCTAAAAGCATATAAAAGTACTTTTGTTTGAAATTACATAATAATTTGAAAGAACATTGAAAATGAGCCGCGAATTCACGGAAGAGTTTATAAAGTTATACGAAAGCGAGCCTTGTCTTTGGAATGTTAAATCAAAAGAATATCATGACAGGAATAAAAAAGATACGGCATATGGGAAAAATAAAATCCTCGAGTAATTCCTCGAGTAAGGATCTGGACTTGAGGATTTCCTCTGCGTGTGTACCTACCTTAATAGGTGTACTCGGAGGCGCGAGTTTTTAGAGGTGACGTCGAACGAAACGCGAGACGATAGATCGCGGAGACGGCGGCGGCGGCGGGAACGTGTTGTGATGAGGGAGAAAAGACCGAGGCTCTAAGAGACGATTTAGATGTTTAGACGATTTATCGGGGCGCTGGAATGTGGCTGGAAAGAGGATTTGGCGCGGTGTTCGAGGGCTGTGGCGGCCGAACTAGAATGGACAGAAGTTAAAACCGTGGAAAACGAGGAGATGATATTTTTTCCAGCGGCGCGGAAAAAAAAAAAAAAACGCCGAACCGTAGATATGTTTTCGGGCGCGGTTGCTTATTAAATCCCCGATAGTTTTATCGAAACGAGTGAAACAAAGTGCTCGCCACGATGACGTAAATACGAGCACACTATTGACGCCGTACCGGTTACCAGGAGTAACGAGATCGCTATGGTACCTTGCGCAAAATACATCGAGATTACGATAGAAAAAGAAAGTCGTATACGGTTTAAGAACACGTCTGTGTTTGAAAAAAAATCTTTTAATATCCAATGGTGTCCGGGGTGAAATTTCGGCCCGAGAAATACTCGACAGTCCTTACTTGGGCTCTGAAAATTTCTAAAAACTCACAATATAATATATCCAACTCCGCTTGAGGTGGCTGCAGACGCCTGCCGGACGGTACGAAAATACACGCAAAACAGCCCAGAAGCTAGTGTTCTGTTTGACCAATTTTAATTTTTTGAAAAAAGATTTTTATCTATATTTTATTATGTGTTCTTTGGGATTTTCGATATTCAATTTTTCGAATACGTAATTAAGTATACGAAATATAAAAAGTGAATATTTTTTTTTTAACCATAACTCAACGATAAATTTAAATATCGAAAATCCCACAAACGGTTAAAGCCTAGGAAGCATAACGAAGAATTCAAATCGTTACGTTTCCAGTAGACACGACCGTGTATACGATTTGATAAAATTACATATTGTCAGGTACCGCGTATATTCGATTTCGCGGTTTTTCGAGAGCGCGCGTTAATGCCGCCTTTAATGTGTTAACGTTTCACCGCGCATATAGTCACACTTATTAATAACCGTGATTTACTTATACGATCGTCGCGTGGTTTTGACGTGATTTGTCCTTTGAAAAACGAACAATCCGTCACGCTCAACAGATCGATTTGCGTGCGCGGGCAGCGTTTTGGAAAAAAGATTATAAATCAAAAAAAAAAAAAAAAAATTATAAATCAAAAAAATAAAAATAAAATACGAGTCGGTTTCGCGGAACGAACACCTAGCGCCGCCGACCCGCACTGTATTTTACGGGTACGTGTTTGTTTTTTTTTTCCATACATATTATAATATCTACCTTCGATACGCGTTCGCCGCGTGCTGCAGAATATTAATTGGCTAAAAGCGCGTCAAAACGATATTTTCGCGTGACAATATCAAAACGTTCGAGTGCTCCACGCACGCCCACCTCTGGTTTTGTTGTTTTGACGTATTTTCAGGCTGTTACCACCTAGTATATTATATGCGACATGACGTTTTCATTTTATATGCGAGCGCCCGTGCCTACCGCAATAGTAATAATAATAATAATATATCGACGGTCGAACCGTTTTTATTTCCGAATTCGAACCGCGGCGTTTATCAAACTCACACCCGGGGATTCGTCGCTCGGAGATTACGGGAAACTGCGATTCTCTAAGTCAGTGGTTCCCGATATTTTTTTATTCTTCTTTATGGAACACTCTCCCCCCCCCCCAAGGTCGGGAAACACTGCTCTAACTCTCAGACAGAGCTCTTGAAAAAAAAGAAAAAAAAACTTCACGTCGACCACGAACTTTTCGAGATTTCTCGTCACATCCAATACGCAGAAGCATGGGAATATCCAACGGACGGTCCCTCGTCGTCGCCGAATCTCGTTGGAAAAACGTAGTTACAGGTTTTTATTAGATTTTTTTGTTGAAAATCTCTCCGAATTCTTGCCGACACTATTGTTAGGCAGATAAAGAGAAGAAACGAAATATTATAATTATTATATGTTACGCCGCCGCGTGTAGTGTGGTTTTTCGTCTAATTCTCACCTAACCCCCCGCGGCACGCGCCCGAAAACATTGCCGGAGATGCTGAAATTCCTACCCGCAAACGGGGGATGGTCTCCGATCAACTACATCGGACTGGGAATAGGCGCTCGGCCTCGCGCGCCTTAATCGTGATAGATAACGCGATAAAATAAGATACGTAACGCGACAGAACGCGCGTCTCGGCGAATTTAATAAAACTTTTTATGGACACGCGCGCGCGCACGCACATAACGTTATTACTACAGTTTTTGTTTTAAATTAAATTCCGAGCGCAAAGCCTTAAAGTCCATAACGCTGCACTGTGCTCTGTGCTGTACGGTACAGGGACGACGGAAATAGCTATCGCAGCAATAAACGCGCGGAGCCGTTCGTGTGAGAACATTCAAATTATAGAGCCGACGCGACGGAATCGACGATCGAATTGTTCTATTATTTTTTTTTTTTATTTCTTCCCTTTCCGCTCGCTCTATTTTCACGCCGTCTCCCTCGTCGTCGCAGCTATTTCGTCGACGAATGCAACGCGCCCGCATTCACGCTTCGTTTGCTCCACACTTACGTAATGAACCCGTTTGTTTGTTTAAATATAATATTGTCTCCTGTGAGATAAAAAAAATAAAAGATATATATATATATATAAAAACCGTGGCGGCGGCGGCGTGTTCTCGTACTTAACGACCGTTCCATTGTCGTTGCGAAAATTCAAAATAAAAACGCTAGTATTTAACAGCAACAATAATACGTATATTATAGTTTCGTCGACGATTTCGGCGCGTCCACATTAAGCGCGTTGAAATATTCACGACGTTTATGAGACGATACCCGGATCTCGAGAACGGACGCTGTAATGTTATCGCGACGTTTCGACGGTCTTCGGAGACTGTATACTGCGGCGGACGGACGTCGCGGAACACGACCACTCAAAAATGCGATTTTCTATCACGCGCCCCGGAATTCGAACCGGTCGACGACGATTGCAATTCGATCGTGTTTTTTTTTTGAAACACTCTGGCCCCGAGAAATTTACCGAACCGATACTAAATATCGGAGCTATCGAACGTCGGCGTATTTTCCATGTTTTCTGCAATCGATCAGTTTTATGCTATTTGTTCCGGGGGGTCGATAAACGTAACGGTATAATTATTGTATTTGACGATATTCGTTTTGTAAGAGACGATGGCTGGGTATTTCATATTACAGTCAACTCGCGATATAACGAAATTCGATATAACGAAAATCTTGATATAACGAATAAAACTACCGGTCCCTTGAAAATATCGCGGTATAACGAACAAATGTAATGTATTTTGGTCCCCTCGATGTAGCGAAGCGTTTTTGATCAAAACTCTCGCGATGTAACGAATTTTTATAAATTTGGAGTTTACAATCGATAAATTTCGATGTAACGAACTTTCGATATAACGAATTTTTTTCTCGGTCCCTTGAAATTCGTTATATCGCGAGTTGACTGTATTTGTAATGATCGAAAGTTCCTAAAAAAGTAGCGAGCTCCTCACGCGCCCGTTCCGGATTTTTACGATTTCGAGTTTCTCCGTTCGATTCGAAACACTTTGGGAGTTTGTTTATCAACGTAACGGATTCGCATATAACATAATCGCGTTGTCACGGAGTGGATTATTTCAACAGCAGTCGGAGGAATTCGTGTCATCGTATTTTGATTCTTCGTTTTTTTGTTTTTTTCCAATCGAATGATGTCGTAAAATGTTTTATTTCAACTAACATTTAAATTTCTCGGTTTTTATCGGGTCTCGGCGTATAACGACGTTGCACTGTTGTAATACCGCGTCGAAATGATTTCTCGTTTGAATAATATTATGTCGAGAGTTATAATCGTGTTTTTTTCCCTTCCTCGTCAAACCGTTATAATTTTATTCGTCGTAAAATCATATTTACACGAAGAAATACACGATTCAAAAAGATTTAGTTATTTCTGTTTGTAGTAAAAAAAAAAAAGGAGCGTGAATTTAAATCTCGCAAAAAAAAACACTGCGGTTTATGTGAACACATAAGAATGACTCGGCCTATGGAAAAACGTGATGTAAATACTTAAAATACGATTTATTTCACCGTTCGTTAAAAAAAAAAAAAAAAAAACATAACATATATAATATTATAAAACTGAATAAAAAAAAGAAGAGAATTTTAGTGTTGTTCAGACACTCGCACATTTTCAAACGGCGCGGCGGCGGCGTGGAACTGCGTCAAAACCGAATCATTATTATTCTCGAAACGAGCACCTATCGTTTAAAACGTTTTCCGCCGAGCCAATGACTTCGTTTTCTCTCTTTCGCTCGCAGTACGATAATAATAACGTACGGTCGTCGTCGGTGTACCAGTTTATTTTTTGACGTTCGACGCCATCGCTCTCGTGTTTATTTTTATTTTTCTTTCAAACGGCGACACGAATATTTCACCTCGCGTCCTCTTAAGTAGCTTTTTCCCAAGCGTTTATCGAACCGCCATTGTTTGTGGTTAATGTGGTATATGATGGCAAGTTTTAATGAACCAGGTAGTGCACCGAAATATCGTAGAACAGGGGTCGACAACCTTTTCAACCACGCGGGCCATATTTTTTTTCAATTTTTCATTAATTCATTAATTCAATTTTCCACATTAAAAAAAAAATTACATATTATTATATAATACTTATAATTGTATTGCTGTTATATTTGATTATTTTACATAGAGATATGAGAGTAAAAAACACAAATGTTACTGGAAATAATTGCATTTAAGAAAAAATTGAATTGAATAAAAAATTGTAAAGTTGTAAATTAATGCGATTTCTGTGCCTGCAGTTTATTAGTTAAATTTTCGATATCTGCTTGCAGACTTGTTCTTGAGACTCGTAATACAGCTCGTAAATGTTCATCACTAAGGCGCGAAGAGTGCTTACTTTTTCTGTACTTCACAATGGAAAATGTCTGCTCACATATATATGTACTTGCAAACGCCGCTATAAGTTTTTGTGCGATTCCAGGGAAGGTAGATATTGGAAGACAACTATAAAATTGAGGGAAACTAGTTGCTTCCCGAAAAGAATTTTTTAGAACCTCGTCATTTTGGAGTTCAATGACTTCCATTTGTAAATAATTCTTGACATTATTTATGTCCACTTGAAAAGGATTCTGGAATAATTTAATTTCTTTATCGTATTTATAAAAATCATCAAATCTTGTTGAAAATTCGTTTTTTAATTGTTCAATGATATTGAGAAATTTATAGAAAATTATATGAAAAATGTTATTAAACAAAAATAAAACACAAAAATTAACCACCTTTGTGCGGGCCATCAAAAATTGCTTTGCGGGCCGCGGGTTGCCGACCCCTGTCGTAGAACATAATATAATACCAATTTTTCACATATTTCAAACGTATATACATTATACATACTGCCGTAGCACTCGTCGATTTAAATTAATTAAAAAAAAAATGTAATTCAAGCTGAATAAAAAGATCGTTGAGATGAATTTTAACTGAAAAATCGACTCGATCAAAGATAAAACATAAATAAATGAGAAAAAATTTGACAGTCGAACGTTTTACGAGTACACTAGTCAACTGCATTAAAGGTGCGTGTAATAATTTCAGGATTTTCCCGTTTAGTCTTGTACGTAGTCACGTTTCCAAACGATATCGCGATCAAAGTGAAAACAATTTCTAAATCGCCGCCGCCGCGCGCCGGTTCGATTAGGTCGAATTATTCGACGTCGACATACGTACGTACGACGAAGCGCGAACGAAAAATTTTCGAAAAAGTAACGGGTCGCTCTCGACACGGTCAAAATTAGCTCGACGTTTTTTAACTCGACGTTTACTGTTTACTCGTTAACGCCCGGCCTCGGGAAATCGAACCGTACGAGAGACAATGGCACGCGAGTACCCTGCACGCGGGGCGTGTAGGTAATAATATGTAGTATGCGCTGCAAAGCACGACTGCGAGGCCCGCGAATCTGTTTTCGGGCGTGTGACCGATGGGGTCGCCTCGGTCCGACGTGTGTGCGTGCGTGCGTGTTTGTTTGTACATATATGTGTGTGTATTTGGTCGTGAATGGATGATGGCATTGATAAATGAACGGATCTTGTTTGTTTGAGTGAGCACACACACACACACTAACGAGTGGTACAATATTCTTTCCCTAAAGACGTTCGTGCACACACACACACCCGCACACGCACTCAAGCATATTGCTTATACGCGAGTCCGGATAGCGCCAAAAAAAGAAAACCTAAGTAGTAATAATAATAATCGTATAAATGAAATAATAAGTGTAGTATTAAGGAATTTATATAAACTTATAAAAACACCTTGTAATTCTAGACAACAGAATTAGTTAATAATACTAGACACTAACTAAATGTTCTATGGGAACCAAAATTTGCTGATACTAATGATATAACACTATTGGTTTTCCGCTTTAATTGTAATAAGACACCCTGTTGCCTAATACATGTAAAATGTTACATTTATAATACGAGTACGTATCAATTTTGTCTAGTCGTATAAACATTTTACCGTATAAGTTTATATAAAGAATGAAAACAATGAAATAAAGGGCACTTCTCCAGTGGTCGTGAGACTCGACTACTGGAGGAAGATTTTGGATAATTTTAAAGTATATTAATTTTGTGTGTTTGTGTCTATACGATCGATTTGATCGGCGTATACGACATAAGGAAAGATAAAACGTGTTGATAGATAAGCGAAACACCGCGATATTAGAATATTCGTGCGTAGACCGGAGGGCATAAGAGATCGTGGACGATCGTTCCGCCGCCGCCGCGTCGCGCCGTGACGATTCGAGATGGAAATGCCACTTTGATTTTTTATTATTCGATTAAGACGTACATTTGGATCGTCAGAGCGGCGACTATTTTTGTACGAGTATATTTAGTCTTCAGAGCGCGTTTGATTTCATCCGCGGGAAACTAAAACGTTTTGCGACTAAGACGAAGCGCGGATTTTTAATGCAATAACAAAATTACTTTATTAAAAAAAATATCGCGTTTTAAAACAAGAAGAAAATTAAAAAAAAAAAAAAATTCAATTAAAACGCGCGAAACGTGTATTTCGTTCTCGGAAAGCGATAAGTATTTCATAATAATTATTACGGACGGTGAACTGATTTTTTACGAATACCGTTGGCCGAATATCATATCGCTTATTTGTACAGACGCGCGCGCGGGCGCCGCCGTGAAGTTCCAGATATCAGATTCAGCTCTCAGATTTTCTCCGAAATATTCCGGTGACTTCCGCAATATGATAATGTCGTGGCGTAGACGCGCGTACGAGTGTGTCGGTAATGGTGTCTTTCCGGGTGTCTTCTAGATTCGCGTCGCGTGACCGAAGGCGTAAAGGTTTCTCCTCAAATCTGTAGTTTTCTAGAAATCGAAATCAATATATCCAGGCCCGGATTAACACTATCGTAGGCCCTGGGCACAGTGCCTATTTATTTCCCATTGTGCTACGGTCCTGGTGTACAGTATTAAAATGATAAAAAAAACCTTATGTTTGGGATAGGTTCAGAGGTAGTGTTGAATCTCAGTGTTAAGCCTTTAAATCAATAATATTTACAACATGAAAATCTTAACTTTTACATGATAACTTTTATTATTTATTTTATATTTGATAACAATTTTAACACATCCTAAAAACATTTAATTTTACTCTAAATATATTTGATAATTATTATTAATATTTAAAAGTATTTAATTTTAGCAACTGTTTTGTATACAATTTTCAATTTTGCATATTTCTTCCCCGTATACAAAAAAATCGTAGCCTCACATTTTATTTTTGTAGGCCCTAAAATGTTCGTAGGCCCTATGCCCTAATACGGCCCTGAATATATCGAACGTTCCGCGGGCGGAGCAAAGTCGTTTACCCCGGCGCGGCGGTCGTCTCCGATCTCTTATTATCTCTCACGCCGTTATCACGCGGTCGGGCGCGAGCGCGAGCGCGAGTCGTCGTCGCAGAGCCGTTTCTCAACGGAGTCTCGGAGAATTAACCGCGCGAGGGGAGATCGCGGATTAGAATACACTCGGCGAGACCTGACGGTTTTCTCGACGACGACGACGGCAAAAGGGAGCTCTGCGAATCGTCTACGCGCGTATATTATTATCACTCGGTCGGACTAAGACTCGGCGTCGCCGTAAATAATTATCGAGAGACAGAGCCGAATACGAACGTAATGGAATTTCGCCGTCCGTACACACGATATGACCTCAGTAATCCCTCGGGGATTATACCGGTTTAGGTAATAGTTGTTTCGGTTTCTATATCAGATTTGGCCCGCGCCCCCTTCTCGCGCGGCGCGCACACGCGTGTGTCACGGCGGCAAAGTTTTCCGCGTCCGTCCGTCCGACGGATATCGAATTAAAAGTTGCCTCGACGAAAATCGAATTCGCACCGTGCGTGTACAGTTTTTTTTTTTTAAAACGGTCGGTTTTCAATTCGATTTGACCGTCGTCGCGCGTCGCGGGAAAGCGCCGATCTGGTTTTTTTGTCTTCACTTCTCGAACGGTGTTCGTGTCGATTTCGATGCGCGCGATTCGTTTTCGAGTCGGACGCGTTTTCGGTTCGTTTGCCGTTAAATCAAAAACGCTCGACTAATATTTATTCGTACGTATTTCACGTTGGACGGTGTTTGCGACGAATGGGACTCGTGTCCATTTACGGAATCGCCTATAATAAGTCTTCGTGTATCGATTTGCAAGCGGAGAGAGAAAAACGACGTTTTCACTTTTGTTTGTTGGTTGTTTTTTTTTTTTTTTTCCCCGTTACTTTTTTACCGCTCCAGTTCGGGTGAACAAGTTTTGCGAGCCGAAGGTTTTATTTTCTTTTTCTTTTTTCCGTACGATTCACGTCTTCACATTTCTTTCGGAAATCGCACACGCGTGCGACGTCAATTGTGCGAATCGGCGAAACCTTATTGTCGAGTCTTTTGTCGCCGCCGCCGCCGGTGTCAAACGCTATGCATAACGACGCGAAACACTGCGCGCGCGTGACACGACCGACGAAACCGAACTGCGTTTTTTATACAGTAAAATACGATTCTTATCGTAAAACAGTACGTACGTGGTTATCGCTCGTTCTCAAATAGATATGACGAGCATTCGTTTGCTGGATGCCGAGACTCTCGTCTGTTATTCCGAAATTTCAGAGAAATATCGTTCCGAAACGTTTCAAAAAAGTAGAAATATTATGACATTTGAACATTTTCGAATAAACAAATAACGCTCGTCGATTTTCAAAATCGAAATGATCAATTCGTTAATATAAAACGTATTCCTATTAAATACTAATCGTATTATCGCGTGTATTATAACATAATTATTATTATTTCCTTTGAAGTACGATCCATGGAATGTCATACGGCGGCTCCGCAGTAATATTTTGAGTCATTTGTCCGCAACGTTCTATACTTAAACGGCATCGCTACTTTTGCGTACATCTCCTTTTTCGTTTGTCTTTACGCTGGCGTTTTTCGTCGCAGCTGGGTTCACACTTTAGACGGGATGTTTACAGCGTCTCGTCGTCGTGAAAATATCTACCGATATCGTCTTACCCGTTTGCGGCTTTTATTTCCGCCGTCGGCCACGCCCCCGTTATAATATAATATCTTGTCGCACGATACCGAGACAACGGTTTTATTCGTGAAAAAAAAGTACAAGACCTGCGTGTTTTGTTGTTTCAATTTGCGTGTGATTTTTGAAATTGTTTTTTGTCTTTCTCTCAACACATTCGTTTTCTACGCGACGTAACCGATAACGACATTGCGCGCCACTCGGCGACGTCAAAGCGTACGGGAATCAAGACGTGACGTCGTCGGCTCTAGAAGTCGAACTGCACCGCGAACGCGTTTTTATTACGTTTGAACTCGCGGCGCTCCGCCGCCGCCGCGTCCGTAATTAAATTTCCCGACGCGTCCGTCGGGCGTATTATGATTAATTCGGCGAACCATCAGCAACATTGCGCGAAATAAACTTACCACAATGCAAATATGGGGATATCCTTTCAAGGAAGGTCCTCCGCGCGTTGTTTTCGGACGTCGCGACCGCGGCGGGTCGGGTGCGCGGGGAGGGACGACGGTGCAGCGCGGGGCGGTAATATTTTTGAAATGTTAAACCACCCGAGTCGAATGATTAATTGTGGTAGGTCAGCTGCAATAACCCCGCGCGACCGGCACCCCTACCCGGGGAAACGCGGCCGTAATCCTTTTTATAAATACGCGCGCGCGGTGTATTTAATATGATTCAACGTGCGCGCAAAAACACCGCGATCGATAAAGTAAAGAGGGTGGACGGCCAACTTAAAGGTCCTGGTAAATATTTAATATTGTTATTGGCAAGACGCGGAGCATAAACACGACGACGATATAATAATAATAATAGCGCGACCTCTTCCGATTCTCCTCTCGCCGCGGCGGACCGCTCTAATTAAACGCGCGCGGCGTGTTTTACTTTTCTCGTTTCGGCGTGTCGCGAATGTGCGAACCCGGCACGAGGACAAACACGACCCTTGTTCGGAGACCGACGTCCCCTGTGGCCGGCGGGATATTATCGCTGTTGTTTTAGTAACGGCGAGCTCTCGGCCGCGCGGCGTTTGTACGGCCGTCGCGGAGGACGAAAAACTCCGTTTGTCGCTCGATTATAATTCCTCAGCGAAAAAGTACGTAAAGTCCTTACGACCGGGGTTCGGACGTCGTCGTTGCGTCCGCGACGTTTCTTCTCCCGCTCGAACCTCGATCGCCGACCGAGTTTTAAATGTGCCCAAATAACATTTACGTATTACGAGTTCCGGTCGAAATCAAAGAATTTTCTAATATCGAACGCGTTTCGAAATGGTCGACTCGAATGCGAGTTTTGTTGGCATTATACATATGTATACTATATGTCGACAGTACTGTTTTCGATTGTTTTTCAATACTGTCGTGGACGAAAAAAAAAAAACCCCCGATTGTGCAAACTTATGCAAAACGAATCGAACGCTGACGGCGGCGGCGCGCGGCGCGGCGTAAATAAGAAAATCGTTTGTTGATTTACTCCGAGTCTTAACCGCGCATGCGATTCCCCTTGTTTTAAATACGCTCCGATTATTTCTACTGTCGCGCGGAACAACGTTTTTCAATTTAGGTTTACCAATCTCGTTGTTTTCGAAATCGAAGATCCTTCAGCACATTCGAAATCTGTGACGAAAGTCCTCAACAATCGTCTCATACTGCGACGCGTACAATAAGGCTCGTATAACATTTTCAATCCGATAAATAATTTGATGATTCAACGGAACTCGACGGGTACTTTTGTACATTTAAAACGTCTTAAAATGTCCGAGATTTTAAATGTGTTGTTCCGGGAATGGACACGAAAACACAAATTTAATAACATTATATAATATTATATAATAACATTATATAACGATGCGTTATATTATTTTTAAATGCAATCAATTTTCCCAGTTGATTGTTGCTACAATATATTTTGTGCCCTAGTAATTGCCGACAAATACGGTATGTGGAGTCCGAATGTGTCGGAACGTTTTCGATATATCGAATAGTGCACGTCAATACCGTATACTATACTCGTTGATTTTTTATGAAAAAAAGTATTTCGTTTAATACGCCGAAATCGTTCGAGTCTATAATTTCATATTCGTACGTCATAGTCTGAGAGACGCATAGACGAGCGTGCGAGAGCACCGATATATTATATTCTAAGAGAGACGTCGCGGGGTCCCAGCGAGACGCTTCGCAGTTAAAGGAATAATAATACGAGTAGTATAATATTTCAGTCAGAAACGTGCGACCCGAGACAAACGTGGGGAAATACATTTCGTTCGTTAGCGATCAAGAATGGCGGTTCAATTAGATTTATTCGACATCGTGGGCCGGGAAGCTCCGCGTGGACGCGAACAATACGTCATTCTACGAGAATTACATACCTAATAATATGTATATCGAATATATACAGGGTGGGGCACTAAAACGGCCGATTTTCAAAGATAAATTTGAAAATAAAAAAAACGAATAAAAATTAATTATTATTTACTATAATGAAGTACATAACTTGCCATTTATTTTTTAAAAATTATGTCTTCAAGACGATGAAGACAATTTTGCGTATTCACAAAACCATCAAGATGGAAATGTGCTTCATCAGACATCCAAACATTTTGAATAAAGTTTTCGTTCTCGTCCATTCGGATTAGCATTTCTCGACAAAAAGTTATGCGGCTATAGTGATCTGCAGGTTTTAATTCTTGAACCACCTGAACCTTATACGGGTGAAAGTTTAGGTCGCCGTGTAAAATCAGACGTAGACTTCTACTGGATAAATCGGGCGATAACGCATGTTTTCGTGCAGAACGTTTCGGACTCTTTATGAGAGCGACTCTGACAGCAGCGACGTTTTCAGGTGTGCGAATGGTTTTTTGTCGCACAGGCTTCTTTTCTAATGCTGAACCCGTTTCTTCAAAGTTGGTTATCCATATTTTAATAACCTTAGCCGATGGTACCGAATCATGGCGTTTAAGTTTAAAATTAAGACGAAATTCACGCTGTGCTGCTACGTAACCGTCATTATTTTTGTAAAACGATTTTATCGCATAAGCACGTTGTTTACCACTCCGCTGTTCCATGTTTACTAAATGGCATGTTGTCTTTGAACTAATAATATTTAGTGAGAATTCTCATCTTAATTACTACTGAAAAAATCTAGTTTTAAAATCGGCCGTTTTAGTCGGCCCCACCCTGTATTTCAAACGAATACGCCAAGGCCGCGCCGGACGGCAGTTTCGCCGGCGAATTTCATCGGGTCCGCGCGCGAAAAACGAGATCTACGAATTATATCATATTGGTTTCATCTGCAGTTTAAAATATATATATTTAATAGTTTTTACCGTATAGAATGATAGATGAATTCTTCTTTTCTATTTTTTTTTTTCAAGTGATTTTGATATTTTTAGATTTCGAGTGTACCACAAGGAATGAATCGATTTGACCGACGTGTTCGTTTCTTTTCGGTCCGTCTACACGGTTAGGAACAAGGAAGGAGAATTTCATATTGTTCGATAACGTCATGTTCTCTTGTCGGTGTTTTTTAAAATTTCCAAATTCAATAAGCGGTTCGTCATATAAAAATATTAAAATGCCATCGGTTCGTTTTCAATAATCGTTTGAAAGTCAAAAGGTCGATAGTAATATCACGTTGATTTTGAAATTACAAGCACGATTCACTATCATCCAGTCGACCGTCTCGAACTAGTATAAAATAAAATCCTTTTTTATTCCATTTTTTTTATTTTTCATACTAAAATTTAATATAAAATAGTTCTGTAGGTATACGAGTATACGTATATATGTACTATACGTCCGAGAAAATTCGTATCGATTAATTTTTTGTTAAAAAATGTGTACGCCGTGTGGATAATATTATTCGCCATCAATTAAATAACAAAACAAATTAAAAATGATTTTTTTTTTTAATTTAAACTTAATTGTTTGTTTTTCGGATTAACCGGAAAGAGCAAAGTCATTCGAAAGCCCTTTGAACCGTTTAAGATATTATTTAAGTCAATCGGTAAATTAACTAATTATATAAGTTCAAAAAAGTTATGAAAAAAAAAAAGAAGAAAACTTTTTTATTTGACTTTAACTGACGAGTTTTACCGACGTTTCACCTTTGTGTTATTCGTCGCAGCCGACTCAAAGTTATCCTCATTTCTATTTTCAACAGTGTTGTTTCTTTGACTCGGTGGCGCGAACGATTGCGGGATTTTTAGACGAAAAGTATTACGTAACTCGATATTTGTATTTTTCGAGTAGCATTCATGAATCGGTGTAGTAATTAAAAAAATATTTGTGTAGTAATTTAAAAAATCGACGTTTCAAATAACCCGCGTCGAGCGTTCATCCACAAGACGGTCCTGGTTTTCCTTCGAACACAACATTATACGTTCGTTTTTCGAAATTGTACTTCCTTTCTGAAATCATATTTATTAGTTATTTAAAACGATGACAATAATTATTAAACGGGTAACATTGTTTACGATTGGATAAGTCGAACACACGAAGTTACACTTACAAAAAACACGCGTTGAACATTTCGAATCGTGACATCGGCACCGAATATATCAACGTGTTGATTCGAGTTGATATTTTTCAAACCGCTCTTCTGCGTTTCGACGGCATGACTATAATAACATTCAGGTGACACATCAAACTCACGCGTATTATCTGATAATTTGAATACGTATACAAAACACGACGGGAGTTGTAAGTACTTTCGTAAAAAATCGGCACGCGTCGCCAATACTACAGTATTGTGTCTTAATACATAAAATATAATGTAATCGAGTATTTCGAGTCTGGTTTATCGTCGAGAGTCCGACCGAATTCCTGCGGAACGATCGGAAAACACGTGCCGAAAAAATCGTCGTACTCGGAACACCACGGGTAATACTACTAATATTGTAATATTACGTTCTGTATTATTAAATACGATATATCCGCTGCGCCGCCGTTTATCGGAAAATCTTCTCGTTTTTATAAACCTATTACGTTTTCCTTTATATTACATGTTACAGGTAATGCCGCGTGATTGCGGATCGACCGACGACGTCGTATTATTATTATCGAGACGATAAATATGCAAATATAATGTTCGAAATGCGCGCGAGGATATATTTTTTTTTATACAAAACCAATCAGTAATCGTATCGCGCGATGTTAAAATATGTTTTACGATTTAAACAAATTTTACTCTGTTTAAAACCCTACACTGCATAAAGTATCACCCATGATACAACCATGAAAATTAAAAATAACTGCCGTTTCTATAACAACAAAGGTTTGCCGGTCTTTTTGTTAACATCTTCACACATTTACCCACACATTATTTATTTGATAAAACGTCTTTGACATCAGCTGAGTATTGTTTGTTTGCAATAATTCTTATATTGGAAGTCTAATTACCAATACTATAACTATTACTATTTGAATGTGACAATTTAATATAATATAGAAAAGATTTCTTATTGTTAGTTAGTTTGTTTTTGTTTTTTTTTTTTTTTTACTTCAATGCATGATGTATCATGGATGATACAGGAACTTAAGTAGTCCTTAAAAAGGGAAATTTAAATAAAATTAAAAAAAAGTATTTTTAGATGATCATTAACCTTATTTACATCTAAAAATAATTTTTTCAACAATAAAAATTAAGTCAGTGTAGGGTTAAAACGTTATACGGGGCACCGTGGAGTTTTTTTTTTTTTTTTTTGTTAGTTTCAAAGGAGTCGATTTATTATTATTATAAACTATTTTTTTTTCTTTTTTGTCTTTCTCTTTCTCGAATCTAGACGTATATAAAATATTATAAATTTAAATATTAACGAACGATAAAATCAAATACTTATTCAATTCTATAAGTTATTTCGTCGGCTATCCGAAGTTTTCGAAAAAACTAATTATAAACATTTTCTATAGAATTAATTTGAATTATTATGAGTTGATATTTCTGAAAACGCCTGCCGCCTTTATCATAAACATAATGCACGAGATTAAAATTCACTATTTATTTTTAATTTAAATTTTTATTTTTTTCTCGTTCCGCGGCACTCTGCAGTCCTTTGGGCCATACGTCCGAAACGAAACCAGATGCGAAACTAATTAAAATATAAGATTCAACTTGTCCCTCCTAATGATTTTCGACTATTTCGCGGAACGAACGCAAAAAAAAAAAATATATAAAAATACGATTCTATCGCACGGCCCGCGACGACGACGGCGTGTTGCGGATCGGCTCGTTTCGAAATTATTTATAACAGACTATTAATAATTATCGTGTCGAGTTAGATATTCGTATATTATGTATTCAATATGGCGGTTTCGTCTGTATTTTTCGGGCGAATCGGCCGAATTTTTTAAAAAAATATAATATTCTCGATACCAATGGACGAGTCCTGTTGCCAGTGTATTGAAGCGTTTTGAAATTTTAACATATTATTTTAAGGACGGGATCACCTGTGCTCTAAAAGGTAATTCGTTTGTTTCGTTGGAATTCCGACGTGGAAACAACGACGGCGCGGCGGCGGGGGGGGGGGCAACCGACGGCGATTCAATTGTGACGTTCATCACGACTGGATTCATAATGAAAATTTAATTAAGACGTTTAACGTGCTCGAAATAACTAATAGAAATCGATCGGTCGATAAAAAAAAATACGGAGCACGTACCAGCAGCAGCGACTCGGAACAAAATATTTCGGACAGCTCGTCGGTATAATGATCGGATAGAGAAATCAAACGGTTTGAATCGATTTCACCTCGCCCGCGCCAATACGCGTTGTCTCACCACAGTTAGTAGGCGGCGCGACGGTGGTGTGACCGAATTCGTTTTGTTTGTTCGTTTAAACTTTGAACACGCGGCTGCGTCTACGTATTTTATATAGATCGCAGACGACGAACTATGTTTTCGTGATTGTTATTCGTTAGATTATTCACGTCGTCGCCTAGTTCGGCGGGAAGTGCACTCGAAATCGATCTGAAAATACATATGCGTATATCGTGCAAGTGAAAAAATATTCAAAATTTCGGATTACCGGTGAGACGAAAAGAGCGTACTTATCGAGCGTTGTTTACTGCGAAAATTCAGGTGATACGCCTCGTCTGTCTTGCTTCGCCCTCAAACGCGGCGCAAATTATATTTTTTCAGCTTGATTTAGTATAATATACTATGTTAAGTATAATATTATACGTATGAAATATAATAGAATTTATCTCTCAAATAAAACGATAGATAATTTCGCTGAGAAAGAGCTGCAGTATATTATGTTGTACCAAAACATTATATAAACCACGTGTGGGGCGTCCTCCGACGGGTCAAAACGTTTCGTAAATAATAATTATACTGTTAATCTATCTTGTTATCGACATTGAAGGTGAAATATTTTATTTATCAAAGTGTTTTGAAAATTGTTCGAATCCAAATGGAAAATTGAACTCGTCGCAATAATATTACTATTTGGGAAAATCGTTGACTATAGCCGCGCGTAGTCGGTTTATCGGCTTATTTGAAAACAATTTTCCGATCCTCTCCGGAACGAACCCGAACCGCGCGCCGAGCCGTTGATCGCCCCACTTATTTTACGTATTCGTGTTTTGGCGCGGGGTCCGGATTATTCTAAATCTTTTCGGAATTATACGAGCGAGATAAAAAAAAAAAAAAACGGAAACGAAAACGTTCGGGACCGCCCGCCGCCGCCGCCGCCGCGGGGAAAACAAAACCTACATCGGATCCGACGCGCAATTCGCCGACGACCCGCGGGCTTAGTGATGTTGTCACACACGCTCGCGATGTTTCGTCAATCGTTTCGCGAGACGATCGCAAACGCGTCTCGCGGACGTACCCGACACCACGTCGTCGTCGTCGGAGCGCGCGTTACGATCTAAAACAACTATCATTGTTTCGCGGCCTATTCATCGCGCGCTGTTTGCGATTCACTCGGTCCGTCTCGTACGACGCGCCGCCGCCGCCATCACGAGCTTTCATTTCGTCGGTATATTTACTTTGACGCAAAGCCGAGTCGCACAAAGCGCGATAATAATATGTATGTGTTCGGTGTTTGTCGCCGCCGTCGAGCGTCGTTTCGAGAGTTGAAATATTGCGAACGTGCGCGTATATACGAAAGTTTCGCGCGTCGTCGTCGCGTGCTCTCGGGTACGCCGAAAAACAAATCCAATTTCAAAAGTCTTCGCAGCCGCCGTTCGATATCGGCCGTCGCGCCCCGCGGTCCGTCGGATTCGCCCTTTTCAATGCGAGCGCCCGTGTGAGAAGTCCGCGAAGAGCGAGAGTAATTAGGCGCCGACTTGGATCGCGACGAGCCACAGAGATAATGACACGCAGTGTGACGGCGGAACTTTCGAAAGCGAACACGGCGAAACGACAGAAAGCCGTCGCCGCCGTCGCGAGCGAATCGAAAGAAAAAAAAAGGCAAGAGATATCATCGACGCAGGGGCAATCGCGTGAAATAGATTATCGGTGAAAAATAAACAACGAATTCGCTGTTTTTCTTTTCTTTTCTTCTAGGACTTGCGTTTTAACGGTTTTTTTCTTTACAATTTTTTGTAGATACGACGACATTAATATGTTAACGATCACAATACATTTCATCAACGATTTCTGTCGCGTTAAAACTATTTTGAATGTATCCATTTTTTTTTTTTTGTTGTTTCACATATTATAATTATTATAATCATATTATTTTTCATTAGTAATCTATTGAAATTATAACACTATAGAGAAAAACGTGTTTTGAAAACTCTAATGTAATAATAAGTAGGACTCGGATTTTAAAGCAAATGCTTCTTTTTATATTATATTTAAGATAGAAATCTAATTTTTATACATACAAATTCGTTTCACGTCCATCTGATTCCAAATAAACGAATTTATTTGCTTTTTTTGCTTTTTTTTATTGCTTTTTTCAGTTATTCTACGTAGCTTGCAACTGCAATTTCGGGTAAACTAAATCGTGTTCTTATGAAAAACAAAGGCTGGAAACAATATTACCGGACATTAATAATATACTGTCTGGCGTTTCATCAATCGAATTTAATTATCATGGGTTTGATTTAAACGAAACCTCTTGCATGAAGTATGCACCGATGGGGATATAGAGAGTCAATTTCATTTCTGAAAATCTTGCCGAATACATGATGGTAGTAAATTCTTTTTTTAATTTAAATTAATTTTTCAATTTTTTTTTATTCAGTTTTATAAAATTATAACTAATTCATGTTAATGTATAGTCGTGCTTTTTTTAAAAAAATAAATATGCTTCATTTTTGCTTTTTTTAAACAATTTTGTGCTTTTTTTTGTTATTTATTATGCTTTAAAATCCGAGCCCTGAGTACGTATATAAGGGGGAAAAAAACACAAACACGACTCATATAATATTCTTTCCGATTTTAAAACCGTTAATGAACGACGATACCGTCTGTCCCCGTTGTTATTCGACACGCGCGCGTTTCTCGACAAATATTTTTCATCTTGACACGTGCCAATACCGATCGAACACGTTTTCGTGTAAACAATAGCCGTTTAGGTGTCGGGGGGATTCGTCGAACGAATCGAACCCGACCCCGCCGCCGCCGCCGCCGCGCCGATGTGCCAAATCGCGTAGTATTCCCAGTAGTGTCGACAGAACGGTCATAAGTATCGCGGAGAAAAGAAAAAGGCACACGAACGCGCGTATAAATATATTATTATTATGCGTGTACGCGAGGAAAAAAAATAAATAAATATATTCGCGCAAACGGCGATCGCAATAAAAAAAAAAAAAAAAACGGCGATAAATAATAGTGTTTTAGTCAACTCGGGAAAACGTTAATATCGACAACCGTTTACGTTTCTCGAACGTAATTTAAGAACCCCGATATCCGCGATTCGTTTTTTTTCTTTCTTTCATTCCCCCTCTCGCGATATATTACGTCGGATTTCGAACCGTACAACACAAAGGTTTGTGTTGTATTACCTACGGGGAGAAAAGCCGTTCTCTTTTTTCTGCGATATAAAACGCCGCGCCGTTGGAGATATAAAACCGTTTTTGAGAAATAATACATAATAATACGATATAATAATTCATAACGATCATTTTATGAGACTAGGGCGCGGTTAAGCGTGTGACCTACCGCCGCTGACCAGCGCGTGACCTATTTGTACCGGTGACATTTTGCCCGTCGTCGGACGTTCGGCATTATTTCCGACGTCGGTTATTACGCGCGTACAGTACGCGCGGCGGGCTCGCTCGTTTTCGGGCGACCGCCGAAGGGAAGAAAGTGACGGCGCGGCGACCCCCGTTTGGACTTTGAGTAAGCAAATACTATCAACTCGGGACGGACCTCGGTCCGCTCAAAAGTCGACCCGGTTCGTTTTCTAACGTTTTTTAAGGGCATTGAAAGCGGACCTTTTCTAAAGGGTCGAGTATAGACAATATCTTATATACGCGTGATTTTTGCCTTGTGAGTGTGTGCGTTAGTAAATGATTATTATTTTTAGTGTGAGTGTGACTTCCCCGAAATAATACGCACCGATCTTATCAGCAAACGGGCCGTCACCCGTATGCTAGTTTTATGCACGCGCATGCACATGTCAGCGATCAGTAACAAACTAAAACGAGTAAAAAAAATTAAGGCACGAAAAATACCTCTACGACTTCCAACGATTTGGAACTTCTAGTGGTTTAATTTTCAAAATGAAACAATATTTGAATTCAGAAATAAATTTACTGTGCATCGGTCGGATCACATTTTTCAAAAAGCAATTAGTTAATAAGATATTTGATATTGAACATATTGAAAATTTTGTAATTTTCAAACTTTTTTTTCTCGTGAAACAAATGCAAAATTTAAAAAAGTGGTCCGACCGATGCACAGTAGAAGTGTTAAGCTTTCCAAAACTGTTTTCAAAATTTCTCTAAGATTATTACAAATACCGTTTTTTTTTTTGGAAGTCGTAAAGGTCTTTTTGACGAAAAATTGACGTGGCTTTCAATGCCCTTAACGAACAGAAATATCGTTCAAGAGTTTATTTTAAAAATTCGTATGAAAAATTAAAGTGACAATCGTATAATATGTACGTACATATAATAATATGATGTCGAAAATTTGTCCTAATATCAGGACTTGGCGTATACGTTTTAGATATTATATTAAAAATAACCGTTTAGAAGAAGACTTTCAAATAAATGACTCTAGAGTGGTGTTCCACTTGAATTATTCAAAAAAAAAAAACAATTTCACATTGGTCGTATTAGATTTTTTTAATTATGTAGTTGAGTAAATAATTCACTCACTTTGACGTAAATCGTGTATAATTTTCTTTTCTTTGTTCTATTCTCTCTTTAATTGTTTCGATTATTTTTGATAATCGTCGCGTATTAAATTTTAAATTTCTTCTTTATTTCCCTTTTGTATTCTTTTGATTGTACTTCAGTGTTCCTTGTTTTGTTGATTATCTACGTCATATTATCTTTATATAGATCATGTTTGACCTAAATGTATGTTTTAATTAAAGAAAGTTAAAATAGTGCTAAAACTCGCGGGCAATCCGCACGAATCTCTCGTCGCGGTGCTCAGTATTTAAAATAAACGAGTATTTAGATTAAATAAATGTACTCGTATTTCTATTCTTCGTATATTCGAATACAACGTGTTCGGAGCGGCGAGATTTCACCAATCGAGACGACGCGACGGGAACGAGGGACGTTCAGGGTCGGACGCTTAGGGAGTCCCTGGGCACCGGAGTCGGTTACCAAAGTAGAGCGCCTTTTAGGTACTTGAGCAGAAAACCACTCTAATTTTTTTACTTATTCAACACCGCGAATTGACCTTTTTTTTTTAAAAAAAAGAAGGAAAATGCTAAAAATTTGTGTTAAAAATTAAGAAGCAGACTAACAAATGAAGTGGACAAGTTTTTGGTGTATTTTTACATATTGAAATTTTCGAATGATATAGTTTCAACATTATATTCATCACTAGGGACGTCGTGGTTTCGGGGTACATTTTTTGTAATACGCAGGGATCGATCGATTTGGCGAATCGAGTTTTTTTTTTATTTTTAAGTCATATTTGTTCCTCTGTCTCTTTCCTTGTTCCTTTCTGCATCGGAAAATACACACACACACATAATAATATACTCGTGTAAGTGGATTTATTAATAAACGAGTCGATTCAGCGATTAACAACGAACATCCCTTTGTCGATATTTGATCTTAATTATTAGGAAGTCGTGTAAATATTGACGTTTTTAACTGCTATAAATAATTGGCGTGCCAATAGTTTGCGAAGGGTGCGTGCCGGTCGTGTATACATAACGAATGATAACAATAATGCGAATGTATGTATAATGTGAAAGTTTGTAGCCGCGACGCCGTTAAAAAGGAATTGAAACCCTCCGGAGAACGTTAACGAGCCCTCTAGCCTTGCCTAGGTGTATATTTATTCAGCGGCGTACATCGGGCCGCCGCCGTTAACCCGCTGAAACAATCAACTACACGTCGTGCGAATTGTGTTGTTTCAGGTGAGAACCCGGCGGCCATGCAACACGGACACGGACGGAGTTTGAACATGCTGAGCTGTCCGTCCATTTGGATACTCATACCGTCCTTGGTCGTTTTCATCAACTTCAATACAAATTGAGAGCGTTTCAAAAGTCTCGCACAACTGCGCTCAAACAAACGACGCTAATTCAAACATGCGCGCGCGCGCGCGCGTAGGGTGTGTATTTATATATTATGCGAGTATATAATATAATATAATATAATATATTATCGTCAAATGCACACCCTAACTTGTATATTATAAACGTACGCGGTGAGTTAATCAATCGAAGAGTCGGTATGTTTTGCCCCGAGACGGCCATTTTATATATAACACGTAGAATCGTAACGAGTCGAACGGAATTCGCTATTTATTTTTTTTTTTTGGAAATCGGTTAAACTCCGACCGGACCCCCCAGAGCTGCAGTAACGATTCGAATTCGAATCGATTGATTTCCACCGCCAACTGTAAAATATTGTACTTTTTCGCACGGGTTCGTCGTAAAAAAAAAAAAGTAGTGGCTAACGAACATGTCTTTCTACGTCTTTACAATATAATTATTGTTGAAAACGTCCGCCCCCGAACCGTTCGCATTCGGTTTTCACCGACGCGACGGCAAAAAACGTCTAATATGATATATTACGAGCGATCGTGTACGTATCCTATCTCGAACGGTCGTTTCTCTGGAAAACAGATCGTAACGGTTCCCCGGCACACTTGTCCGCCGATACGGGACGTATCGTGAGGTTTTTTTCAATAAACAGCGCGGATTTTTAAGGACCTTCCGGAGAAAAAAACACACACACCGGTTTCGCGAGAAAATGACTAGAAACGTTCGAGAAGGTTCTGACGACGACGACGTTGATTTTGTAACCGAGAACCCGCGCAATCACAACTCGGGTGATATTTAAACGTTTCCCCGACAATTATTATTATAAAAGAAACGACGCGAAACGTCAACCGGTATAGTGTGTTCTATTTTTTTGATACGCCGAACTGCTCTACGTTCGTTCTGTCACAATAATTCGACAAATTTCAATATATTTTTAATTTCAAACGTTCTAAATAATCTAACGGTCGTTGGTTTTTAATGGAAAAAAAAAAAAAATAAAGAGACGAAACAAAAAACGTTTATCGCGACGACGACGCGTAACGTCGCGAACCGATATATTCGGCGTCATAGTTTACAGTTGAAAATTACAAATTACAATAAAAACCGAGATATTCGAAATTACCGCGTCCACCGGGTCTGTCTGTCTGTCTGTCTGTCTGTCTGGCGTTCCGATTGATTAACGACCGTGTATCCCGACACTGTATACCGAGTGATTCGTTCGACGCCAACGTAGTGTATAATATTATAAAGTATTTTACGTTATTAAGAATCGCCCTGTACATAATATTATAATATAAATATAATATAAAAGGAAAAAAAAAAATAATAGAAACGAATGATATAAGACACCGTAACACTGTAAATACATTTTCGATATTACGAGTATAGCTTTTAAATATTTCAGAACAACACGGTCCGACGACGCAACACGCCACTGTGCGGCGGCCGATGGATTGTGAAAATAATAATAATAATATGTCTGTCGATACCTACCGATTATTACGATTTATTATTCGATATTAACCCATATTATAATTGAAATAATTTAAATGTCACGCAACGTGTTATTATCCGCGTTAGATTTTACTGTGTTTCCAATGTGTATACGATTCGTAAGTAGAAATATAATATAATTGTATTATATCGATAATATACGTTTGTTTTATAAACTCCCCATACCCATAAGCCCGAGTACGTCCGAGAATTTGGCTTGTATAAATTTTAGTCTTACCGTCTTACTATAGAATCGAGAAAATTAATGTACGTTTGAGATAATATAATCGCTAAAAAAACATTAATAACATGTAAGGGAATTTTCATTATAATAATAATAATTATGTTTATATTGTAAATTTCAATGTATTAAGGAGAGACCGTGTTAAGTTTATATATCTAATAACATTATGTCTGTTTACACTAATTTAATTATTATTATTATTATTATTATTATTATTATTATTATGTTCAATTATACTAAAAAAAGTGTTTTCATTTGTGTACATAATTTATAAAATAATACAAATTGATAAAGTTACGAATAAATTCGTTTGAATGTCTGAAAATGGTCATTTTTACACAGGATTTTTGTCTCCGAGCCGGTAGGCACGCGATCAGAACGTTATGGTAACAACAACAACAACACAAACGTTCTATGAGCAAATATTAAAATATTGGCCGGTTTGATTATCTTTTTTTCAGCACGTCCGCAATGGTCGACGTAAGTGTACCTCTTCGCTGTCCGTATACGTATTATTATGTGATGCCAAAACGATAGGGAAAAAACAAAACAAAAAACTACTCGCCGTCGATTATTAGTGCCACGATTTCTCAATGAACATCACACGATCGATAAAATACGTGTAAAAACTACTGTGCGAACAGGACGATACTACTTATAATAATAATTGTAATTTTCCGAGGCCGACGCGTTTTTCTCGTCCTGTACACTTTTTGGTCGTCGTTGTTCGATTGTACGTAAACATTGCCAACCTACGGCCGCGGCGTGTCTATTAGCGAAATACTCGAACCGTTTGTTCCGCGGGACGTCGTCGCCGTATTAGATTTTCTCTCGTAATTCCACTGGGGTATTGATCGGACGACTATAGTCGATGCAACCCGTTAATAATTATAATAGTGACCTCGCGCGTTCCGGGTAACACGTGGCTGCGCAGAGGAGTGCTGTCTTTTATTCACCGACGCGAATCGGACAGATTTCTAGAAAGAAAACAAAAAAAAATAGAAAAACACGCCGTTAGAAAGAATCAAAAAATGATTTAGGCACGCGGCCGACGATAATCTTTCTCTCATACCAGTTCTCTATCTCTCTCTCGTATAAATACGTATTTTAAAGGTACATTGTGCGAGGGGCCGTTTTGATTCGGGACGCTTTGGAGATAAATGGCTCGGCCGCGCGCTCCCCGGGCTCTCGCGAAAACGCATAGAGTTAAAAACGTGGCGATTTTCCAAGAATATTACGTCAAAATAATATAATAACCAACCGAGAAGTGTACGGACTCGACTCTGTGGCTGCGAACACACCACCACCGGCGCATAGTGACCCGTGTCTGGTGCTCGGTCGCGCTGTTTACTCGCGATACGGTTGAATGTAATAAAGGAAAAATGTTTTTCTTTGCCAGTGTTAATAACTGCTCGTTTTCAAAAGATTCGCGCTCGCTAAAATAAACCGAATAAACAACACGGCCACTCGAAACCAAACAATGTACCCCATTGAACTATTCATTAAAAAAAAAAAAAGAAAAAAAGAAATACGAAAATGTTTTCAGCTTTTTTTCCCCCCCCCCCTTTTCTTTTTTAAATGTTCAATATTAGTTTCGTGCTTAAAGGAAATACATATTATTATGCATGTCTATTATCTAAATTAAATTTTTTTTTTTTTCATTTTGTTTACAAAATCGGTTTACACAATATACGAGTATGTACTTTGAACTACACTATATTTAATATACGTACGTATACTACACAGCGTCAGATTTATTGCCTTTTTTAAAATCGTATTTTTCGACTTTCTTTCTTAATTATTATCAATAAATAAAAAAAAAAAATGAAAAAATATAGACCGGGTCAAATATCCGTCGAGAATCGAATATTGGATTCGACGAAATCGATCCGGTCGGACGTGCGATAAAAATGCGTTTTTGAAAACCCATTTCACCGCTTCGATATCGTAATACATAATTACGTATTTACTGAAAGACAAAAGTATCGATCGCGAAGATTCGTGCAACATTTGAATTGTAAATTCATTATGCAATATTATTATAATGCTGCGCGTAATGAAATAGACGTTACACGCAGCAATAGCGAATTACAATACACAAACTATGTTAATTTTTTTAAGCCTCGTAATATTTCGGCTTAATAATCGCGCCTCGTCCGTTGTTTCCACTTGTTTGGATATAAAATAAGTAATTAACGCCGTTAAAGGTTCGCGGATTTGAATCCGAGGTATATAATCTTAAAACTAATAAACTTGTTGATGTAGCTTAATATACATTTATAAGGGTTTTAACCGAAGGCATAAATTATTCAACATTCGTCTGATTAATTTCACTCGGATCTGACTTTAAATAATTGATAAACGAAACAACAATTATTATTCGTACACACCGATTTATCGCCACGGCGCGGCGGCGAGTCGACGAGATTTGATCGGCGCGCGTTTCTTTTTTTTTCTTCCACCGTTCAACTAAAAACACAACGTTTTTACGAGACGTCGTGACGGAATTCCCTCCCCTCCCCCCGCGGTTCTGTCATACGAGTAATCGTATTATAACCATCGATTGCAACAGATATGGGCCGAGAGACGTTTTCTGTTTTTTTATCAACCGCGTGGCTGTCTGCATCACACCTTTTCCGAATATTCGAATTTAAATTCAAGGATTAATCATTTATTTTTGACACGTTGACTCGGTCGTCAAAGTAGATCAAATTCTGCCGCTCAAACTTTCTCGTTTTATTACCGTATTATAATATTATTAGCTCCGTTCAGCGTCTCTATATATACATATTATATAACCGTGGATTCTGCATTCTGATACCCGATAATTTTCCGACGGGACACGCGCTGCTTTTGAAGTATTCCGCTCGCACTTTGGTTCTCGGAAGAGACACTAGTTGATGTCTCCTCGGAAACCCACTCCACGGGCCGCCGCAGCCATAGCGATATTTCCAAAAGACAACGGGTAACGCGCGGTTTATGTTTAGTTTATTATTGATATTTAATAAACTCGGATGTGCCACGCGAAAGCGATGGAAACAATGCGATCGTATTTCGAGTCGCACGATAAAACCGAGGCGGTACCTCGGCAAGAACAAAACGTACGACGTGACAAACCCATTCGGGTCGAGTCGAATAATTAATAAACACGGCCGACATCTCATCAGATAACACTGACGACAAAGAAAAACGCGCGATAATTTAACGGTCTGTAGAGTAGTAATCGAAGCCCCGGTGGGGGGGGGCTGCAACAGATTTTCGGTGACTCGAGAAAACATGCCGATAAAACACTGGAACACGAGGTGTCCGATTAAATTATCAGCTGTTTCGCTGTTTCGAGTCTGCGAGATGATTATTTTATGAGTTACCGCGACGAAACAACCGACCGGAGAAGATTTTATTTAAACCGGGCGCGTCGTCGTAAATTTTAACTTTTTCGGTTAGCCGGTCGGTAAATTTGATTAAATATCGTTTCATTATTAAGTATAAAATTAAAAAGTTTACTCTCGTACCTCGCCGTTCAATATTTAGTACGGACCGTGTTTTTTTTTCTTTCTCCCGACGCGTTACGGAGTATTTATAAATCATAACAACATCAGTGGCACGGTAAATAATTCATCAAAGTAGACACTAAGACTCGGCTTGTCAGGCGTCCGGAATTATAATACGGTCAGGTCCTTTTTTTCTTTCTTTTTTTTTTTTTTTTAATACCCTGTCCCGACAACTCTCTCTCTCTCTCTCTCTCTGTCTGTCCGTTTAATCCCGTTCTTGCGGTTTCGATGCATTTTTCTTTTGTTTCCATACGTTGTTTCCGTCCTCTATTGGGTATTATTATTACTATTAATAGTGTGGAGAGAGATTCGGGAATTTGAAAATCATGAAAACGATTTTAATTTTTATGCTTTTCGTCTTTTTTTTGGGTCACATTATAACCCTCATTTATTAAGGATCGTGGTTTTTATCGAATAAATATATTTTAAACATTGTCGGCTGAGATCACGTGAGTATACAAAACAGTCGTCATAACATAACATTTTATGTGTTATTAATAACTAGAGCCAAGAGGACTTCTCAAAGTATTTGCGTGTTTTTCTTGAAATTCATATAATTGCACGATTAGAGAAAATAACGAATAACCGACGCGATCGCACGCGACTACGACAAAGTAGATAATAATATTAAGACTTTGATTGAATTCATTTTTGACTATAGACTCCTGCCGGCGTGTGTTATTTGGTTATATTCGTTTATGATTGTATTAAATTTTGACTAACGAACCTGACGTTTTTGTAGGCGATTTGAACTGAAAAAAAAATTTGAAAATTCGATTTAGTAGTGCCAAATTATCAATAGAACGATTTGCCGAAATAAAAATTCTCAAAAACCTACAATAAAATAGTGTATGGTGTTTTATTATTCGATCGTGCTCACAGAATAATGTGTCTAGTCACTTTCAATCGTTTCGGTAAATAAACAAAAATAAAACGACTCGAATGTCGAAAAGATATTATATTTATTTTTGCGGATTTGAAAAAAAAAACCGAAAGACGCGAATTTAATTTGTTTTTCGTTTTGTATAATTCTTAGCCCGGCGGTCGACCACTAATCCGTCGGGTAAAACGCGGTGGAAACGAAACGCAAAACGTGCCAAATCAAATCAAAAATAATGCACGCGATAATATAGAATTTTTTTTTTTTTTAAACGCGTGTACCCGAACGATATTGTGTTACATTAATAAAACGTCGTTAAATAAAAATACGCGAAAGATAAAAAAACCAAGCGTTTCGCCTGCCAAAATGTATTTCGTCGAGGTGATTATAGTTTTCGTACTATTTTCAACAGTTTTATAAAGAGCGTGGAGTTTTTATTTTTTTTTTTTATCATATTGGTCATATTATATGAATTTTACACGACGACGATTTGGAATATAATATTTTAAGCGTTTGCTGTTGTACGCGGCGGCGGTGGTTATTAGCAAATATTATTTAGTCAATTATGCGTTGTTAAAATGATAAGGGGTTGTTTGTTTTTTGTTATTATATATATATATATATAATATCTGTCGCGTGACAAATGATAATATTATAATTTATAGTAATATAATATGATTTATTACCGTGGTTCGTGGATATTAAATTTCAATTATGATAATGGTCGGAAACTATTTCGCGGCAACAACCTTTTTGTTCGAACCGTATACTAATTGAAAACGAATATATAACATTTAAATGAAAATGTGAAAAGCGTATTTTCGGAACTAAATTAGCGCGTGGAAAAATTACGATCGATTATTATTCTTGTCATTATTAAAATAATAATAAGTAGTAATACATTTTATTACTATTTCTTTGATGTTTCTTATTTAAAAATCTAGAATTTAAATCGCTCTGTAATATTATTGAAACCTTTACACCGTTTGATAAAAAGAAAAGAAAAAAAGGTCGACGAGACTCGGATGAGATACTCGGCTGGTGATTGATACCGGCGAATAGGTCTTTGAAATTCGGAAACAAAAGTACCGTTGTTCTTTTGAAAATTCAGAGGGTAATGAGTGGATCAGTCATATTATATTCCTTTACATTCCTCTATTTGTTTCCTCTATTTCTGTGTGTAATTCCTTTTTTAAAAATAACGACTGTTGTTTTTTTGAAATTCACCGAACTACCCTGAAAATAATTTTTCAAACGGTTTAAATTTCTATAAAAAGCATTAAAAAAAAAAAAAAATCAAAATCGTTTGAAATTGATACGATCTTTAGACGGTAAAGGTATTCAGTGGAAATTTTACACGATTATATTTTTGAGTAATGATTAAAAACACTTACATTTTGTCAAAAACCGTCGATAGGCCGTAAAATGTTTTCGTTTTTTTTTTCATTATATTTCTCGTCAATATTTTCGCAATTATTAAGAAAACCGTTGCAAAGTTGTGAATTCGACTTTTCGAACACACTCAAAGAAAAAATATACTCTAAGAGACTACTACTACTACTTCTGTAATCGACGTTGAACCCCCCAAGTCTTCTGATTGAAATCACGATGACAGAAGAAAAAAAAAACAAATAGACATTATACGGTAAAACGAATAGCTTTCTCGTTTCATTCAGAATCTCAAAATAAATCAACAAAAAAGAGTTTGTAGTGTTTTTTCTTTCTTCATATAAAACACGACCATTCAGAAAGAAGGAAAAAAAACCCCGTTTACGGTTCAAACATTTATTTCGGAAAAAATGTTCATAATTCGACATGACGTGGACGAGCACAAACGAATCGATTTAAATTTCGAATTTCTATATCAACAGAATAAATATTGAGAAGTAGCAGTGCGCGACGAAAAATTGCAAAATACGCGAAAATATATGCCAAATAAAAGTTTGTATTTCGGATCTGTTGACTACGGTTCAAACCGGTAGCCTAGCTACTAAAACAAACACGCAAACGCAAATAAATCTCTTTCGTTTAACCACGTGTTTTTGTTTTTTTTTTTTCCGTCTACGCGCGATAAGTATTCGATAGAAACTATCAGATTTTTGACTTTGGTATCGATTTCTGGTAGAAAATCGTATCCATTTAAACCGATTTTAAAAGTCATACGCGAAAAACTGACGAAAATCGAGAAAAAAAACCAGCAGAATTTACGGGCAACCGGTTTTTGACAAAATCTTTTTTTTTTCCGCGTCTTTTTATGACTTTGAATCAATGCAGTTGTCCGGCGTTAAACGATCACCAACGATTATACCTATTCTATTTAACGAGATAAAACCAATTATACTCAGTTATCGTATTAAATAATAACAATTACAATAAAATTGATGATTCCGATTCCATTAGAAAAATATCAAAAGGTTTAATTCGGTGTACTCCGAATATTATACTTTTGAACTAAAACGTTTGCGTAATAAACGCCAGAGTTATGCAAAATAATTCTCTTAAATCTTTTAATCGGCCATTATATGATTCATACGTCTCACATAATATTATGAATTATAAAACATACACTTATATATTATATTATATTTAATTCCGAGGAAGAAACAGCACGAAACTACATTTCATCGCTGCAAAGGATATTTTCGAAAAGAATTGAAACGAATACTCACTAAATATAACGAGACTGTGAAAAGGTTATGCTCGTATAGTTTTGCCAGCCGTAGGCGAGTTCGTGAGTTCGTGTTTTTGCGAGATGAAAATAGAGCATATTTTCTACAAAACCGCCGGTCGGTTTTCGAAACCCATCGCACGGAATAAAAATAATAATAATAATAATAATAATAAAAAAAAAAAATCACGTACTTATTACATATCATACTGGAGAGAATGCCAGATTTACGATAGCATAATAATAATAATTGGTCGGCCGCGTCCGAAGGAAGAAAATAGCAAACAATAATACGCGTCTAGTGTAGTATAAGGTCTGACGTACGAGTTACGACGTCGCGAGGGGAATGAATTTATACTTTCTCCGAAAAATTTCGACGGGGAGGCCCGCGTTTCCGACGTGTGTTCGAATCAACGAGGCAATAATAATTACGCGGCTACAACACGCGCCGAGACGAAACTTCAGGATCACTCGTTATAAAAAACACGGCGAATCGATCGCGATCGACCCGCCAGAACTGATCGTTTGACCGTTATCGAATGCTTTCGCGATGTTTTTCGCTACCTTTTCCGCCCGTCGTCGCGTGAGACGAGCGATTCCCGTCCGTCACGTTTCGGCGATCCGCTCTTGGATTTTCCGAGCGTTAGACGTGCGTCGCATATTATTTAATTATTATCATCACGCGGTACACAACACCGACCCACACCGTAGGCGTGTTTATTAAGGTGTCGGAGTAGAACCAATAGAATGGGAGGGGGGTGGAGGCGGGGGCTCGTCTTCTCCTGGGCCAGGACTTTTATCCTTCCTAAACAATGCAATTACACTGTAGACACGTCCGTAGGGGGGGGGGGAAAGTAACAATGGAGACGACGCGCGTCGTCGAAAGATTTTCTCGAGCTGAAAAAACATGCGACACGTGGTGGAATCGTATAATAAAATTATTTTTCTCGGGAACAATGGCGCCGCGCCGTGCCGTGCGTGTAGTTTTAAATATTAACGAAACCAATTATTATAATCAGTAAAATCATATTAGTCGCTGTAATAAGTTAACTGTACGCGTGTTGTAAATTTAGCGCCGCGCACGTCTGCCTCCGAGAAGGACGAGACGACGAATACGATTTTATTTTATCCAAACCTAATGTTGGAATATTATTGAAATTACGCTCGATTTAATCGCCGCTGTGACGACTGAAATCTCAGTCGAAAGAAACTGTTTTGCTCTGAAACGCTTTATAACATATATTTATGTTAGGAATACTATTAGCTATTAATTTGTCTCCGAAAACGAAGACGTTTAGATTTCAAAACACAACTCGATTCGTATTCCTCGTCCTCGTCGATAACCTGTAAAACCGACGACGACGCCGCTTAGTTACGAGCTCGATTTGAATTGTTTATTAAACCAAACCAGTTTTATATTCATATTTAAAAATAAATTCGTAACGCTTATTAAAATATTACGCGACGTGTAGGTTATATTATTATCGTCTTGAGAAAATGCCAGCAGTCGGAAGAAAAAAAGAAGAAACTATTGTTATTGCGCGCGCGTTTAGGACGAGATTTTCCATAACGATACCGACCGATCGATACGAATCTCGACGTGACTTTATCATTCTAAAAATTATTTATAATAAAATAAGTATCCGCCGCCGCGGTATTGTGTACGTGCGTCGTCGTCAATACAATTTCCGTCCGCCCAATATTATACTGCTTATTGCGATGGCGGTTTTTTTATTCCCCCCCCCCCCCGTTCAGTTGTGTACGCACACTACTCGTACACGATTTATTATTATATACAACATCATAACAGTATAGGTAGGTGTGCTTTTGCGAATAAATTATTGGCTTTTTCCCTTTTCTCGTCCGTTTGCGCGCGCGAATGAATAATAATGTTTATTTATTATACCTCTGTAATAAATACGCTCCTATTACTGATAATTTCTATAACTTTGTAAACTTTGTCGGCGGGCCTCAAAGTTTATATTGATGCAATTCAAATCTGAATATTATGTAGCTGTACAGCGCCGCGCACCGCATTATTTAAAAGCTGTATAATGGGAAATAAGTTTACACTGTTCATTAATCACGGTGTTAAATTTAAATAGCGAATAACGAATAAAAAGAAATAAAAAATAATTTGACCCGATCGCTCGTGTACTCTGTAAGATTTTTTTTTTCTTACTTTAGAGGAGTGATTTCATGCTGTAATAGTTGTTCGGCGAAAGAAAAGAAAAACGAAAAAGAAAAAACGCTCGAACGCAAATCCCAGAGAAACACGATTGTCCGCAAATCGTACAGGCGTAAAACGATACGACAACGATAATATACTTGTACGACGAAAATAAAACTCTCGCCTTGGCAAACAAAACGGAACATTAATAATATTCGATAACTTTATCGAAGAGATTTTTTTACTCTTTAGATTCAACTATAACGTTTTATCGCGTCAGTCGCTTCGAAATATTGTATTATTAGATAACAGAAAAAGAAAAAAAAAACCAGAGGACTAGAAACGAGTAGATGTTTACTATTTTATTCGTATACCGAACGTTCAGACGACCGGTAAAACTCAACGTAAAAGAAAAGACGTTTTATAATAAATACTATTTCGATGCAAAAAAAAATTTGTCAGAAGTGGGATTCGAACCCACGCCCTCAGACGAGGACCAGAACGCTCGATCGGCCCACGCGGTGTTGTGGGCCAAGGGATTACCTTGAGTCTGGCGCCTTAGACCGCTCGGCCATCCTGACGTTGAAACGAATTCGAATAATTAGATCATCTAAATCTACGGGCAAGCAAAACGATAACAGTCTGTTCGAAAACGAACTCGGCCGAGTTGATGATTTAATGTGGTAACTTAATTACGTATTTTATAGATTTATCGGGTTTCGTGTCGCATAAAATGTCCGCGCGAATTAAATACCAAAACACAATCTGTGCTAAAAACTACCTCGTTTCCCTCTCCCACGCGAGTGCTCGTGCTCGATTGCCTACAACACAACCGACGGCCGTTGAAGTGCTCAGTGTTTTAAGTATTCGGAAGGACGGCCCCGTTAGTTCGATTCGTCGTATCTAATATTCGTAAACATCAATAATTATACAAAAATATTTATTTTTTTACCATTCATTATTAAATACCTAGCGTTACGCCGCCGCCGATCGATTTCAAACTTTTAATCATGACGCGTGATTTCACGTAGTCCGGCATTGTAGTCGTTCCTGAGTGATAATAACCGTGACATACGATATTGACGAATGGTAAAAATTCTCTGAAAACCACAAAAAATTACCTGAAACGATCGGACAGTTAAAAATCACTCGCCAGTAGTCGAATCAAATATTATGTCGTCTCGTCGTCGATTTGCTATCACATCACGTTTAATGTCATTGGCTGTCGGTAAAGCAGAAAATATATAGACTGATAATTAGGGCTCGGAAGTTGTAGGAGCTAAAAAAGGTAAAATATGCATGCGAATATGCACGAAAAAATTGCAAAATATGCATTGAAAATGTTAAATATGCAAAAAAATAAAATACATCAGATGTTGTTAATATACATAAAAACTATTAATAACTAAAAAAAAATTATAACTGGTTGGCATTTTGACATCTTATTGAGCTGAAAATAAAATTAAAAAATATATAAGTATTTATTTTGATTTACGAAAAAAATACATGTTTTCTAATAAGTACCTGTTAAGTTGTTGCATTGAACCACCAATACTTTCTTAAGATTTTCTATTTCAAATGAACGACGATTATTCGATAGAAGATTTTGGAAAACGATCTTTCAACGTCAGTTGAAGTCATCGGAGCATATTTATAAAATTTTAAAAATCATTGCCTGCCAACTCATATACAGGTTAAGAAAGAAAAAAAAATCAATTTTTTTGGAAAAATATGAAATATGCATAATATGCGTATAAAATCAATGAAATATGCACTTTTTTAGCTAAAATTGGTAAAATATGCAAAATATGCATTTTCAATTTTCAATTTATTAACTCGCAATTGTATACTTCAAATTTCTAGCTAGTTCTGCTATAGATTGAGATCATACAGAACAATAATATGCAATTCCTACAAATTCCGAGCCCTACTGATAATAATTCACTTGTTCACAGTATTCAACGATCGGTCGCGTCGACTCGTATATAGTTTTTCGTCGTCTTTTCCGGTTTGCCAGACGCACGCCTGCAATTGAAGAATAAGACCATTGACCGGAGCGTATACGTTATTACGCGTCGCACACCCGATATATATATAATATATTGTAATTCTATAGGTAATGTTTTCTCGTCGCCTCCGAGAACCAATATCGACGTGGAATTTATGACGATCGGCAGCCCGTTATCGGGTATTAACCGCGTCCTCCAGCCGCCGCCGCGCCGCCGCGCCGGCAGGATAGCCGCGGCTTTTACAAAAAACGCGCCGGGGCGGTTTTCTCCTCGCGCGGAAGTCGCACACACGCGCGTCGTAAAACACGATCATTACGCGAGTAATATGCTCGGGGGCGCTCGAAAGAATATTACCATAATAATTTGATTTTCGCGACGCGACGCGGGAACTTTTAGCCAAACGACGACGACGACGGGGTATGATAAATAATAATACGTTTTTGCCGCGTCGATTCGGTCGCGAGAGGTCTTTAATGCCAACAATAACACCTCGCGAAAGTATCGCGACCCGAGACGCCGCCGCCGTTTATACCAAACACCTATACGACGACGTGAGTGCAGCGGTGAGGTGGTCGCGCGATCGATTTGCAATTTTCATTGTGACGTCATAAACGTGTAATAATATCATATCGTCCGTTACGCGTTTATGGGTTGTTTTGTTTTTATCGAGTCGATAAGTGCCGGCGGAATGCGTGGACGTTATGACATTATAACGCGGATATAAAATTGTGTGTGTGTGTGTGTGGAGATTTTACGATCACTATTACCGTTCGATGAATAAAATTAAACCGAAAAATCCGATTGTTATTCGTCCACATTGATTGGATTTTTTTTTTTTTTTTTATCGATAGAGAAAGGCTCTATCGACGACAATAAATAGGTGTATTTAAACGTTCGTATTTATTTTCTTTTGTTTAGAATAATTTTCGCCTCGTTCGGATTTCTTTACTATTTTCGTTTTGGGTTTCTATATAAACGTGAGCGCGCAGTTTAACTGCACACGTCTCCGTGGTGTCGATCCGTCCGGTCGATTTCAATTTATTTATCGAATCGTACGAGTCTCGTCGATATCGCAAAAAAATTATATACGTATTTATTTAGCGAAATACAAAAAACACACGACGAATGAATTATTATTTACGTATTTCTACACGCGAGCGCGTCATTATAGACGAGTTACCGAATTCGTTTTGAATCGTAGTACGTGGAATAATAATATTATATTATAAAAATTATCGTCGGAAATGCGTACGTTTAGACGCCGAGAATTAAGCGTGCCCTTGCTGTCTCTGTATAATTAATATTTTGATTATATTTATACTTATATTATATTCGTATGACTACAAAATTTAATTTGAAAATATTTTCACACGGTTTTTCAGATTGAAAACAACGCCGTTGAAAATGAAACGTAAACATCTTAAAGACAATAGAAACAAACGAATTTATTTTGTTCGTATATCGTTTTGTTTTTTTCAAAGGATAATATATAATATATTTTCTACTACGAAATAAGAGCATCTAAATCCGGGCCCTAGTCATAAATAATACATTTTTTACAAGTCGCGCGTTAAAAATAATAAAAAAACGTACCGGTACATATGTTATTAAAAATCGGCAGAGACACGTGTGCGCACTGCCGCGGAGTAACGCGTAAAAAATTAAATAAAACGAACGTCGAGTCAATATATTTAATTTATAAATAGCATTTCAACGATTTCAAATAGAAATTCTCAAAACGGCATGTACGTATGTAGTACGTGTATAATATATTATAACGCGCGACGCGGCGGCGTGCACGTACGTGCGCGTTATGTAAATGTTATCGATTTTGTCGTTTTATTCAAATATTTGTTAACGTTTTGAAAATTAATTTCACGAACTAGGTGCTTATACAATAATAGCCCGTCGGTATTGTGATTGCCGGGATTAACTATCAAAACGATATCATCGCATTCGTCGCGCCAATAGAAAAATGTAAAAAAAAAAAAAAAAACAATAATTATTATTATACTATCATCACGCGTTTGAATAACAGAACGCAATACTGCCGATTGTTTTTCGCAGGCAGATTATAGGCGATCGGAAATATAATATATATATAAATATTTAACAATAATAATATCACATTATTATGATACGTACCAATTGTGAAAATATTATATCATATGGGACGGGGGGGTAGTAGGAAAACCGTCGGAATCGTTGGTCCGTAACTTGCGATTCTCCGCACGTATTTATGTAAATTCATGTAAATATCGCGAATCTAGGACACATTCTCCCGACGAGCACATAATATAACCCTTCACGTATTTTTTAGTGCCGTCGAACGTCGGCCACCCCAATAATGTTAATCATTTTCCGATGGATTTTCGCGGCATCGCGTCGTATATATTTTACATGTGGTTTTTTTTTAAAAAAAAAAAACGCCACACGAATTACACATTTACATCAAACGCGAACAAACCCGGTCTGGTCGGAGTTGTTTTAAACGCGACAAATGCGTGTACGAGTCGTGTATGATAATATTTAATAGATTCACTTCTGTGCGGGTACCGCGTGGTTGAGGTATATTATGGTCGGATATACGTATAAGTGTACGTTTGTCACGAGAATAACGCGACAGACAACACGGATCGAATTAAACGACGATATTGAATATCGTTATTATGTTTCCGAGATAATAAACTCGAGGAGTCAAATCGTCGTAGAAAAAAATATATACTTGTACTAGCTGAATAACCCGGCTTCGCCCGTGTGCAGTATAACTTTTTATTTTATCAGTTTTTTTTTAATTTTTACCCCTTTTACACCTTTGAACCCCGGTAGGGGTCGAATTTTGGAAAATCCTTTCTTTAGGGGCCTCTGCTATATTAAATGAAACTATTGACAAAATTTAATACCACAAAGCTCCAGTGACTCAGGATTTTTTCCATTTTTACCCCTTTAAACCCCCTTAGGGTTCATTTTCTTAATAATTCTCTCCGTAAAAATCATCCTCGTACTTTTTTTTTTAATTCGATATCGAAATAACCGACACAGTTCAAAACGGACCGGGTTGTTTTATATAAATATTATTCTCGGACGCGAGTCATTGACGTGATTTAATTTCAAACGCGTAGGAATATAATAATAACAATAATTATAATATCAAAAACGATTTTATGTTATGAAATCCAATGAAACAACAGTGTTACGTGTATTATTGTAGTCGAAATAGTTTTGAAATCATTTTCCGTAGACGTTGTCGAATTTCGCCGACGACGTACGAGAATATATTTTAAGCAATTAGAATGCATTTTCGAGCGAACATTTTAAAAATATGTTATCTCAATGAATTAATAATTCGATGAACTGTTGTCGTACAGTTGTATTTATTGATTTGTGTGTGTGTGTGTGTGTGTGTGTGCAGTTTTGTGCGTTATAATTAATGAAAAATGATTGAGAACTTTACGATTTCTTTAAAACGTTAATATTTTATCGCATATTTTATTGTGTTGTTAAAAAATGAATCGATTTAAACCAAAGTCGGGAGCGTTTTTTTTTTCGATTCGGATAAATTAGTTTTTTCCCAATAATCATTTTAGTTTCGGTTTCATAACGGTTCTTCAAAAAAAAAATAAAATCGCGACGTGTTCGTTAAAAATTATATTATTCTTTTTTATTAGTGTAGAGGCCAGTGAAATGTGCCGTCAAACGTCCCGCTTTCAATTGATGTTTTATTTATTATTTTATCATATAAGATTTACACATTTGAAACGTATTGCGCTGTATCATTTTTATCGCAAAACGAAACTCCGGCATCTGCGTATAATTACAAAAACCAACGAGTATTTATTTTCAATCTTATTTCGCATCATTATTTCGTTTTTTTTATGTAAAAAGATCGAATGATTACCTTTTGATGGTCCGAAATTAATATTGTTGGTCCCTTTTCTTCTAATAATCTGAGTTCTGGTTTCATGTCCGGTGCAACGTTATTCCGGAATACGTGTTCGGAGGGTCCGAAACATTTTTGAAAGTTCCGGTTCCCCGATTTGCAGACGTTTCTTGTTCCGAAAACCGGTCTTTTCGTTACGGTCCCAGTCCCCGGCGCAAAGCCGCCGGAAGTTATATTCTTATGGGCCCCGTTGGGAATTTCAAATTCCTCAAATGTTATCATCTGCGCGGCGTGAAAAACCTCCGTTAAGTATATAGCCGAATCGCCGCCTCGAGGCGTTGTAAAATTAGCAGACCAAGTAATTTGTTTCAAAGAGGAATGTAATAGGAAGAGCACGACACTTCGCCCGTTATTATTTTCCATCGCACACGTCACATTCTTTAAGTATATAATTTTTATCGATTTTAGATTAAAAACGAAAAAAAAATTAATCCCAAAAAACCTCGCACCTTTGCGCAGGTAATATACGAATCTTTAGCTTCTTTTTGCAAAAAAAAAAAAATAGTAATTTTTCTATGTATACTCGATCGAGTCAAACATCAAAATGTTTTCATAAACATCTACATTTATTTAACGATTTAAAGTAAAATTTGCAATCGAACGGTGGAAAACGGATGGTAAGAAAGAAACGCGCGTAGGTGTTATAATCAGAGCCGTAGCTAAAAATACTAAATTTATTTAAAATTTGAGCACTATGGTATTTTTATACTTGGTTTAGAAGTATTTTTTATTCCTGTTACTATCATTTTTATTACTATAATAATATAAGGATGTTTTGATAGATAAAATAAAACAATTGAGGTATGTAAGTATATAAATATTTTGTGTGCACCTTGTTACGTTGCTCTGGTTGTGATATCATTTTTTCTATAACGTTTTACACGAACACGACGCGGTTATTAGAAATCACGATTTGTTACGACGTAACGATGTTACATTGTTACTGTTTTCCATCTGAATCGCGGCGACTGGCGCGGAACGAGCGGCGCGGCGTCAAAACGTCGAGGCGGAAACGTCACCGGAGAGAGCTCCGGAAACAAAGTTTTCAGCGCGCGATATTCGCGGTATTTATTTTGAACATTATGTAAATAATACGGCGCGAGGCCCAATGCAAACTCGAATAACTCGATTAAAATATATCCCATTAATACGCGCGTGTACTATTTGTAGTGCGGCGCCGTGACGAGTTTAAACTTGGCGCCTATATTTTGAACGCTCCGAGTCGCGCGTGTTTACGGGCAGCATCATTTTTTTCGATCGCATCGGTGGCAACCGTCGAGAAGGACACAGGGACCACCCGTCGTGTCTTTTTAGAATTTCTAAAAAATAGACAACTTTTGAATAATTTAGAGGCTTAAATTGGAATGGTCGATTTTGGTGTCGACAGTGAGTGGAGCAGGTACAATTTCAAGTAAATTCAAACGTATTTGTCATATTATTTTTTGTACAATTTATTTAATTTTTTTTTTTTTGCAATTTTCTATTTAAAATTTAAAAATTAGTCGAGTTCGATAAAATTTATCGAAATACAACAAATAAGTTTTAATAATATGTATAAGTCTTTGCATAAATTCTGTGGGCAGTAATGGGCGACGACTGCATATCGCCAGAGAAAATTTAACAGAACAATAACTCCGTTATGTTTTTTGTTTATTAAAAATCGAACTAATATTATCCACGAGACAAAAAAGAAATTATTTGTATTATTTGTTCATTGTTATCGTATTCATATATATGTTTTATTCTCGTGTTTAAGTATAAAATATATATTTATTTTCGAATTCCACGTGTTCTTGGCCGAAACGTGTAATTACCGTTTGAGTTTTTACAATAATTCTCGGCTCTTCTGATTTTTTATCAAAAAAACGTTAACTTTTTACGATTAAAAAGGTCCGTCTTTCGATGAATGTCACTTTTACAGCAACTGAACGAATAGATCTCTTACCGAAAGAGAAAGACAAGGGGAGAATTAGTGAACGTAAACGCCGTGATCGACGAATTTTCGTTTCATTTTTTAATATTATATAATGATGTATAATATTGATATTGTTATTTGTTTATTCGCTTGAGTTTTTATTTATTTTTTCGGGTATTTTTCACCTGGCGATAATGGCGATGGACATTTATTCCTCGAGTGTTTTTTTCCAGCCGTGGCGTGTCTAAACAAAGATTTTATCGAAGCGATTGCCTCGTGGAAAACTCGAGCGGGCGAACACACAACGGTTAGACGGTGATGTTTTTTATTTCAAAGTGAAAACGAGTTTGTGCAAAGCCGAACGACATGCCCGGAGAATGAGCCCGAGGGTAGCAAATTTGAAGTTGAAATTCGAGAGAATTCAAAATCGGAGAGAGTTTGCCGCGGGCGTGAAAAATGTTCAGCGCGCCGCGGTACATTATATTATACCTACTCTTTCCTGAATTTTGGTTTTGCGGCGGACGGCGGCGTTTCGTTTTAAAATCGCGCGAATCGATGCTTTCATCAAAACACACTCGCGCGGTAACATTATTCGGGAAATTGAGACGCGCCGGGCAGGATAAAAGGAGAAGGCGAACGCCGATCGCGTCGCCGGCCGGGCCGAGTTGTAAAAGGCCGCGCGCTCCGACGACGGCGACGAAAACAGAGGCGGCCGATCAATCAACGCCGGCTTTCGATCCTGCACCGCACACGAGCTCATCCATTTCGCCGCGACCGAAAGAGCGTCGGCTAGCCATCGCGCGCGCGTTCGTTTCCCAGAATATCGATAGGACGTTTAGTTATACCGCGACAAAAATGTTTAAACAATACTCTCCGAGCGACCTACGGACACGTGGCCCCGCGAGGTCGGCGAAAAATATCGAAAAAAAAAACTATAATATACAATATTATCCATCTCGAAATCGATCGACGACGGTTTTCACGGAGAGCCGACGTATTATCGACCTTAATTAATAATAACTCACATAACTCATAATCAGTGCGCAGACGATGTGTAGCATTTGCGTTTTTGTTTTGCAAAATAGCAGAGTCAGAAACAATTAATACGTTTCACGCTGACACGAAACTAGTTTTGAGATTTTATTATTATCTATGCAATCAAACGGGAGTAAGATATCCTTACGATTTATGAAACACCAAATACGTAGAAAAAAAGCATATTTTAGAGAATAAATACATCGGAGAATATTTGAGAACGCGATATTCAAATGTTTACGGATATTTTGCGGAGAAATTTTTTTTTATTTAAAACGTTATGTTTACGCCCGGTCGTGTTCGTCGATAATTTATCAACAAATAAAACATAGTTATTTTATTTCATACCCTTATTCTACGTAAACACACAAAAATTAATCACAAGGATATTCCTTATCGGCGGCGATAGTGTGCGTTATGACGTTAATTTTACTATTGCGACCGTAAACTCAATCAAACGGATTCAAATCGTACGAATTCATATTTAAATCGTTGTTAATTGTTCGTAGGACGTTAAAAGAATATTTTTCTTTAGAACGCGAAACACGTCATGTTAAAAGAACATTAAGATAATCAATAATATCGCCTCTTTCAAACGATAAAAAACTAAATCGTTCGTTTAAGAGAATATACTTCACGTATTATGAGATCCGTACCGAAAACACGTACGAAAACGTGAATTTTAATTGGGGAAAAAATAAAAAGAAGAGGAACGCGAACAGGACGCGTATAGAGAACGACCGAAATTATATTTTCTCGGCTCAGATCTCCGCGGGACGCCCTGTATATATATCTAACGTGATTTTCGTCAAACCGAACGTGCTGCGAGCGTGTGTATGTAAAGTATGAATCGCGTACGCGAATCGCTCGCGCGTTCACATTGCAATCACGTATAACTTGGTCGTCGGACCCGCGGCTACGATTAAATCCATCAATACTTTCGGCGTACCTGGGCGGCCGCCCGATATCGGATTTGCGTAGGAAGTGAAATATTTCAGTCGTCCTTCGATTGACCCGCGGTCTCGCGCGCCAAACTCGCGTCGAGGGTAATTCGATAAATATTAAATATTATTATCTTTTCTAACGGGCCTCGGGCAATCTAAAGTTTTACCATAAACCTAATTTATTATTTATAATTTTGATAAATGTTACGCGTTCCGTGCGTAACGCGTAAAAGTTTTGTATAAAAAAACAAAAACAATACAAAAAAAAACACCCGTCGTCGTTTACGAGTACACTACACTATATAGCAGCAGAAGAAACAAATGTACCTTTTCGCGAAAAGCTTTAGGTGATTTATCTTTTCGGACTTAATGACGCTTTATGTATACTAATATAATTTCATATGAAAATAAAAAACGGAAAAAAAACACGTATATTATTATATTATTATCATACTCGAGACTGCGCGGTCGTTTAAAACATACTTATACGATCGTGTGAACGCGAATGAGAATCGTTAACGCGCGCCCGTACGTCGTCGTCCGTCGTTTCTATATTTATGTTTTTATTACGAACAAATTTCACTCGATAGAAAATAAAAAAAAATTCGATTTTAATCGGTCAAAATTTTAAAAACGCACATAATAACTCTATTATAGTTAGTGTTAGAACCGACTACCGAAGGCTACGCCCGGATACAACCGGATTATAAATACTAATGAAAACCACGCGAACTCGATATTCTCCCAGCTTATCCAATTCGGATTCGGGTGTTTCTTTTTTCATTAATTTTTCACACAATTCGTTCTCGGTTTTTTTTTAAGCAAGATCGCGGCCTGAGGTGATGCGTATGCGATCATCCGAGCTGATTATTTCAAACCTTAAAACCACCGTGAAAAACGTAAACTTCCCTTCTTTTTTTTCTTTTTTTTTTTTTATGACGAGCTTTATTATAGGGAGGAGGATAATATCTCCGAGTTAGCCGTGTATTCGATTTTCGAGCGATAAAACACACGAAGTGGACGGTTTTTTTTTTTTTCCGAAAGGAAATATAAAAATGATCGCTAAACGAAATTCGACATTATTTCCAAATCTCCTCTCCGCCCCCCCCACATCCCTATCCAAAGTTTTCCGTTACGCTTAAGAAAACGACCGAGACAATCGAAAAATAATCTGTTAAAGTACCCACCCACGACCACCGCCGCCGTCGTCGTATGCGTTCCGATTTCCAATCTATATAAAGTCGCCGCGTAAAACTTTCGGTGTGGATTTACTACCCACCTAGCGTAAGTAAAAGCGCGCGCGCGCGGAGAAACACGTCATTATAAAACCAATATATAATAGTACGCTCCGCGTTCGGAATCAAAAACCGAACAGATATTACATTTACGGCGGTCTTCTCGTATTGTAAAATTATTATTACTGTCGTCGAGCGACACGGACGGTTAACGTTTTCGCGGCGGCGGCGGCCCCGGCGGGGTTTTATCGAGGTAAGGAATAATATCATTACGAGGACAGATTAATAGTACAACGTCGCTGATCCCGGATAAGTCTCCCATTGAACGTTATATATATATTTTATTAATTGAAACGACACGGCGGCGGCGCGACGTTATCGATGAGTTCGCGGGCGAACCTCCTAGGCGATAATTAAAGGCGACGCGATCGGCCCGCGTGGTGTGCGCGATTCGCCGTCATGTATCGTTTCTAAAAGTCAGTGGCGGCTCTATCGATTTGAACGCGTCGACGTGAGTCGACGTCGTCGTCGTCGTCGTCGTGAGCTAAAAAGATCCAAAATGATTTCTTTGAAGGTTTTTTTTCGGAAAAAATCCAACCGCACGCGATAACACAATAATAATTAATTATCGAACGTAAACGACAAAACGTAAAATAGCGATACGAAAGAAAAAAATGTCGATTTTGAATTTTCCCACGCGAATAACGTGTCCGTTTTCGGTAATATTTCAATGTAATAAATGCGCGATTTAAAAACACCGAAATGACAAAATGGGAATATGCTTGCCGGTCGCGAAAGGTAATTCTTCTTTTTTTTTATTTATGAATATCCGACGACTTCAAAACGGCATTTGCAACAGTACAAACCGTGGCGTTCGACACGACTGCGTTTATTACTACAAATACAAGTTTATTTTAGATAATTATTGACGTTCTTCGAAAAATTTATTTTAGGCCATTCTTATGGGCTTCCATGTCATTTTTAATTTCGTCGATTTTCTATTACTAATTATTATGCTCGAGTCGTCGTACTAGCGCGGCTACGACTTTTATTTTCTTAAATTTTTCCCGATTTCCCGTCACGGACGATTCAAAACTTTGCCTTGATTTTATTTTTCGCCGCGTTCAAACTGTTTTTGAGATACGTCCGTCTGTTCGAGACCGTTACGAACGAATATCGCGTTTAGTTTCTGATACGAATCATCGAGTGACACGCCGGTTTTTTTGTTGTTTTTCACATTGCTCAACACGAGGTTTTTTTTTTTTTTTGTTTTATTTCGAAACCCACGGACCGGTCTATTTTAAAACTTATTTTTTATTCGTTCGTTCGTCGCGATTCAAGTTTAAAAAAGTTTTATTATTTTCGAGCGAAACTTCTCTTCTGCGGCAACATAATGATTGTCGTTTATTTACAGTTGAAAAGGAATTCATAAATTCGGCCGTTACACGCGTGCCATTATAATTCCGCGTTTAAAATGAAACGCCGTCGTCGGCGGCGGTGCGTACGCGTGTTGTGTAAAAAGAAACCGTTCTTATACGCATATTGTTGTCGTTTTTTTTTTTTTTCGGACAATTATATCGAACCGTTATGTTATACGTATTATCCGCGTTTCTGCGGATCATCGGGAGAAAATCGAAAAGCCGCTTATCGCGCACAAGACCGGCGCGCCGCCGCGCCGCCGCCGTTCCGCAGGTTTTACCGCGTTTAATTTGTTTGTCTTTTTAAACTCGGCCGGATTCGATTGTATATTAATGTTTTCAACTCGTCGGCAATTAGACGTACCTTATTGATAAATAAGTTTTCGTGCGGCCGACGAATCGCGGATTCGACGCGAAGACAAACAACTCGACGAAACTGTTTGCGTTCGAGAATAACTGCGCGAGCGCAATATTTTATCGTCTGCGAGTCGCGTAATATTATTAAGGAGAAGAAAAAACCGCCTCACCGAAACGAATTCGATTTTAAACGCGTACACGCGTACCATATACGCAGTTCAGTATCAGTTCACGAAATTTGCATCGCGAAATGTATTGTACGGCGCGCGGCGGCGCGGCGCGGCGGTCAGGGTTTATATGAATCGGACGCGTTTGAACACGAAACGCGCTCGGCACGATGATAATAACAACGGCGCGCCGTAACTCTCGTGTTACTTTGGAAAACGAATGAAAACAATATTTGCATTCGAATATCGTTCGGGTCGGACGGCACGCGCGTTGTCTTCGGAGAGACGACGACGCACGAACACTAAACGGATTGCGTAATAGGTAATAATATCGTCGCGGCGGTGGCGATTTTTTTTTTTTTTTTTTATTAATGTTTCGTTTTCCGCGCGAAACCCGTTTCACATAAAACGCACACCTCGTCTATTGTTTTTACTTTCGACGCGTTGTATTACGTGACATTACGTGACTTCGAGATATTAATAAAACGTTGCGGCGGCGCTCAGACGCAACGCGTGTGATTAATACGATTGGATTATTTCTCCTTTATTATTTCAATTTCAAAACGATGCGAAAAAGACGGCCGATCGTTATTGCGGCCGCCGCACACCTTCCAGTGGCTGCGCGAAAACAAAACCGATCTACATAATATACGACGAAACGCGCCCCGAATCCGACGCGACGACTTGAAAAATAAAATCAAAAACCGTCGATTGAAAACATCGAGATTCATAAGCCTCGCCCGCCGCTCGTGTGATTTAACACCGTCAGCGATCGCCTGCGTTTGTCTACGGACGTCGACTTATCGTTAAACCCGCGAAACCTCGAGTCGCGATTCTCCGGCTTAAAAGGCGAACAGAAACGTATCCGTAAAAAATAAATAAATAAATAAAACAAAAGCGGATCTGAGGCTCGTCTTTAATCGGGCGCGAGCGAAAACAAGCGAACAGAGTCGGACTTAACGAGTCCTAGGGCCCCGAGGCAGTTACTTAAGTAGAGCCTCTTTATAGGCGTTCTAACAAAACATCATTTTTATTTCGTACTTATCGTCAACAAACGTTGACCTAAGACAAAGAAAAATGATAAAAGAATGCCGTATTTACGCTGAGAATTAAAGAAACTGACTTGCGAATCGAAAACGCTCATAAAGTCTTATAAGATTTTTAACTAAATTTTTTACACGATATCAGTTTTAAGAGACGTATAATCTCAAAATTGCATCGTTACGTGACGGACTTTTCTTTTTCAACCTCATCCACGACGTCCGGCGTATCGTTTGACCTTTTTCATTATCCGTTGCACTCCGCGTTGCGATATGCTTAGTCAGCGACGGCCGACTTATTAGTCTTCCCGTGCCGACGAAGGTAAATTATGAGAGCCGACGTGCGACGACGTCGAGGCTTTGTACGCATTTCTCTCGTATCGATTGTAACAATTTGATTTCTTTTCGTTCGACGATTCATTCATACGATTCTGTGAAAAATAAATATCGGACCGGCGGCGGCGGCGTCGCTCTGGTCCGAATAGATTTTACAGGTCTTCCGGAAGTTTCCGTGTCAATCGGGTTCCGTAACATATCGTCCGAATCGATACGATCCGCTGAAATCGACGTCGTCGCCGACCTCGTTATTAAATGCTGTATTCGAAACGATTGATTCATTCATAAAAAACGTTGTAATAACTTTTGTATGACTATTTCAAAACCATTCGTGAGATACGACGAAAATTGTAATTTTACACGATTTATCGCGAACCTCTGCGGGGTTTAGACGACGAATGTTATACTTCAAGTCGAAATTCACAGAGATTCGGTCGCTTCATAACGAGCGCGTCGAATACCACTTTTTTTAGATGATATCAAAACTCGGTTTTGACGAAAACGTCTAGTCGTTAGAATAATAGTAAATGAATAAAGTATCTCTTAGATCCTTTAGCGGCGCGCTACCGGTCAACGGACGCCCATTGATTGCGTCGATATTGTTTAACCGACGACGACGTTCGCGTTTTGTTTTTCGTAATCGTTCGATGTCGACAAGAACCGGACATTAAACGGCAACGTCCGGTCGCTAACGATTTACATTTAATTCGAAACGAAACGGCACGAGATTTCCAAGTACGTGTTTTATTATATCGCCGCTAATTATTAGGAATTATCTAGTCGTTCATAGTTTTGGTCTGAATCGAGGCGACGGTAAAATCGCCGCGTTGTATTATTATTTTTCAGTGACGATATTACGCGCGGCAGAACGATTAACGCGTCTCGAGTAGTGTCTGATTGCCATTAATCACACGATTAAAAAAATAAAAACGCTAAAAAAAGATACACGCGATATCCTCGCGCCAAATCCTAAAATCCTTTACCGTGTTACGTCATTGATGTGCTATTGATCTATTAGGAATTCCGATCGAATGATAATTTCTCGCCGATTAATTCGCGTAGAATAATATTATCAAAAATTATGTATTTTATCATTTTTTTTTGTTTCAATGATAAATCCGTATGCGCAGACAGGACGAGAACTCGAGGTTAGGTTAGCTGGTATCAAAGTCCTGGTAGAAACAGAACCTTTTCCCCAAACACGTAGTGATTGATTTTTATTTGTTTCGGCTATACTTTTGAGAACGGGAGCGCAGCGTTGTTGAAAAAACACATTTTACGCGAAATATTTATGATACGTTTTAATAGGTATTTATTGTTACGTATACTACTTTAAACTGAGAAAATACGAATTTCAAAAAGATATCGTTCTGCACTTCTATATTATTCATTAATCCCAAATGATTTCGGAACGAAATGATAAATTTAGTTTGTAATAAAAAAAAAAAAAAAAACGAAAAGAAAAAATAAAGGCGTACAGTCGACGTTTTTATAGAAAAGTTATTGTTTGTTTCGAAATTAATTGGAGAACGGAGAGGGTGGAGTTTTTTTGTTTTTTTCTAAAACGAGGTGGTCTGATTTTTCGCAGTCGCCGTGAAAAAAATATTAATAATATTTTAAACTCGTTATGATAATATTGTTTTGCGAAGCTTTCGTCGCGATCGCGCCGCGCCGCCGCGCCGGGTAAATAATAACGTAGATGGTCGCGGCGCGACGAGAATATTCGTTTTCGTTCGTCCGCGGTGCAATAAATCAAGAGTTATTATTAAATGCAGTTGTTTTATAAAACTTAGCTTAATCCTTAGCAAAGGTGAATAATTTTTCATTGACTTTTTTTTCTTTTTCACATCGCCCCTCCCCCGTCCTTCCCCGATCCTTTACCCTTTTTACACGCGAGATTTAGTCTGCTGCAATCCGGTTATTAACAACGCGCAACTCGACGGGGCCGCGCAGATTAATACATTCTTCGGCTTTACTCGGCGATAAATAACCCTTTTAATCTTCGCGTTAAAAAAACGAAATAAAATTAAACAAAAAAAAAAACTTTTATAAACACCTTTATATTTTTGTTCGCCTTCCAACGAATTAACGTCGCCGGGAGTCCTCCGCGCGATATTTTTTATCAATCTAATAACAATAAGAAGTAATTTAAAAACAATTACTGTACCGGTACAAATATCGAATTAAGTCGATCGAACTTTTAATATTCAAACAAACGGTTTCAAAGCCGTACGACGACGACTTGTTTTAATTCATCGAATTCGCGTCCGAATATCGTATTACATAAAAGTTTTAAATCGATACGCGTACATTATTATAATAATATGTTTTCGGCAGAAGAGAATCTTTTTACAGTTTCGACTCTCCTCAACATGATTATTAAAAACGCCACATTTCATACGACCGACCGACAAAAAAAAAAAAACAATATTACGGTAACCGCAAAAACATTTGGTATATTCGTTTGAATCCCTATATTAGAATCCCGGTTTTAACTTTTGCTGCGCATTAAGTACATAAATGGTCTCATTAAAAAAAAAACGTGTACCCTGTGCGCGTTTGACAATAGTTTAGTTTCCCGTAAAAGTCAGTCGTAACGGTCGTATTGAATAATAATTATTGCGAGAAGAAGAAAGTTGCGACCCCCGAGGGACGATTATTATGAGTTCCTTTGTTTCGCGTATACGTAATTCCGTCGCGATACGAATGCGTGTTTGTCCATAACGATTCGGGGCGCCAACTAGATAATTCGGAGTCGCTATTAGGTGTGTGAACTAATTATTGAAAAACTTTACGCGATTCGTTCGACGTTACCCAGTCGGAAAATGTATGGAAAAACGTGCGGGGAACAAAAAAAACGTGCTCCGAGCCCGTTCGCCGTTCTTAAATACGAAATAATAGATTACGACGCGATCGCGAAGGAGGACGACGGCGGCGGTGATCAGTGGCGGCTTCGAGGACGAGACGAGCGAGACACGAACGTCGTCGTCTACGCGAGAACTTTCAAACTAAATAACAACTATACTCGAAAAGGTATTCTCCGCAACTACTACGGTCGACGTAGTTACAGTTTTTCGGCGAGACAACAACACCTCGGAGACATGACGTTCAAAATAAACAAACGCGTCGCGCAGACTTCTACACAACAGTACGTATTATAGAGTGAAGTCGATAGATCGAAAATCTTATTTTCTATTTCATCGAATCGACGACGTCGAAAATATTTTATCAATCCGCAGTAGTTTTTTATTTCGTTCAGATCGATCTCACGAATGATTTTGGTTTTTTTTTTTTTTTTTTTTAAGAACATTAACACATTTTTACTATAAATTCGGTCGTGATCGATGCGCCACAGGCGTTATAATAATATACGTACATTTCGTTTCGTCGTCGAAAGTCCAGCGATAGAAACGGATTACCTCTCAAATCACGAAAACCTATTTCTTTTTAGTTATTTTATTTTTAACGCGTTAAAATCACGCAATAAATCATTCCACCAACACAAAGTCACTGGAGACAGACGTTATTAGCGCAATATCAACATGTGCATTTTTTCCGATGTTCTGACGTGGAATTTTTTATTAAAATAAAAGTCAATAGACCCGAAAAATACAGCTAGAACCGCCACCGAACAAAACGCGCTATAGAGTAGTCTGACGTGATTAAATTGTAGCTCGTAAAATACGAGAGTTTTTTTTTTTTTTCGTTATTATTTTATAATCAACGAGTCGATATCGACATAATTAAAAATCGTACACACGCGGTCGTTGAATAATATAATATTATTAATCGATTCGACAGAGTTAAAGGTAGCGGATTTAATCGAATGGAATTTCTATGTCGGAAACGAACTATTGTTTTTTCGCACCGAATTCGTTTAAAATTGTTTTTGAAGTATCGAAAAAAAAAAAAAAACGTATTTTCTATTTTTAGAATTTTTGTTTTTGAGACCAACGGTTATTTTTTTTAATATATTATATTATGTTTTTTTTTTTTTTTTTGCTGAATAAACTCGATAAAAAATAATAAATAAAAATAATTGCCTTTTAGTGGAATTCGATTTTTTATCTATTTTTTTACTACGCACATATTACATAATATAATATCACATAACGAAGAGATAATATTAAATCGAGGAAATAATAATATTTACACGCGTGCCCGGCCGTCGCACAACAAATCGATACTTCATAATAATTATTTAGGCACCTATAAATATTATAAAATATATATAGGTAGTGAAAATAAATACCTATTATGGACCGAAACACGTATTTTCTCTTTGATATTTTAAATATTATTTACGTTGGGATATGAAACGATGAGAAAATCAATCTCCCGAGAAAATAATTTATAGCGATTTAATTTATTTTTATTTTTTTTCAAATTTCATAATAACGCACACACATTTTACCGTCGATTTTATAATAATTTTACGAAAATTATTACCATATAAATCTACTACTACTGATCACTTTGCGAGTACTACTACGGGACCACGGGAAATAAATAATATAAAATCGGTTCTACTCACGGTTTCATTCCCGGCGGGTCGCTGCAGAGGTTGTTGGGCCGGTTGGGCGTTCGCAGCGGACGATAAAAAAACGAACCGGACGAACGAATCGAAAGTGTCACGATTAAAAATTTCGGATTTATCGTCGAGAAAATCGAAGTAATATTATATATTTTATAATAACACAATCGACGACGTGTTATCGAGTTTTACGGAGAAAATAATAACCGATTCAAAACCGACGGGTCCTTTCCGAACCGTTGTCGACACTAGACTGATCGCCCGCACACTCTGTTTTGCTACGAGCTGGTGTGTGTACTTTCGCGCGCGCGCAGCTCGACCGTCATTGGTCGGACGACGCGAGCGGCTCGTCGGGTCGCCAACGCAGGACTGGACCGACGACGACGGCGGCGACGTGAACTTTCACGTATTCCACGCAAAAACGCCCATATTGTTCTTACTGCTATTACGTCATGATTATTACGATATTCAATATCGTCGACGTCATTATTTTCGTAATTACATAATAATAATTATTGTTACGTGATCGCCGATTATTCTCACGCTCGTATATTATATTACGATGACTAATAATTGTGTCGTCTATTTTTGTAAAACAATCCCATTAAAACGACGCCCGACCTAGCCCGTGAGACACGCGCGTACACATATTGTATACGTGTTTATGATTCGCCAAAAGTCTCCCGAAAAAAATATACTAGTGGGGTTTAAACATTATGATTTTTATTGTTGTGAAAAAAAAAAATGGAACGATCCTTAGAAATTTCAAAATGTTCCGTCTATACGTCTATTAAACTATTCAGCGTATTACCATTTGAAAGTCTGTATAAAAAAAATAGCTATAATGTTTAAAATATAAAAACTTTAATTCGTGGACGGAGGAGGAAAAAATATGTAACAAAAGGGAAATTAGAGCATAATATGATGTAAAATTAAAATTCACAAAAAAGAGCTTTGGTCAAAAATTCGTGGATTATCTCGGGTCATCATTTTTTTAATTCCATGCCAATCTATATTAAGAAAATTGTGTTCTGTAACTCGAGGAATTTAGAAAAATGTAATTTAACTAAAATTGTTGTCAATTGGTTAACAGATTATTTAGAATAGTTTGTTTGTTTATTCTTAGTTGTAAGTTCGTGTGTCAAAATCGCAATTCAACAATGTAAAATATAAAATCAAATGTAATGTAATAATATTGATTAATGTATAAATACTATATGTTATAATACATAGCAACTCTCTACTAACAACACAAGCCTAGCTCAAAGTTGGTAGATAGTATTTATTATTGTAAATTATTCAATTATTTATAATAAATAAATATATATATATTCAAAAAAAATACACTCATCCTCCCCACCATAATTAAACTCTGTGTGTTTCCACGGCCGAGTACAATGTTTTTCGATTACGAAATCCCGTTCACAATACACATCCGAGAGCTCAAAAGTCGAGACTTGTATAAAACGTCCGACGCAATGTCGTTTATATTATATTTTCAGGGCGTTTCGCGAGTTTTCGATTGAATAATATTATACTATGACGACGTGCGTATTTGTTACGGCACTGTTTTTACGAAACGTTCAACTCCAGCGATGAACACAATAATCTGTTTTGATATTAATAATATTCGATTTTTTTTCTTCTTTCGTTAGATTTTCGACGAGACGATACTATTGTAATAGTAATATTATGTACTCCGGTCTTACAACGACCGGTGTCGGTGTGTGTGTGTTTTTCCCCCGTCGTCGTCGCGTCGTCGTATAAATGTGACTATTTCTCGGGTCGAAGGTGTTCGCTGAAAATTACGCATAGCACACATGTTTCCGGCACTACAAAGTGGTCGCAGATGGTATTTTTAAGTATTTCCCCAGTAGTTTTCCTATGCGCAGAGAGAGAAAAAATGGAAATCGGTTTTCGAAAGACGTAGAATGCAGAAAGAAAAAAAAAAAACGGGGAAAAAAACGGGAAATTTCTCTTAAAACACGTTCCAATGGGGATTATCGATTCGGGCGCAGACTATTTTCTATCGAATGCTTTTAAATAGTTATTCGATAACGTTTCGACTGGTAAAAGAAAAAAACGTGCTTTTTTCTTTTTTTTTTATGTATTACAATATGTTATTATGGTTATTGTCGTTCGGACGAAAACACGAGACGAGACAATTTTTTTTTGCTTTTGTTCTCTGCCTACTGTAATTCGCACTGCACGCGTCCCGGCGGTGTCGACGACGAGTCGGGTCACAACGTTTTTTTCCTTCGTTAGCGACCTTCTGGGCAAAACTAAAATCATAACACAACGTACGGTTCTTTTCGACGGACCGCCGCCGCGTGTGCTATCCGATACGGCGTTATTTTCAAATCGTTATTCTATATTGTCGTCGAACGGTCGTCCGGCGATTTTATTTCTCACGGGCCCGCTAGACACGGCGCGACGTGCAATAACGGGCGGCGGCGATGGTATAATTATTTATCTCTTTTGACACAATAGTAATTAAAAACTAATTGCGTAGGAGATGACGCAGTCACAGTCGAATTCAAATCTAATTGCATTGTATCCGTTGCGTTTGACGACGACGCGCGACGGGTCTGAACGATCTTTCACTCTCCTCGCCCGATATCTCGGCAACATTTTCCGTCGCCGAGTAGGGAAAATTAATTACGATTTTTCGATAGATTTCAATTACGAGATCTCGGACTTTCGGCGGCGGCCGTCTCGAGACACGAGCTGGCGATAAAATTCTTAATAAAACGCCGCATCTACGCGCAACGTACTTATGGTTACGAACTTACTATGAACTTACTCGCATACGCGTCATAATGTAAAAAATTAAAACCGACGCGGACCAGTCGTGGACTTTTCGAGATTTCCACTCAAAACGTTCAACGAATCGGTGCGTTTAATTTCTCGTCGTTCAATTAAAGAGTAAATTAATTCCGCAAGGATCGCGAACAAACGCACACTGTTTTCGCTATAAATTGCATGGTGACATTTTCGAAATGAACCACATTCGTACGAATTCCGCGCGTACTTTCGCGAAACGCGCGAAGAACCAGAAATCCTCTAGGAGTTATGGCAACACCCCGACTCACCGGCGGCGGCATTAAACACCCGCAAATAAGCTCGAGACAATAATCGTTCAAATCAATTAGCGTATATCGATGCCGGTCTTAAAGGAGGGGGCCGATTCTGCCACAAGAGTGTTACGAATTTATAATAAAACGGGGCGTTTTTTTTTTTAAATTTAACTTTGCTTTGAATGGCGTTCAAATAGGATATCGGATGTACGTGAGTTCTCGAGTGACGAACAAAATTAATCGAATTCTTTATGAAAATATACCCACTTGAAACATAGTACGAAAAGCGATTTCAAATTTTTCCAAAGCAAAAAATTTGAAATTTAAATTTAATCGTCGTCGATGAAATACAACGCATAAACTGTGTGCATTTCGATGCAAAGTGTTCTGAGAATTCACTTGACGGTACTCGAAACCTCGATTCGATAACCTTGAAAATAATATTTCGGGAGGTCAAGTCGATAAGATAATATTATAATATAGTAGAGTTTATTTCAAGTATAATATGTCTCGTATATTCCGTTGATTCGAAAAGGCGAGTAAATGTTATTTTAAAAAAAAAAACACGAGATTTTCAACTCGTCCGAGTTGAAGAATTATTATAAGCAACTTTATTTGAATTCTATTGAAATAATTTGATATAAATTATATTAAAGAAAAAAAAAAAAGAACAACAAAAATGATTAATTTGTATTAATACTTTTGAATCGTGCGCGGGTTACTTCGAGTTATTACTGTTGTAAAAAAAAAAAAAAAAAACAGATGTTTTATAATACGAAAATGGTCTATTTATTACGGCCGTAAACATCTACCCACGAACTAAAGTGAAATTCCTTGAATGTACTTTTATTTATTTTTAAGAAGCTCAAATAATGGCTCTACCTATACACTTTTAATATTACGCATATATTTTATTTATGTTTTGTAAATGTATACTAACCATTGGCCCTTCGTCATCCCACGAACGAGTGAAAAAACGTAGTTTAATTTTTTCCACGTCGGTCATACTATCGTTTCATATTATCGTTTTTTTTTTCATTTTCAAAACCTGCCTTTTAACAAATAAATTACTCAGTTCTTGGAAATAGTTAATTATTTATAGTTTGAAAATAATCGTTTACGATTATAATATTTACGTCATATTATCCATATATATATATTATATTGCAGTTTGTTCTGATTTGATAATTATGAAAACAATATAAAAGTTGTTGTTTTAGAAAACGTGAGCGAATTCTCTTCGCTTCGATTAAATGTGCTGTAATGTACGGGGGAAAGAAAAAAAAAATCATACCATATGATTTCGAGAGACAACGGAATTTTTTAGCTCCTAATAATTAAATTCCTATATTTTTTTTTTTTTTTAATGTAGGTAATTTTCAAAATATTGTTCGAATAACACTTTTGACGTTTTTCGTTGAAAATATATTTTTATTTTCCTTTACCTTTTTCCCGGTACATTTTTTTTTCTGGTTCTATAAATATACGTATATTATACATAATATTATATTTGTCAAATTATTGCAATCCTTATTTATTCCTTTTTTTCTTTCTTTTTTTATGTATAATATTATCATGAGGTTGAATTTTTTTCCTGGAAATTTCTAATAATACCGAATATTAAACCGATATTGTTCGCTAGTTATAGGAGAAAATCGGAACGTTCCGGTAAGTAATAAAAATGACCAAATAAACTTGAATTTTAAACCACGAATTCCGTTGAAAGCCGTATGGAAACATTTAAAACTATCGCCGATGTCGAAACCGATGGTGTCGAGGCGCTTTACACGCCCTTTGATGTTACAAAAGAAAACCTAGTTCAACGGCACTAGAAAAACGATTATTTAGTAATCGTCATATTTTAATAACTGCAGTGTACGGTTACTTTTATGATTACGAAAAATTTCCTACTCTCTCGAAAACGTCCGCCCGCGGAATCGTCGAACCATTATAATATAGTGTGTGATAATATTATCACAGTTTACGCCGCTGTACAACAAGCACGTACGATGTTATCGTTTTAATAGTGTTTCTCGTTTAATTGTATTTTTTCGCATTGACGAATGTACGAGAGTTGTATGTGAAAATAATAATATCTTCTCGTCGTCATAAACTCATAACTGTTATAAGACTCGATTCCGAACGTATTAAATAAAAACGAACGATCCGATTAGGGATTTTAAGTGAAACAATAGATTCGAAAAGATCACGTCGCCGTTGAGAAAGTAAAATTAAATACGAACGATCCCGCGTAGTGTATGCGAGTAATAGTGACACGAAAAGTTACGTTTCGTTCAAAGCAGAAATCGAGTGATGAAATAAAATGTGACCTGTTCGACAATATATTATGTATTATTATAATAATATACTATTGCAGTGGAAAATGTAAAATGTTCACAATTATTGTCGAACAACGACTAAACTAATAGAGCTCGCATTTTTAGATATAGTAATATCTAAACGCTACTACGCGCGGTCGAATCGTTTGTTAATTTTTTATAATATTTTCTACTCCCTTTTCAGCACGCGTTGAATACGAGCGTTGTTCGAAAATCGATCGAAACTATTCGACGAATCCACACCGCGAGGTGTTTAAACGTTTTTTGTTTTTTTTTTTTTTTAAAAAAAATACAAAATACGAGCCGCATTGAAATTAAAAAAAAAAAAAAAAACCTAAAATATTAGTTTCGAGCGTTTTAGCGATGAACACGGGTTTAGTTTTACAGCAATGGAGTTTCTTTTTAAATATTTGAGTGGCGTAAAAGTTAACAATGGAAACATCGAAGCGCATTTGTATCCGAATTGAACGCCGAACAGTTCGTACTTTAAACGGGTCATTTTTCAGAAATTCTAAATAAACCAAACGCGTGTAAAAGCGAGATCGACGAGCCGGTTTTTTTTTTATTATTAAACGATCTCGATCATTATCGACCTCGATTATGTCGAGCTTCGCGTGACAATTGCATTTCGTATACAACTACAATTATTTTGTCGAAATTAAAACGATAGACACGTCAAATTAGAACTCCGAAGCTGGTGAAACAAGACGACGACGACGACGATTACAATAAGTGGGCATTAAATGTTTTGTATTTTCGAAATAAATATTTAATGAGTTTCGATAATGCGTTTCTGACGTTTCCGTTGTCGAATACTGCGTTTAAACGCAATACTCGCGTCTTATAATTTGTTTGGCAATAAAAACGATAAAAATTATTCTTGTAAATATTAAAACTGATTTGGTAAAGAGTACTAATCTTCGGTAGTGATTTTATTTTAATAATTCCAATCGACGAAACGAAATAAAAAAAATAAAATATGGTAAGCGCCTGATTTAAATGTTTTACGCGAGACGTATTTAAATCGTATCGTTTCGTGATCGTCAGAAAGGCGAGATGAACCGAAAAGTTAATATATTAAAAATATTTTTACTAAATGGAGGACAAGCGTTTGATAAACATCAAACAAACGGCGATAACTGTTGAATTTGAATTAGAAACATGACGTATGTTAGCTGTTGAATTTGTTTGTTTTTTTTTTTTTACGAACTAATGGAACGAAGAAATATTTTTTGTTCATGGCACTTTAATTCGCGACCGAGGAGTAAATGAATTTATCATAAATAATTTAAAATATTAAAAAAACCTTTTTATCATTTTGAGAGCTTTAATTCGATACTATATTACATTATTACATTGAAATTACAATTTTCTGAAAGTAAGTTATTTTTTGGTAAAACGTTATTATAGAAAGACCTCAGAGAGACGAAGTTAAATTAAAAAGAAAAAGAAAAAAAAAAAGGAAAAAAAGAAAAGTTAAAGGAACGGCATTAAAATTTTATAAGAAAGTCAGAATTGAAAGAAAAAAGAAAAGGAAATCCAATTTTCGTTATTTTAATAGGTGCCTACATTTTCGAAAAAATAATAATAAATAGGTAATTGAATTAATATTCGTAATCGAGAACTTGCAATACGTAATTTACGTACGTTAAAACGTGTTGGAATAAATTTAGCGAAACCACAATTTTTGTAAAACGATTCGGTTATGTTTACACGAAAATATTGACTACGATTTAATATTCGTTTCGTAACGACATCGTTGTGTTAGTTTCAATGCAGTCAATCGCACGACGAAATTCGAATACTTGGCCTGCTGTTAATCGAATTCGAAACGACACCGTACGATTTTAAATCGTTTGTCTCGTGGCGTTTTTAAAAAAAATATGTGAAAAAACCTTTTACCAGAAAAGCAGAATTAAAACGCGTATAATATTGTTATTATAGTTTGAAAAGATTTATTTCTTCTCTGCGATTTCTTCGTGAACGCTTAGCGAACGAACGTATTTTCGAAAAAGAAGTAACAGAGTGTTTTTTATTTATACTTGGCACAATCGTAATTATATCGTCGTCAGGTGTTTGTTTCCGACAGAAACTGTTAAATCTTCGCGAGGCACTCTCTCTCTCTCTCTCTCTCTCTCTGATCGAGACGTTTACCGGACAGGGGCGTATAATATTAGAGATTCAATGGATTTCGGGTAGTTAACCGCGACACGAGGGGGATGGGGGTGGGGGGGGGCGCCAAAGATACAAATAAAAACGTTTTTCGATTTATCGTCGCTCGCGTGCGTGCCGTTTTCCTCTCGTTATTGTTAATCATTCATTGTTTCATATCAACGAAAACATAATAATAATTCAGACTTGGCTCGCGGGATAAGAAATAAATAAATAAATAAATAAATAAATAAATATCTCACGGTTCAAAAAAACAATGCCTATTTTTCAGATTTTCTGATTCGGAAAAACCAGACGGCGAGAACATAATTTCCCGAATAATTTCCCTTTTGTTTTCGCCGACACCGGGTGTAAAGGTTCGCGGACGGACGGGGACCGGCACACGAGCGGGCGAGGTCCGGGCAATGGCCGCAGGACAATAAGGGTCTCCGAACAAAAGGAGAAAGAGATAGAAAGAGAAAGAGAGAGAGAGAGAGAGAGAGAGAGAGAGAGAGAGAGCAGAACGAGAGCAAAATAAAGCAATTCTGTCGAGTTAACAGGGATTTGACGTTTTGCCAGCAAAAATTCCCCCGGACCAGAACCGTTGTACTGTGCAATCCGTTTTCCAAAACAGAGAGACGAGGAGCGGGTGAACTGTATATCTTGAAAATAAATTACTCGGCGGCGCACAAGGAGTGTGTTTTACTTGGCAACAGTACGGAGGTGTTCTCAACACTTTTCCCGCGGCCTATGCTCGCGGAAAAAATGGGGGAGGAAAAAAGCGCGATTGTCTCGAGCGCGACGCGGTTTGACGTCGTCGTCGTCGTCGTCGTCGTCGTCGTTTGATTCGATTTGCTCCGTTTCGCGCTCGGTTGACGTCTATCGGGGCAGAGGTAAGAGAAGAGGCGCGGACGACTCACCGCGCACTCGCCTAATTATATTTTTACCTCGTCCCGAAGGACTGCTACGCGATATTATGTAAAACGCACGCTCGAGCGCCGCAGTGAGTTTGTCAACTTTGTATAAAAGTCGTAATGGAAATCCGTTAAAACGACCGCGCCCACGTCGTCGTATCTTTCGGGTACTCTATTGTTTATTTTCCAAACGACGACGTGTCCGAAATCGAGGTTATGCGTGTGCTCTCATCTTTTACGATTCGATGAACATATTTTGTCAACAAATCGTATTAATTTCGTTTTAATACGGTGTGACCCGCCGCCGCGTTATGATATCCAGACGGAATAAACGTCTTCTGTGAATGATTCGTTTTGTTTTGTTTTTAATTTTATGTTTCGGTACGGTTTAACAGTAGGAGTTCATCCCGTTAAACATTCATAATCGAGTTTGTGTTCTCATCTCTTAATCGGCAGTGGAAAAAAAAAAAAACGCCTTCTGAATTTTCAATTTCTATACAATATTTCAAAACGGTCGTTTTTCGTCAAGAGTCGTCCTTCGAAGCAAAAACAAATATCAAATAATTAGTTAATTACTGTAAGTATAAGATTATAAGTGAGGATAAGTGTAGGTACCCGGAAGTCGTTTCGATGACTGATTTGACAATTTAAGATGCCTCATCACCTGTTTATGGACGGTATGCACGTGCTAACGCGAAAAATAAATCACGGGTGTAAAGTTGTTTTCATTGAGAATATTGTCTAATTTAAAACAGTTTATTACCATTAACGGGTACGCTCTTCTGCAAATCTATTGTAGCTATAATATTTTTAAACCGATCGGTCGATTTGTAATTGCGACTTCGAGATATTTTTATAACAACTCGTTCCAAAGACTGCGACTGTTTTGTTTTGTTATTTTGTAGAAATGACATAATGCAAAAGTTATTTCCCTCGGTTGGTTTACGGATGAAATTCGACCATAAATGTTGTTTATTGTAATAATTAAAGTGTATTAAAAAAAAAATAAAATAAAAAAGGAGATATTCCATCGGCATAATATCACGGTAAGCCCCTCTAATATAATATAAATATAATTTTATACTATGTTAGCGGAACGAAAGGATAAAACCCAGTGGCGCAGCTAGACATTTTTTTCCTGGGAGGACTAATATTTTAATAAAAAGGATTACGAAATACCAATAAATATTTTCAATATTTTCAATATTGAATAAAAATAACAGCATATCATATATTTTATTATACGTACGTATGATATTTTTCAAATTGTACAAATTTAATATCGATTAAAATGTAATTTGACTATAAAATGAAAAACCCGACTTTCAATAAACTTTGTTAATAATATAAAATAATATTGATAAAAAGCGTTTTATACAATTTAAAAAATAAATAAAATAACTTTAGAAAATAAAATATATTTTTCAGAAAAAATTTTAATTCAAATTTTTAGTTGAAGCGAACTCGTCGCTCCGCCGCCGTAAGACTGACTGAAACTTCTTGGAATATTCAAACCAGCATTATAAAAAAAAAATAAAAAATATCAAACCATCACATTCATTTTTTTCAAGTTTTTTAAATCGTAGAAATATCGAAACAAATATTCATTTGATCAATTTTCGACTCATCTAGAATCAAACTAAATGTACGGCTCCCAACATCGACTTCTTTTACCATCGGTCGGATTACGTGATTCGATGTAACTTTTATAATTTCAGGCGATTTGCTTCTTTTTTTTCGGTAATGATTTAAAATTTGTTTTGAAATTGTCGTTTTCGACGGACAAGTAATTTTATAATTTCTCAATAGTCACGACGCGGCCGCCACACAAATTCATTCACACTGAGATTTTCCCTTTTTCGTTCTTTACGATGGTTTTTCGACGTTCTCGTAATCCGACAATACACCTTGTCGTGCGCAATTTAAAACAAATCGTATTACGCTATTGCGAGAATAGTCCTGTTTTCGATAACTTTTCCTCCTCGCCATCCATTGCATTTGCATATCCCTTTCACTACCCTTGTTCATTACAATGGACATGACTTTATAATTTTTTTCCACACTTACTGTTTACCAATGTTGGTAATGTTTAATATTGATAGCAATTGATAAGTTCTGTAGAACACTATAAAAATATTTTCATTCCGTTAACTATTATCAATTGTTGTCAATAAATAATTAAAAAAAAAAAACATCGTGTATTACAGCATGTCAAAAATATCGAAATATTTTCTCATTTTACAGCTAAAATATTAGTGTTGGCTATACTGCGTATTTTTTTCTAGATCATAAATATTATCAAGAACCTTATGCCACCAATAGAATTCACCTTTAGCAATTATTTTGTTAGTTATACGTGATAATACGTATGTCCATTGTAATGGGCACTGGTAGTTCCTGCGCTACCCAACGACCGTTTTCGACGGCACAAACATTTCTTGCCTCTTGATATTAGAAATCAAAAACAATGATACAATAGACATATACTTATTGTTTCTTTTGTATATTAAGCGCCATTATGATAAATATATCCCTATGATTCCTATTTACAGTGGGAGGTTCAGGTACTTTTGATTGGGATTATTATTTTATTACATTATTCCGATCACAACGTATTTGTATTTTGACGATGTATGAGCGATTTTGAGCTGTTGTGTTGTGTTGTTTGTGTTTTGATTTTATTATGGCACCAAATTTTAAACCTTTTGGGAGAGGGAGATATAAAGGATTTATGTAGTTCGTCCATAACATCCGAGGATGAACTAGAGTTTCTTCTACAAGAATTTGAGAACAACGATTATTCGGGGATAGTTGAAAATGAATATTTGGCATTGGAAGATGCAGATATTTACGACGAATCTGATAATCTAATTGAGCAAACCCAAGAGCCAGTGGCCGAAGTCCCTAAAAATCAAATATTAGGTCAATATTTAGTCATTTATTAAAAAAAAGGAAATCGAATGAATAAGAATATTTTTTCCTGAATTCCCAGTGTCCATTATTATGGACATATGTGTAAGTTTTTTAATAATGTTCCAAAAAAAAAAAAAAAAAAATTGGGATATTATACTGTTAGATCACTGATTACGAATATGCAAAAAAATAATTTTTTTGACCAATATTTTTAATTCGGTAGTGAAAGGGATATTTTCAAACACTTTACTATTGAAATACGGTCGGTTTTAGTTTTTTTTTATTTTGACCGATAGGCGAACGATGCAAATGTGTCGTTACATACACGATGATGAATTTTAATTATGACTCAAGTGGAAATTATACTTAAAACACTCGAGACGTTTTCACTTTACCCGTATACGAACCGTTTCGTGACAACACGTCCAGTACCATTCACGATTTAATCGACGTACGATAATAATAATTATTAAGCGTGTTACGCGTTCGCGTTCTCGGACGTTTTATATTTCGGGAGTACGCGCTCGGATACGTGTCGCTGATAATGTTCGAGCGAATCAATAATATTGGAATATTAGAGAAACAGCGACACGGCTGGGCGCGCGCGGGTTTACCGTCGCCGTCGCGCGCGAGCTCATTTGCAAGTACGCGCCACCTCGACCGCGTCTGGCTAAAAAAACTACGACCGCGTTTCGCCGTAGTTTGTAAAATATGATATTAATTCAAAACTATTCTCGTGACAAAACAACTCGGGTAAAAATTACTACACTTATGCGCGCTCGGGTCGTCGTCGTACAGCAGTGTGTATACGCTGACGTGGAAGAAACGTTCTGCGATTTATCATAACGGCCAGCGGGTCGTAAATTATTTAATTCGCGCGTTTCATGTGGAACACGTTACAATGTCCGTAACAAAAGTTGAATTTTTCGGACTCTCCGCGTCCGTGTGCACGGATGACGTAGGTACACACGCGGTTCCCGTTGTTTAAGTCTTAAAAAAATTACTCTGCAGTTCGTGTCTCGTTTTATATATTATTTCGTCTGTTATTGTGGTTTTGTCTATTTTTTCAAACTCACAATAATCGCATATCAATGGTCGATTGTTGTCCGCGTCGAATCGATTGAAAAAAGGTAAAAATTTCGAGTGCCTATCGAACATTTGATCTGAACACAGTATTTTTTTATAAATGTTTCGAGTCTCGACGATACTCTGTATACTCAAAGAATAACGACAAAAAAAAAAACTATTGTCGTTTAATCGAAATTCGTGTTAAAACACAATATGATATTGTCAACATTTGACTTTCAAACGCTCGGACGGTTTTTTGCCCGACGTTCCAGTCACATTCGTTTGTTTTACCCCGAAAAGAAACTTAGGTATCTAAAATCCCGTATTACGTTTTCGAGTTTGTCGTTTTGAAATTTATAACCGTTTGAGAATTTTTAACTACAGAAAGTGCGCGGATTCCTCACGATTTTCTCGTGTCTTGTCAATATTTCAATTATTTATTTCAAACGCTTATAAAAATAATAACCAACAGACATTTTTCAACACCGCGTTAGAATCAAATAAAAAATAATTTTTTCGCGGCATTTTACGGAAATAAAAAATAAAAATGAAAAAGTATTCATTGAACGTTCCAATAATAATTGCACGTGGTAAATTAAAATTGTCGCGGTAGGACGAAAAAAATTTTGTCTCGATTTAGTCGAATGTCGTTTTCCGAGCTTTTACGCGTAATTTCGTTTGCAGTTTTCCTCTATATTATTTAGAAACGACGACGACGACGCCCCGAACTAGTGCCGGCCAGACGAAATTTGCAACCCGAAACCATTCCTGATTGGACCTAGTCGATAACGTGACGACAGACGAAAATAAACGTAAGAACGGATTAATGACATAATCGCTGCGAAACCAGCAACGAGACCGCGGCTCGTTTCACTGGGAATCCGAAAACTCGTCAAATATGATTTGGATTTCGTTCCGTCTCGCGAAACGTAATATTATTATGTTACGGTCCCCCGGATACCGTCGTCGACCGAATAGTTGCATTTTTTCCGTTTTCGTTTTTGTTTTTATTTCAAAACTCGGCTGCGTCATAGCACTAAAACCCGAGCGGTACGAGCTTTCGATTAAAGGCGGGGAGATCCGTCGTCGTCGTCGTCAGCGAGTTCTAGGCCTAAAGTTAATACAAAGGCGTTCGCATCAACGCACAGACGAGTGGATTTATTAACAAGGTTATCCGCATAAAGTGGCTCGCAACCGCGGGACGGAGACAAGACGAGACTTCAATTATCTCGAATTTCGGTTCGTTTGGTATTCCGCGCGGTAAAACAGCGGCAGGAAATTCGCCACAAACGAATCGTTTTTTTTTCGCCCCCCCCCCCTCCCGGGGGCCGCGTATTACGCGCGTCATTAAGCGACAATCGCGCCGCCGCAGGTATACCCGTTTCCACCGTCCGGTGTTGATTATAAACGGCCCGACGCGCGACGTCGTCGTGCCGGAGACGCGTGACGAACGACGCGCGAGAGAATAACTTTTCCAATCGGAATTTGGTCTGTCGACAGTAGTTCGATTTCACCGTATAATAATTGGCTTTTCGACCTGCAAATACGCGTGGTAACGATGTCGTATAGTTCGCCGCGACTTTAGGCGACGAAATAATAAACACGTGCTTCGCCGAGTAGACATTTTCTATCGTCATATGGACTATATAACGCGCGAACGCGATGTAATGTTTTTCAAGTGAACATTTTGAAAAAGAAAAGTCATCCGAATATTCGTCACCATGTTTTGTGTTTTTTAGTATTTTAGGTTTTAAACACGACAGAAAAATAAGCCGACTGCGTCGAAAATAATTGCGGACAGAATACAATTTTTAAAATATATCGCTTGTCGTCAAGCGTTTCGGCGACTTCGGTCCTAACCGTTAGGTTTACTTAGGACATAACAAATAGATTTTTTAGATATTTATTTCTCGTACTTCGCAGACGGCGAAGAAAGATTCCCACCGTTTTGCAAAATCGTGTAGATATTAACCACAATTATTAGCCTAATCATATTTTTTAATAAAAAAACATTGGCAAACATCGCGTTCGAAAAAGCATGAAAAAATATTCAATTAAAATGTTTACCTTGATAGGTATCTATGACCGATAATGATGAGTAATGATTATCTTTACATATTTTTGAAAACGTATACTCGTGATAATATGATGTTCTGGTCGACGACGTTCATGCAACGAGTTCCGCCTCATTCGATGACGTCGTCGTTTTTATTTCATTACTAGAAACGATATTGTTTATCGTTACTTCCGTTTCGGACCGCGTCTCTAAATAATAAATTTTGCGCAACTTGTGTCGGCGGACGAGAAAAGTAAAACTGGCAGTAGTATATTATACATTTTAAATAGGGTAATGTTTTCAATCACGTTTACTGGCGGAGTTTATGGGAAGCAATCACATCTCCCCCCCATACGTAACAACGATATTCGGGAAGCTCCGCAGATAACATTAAAATACGATAAAACTCGGACGGACGTCGTTTTATCGGACAACTAAAATCATAATCTCCCCGTCCCTGTTTATCGTTTGAAACTTCTTATGTATACGTACGATAGTGTTTGCGTTTAATGCGACCTCGTCGCGTGACTCGCGATATTTAAATTATTTTTTTTTTGAATTCCGTGAAATCGGAAAAGCTCGACGCACACCGAGATACCAAGTACCCACGGGAACATTCTGGTGCCGATGTCGATTCACTACCTGAAAGTTTGTCAGGAATTCGAAACGGGAGCAGGTTAAACGGAACACATTATACTCTCTCTCTCTCTCTCTCTCGTGTTGTAATTACAAACGTATTACATTGTTTCGTTTCTCGTTTGATGGTTGTTTTTTTTTTTTTTTTTTAAACAATACATTTATAACTTAGTATCCGTCGCGTATATTTTAGCGAAACTGAATTATTCAACTCATTTGGATTTTAGAGAGTATAACATTATTGAAATTATACAACATTGAAAACACAATAGGATGTAGCGAAACAATTAATTAACGAGCTCGAAACAGTTTTATAAACATTTACAGAACTCTGCGGCGGCGACGCCATTCTGTTTTTAAGCTGAATAATTTTGAAGACAACGTTTGTTTAAACGGTACGTGTTTCTCGTGTAATTTATTCCGCGGGGTTCGGTTGTAGCGATCGATAAGCTTAGAATGTTTGCCTCGCAGGTTGAAAATTTTGCAATTTATAATATTATATTTATCATCAGTCATCACTTATACAATAAATATTGTAATTGTAATTGATATCACGCTCATTTTAATTTTAAGAATCGATTATAATATTATTGTACGCGTATCGTTTGCCTCGGAAATTATTGTCATAATATACATTAATCAATGGTCCGCGATCACTTTACGTCTATTTTGCGTTCGGGTTGATGATATTATTTTACGTACGGTTATAATTTACAACGACAGTTTCAGTCATGACGTGATTTACGCAGAACACTTTGATTTATTCGGTTTAAGTTGCCCCGAACGCGTTCAAAAAAACGATACCAAAAGCACTTTGTATGACGCGGGAGAGGATTGCGACCGCACTTGCATCAGTCGCGCCCGCCGCCGCCGCCGCCGTATTTATTTTCCATACCGACGCGTACGCACCGCCGAACGAGCGCTAGATACGTATGATGTTATTGTGAGCACGGTGTTCTGAAAAAGCAATAAATTTCCAGCGCACATTTGCTTCGACGAATTCAACGAGGAATTTTCGTTTAGACGACGACGACGACGACGACGATTCCTTTAAACAGAGTATGTTGTATAACAACATACCGTACGAAACAACGCGTTATGTAATCAATTTAAATTATAAACACTCGATAAGTTATATTATATTATGTACAAATGTGTATGTGTCGGCGATTTTTCTCCGGATAAACACGCACGAGACGACGACGACGGTACTACACGAACTCGCAGTACGTCATGGGAAAACGAGAATATTGTTTTCGACGACTTGAACGCGATATGAACGCGCACGATTTCAATATCTCCGAATCCTCACGCCAACTCGTTTTCTCATAATCAAACCGTGTTATGATTTGAATCCCAACCCGTAAGGTCGGCGCGCGGCGTGTGGTTTGTTCGCATCCGAGTGCAAAACGTATGATGATTTATTTACTTTTTGTGTTTGTCCAACTTTACTCGTAAATCGGCGGTACGCAGTTCTGGTGAATTTTTATCGCGTACTAAATTCACTAAACGGGAAAATGTTTTTTTTTTTTTGGAAAACGATCGATAAACAATCACGATTTTTAGTGGGACGCGCGCGGGATGGAAATTATTTCTATTCGGCGTACGGCGTTTTCGCGCGATAACATCTTTATTTATTTATTTCGAAACAAAACATTAATTTGATTAAACAAATACAAACACGTATTGTATCGCGTAAATATTTACACTAACCGTGATGTTGTAATCGCCGACACAACAAACGTTCTGCAAACTTTTGTTGCGAAAAAAACGTATTTGTCTTACAAATTACACACTCTGAATATTGTTTGTTTTTAAATTAATTGAATTATAATTTTACGATTCAACGTGGAAAATATTAGTTTTCTCCGTCGGTTAATATCCTCTATAGTCTATCTCTATACGATACCGCCACCGCGCCGTTTAGATTATGCTGAAATTCGACTGTTGTTTTAAGCGGTTGTATATTTGATTTAGAATATTACAAACTACGTGTTCATTTTATTGCCTTTTTGACGGATTCGATAGTTTACGAATAACGAAACTAATAAATCAATGACATTTTAATAGAATCGTAAAAAAAAGTCACGCGCATATTCGCGGTGACACGTTGCGTTATGGTGATATTCGACATAGTTCCGAGCTTTGAATTTTCTATTACTTTCTGTAAAGAAGCGATTCTCCACGAGTTTATTATAGTTTCCTTTATTTTGATTGGATGTTGCTGATGGACTGAGCCGTCGAGGTATTGTGCGTTTTATATTGTGTAGGCTGCAAAACATGTGATCGAAAAAAACAAGTTCGAAAATCGAAATGACGTATTCGCTACTCCATCTGGCCAGCAAACGAGTCTGGTTGAATTATGTTCGTTCTCGCGTAAAAGTTCACATAGATGGCGTATTTTTCGCTTGTATTGTGTTTTTTTTTCGCATCGTCGAATATTATGAATTATTATCGGCAACGACGGATAAGAAAATAATTCATAAGCGAGCAAACAAATCGACATAATCTATGATTGATTGTTTGCTCTTTATTTTCGAGTAAATAATACTTAAACTCTTACACGCGGTAATTAGGTATCATTAATTTTCTCGGTCATGTTCTCTCGATTTCTCTCGTTTATGACTTTCGAAAATAGTATGGTTTTAAAGTCAAAACACGACGACGACGACGAGCCTTTGACTTGTGTCGCGATTCGACCGACAATCCGACGAGGGCTGTACGACAATATTATTCCACATCGATTACGTCTTTTTACGCCAAAACGAATACGAAACGAAAGGCAATAATAAAAAAAAAAAAAACGGTCGTTAATTAAATATCACGTGAGCGTTGACGACGACGTACACGAGACCGAACGCCCGGATGTGTCGAAATCGTATCGAAAGAGTTGCAGAGAAACTGTCGACGGGCGACGGACGTAAATCAAGTACGTCTGGCGATAAATTACGAGTAAACGCGCGCGGGATCGTAAAAACCGCAATGAAAATACAATGAATAAAATCACCATATATCGATAATAATATAACGCGAGCGCCGGGCTTTGTCCGACAAGTCGGATTTAGCGTTTCGAATTAAATCGAATGGCGTCGAGTATAGGTACAATATCGATTGATGACGAAGGACTTTCGGAGCACACGCGCTGCAACACCGTTTCCGTCACCTCCCTGATGATTTTGATTCTGATGACTCACCCGAGTGATGATCACTCATCGACGACGTTTTTTTCGCCTTTTTTTTTTTACGCCGATAAAACTATTCTCATTATGTCGTTCTTCCGTAATCTCTGTGAATTATCGCACATTTCTATCTATTTCTTATCTGTTAGAGCAGTGTTTCTCAACCTTTTTACTGTGGCGACCCCTTTTTTAAATTAAAATTTTTTAGTGACCTCTACATATTTATTTTTTACATACTCGCTTAGATTATAAATAATCTAGAGTCTATAGTTACTACAAGTACTGTACACGAGAAATATAAAAGATACATATTATAATATTATATTTATTTAAAATTAAAAAAAACGTACATTAAATATTTAATAATAGACGTCAAAGAGTAATATCGCTTTAAAAATGATAATAGTGTGTTTTCCATTTTAATATCAATAATCTATGCTCGTAATAGGTATGTAATATAATAATATTTTATTGATTTTATTTTTTTATTATTTGAGCTTTTAATTTCCGCATTGATTTAAATCATTCGATTGCGACCCTAAATAACAAGTTGGCGACCCCCAAAGGGGTCGCGACCCCCAGGTTGAGAAACACTGTGTTAGAGTACCAACAGTCGGTCTCACCGTCTCTATAACTCATCGTCGTCCACAACTTTGTTTTAGCTCCTCCGTTTTTCGAAACCGCCGCCGTCGTATTTCGTCCGGTTATTATTGTTGTTGTTGCATCGATAATTATTATTATTACTGTCGAGATAAAACAAATCCTATTATTATATTATGTTGTGTGCATACGTTTCGTAACGATTAAATAATTTTCGAACCGGCGGCGGCGTAATGAATAATAATTGTTGATAACGAAATGTGTTGGATGGCGCCGTTTCAAATCTTTCTCGACTAGGGCAACCTTAAACACTGATTTGCCGACTAGAATTTATTTTACGCTGACTCAATCGTGTTTACATATCAATGTAAATAATATAATAAGAACGACGTTATCGCGCACGACACACCCGTTTTTTTTTTTTTGTTTTTTTTTAATACGAACAGTTTAGTCAAACATTTAAAAATCGAAATCGCCAATATCTACGTATTTACTGTTTAGAGACGTTTCTTTTTAAAACTACTTTTTTCTATTATTTCACGTGTGCTGACTCGAGTCGTTCGAGCTAAACACAAAACACGCGGGTAAAACGCCCTTCCCCTTAAAAGAAAGAGATACGTCGTCGGTAAATATCGAGCTTAAAAATGAACTCGTGTGACACAAACGTTATGTCCTATAGCCGTGTATGATACGCAACGAAGGTATATTTTTATTATTATCATTATATTTAAAACTCGTTTCGATAGTGACTAATATTAGATTATATGTTTTTACTTTTTTCCATGCCTACATAATAGGTATTTTATTTTAATTGGGTTCTAATTAACGTATGGTTATCGACGTTCAACGTGAATAATATTATGTACTTAATGAAATAATGTAATCATAGGCCACGTTTGAAATAATTAAAGATAACTAGAAAATAATAATATTAATTTAATGGGTGTACGGTGTGAATAAACTTATCGGCCAGTCAAATAAACGTAACGAAAATGCAATCGTTTTCAACACACGAATAATGCTCGTTTGAAATACGTATTAACGTTTACGATTTTTAGTCAATAATAGTCGAATGCGTTTCGAAAATGTCTGTAAAGAGTTTTGATTTTAAGTTCCAGCAGATCCAACGCGTGTATTGCAAAAAGTCTACGGAAATACAATAATAATTATTCGTCGTGCGTTGCGTTTGAACTCTAAACGGTTACATTTTTTTTATATGTTTACACAATGTGTTCGCAATACATTTACATAGTGTTCTTTGGCTAAAAACGTGTTCGATGATAGTTTATTCTATAGTTTTATTTAGATGATCGTATGTTGCAGGGGTGGCCAACGTGAATGTGTTCCAAGCGGACAAATATACAATAATTATTATTAAATCAAGAGCCATATTATTATTTTTACAGCGTTATTAAATTAATAATGAAATTATTATATTTTATCGTTTTTACAATTTGATCGGAGTAATAAAGATAGCGCACAGCCGATAAACATAATATCAAATTATAATAATATATTAGTTTGGTCAATTTTGTTTTGATTAAAATACCATATTAATTCAAAGGACAACGGACAACGGTAGCCACGCAATAGATTACGTGTTAATTATATTTCGATTCATTTATTCCTTCTTGACCGCGATGTGAAACGAATTCGTCGAGTCCTTAGAAATATTATTTTGAAGAAAAAATAATTTACCCATCGACGACGTCGTGTAATTAAAAATAAAAACTGGAACCGGACGTCCTTCGTAGCATTCAAATCACCAAAGTAGTTGTGTTTCAATAACTAAATACTAGTCATCATAGTTAGTTACTATACATTTTTATATACATTGTTCTACTATTATTATTATATTTAAATCTGTACACGTTACATACCTTCATCTTATTTCTGATAATATGCTGTAATGTTGGATTCGGTGTCGAGCCATACGAATAAATAATAAATGCGTCTAAAATGTGATACAATAAAAACGTCTAAATCATTAGATATCCGATACGTTAGTCTGTGTTCGATGCAAAGCCGCAATACGAGAAAAATAAATACATTATATAGTTTATAGATTGATTCCTAAACAAGTATTTACCTATTGGAATTCTTTTTTTTTTGTTATTAAACAACTCTGTCGTTTATGACGATGGAATAGATGTAGCTAGCCCGGCGACCAGAGTTCAAATTAACAAAAAAAAAAAAATGAATCCGGTTTTCATTGTCATGCCGCCTGCTATTATAATCAGGGTTCGGATTTAATAGCACCGAAAATTCTAAAATATGCCCTAAAAACATCGAAAATAGCAACAACAAAATAAAATAAATACAAATCAAAAATACAGTCGATGGTATATTATAGAATCTACAATCATATGGAACGATAACAGACCGCCGCGCCGCCGGCTATTTAAAAAGAGGAGATTATGACGTGTAAAATAATATCGTATTATTTATCAATTTTCAATGTGAAACGAAAACGTGGAAATTTCTCTCATGGATTCGCGTAAATCAATACTATTCGTCATTCAATGTAAACGAGATTTATGAGAAATACGAAATAAAGCGTTGAACATTAGGAAAAAATTGCATCAAAACTTTCAAAATAGCACTAAAAATCTAAAATTCTTCAAACATGTAAAAAATAGCAAAATTAAATTTCATATTGAGACAGTGGCGGTTTATCCCAAAGATGGGCCTGTGTGCAAAACTAAAAAAAAGGCCCCCTTCATCTTTTTATTCTAAATAATATATAGATATAGATATACATGAATTCAAATTTAATGTAAGAGTTTTTATTCTAAAATTCTAAAATCTTATGCAATAGGTACTTTCTATTTTTATTAAAATTTTAATGACATAAAAAACAAGATGAAATTACATACAAATTTCGTTTGCGTGCTTTTTTCTCTGCAAAATTATTAATTATTTCTTTTAAATTTAATTGACGAGCTCGATCGTTTTGAAAATCTTTTGAAATTGAAATCAATTTTTTTTACTTTTTCGTACATAACTGTATTTATTTAATTTCTTTTTTTTTTGTGGAACATTGGACAATAATGGGCCCCATTGGGCCAAGGGCCCGTGGCATTTGCACACATTGCACACATGTATGGCACGCCACTGTATTTAGAGTTCCCGATGCACAAAACAAATTTATAGCCCACTCTGCTATTTTTTTCTCTATCCCATAATAAGTAGCAAATGCCATAAAATCCGAACCCTGATTATAGTACTTGGCGAGACGACGCGTCGTCGACCTAGGGGTCGCGTGCAGAGTTCAAATAAACAAACGAAACGCGAACTCGTTGGTCGTTTCGTGACTCCGCCTACTATACCTACCAAGACCACGGTAGTACCTGGCGCGGGCCAAGTGGAATTCGATTCGTACGGAAACCGTCGTCGGCCTTCTCAGTTCGATTCGTCTCGATCGTCGTCAGCTATCGTCGAGTGAGATATTCCGTCGATTTTCGCTCCGTCATATTAAGCGCGCTGGTTTTCATTCGAAACTTTACCGATCCAACAAGTTGAAGAAAACGTTAAACGTCCGGATATTGCATTTTCATCGCGGTACCGTTTGTGACGGACGTCTACATTTTGTATATTGTTGTATAACAAACGCCATTTTGAACGTCGGGATTTTCGGCGATAAAAACGAACTGCCTCGGATAAATCTATTTCTATTTCATAGAACACAATTATAGGCGGAAAATCTGCCGGTCATTTAACATTGTTTCCACCACGATAATATATTCTATAATATTATATTATAATATTCGAAGAAATCTCGACGCACACACACACACACTGACACGTGGTTTCATAGTTTTATAGAAATGACCTCCCGCTCGTTTTTAATAAGGACCCGATCGGTTTTCGATTCATTAACGACGACGCGAAGAAAAAAAAAGTCGCCATCGGTTTTCTTACGTTCACTTTCTTTCTTGATATTTTACTTTCTTTACGTTTTTCGTATGATAACTAATGGCCAATAAATCAAACTTATCATTCAAACGTAACATCGAATGTACTAATAATTATGATTTTGTACAATAAATCCAAATCACTTTTCACAAGACAAATCTCACTCTACTTCAGCACCACACCAATCGTGTCGCAGGCAATTCAACGGCAATCAAATGAATTTATTTAGAGCCGCGACGAAAAATATATTTCCTACCGAAGTCGTACGTTACCGTTAACATCGAGAAACGTACGAGACGGTCGCGCGAAACACATAATATTATCAAACAGATTGTTACACAGTTAACCCACTAAATACTCGTATTATTCATAAACAGCTGCTGTGATAATGTACGGTTTAAAATAACGAGTATAATTAGTTTTTCTCTCTCTCGTGTTTACACGAGTTATGTTACGAGTTTGATACCGGACGACCTTCGATTGCGGTCTCGTCGAATGCGTTCCGTAAGCCGACATCGACTACCAGTCGGCGAACACATAGCGCGACAGCATTACTCTGTAGTCTGTACCCGTTGGTTTGGCTCGGCGACGACGGTATCGATCGTTTGCGTATTGTCATCGTCCGTTTGACTTTTCATCGTTATAAACAATAATACGAAGTAAGTACACAGCTGGCCTTAATTTAGTTTTATTTTTTAGGATTTCTCAAGTGTATCTTCCTCTGATCGCAGACGTTAGACCAATAATATCCAGCGTATTCGAACGAGAAGAACCGTAGCGTTGTTACAATAACTATTTCGCAAATAAACGCGCGTTTTGTGTTTATTATTTTTTTTTCTCTATCCATACGTATTGGACTCGTGTAATGACTTTTTTACGTATTTCAAGCGCGCGGAAAAAATCGATAGTGTCGTTACGATCTCTCTCTCGTCGACGGTTTTTAATTTAGATTCGAATTTAAATTCGATAGACCACCGCGTTAAATAAAGATCGATTGTTGTTCCCGATTTTCATTGGTCGCGAAACCGGTAACGGACGTACGGCTCGCCAATGCATACTAGAGACGAGTTTTTCTTTTTTCCATTTCGATGCATCGAAAGCGCGGCGGCGGTTGATTTTCGCGACTAGTGACGAAAAACACTCGACTAGGAGGAGGTGAATGAGCCACTGTGTCAATGTTAAAATTCGTTTAATAGTTTGGATTTTCATTTTTTTTTTGGATATTTATTTGTATACTTCACGATTTTTGTTTTAGCGAGAAATCAAAACTCTAGTAATTATTATTTAATAATAAAATGTATTTCGGACAATGTTTCTCACCAAACACGATGTACACATCAGTCACAAAACAGACCTTTTTTCTTTTGATCATAATATTATCCTTATTTTCAAAATCAAGGAAACGCGCGCTCGATTAATAGGCCGTACCACTTTGGTTCGTTTAATTTTTGTTATTCTGTTTCGAAAGCAATGTATAATTTAATTCTTATAAGAGTAATTCATAGAATAAAAACCCATCGATCAAATTTCTACCAGTACAATACAATACAATTTCAAACGTACTTTTCCACTGTACCTGACGTTGATTGATTTTGGTTTTAATAAATTTTTTTTTATATTACAGTTTAAAAGAACCATTTAAAGCATTCGGTACTCGATACTCTGCATTATTAGCTGCATTTTACTCGGATCGTTCTAAAATAGGTAAGTGACTTTTGTTATTGCTTGAATTTTGTGCCGACGCATTGTGTAACCGACTTGATTTTTTAAAACGATTATTTTAGGCAAATTTTAAACGTTTGAAGTACATCATTGCACCTCAAACGAAACCGCATAATATGGAGGAATGGTTGAAAATCACTATATTCGTTAGTTTATTTGCATGTTTCCGGGACTTTCGTCCTGTCGATTCGTTTTACTCGTCGTATTTGACCAGTCCGGCCGTGAATTTCACTGCTGAGCAGGTATGTTTTAATGACGTTCGTTACGAACAGCTCGCTATTTGACGTCGTCATAATTTGAAAAAAAAATTTAAAAAAAAATATAATTTAATTAGAACGATAAGACATCAAATGATACGACGGACATTTAAAAATAATTAAGTATAAATATGACGGTCGATAAAAATCCATGTATTAATTGATTTATTTAATTATTAACATTTGATTCGAGAAATGATTTGACAACTTTTAATGGTCGGTCGATTTTATCTCAAGACGCGTATTATATTTCAATATCATAATATACGGGGCGAAGAATTACGGTGATTCTCGTGATTTTCAAATACGTTCTATTCGAGCGGACGCGCGTAAAAATCACACTCGAACACCGTAATTGTATCCATTATGAATAAATACACCGTTTATACGGGAATCGACACTTGTTCATTATGTGTAATAATAATATACAATTATGAATCGAAAACCGTAAACGAAAGAAGCACATGAAAGTAATACGGCCGTAATGTGATTAATACCAATATTATGTTGTATGAATCCTCCGATGTTCGCGTGTTGAATCCACAGTTGAAATATTATTGAAAGGAAAAAAATACGAGCGATGAGATTTGACATGTTCATTAGGAGTAAAAATAATGATTCGAACAAAGTCGGATGATATTTAAGCTTATCTATATATTATTGTATGACCTCATTTCACAAAAGTTCAAATAAATTAATCACTGTGTACGACGAGATGTTATAACGACTGCATTTATAATTGCACGTACGTCTGAGAGCAGAGATATTCGATTCGCGAAGGAATAAAACGTACATTTTCACCGACAGACAAACTATAGTTAATTGAAAACTATAGCGGAAACGCATCGACCGCGAGAGAATTCGACGCGACAGAGGAGTTCACTTTCGATCGGTTTTCGATTGTTTCTAAAAACACGTCAAACGTTGTGCAATAAGCATTGCATAAAAAAAAAAAAACAATTAAAACCTAGTCCGTTTTCTCTGTTTATTAGACTTTTATTCGATCGAAACGGCGATTTTTTTCACGGAGGGAATAGGTAATGGTGGTTGTTGCGTGTTTATTTAAATCGAAAAATTTAAAACGACATTCGATCCGACGAAAATATCCAATTCGATCCGAGACGAACAAGATTCGACCACACGAGTCGAAATCATTATTATTATTCGTCACTTGAATCGCAGCTGACGTATTTCAATAAAAAAAAAATAAAAAAAAAAAACGTCGATCAAACAAATGGTTTCGTTGTTCGCGTCTCTCGGTCTAGTGTAAATTATAACGCGATTCATATCGCTCTGTACGAAATTAGTTTTTTAACAATATAATGATAATATAATATAATATTATAGAATTGCGCGCGTTCAATATTACATAACGTGTTCGATGCATTTAGGTGACTGAAGAAATTTATCCCATCAATGCGTATGCAAACACGAGTCTAGTGATCATCATGTTTCTCATCACCGACTTCGTTCTATACAAGCCCATCGTCATGCTGGATACTATAAGTTCAATTATTATGTATTTGTTGATAATGAAACCGGTCACGCTGTTCAAAACGAAAGTGAGTTTTTGATATTTACTCGATAACATAATATTTTAAATAATCGCAAGACGACTCGGATCGCGATAATTCGTTTGCCCAATGAAAAATATTTTCACCGCGTTTTCGGATTAGTCTCCCTTTTTTCTTTTTTTTTTTTTCATTTTTCTTTAATTTATAATAATAATTATAATAATAAAAAAATAGCGTCGATTTAATGTTTATATTAATAATAACTGCACCGCACGACGTCGAATACGAGTTTAAATATTCCATTGAATGCTATTATCTGAGAGTATTATTTAAAGTTAGGCGCGCGCTTTAAACCGGTCGATTTTGCTTCTCTCCGAATTGAAAAACGAATAACCGAAAAATAACTCTATGAAAAAAACCACGCGTCAATATTCAACAAACGAATAATCTGTCTAATGAAAATCGGATAAAAACACGCGCGGGTTTCTAGAAATCGTCGAAAATGACGCGCGATCTCGATATCGATAGTTATAATATTATTGTCACGCGACTTTTAACGCCGTTTTGTCGATTTTTCAGCTGAGCATGGTGTTTTTGGGTCTCACGTCAGCCTCCGAAACGGCGTACATGTCGTACGCGTACGCTAAGATCCGCGACCGCGAGCTGTACCAGAAAATGACCGGCCTGGTCAGAGGCTCGAATCTCATGGGAAAATGTCTATCGGCCACGTTCGCTCAAATCGCAGTGTCCTTTTTGGACATGGAGTATGGCATACTAGTGTACCTCTCGCTAGCGGGTAAACGCGCGTATTTTATAGAAAACGTTTCGATAGGCCCATCCCCCTCCCTCCCTTTGTCGCGTTTAAAAAAATAAATATGTTATCAGCACATACACAGTATAGTATAGGCACAAATAATATCTGGCACATTTTAAAACATAATATATATAAAAGAAGGACTTGATAGTTTTTTATGGGATATACTATTTTATATAATATTTGAGTTTCCATGTTTTAATTCTTTTTCAAGTACTTATTATGAAGTTTATGAATCTCTTAAGCCATAAACTCTAATTATAAACAATGCCTCTTACATTCGTTAGTTTTATTATTTCTGTACATTTCTAATACGTATACCTTTGTCCCATATACGTATATGTTTGTTATTTCTTTCTGGTGTTTTTGATATTAGGTCTAAGTACTAACTGTATTGGAGAGATACCGACAATTTATTATAACGTCGAACGAAAATTATTTCCAATCATTCAAAGTTACAATTTATTCGTTAATTGATGGTCGCTTTTATCTATATATTCATTTGTTGATGAATTTTATTTTTCAGGTTCAGCCATGGCTCTCGTGTTTACATTTTTTTTCCCTCGAGTAACAACGAGTACTTACTTCCATTCTGACGAACCCGTTTCCACGCAGGCGTTAAATTATAAAACATTCATTAATCAATCGAAAAAGGTGAGTGCTAGTATTTCGTTCTTAAATAATAATCGCTTTTTACTGGGTTTCGTACGAAATTGGACTTTAACACGAATAAGTATCTCGACGATCATCACCAGTGAAATACAATTAGACGTAAAAACATAAATCGACCGTATTTAAGATAGGTTTTTTCGTTTAGTTCAATTTTTTGGCCTTTTTATTTGTTTACACTTAATATTGAAACGTCTTTTTTGGTCTCTTCTGTACTTTGCTTTTTTACTGGGTTATTTTTTTCAGGGTAAATTTTTACCGATCGACAACACGAGAATAACAATCAAAATATAATAATTATCAATTAAAACCGGTAAATGATGAGATTTTTAAACAAAGTTAAATAATTTTTTTCTCATTTAACTTGGTTACCAACTACATTTATACGTTTTAAACTTAACTTAAATTTTTCTATCAAAACTCAATTTAATGAATTGAAAAATATAGTTTATTTGCCCGGTGTTGCATATTAATATTAGGCGCATTAGCTTTTGTGAAATGACCATTTCATAGTATTATCGGTTTTCCATACGATATGATAACGTGATTTTAAAAATTATTTTCTAAAGAAAACGCTTTCGAAAACTCGTAAAATTTCAAAAGCGTTTGATTCAAAATCGAATGATGAAAACGATCGTTCTTGCGGAATCGTGTGCGCAATCTGTTTTCGGTTTCGACTACTGCGACCGTACATCGACCAAAGCCGCCGTTAGATAGCACTGCCCGTATGAAAAACGCATTGCTATAATATCATTATATTATTGTAATTATTTAAAACTGTAATTTGGTTTGATCGAGCAAGATTTGATTAATTGATATTTGATTTGTCTCTTGCATATCGTGCTGCATATTATATTTAATCATACGACAATCGTTTATTATTTGACATTTACGATAATTCCGCGCCGTTTGGTTTAATTTCACGAATTAAATGTTATAATACACGACTGATAAAAAATAAAACTGTTTAAAATTCGTATTTATTTTAACAATTGAAATTGGAAACTGCCAAACTCGGGGTCCCCATAGGAACTCGTTAGGTAAGATCCATTGTTCTTTTCGAATAAATACAAGTAAAAAATACATCAAGCTCGGACCAATTTACCTAATATACTAAACTACAACACCTTTTAAAATTAATTGATTTCATTGCGCCGCGAGAAAGAACCAACTACGTATATTGTATAATATCTAAAAAACCGATGAAAACTGGTAAATCAGAAAAAATCTCATTAGATAATCATTACGCGCGAGTCGATAAAAAAAAGCATCAGTTTTTAGATTTTCACATTATTCCAAGTGATACGGAGGTTTACGGGTTTTCATTAAAAATGCATAATATGAGCTCGGCGGAAATTCCATATGATTACGCCTCCGAGTCGGTCCGATCGATGTATCGAACCGATCAGAACAATTCTAAAAACAGATTTGAATTATTCAGCTTGAAGTTCATTCGAGCACGGTCACGCCACTTTTTCGCAGTTGTTTTTATTTTTATTTCTAAGTAATAAATTCAATTTTCAAAAACGTTCAAAGTTTAATATTGAATTTGAGAAAGTTTTCGGTAACAGAATGTAAAAAAATTAGCCCGGCCGAGTTGACTTCGTGCCGAATTCAAATGCGTTTTCTGAATAATTCGCATCGCTTTTCGTTCGAAACACTGGCGCGGGCACGCGCGATCGCCTTGAATTCATACGCGCGTATTCCGAGAACAACGTTAAACTACTGTTGAGATGATGGCGAACCTACGAGGCGCGCAAAAAAAAAACGACCGATAAATTTAGATCGACGATTCGATATGAATCGGTTCTACCGGATAACGCCGAGTTTCGAAATGCCTCGCGACAACGGCTCTTTTGAAATTAAAACAAACATCGCGACGGAAATCGTACGATTTGTATACGAATCGTAGATTCGTTTTTAACAACGTGTAGGCGCAGCGATCGACATTTTTATTTCCAAAAGTGAAGTGTAATCAATCCGAGTACGATCGAGTGTAATCGGTTAAGTTTCCGAATCCGTGTCACGAGTCCGCCGCGGACTTAATAATAACTTAAAAATTATATTGTCTTCAATAACGTTCTCTGAAATATTATATTAAATTTGTAGAAATTAATTTATAAAACACTCAAAGGCAGCTAAAGGCAGACAAATTATACATGGTTGAAAAGCTGAGAACTTGTACTATAACCTACAATAGCTCACTTAAAGGCGAAATTGGGAGGATTTTATTTATACCCTTTTGAAGTTCCGAAATCAACAATTATACCATAGTCATACATTACAATGAAAATAAATATAGGTAAAAGTATCGATTTTTAAATTTGATTAAATTACCTTCAATCTCCATGTCCATGTTGGTTGAAAATCAATTTTAGAAATTAAAAAAAATTACAACAATATGGGGAAAAAAATGTATATCATTTGTCGCTGTTTACGCGAGAAATGAACGTCGTACAAGCATATACTTACACAATTGCATTGCTTATCGGTAATTACGTTGATATAGGTACATACAATGACATATTTGTAATCAGTATGTTGTAGACAACCAGTTTATGATCTGATATCTATAATAATACGACATTTTTTTTTTTAATTTCGCCCCGCTAAACATGCATTCTGGACCACTGTGCGCCGCGCCGACCCCGCGGTAGTTCACTGTGGTGTTCGCTTGCCCGCGCCGTCGTTGATTTTCTTTCCACTGAGAAACGCGTAATACTACCCCAAAAAACGCATCTCTCGACGTTGTTTTTTCAGCTTTTCGACGGCCGCTATAAAATGTCAACAACAACATGTGAACCGTCGCGCCGACGATAACTCCGACTCGGAGGATCTCTCGGAAGCAGCGCGCGTTTTCGCGTTTCGGAGGAAAAACGTTGAGCCCAACCCACGTTTTACGTATATATTGCAGTTATCGTCGCGACGACGACGACGACGGGGAGAGAGCCCGATTTCGCGCGCGATAACACTCGCGGGGAGGATATCTGGTCGCGGCCACTCGTAAATTTTCTCGGCGATCGAGGCCCTTTATCGAAATAAAATTACCATAAAACTCGCGCGTCTCGGACACCGCGCTCGCATATAAATGCGGACGACGACGACGAGATGCCATATCTTATCTCGCCGGTGTACTCCGCGGCGGGCGATGAATAAAATCAGCCGACCGAATGATTCTCCGCGAGCGAGTAAAACCGCGGCTTTTATACTTTGCGTCGTCGTCGTATAAAATGTATAATTTTATTACGGTGTACTCGAAATAAATTCGATTTCGTCCCGGGGAACCCGGGTCCAATAAACAATGTTATTATTGTCGTCTCGAAAGCGCGGCGGTTTGCCTCCCCCTCCTTCTCCCCCCCCCCCGTGGTCCTCGTCCGGTCTCTCGTCGTCAACGTCCGCGATAAGCCGATTACCTAAAATCGGGTTTTCTATAATTTGTCCGACATTTGTTTAGCGGTTTTACATTATCGACGCGCGAGCAGCGCCCGCGCGGGCCCAGCGCGACGTTTCGCGAAAGCTCGGCTTCGCGACGACGCGCGACGGTTCCGTAGTCGCCGAAACCGAACGCAACGAATTCTATTTAGAATATTTATAATATGTTTGATTGTAATATTATACGGTATTCGTTCGATAGCGATGTGCGCTTTTTAATCGAGATTGGAAAAATAATTACGTTCTGTCGCTTCGAGTTCACGTCGAACGTTGTTGCAAAACGTTGTTTTGCCATACATTTCTAGTGAATTTTGTAGTGTAAAAAGTGAATAACTCGTTGTAATGTATGTGGGGACAGCGCGGCGTCTATGGTTGAATGACGAATGGAGCGCGCATGCACGGAATTTCTGTAAAAGTTATGTTATTGCAAAATCAATACCTTTTGGTAAATCGAACGGGTGATCGTCGGGTTTTTTGATGACATAATCAAATTTATTACCACGCGCTCGCTGATCGTTGCATCTCAAAATCTAGCCCGTGAAAAGATTTTCCCGGTATGAGGGAGAAATAACGTTCTTCATTTTCAACTCCTTTAACCCCCATTGGGGTTGAATTTTGAAAAATAAGAGTAAATAGATTTTTCATTATTTGATTTACAGAATACGTATGCCGAGTTTCAAAAAAATCTGATCGAGAAATAACGTTTTCCAGTTTTAACACATTTTACCCCCTCCAACCCCCTCAGGGTTAATTTTCTTAATTTCTTTTCCGTAAGACAACAACGAAAAAAAAAAAATTAGCCATATCGGTCCAGCCGTTCACGCGTGATGAGGCTACCTGGTAAAAAGGGATTCTTTTTTAATAATATTATTTTTACCGATTTCGACCGTTTAAAATCAAAATCGGGTGACGTGGTGACACTCGGAAAGGTATTTGGAACAACTCTGTGTAAAAAAATTGGAAAAAAGATGAAAAAGAACATAAAAATGGCCTGTTCTTTTCGAAAACGCGATACGTGTTTCGCCGACCTTTTCGTCCGAAACGTTCTATAATAATAACATTAATAACGACACATACGAGTATATAATATAATATAGTAATATAGTCTAAGAATTTAATTATTTTATGGCAATACGCGAGCGCGACGACTATATGTACAGTAATTTTCCACATCGACTCATAGGACTGATAATGTACCTGTTATACGTATTATATGAAAGAGAAACCACCTCCGGGGCACGCGTGTGAGTCGTTCGCGTGTGAGGCGGGGTAGAGGAGGACGAGAAAAATTCCTTTCGCGCGCCGTTTCTTTGGTTCATTTGTAACTCACATGTAATCCCTCAATTAAAACTTTACGAGTGAAAACAAAAGACTGTTCGTCGACGATAGTGTATAGAACTCGCCGAACCGAAAATCTCTCGCGATATTAATTAAAAAACGCCAGACGACTACGTCGGACGGGGCCCGGGGAAGCATTAACGAAATGGTATCGCAAACGCAATATGAACGTCACAAGTCGAAAAAGACAAAACCGACGACATCCCGATGTCGTTATCGCCCTGCAAGGCCGTCGTCGTCGGTTTCGGATAATATTCGAAAGCGATTTGCTCGCGCGAATGATTAGTTTTTGTTTTCACTTCCGGAATGATATACGAACGAGTCGCAGGGTAATCTCGGCGTCGTCGGAAAAAACGTGACATTGACAGGACTTTTCGGGTTTGAAAAAATATCCACGTGCCGGGGGCAACGTTTTCGTCGTAACGATGATCGACAGTTATAGGCTAGGTCTTAATAATTAACACTCATCGCGAAGTTCATCGCGGACGGTGCAACGTAGTGCTGCTCGGTGCACCGATCGATACAAGAACCCTTTGAAGAAGAGAAAAAAGCAGAGAACCGTTTTCGTTAATTTCTAGTCGAAAAGTTGACGTTTTATTTTCTATTTTCGCCATCAGAAGCAAACATTTCACCTGACGTCGACACAATATCGCTTACGGAGTTATGGTAAATCGTTCTGTTGATCGTCGTTTCGAGTACTGAATAATATTATAATACACCGTATAAAAATGAAATTAAAATATTGAAAACGTCGACATAAACGAAGAATCGCGTTGTTGGTGTAAAAACGGCCAGCGCGGCGTTTGAATAATAACGTATGTTAATTTTTTTTTTTCTTTCAACCGCATAATAATACGAGCCTCACGACGACGGCTCTCTTCGGCCGCCGGCATCATTTATCCAAGGTTTTTTTGATTTCGTAGGTTTTTGGAATATCAAAATTCGATTCCTAGTCATCTTAGAGTATACGTATACGGTTTTTAGTGTGACGATAACGCGGATTTTCGCCTTTTACCCGGACGTCGAGTAGGAAAATATGAATTGGTTTTTTGTTCTTCACTGACATTTCAACGCGTGTCCATAATTCGGTATGACAAATATTACACGATATCGAGATGGCCAGGGGTTTTATAATATGTTGTACGGCCTTGCATTATGAATAGAAACACGTCGATCGACGGTTAAAAGGACAAAACAAATGCTCTGTTCCCGATATTTCTGTCCCCTCTCAGCGGCGTCTACCCAGGATTCCCACTTTTTTTTTTACGAATCAAAGTAAGCCCGGAGCCCTACTCGATTCGTCCCTTACTTAGAGCATCGTGTGACGTAACACAAAGCGTTTGCCGCGAGACGACACGCGGCCGGTCGGAAGATGATAATATGTAATATGAAAAAAAAAAAAACAAACACATTCTCGCATCGATCGCCCGTCGTCGTCTCGCAGTTCGGCGCTAGAACGGTAAAAAAAAAAATGTTTTGTATTTTCGCCCCAACAGGACGGCGAAGAACCGACCGCGGAGAAAAATCCTACGAAACCCGTCCGGACGGTGCTGGAACAGATGTGCTTGGAGTTGAACGACGTGTACACCAACCCGTACCTGTTGAAATACGGAATTTGGTTCGCATTCTCTACCGGCATATATTATCAGGTAAATGTGTACGGAGCCCACATACGGGTGTTCTCGTCGGACGGTGTACTCACGCCGCCCGGTTAATATTTTTTAACTCACGAAAATCTCAACGTTTATTCAAATTTCTTTCGTTTATTCGAATTGATATACGTAATATTATGTTTAAACGTTAAAATTGAATAGACACGCCCCGCCGTCGACTTTGAATTTAAACTAAACATCCGCCCGACCGTGTGGCGTCGATCGAAAAAACCGATCGGACGAGACTAAGCGTTCGAGCGCTGTGTTTGCGTTTTCCCTCCACTATCCCCGTTTCGCCGACATCAACCACAATCATGTGACTTTTCGACAGGATTACAGGTGCTGACATACAACGACGTGCTCTACTTGAAGCTGAACGAAATGGACCCGGTCAACAACAAATTGTACAACGGCGGAGTGGACGCGCTGGCTTTTATAACGGGTAAATAACAATTCTCAACGCGATAATTCCTCCGGCTCGGTTGGCGATATTAATCTTTGGTTTTTATGTGCTTACAAAACTGCCCGTGTCCGTTTTTATCGCTCTATTACGAACAGAAACGATCGCACAGTTGTGAAACATACCGTTAAGAACACCTGGGACGGTCGACCCGTCGAACGTTAAAAAAAAACAAAAAAAATAAACGATTTCTCCCCCTCGGTTTTATCCCGACGAGACGCAACTCGCTCGGTCTCGCGAACACGTCGTCGTCGTCGTCGTCGACCGACGCGTTTGCGTCGTAGAAATTTTTTCGTTCCCCGCGTGTTACCTATAAAAATACAGGTACAATGAATTGATTTTAATTGAAAACGTTGGATCGCGTGTGAAAATAAAGACGAGACAAAAAAAAACACACACGAGCACGCGTCAATAACAGCCAGCGTGCGCACAAACGACGACGTCCCGCAGTAGGTAGTTATGATTTTTTTTTTTTTTTTTATTCCTAGAAAATTGAAGTTTCGCTCGAGTCGTAATACAATATTGTACGAGTAGTATTATTTCTATCACGTCGAAACATATAAACGTTTTTTCTTCTTCTCTATTTCTCGGTGTTAAGGACTATTGTATTGACAAGTCATCTTTTGAAGTGAGGAAAATCGTTTGCGTGTGAAAACAAAATAACCGGGTTGAGTGCGGAAGAGGAGAACGCTCGGGGAGTACACACACACACACACACACACATTTAAAAATAACCTCGTTTCGCGACGAAAACTATATTTAGATACTGCACTTTTCATCGAGTGCATTATACTTCGTAATACTGCGCGTGTTTATTGTATCGTCGAAATTGAACGCATTTCTCGCGATGAAATAAACCACCGACGAAACGATTCGTTCGGTATAATGTTTGCCGTCTGGAAACCGTTAAAATAATAATAATAATAATCATATTGTCGTGACCTGGATCGGTTAAAGGCGTACAGACACGACTAGCCGACCGCGTAGACTCGTAACAATAAAACTTTTCACGAGGTCGGCATTTTTTTTGGAATAAATTTAAAAAAAAAACAAAACAAAACCGATATTTTTCTCCTCGTAATATCATTAACATATTTTATAAGTATACCGTACACTGTCGCGAGCAAATAGACACAGATTTAATGATCGAAGAGAAAAAGAAGCGACCCACAGCGATTTCGTATGTTTATTTCTATATAATTTGTAGTTTTACACGGTTGAAAATCAATTTTTAACGTCGATAATAATATGATTATATTCTTTAACGGATTTTATATATTTTTTTTTCGTATTCAAAACAAAAACAAACTTCTCGTCGTCGTTCTGCGGATCAAATTATAAAAACCGAATCTTAACGACGAGGTAAAAATCACTACAGACCGTCGTCGTCGTCGTCGTCGTGGTATTTTCTACTTTGTACGGAATCTCGTTGAATCTATGAAACAATTATTCTTTTAATTTATTTTTCTTCAAATTTTGAACTACACGTCGACTACGTTTTAAAAAATATTTCTACCATTATTTTCGCGTCCAGTTTCTCGTGAATCCTGCTATAAATACATTATACGTATTTCTAACGTAAACGTAGGAGGGTTTTCTAAAACGGACAAACCGATGTCGATTGATGTTGTACGCGAGAACCGTCGCGAGTAATAAACTAGTAATTCGGCATTGACACGTACGAGTATAAAACACACACGACAATTGAACGATAAAAGTTTTGACAAAGAAATAATCGACGAGCTTGCGATAATTTCGTAAAACGTTGGAGCGATTTCAGATACGTAGACAAAGCTGAAATCCGCGAAATCGGATCGCCATTTTAACGTCGTCGTCGTCGTCGTCGTGGGTATTTAATGTTGTGTGTCGTTTCAGGATCGTTATCATCCTACTGCATCGGGTTCCTGAAAGTCGAATGGAAGTCGGCGAGCAACTTATTCCTATTCTTCGGCTCGCTGTTGAACTGCATCACCCTGAGCGCGTGTTACGTGACCAAGTCGCTGAACCAAGTGTACGCCATGTACATTACGTACTGTTTCGTGTTCCAATCGATGAACGTCGTGGCCAGGTACACAACAATCGTCGCGCGAGCAGTGATATTTTCCATAACATTTACTTGAACGCACTGAATTGTTTCACGTTTAGATCCGAGACGGCGAAACACTTGAAACACGACAGTTTCGCGTTCATTTTCGGCTTCTTTTTTTTCATTTCGTTGGTCGTGTCCAGCTTGCTGACGTACTTCTTCGTCCAAGGTGTCATAGTCGTGGTGCCGGTGAACGTACAGGTAATTATAACACCGACTACAATTTTTTTTTTTTTTTTTTACCAACAACGAGTTCTCACGAGAAGCTCGAAGACGTCATAGGTCAGGCGAAAACAAACCGTCCGAAAACGATATTTCGAACGTCAAAATCGGCGTTGAATATTATAATATTATGAATATGTTCGAAAACAAGTATGAGTTCAGTGGTTGTCGGAAGGAAATAAATTATGCCAGAGACGAAAAGATTGAGAGATTATGTACATAATTACAGTGCCGGCCGCCGAGAAAAGAACAACGCGTTCTTCGAACCGAATAAAAAAGTGGTCGTGCTAAAAAAAAAAACTCGCGTAAATTAAATTAAATAAATAAAACAAAACTCGCATAGTCGCACGGTCGAAAATGACGAACGAGAAATTTACAATGCGTGAATTGCAACGGATTACGAACAGCGAGATGAATGGTAAATACGGCGCGGCGGCGCGGCGGTTTGAATGCCGCCTGTTCGACTGTATCGTCGGAAGGTGATATGAATAAACACAAGTAGCATTCGAGTCTGATGGAAAAAAAAAAAACAAGTGAATTTTTAATTCTCTTTCGAACGGTTTCGGTTTAATAAAACCACCGTAGTTTTATGTAATTTGTCCGGGCTGGAAAAACTGTCCTCGTATTTGACGGAAACGGATTTCGTTTTTCATCGATTTTTATTCGTGTCGAACAAACAAACGGATGTAAGCGCATCGAAAACAACGTTTCGTTTCACGTTCTATTAGTTTTATATAATATTACTAGCTGACCCGGCAAACGTTGTTTCGCCATATATTTCTAGTGAATTTTTTAGTATAAAAATTAACTAACTCGTTGTAACTACGCGGGGACGGCGCGGCGCGGCGCGGCGTCTATGATTGAAAGAGGAACGGAGCGCGCACACACGCAATTTCGGTAAAAGTTATGTAATAATATAATATGCCTTTTGGTAAACATCGTCGGGTTTTCGCTTTGATTGTGTACGTCACGAGCTTATCGACCAATGACGATAGATTTGCCTGCGATCGTATGCGACCGTCCAATGAAAAAAGTTCTATTGTATTCGTTCTATTGTTCATCGCACGCACGCGATTTCGATAAAAGTTATGTAATAATAATATGAATAATATGATATTGCAAAATCAATACGTTTTGGTAAAGATCGTCGGGTTTTTTTTGACGACATAATCAAATTTATTTATATAAAATGCGAATTACCACGCGCTCGCGCTGATCGTTGCATCACAAAATCTAGCCCGTAAAAAGTTTACTACCTCTTTTAAGGGTTGAATTTTGAAAAATCCTCTCTTAAGTGGCCTCTGCTATATAAAACGAAACTTTTGACCAAATTTAATAAGACAAAGCTCTCAGTGGCTCAGAGTTTTTTCCATTTTTACCCCTTCTAACCCCCTTAGGGTTAATTTTCTTAATTTTTTTCCGTAAGATCCTTCTGCTGACAATAACAAACACACACACAAAAAAAAAATAAATAATATTAGCTAAATCGGCCCAGCCGTTCACGCGTAAATAGGAATTCATTTATTATTTTTACCGATTTTAACCCTTTAAAAGCAAATATCGATTCAAATAAAGTATTCGACTAGATGACGTATCGCGAGAACTATACACAATTTACAAATAATTATTTCGAGCTTTTAAAACTCAGATAAAATGTGAGTTTTATTTTTAATTTTTTTTTTTTTTTTATCACCCAGAACAATACTTTTGTTAATACATGATATTTCCTTTAAACATTAAGCACCTTTTGTTTAAAATAAGTCTAATTAATATTACACGTGGTTACGTATAAATTTTCAGTTTTAATGTATTCGTTAATTGAATAAAAGCTTCGTTTTACGGGCTACCGTAAAGTTTACTTTCAACCGGCACGGAATAAAATAAAACTTTTAACAATATGTAATCAAATATATAATTTTCGCGAAACGCGTGAAAATAAATATGTACATATTTTGAAACTCGCCGTGTTTTTTTTCCACGATTGAACTTATCGTTATTATTTCTTTTTTAATATTTCACAGAAACTCGTTTGATACGTTCTTTCGCGAAAAAAAGATTCCCCGAGTTGATTTATGAAAAATTATTATTTTCACCATTGAATTCACAGCGACGCGATTTTAAATTCAAGTTTAAACGATAAATTTTACAGACGCGAATTTTATTTTAACAATTTATTCTGTCCTTCGGAATGCGAGTTATCGGAGCATAAGCGACGCGCATTAAACGTCTGTTTCAACTATATCATATTATTATTATTATTAGTATAAAGTAAATTTGAGTAATACGTTTATACGTCATATTGAGAATTAGTATTGTTCATTGAACAAAGTGTTGTTCGCCAAGTGAATATTATATGAGTACAATGCGAATTTCTTTTCGTTATTTGAGAAAGTTAATCCAACGAAAGTAGTCGAAAAGATTCTCAATCCTTAGTAGTTACCGTCTGGCCGACTAGTACAATAGAACACGATAATTAAACCATTTTTTTTTTTAAAAAAAAATCGAATTTGTTAATAAAATGCACATTATTTTGATTTATTTTTGCAGTTCCTTTTATACGGATTGATCAACGGAGGACTTGCAGTTTGGTTCTTACTTCATACGTGTTTGACAATGTGTAAATGTTGTTAATTCGTGTGTTTTGAAAACGTGATATTTTCCGTATAAATCATTCTCAAACTATGTATTTATAATATGATATTATATAATTAATTGTTTTATTTTGTTTTTTTTTTTTACTTTTAATCATTGTACAAGCGTACTTATCTATGTGTGTTTTTAGGAAAACAATAATTCGTCAATCGACATCCATAATTAAACTCTTTTTTTCTGATTCTGAGCGAAACGAAACTTTACCACAATGTGTGTTTATTTTTATTTTTTTTTTGTGCAAGTGTACATGACAAATATTCGATAAAACGGCCGGATTTTCAACTTCGGTATTGATTTCTGGTAGAAAATCGTATCTACACGTCACTCTAAAGTTTTTCGGAATTTCCAAACATTTTGTAAAGTTGTACGTGAAAAACAGATGACAAACTAACGGCATGTACTAACAGCAAATGTACGTAACACTGGTTTTCGATCAAATCGAATTTTTTTTTCATCGTAACCCAAAAAACATTGATCGCAGGGACTTGAAATTTTCACCCAATACACTTATATATAAATATGAGTATTCCCAAGAAATTATGTAAATTTCAAACGCGGTTTTGGCTCTTTTTGTACTATTTATAGACGTTTTAAATTGTTGAGTTTTCTTAGTTTTTTTTTTTCGTGAAATGTCCATATAATATTGTTTCGGTAAATTATTAAAATTAATACAAAGTTCCTCGCGTACGCTGTTCTTGCTCGAGTTCACGCCGAGCTTGCGTTTCAGTCGAGTTGGAACGGAATAATTCCACTGCGCGTGCTCCCGACCGTGTTTGTCTGACCGTGTGTTGGAACAAACCTCATGACGTCGCGCAATAATAATACATAATCTCCCGACGACGTCATCGGTTCCGGACGAGAGTACGTCGTACTGGCGAAACAGAACAGCGGCGGCTTCTCGAGCGTCCCGGTGACGATCCTCCTCAACGCGGGTTCGTAACGCGATTTGGTAATTTCGTTGTATTTTTCTGATTCGAATAGTTCGTTCTCCAGCGAAATACAAATAATTACTTTTTCGTTTTCTCGATAATATTCGTTTATTCTTTTACAGGAAAAAATCAAAAAAAAAATCAAGAAGGCATTGCCTTTTTAAATTTTCATACATATTTTAATTGCCCATTGTTGTTGGCGAACCGTACGAATACTAAGAGGAATTAAACGAAAAACAAAAAAACAACTGTAGCGTTACAAAACGCCGCCGTATCGTTTTCAATGGAATGTGTATGCATCCGAAATGATAAATTAAATCGTTATTTTTTTTATTTTTTTTTCATTTAAGAGTTTAAAAATTACTCGAATTAATTGAAAAGTTCTGAATTCTTCGCTTAGAACGTTTCTCGAGTCTACCGAGTGCGCTCTACTTTCTGGCCGTAAGAAAAATATAATCTTTTTCGCAATTGTGTAACAATGGTCGTTTAAGTGACTATAATAATAATAATAATAATTAAGCTATACGCTGTAATTTTTTATGTAATTCGTTCGTACTTAGGGCTGGTTTTTTTTTTATCGCGCGCGCGGTTTTCAACACTGTAGTAATAAACCGATCTCATTGTAAATCGTTTGATCGATGTTCGTCGGACTATTCGATTTCGATTATTTTATTTTCACTAGAAAAACCAAAGAATCTATTGTATTTTCATAACCAAACCTCGAGTAATAAAGCTTGCACATGTTTTATTCACATTTCTCCATAAATATTTTGCAGACTCTCGTTGATTTGGTCGAGGAGTCTAGTTAAAATTTAAAATTAAAAGTTTATGAAAACAAAAAAAAAAGAGAAGGAATTGTTTAAAAACGAATCGTATAAATAATAATTATGTATTAATAAAATTAAAAAAGTAAAAGTAAATAAAAGTAAAACATATTTTAAATATCTTTCGACTTATATAATATTCTTAAGGGCGACTTGTTTTGAAAGTTATGCTATAGCTGATATCTCCATAGAACGAACTCAAAAGTGATAGACGAAATTGTCATGTCACGGTGAAAACTTCTATTGAAGTTATAATGAAAGTAAAATTAGATTTTGTCGAAAACCATGCCGGCATTTCGTAATGAATATTTCGTAAATTTTAGTCAAAATTTTCGTTTGTAATTTTTCGACAGCTTTCTCGACAAAGACGATTACCGTAGAGAGCATTCGAAAGACGACATCTCTTCAAAGGTGCCAACGAGAATAAATTTGTTACCAGAAACCGTCCGAGAAGAAGCAATGATAAAAAGAAAAAAAAAACACAATATTCATTTATGGTTTTTACGTTTTTTATTCGAAAAATTTACACAGAAGGTCTTGTTGTTCAAACAATCAACACAAAAAGGCCGTGTGAAACAACTGTTAAAGATGAATTTGAAATTTTTATCTCAATGACAACTCGAACGATACCAATGTATTTACCTACGTCGCGTTTGATTTTTTACAACGAATATAATATATATATTATTAAAAATATTTCATTGAAAACGGTGTATAAAATTATTTCAATACAAACTATTAAATATATTTAAACAATAATAAAATAAAATAAAATAAAGGTCTTGCAAAAAAGTCATGACCGGTTTCGATTAAAAAACATTTTAACCAGTCATGACTTTTTTGCAAGACCTTTATTTTATTTTATTTTATTATTGTTTAAATATATTTAATAGTTTGTATTAAAATAATATTTTGTTATTATTTATGTGCAATAACCATTAAATGTTAATTACATTGCTTTATTTTTTTTTTTTAAATGATATATGATTAATATTTTCAACATAAGAGTGACCACTTAAAAATAATTAAGACCTTCTGTTAAAATAACTTTTAGAGGGCACTTGGGGTAAAAATTATTTACATTTTTTGACGATTTTCAAAATATGTTAACTCTATCGGCGAGCGATTGCTCGATACGACTTGTATTTTTCAAATGACACAAACGACTATTTTTATTACCACATCTGAATTGGTTAGGTTAGAATAGTAAATGATTACGACATTTTTCGAAAAGTCTACAAAATCTATTATTAGGTATAGAAACAGTTGCGGGTATTCAGACAATTTCGAGTTCCAAACCGTTGTGAACAGATTCCTTAAAAACATAATTTACCAATCCACGTGTAGTGTTAACTAGCGCGGGTTTAGTTTTTTTCGAAAATTGAAAAAATTCAATAGAATAGTTATTTTACGTATTATTGGAAACCAAAATGAAATCGAACATTAGGTAATAATTTACGAAATACGTACCAACATACAGTATAATCGTACTGCACGAGTCGATTTGACGATTAAAAATAGATTCTTCATCCAGGTTTGACGGGAATTCGAATATTGTCCAACTGTTTTGAAAAGTCAGAGCCTATGCCGAGAAAAAACCCGCAAAGGAGAAATCTGGTTATAATATTTCGTACAGTGGCCCGGCGTAGAAGAATATTTGAATATCCTAACGAACCGTTAAATTAAGTTTCCAAATTCCACGTCTTAATATTACATAATCGAATATTGCCGGTAGTAATACGAATATTGGTTACGCGTGCTATCATAAGCAGTGTTCGACAGTAAATAAATATTAAATTGCACACAATTTACCGTGTGATAACGAGGTCGTAAAGGATTTAAATATTCCTCCGTCTGAATATTCTACATTCCGTTTAAAAAACAAACATCTTCTCGTTGTTTGTTAGTACATTTTGTAGACAAAGGTTTAAAATACTCTATACTTGGTCGTTCGATTTCTCATAAACAAAAACCAAATCCATTATTATATTTGAGAAATACGTGTTGCAAATTTCTCGGACCTACACATTGTTCGAAGTGACGGAGTTTGAATCTCGACGGTCTGCAGACGCGTGCTCGTCGCGATCGCGATAACGTCGTCGTTATATATTGTTTGAAATTCTCGAAAATCTAATCCATATCGTTACACGCATTTTTAAATAAATAGGTATACAATATGATACATAATAATCAATATTATATTTATCCGTATATAAAGAAAATATATTTCTCCCTCTAAACAGCGGACAAAAATTTCGACTACCGAGGGTGTCCGGTATTTAGAGGTTTCACTGTAAATATATCGTCGCCCTCGTGCCAAAAGTGACCAACTGGTTTTTTAAAGTTTTGAGTAATGTCAGTTTAAAAGTTGAGCACTTCTTTAAAAATCGAGAATTTAACTGATGTTTATAAACTTGGTACCAATGAAACCGCAATAGTATACTTTACACTACAGTATACTAGTTTTACTCAATATTTATTACTATGATTACTAAATTATGAATTACTAAATAAATTTTATGGTAAAAAGTGACCAAGTGAAAACGGTTTTTCTTGGTCATTTAAAAAGTGACTAAGTCATAAGTATAATTCACTTGGTCATTATTTTTGTATTATGTTTTATATGGGTAATGCATTAATATTACAATCATTTTTATACAAAAACATTATTCAAACAACAAACTTGTTCATTTTATTTGAAAACATCATAAATTATTATTTTTTTATTATTTTTAAACTATGAAATATAATAATGACCTTATTAAGAAATGACCAAGTGACTTAGTCAATTTTTAAACGTAAGAATTATATTGAAATGTTGGTTGGTCAAAATTAAGTATTCGGTGGTTCCTAAATTAATAAAGATATCACTTGGAAACTTTTTACGTATTTTCATAGGACCAAAATAAGACATCTTAAACATTTTTTTCACTTGGTCACTTTTTGCACATGGTCACTTTTGGCATGAGGGCGACGATATATATATATATATTGTCTACGGCAGTGGTTCTCAATCTTTTTAGGACTGCTACCCAAATTTTCTCCGAAAAATCTATCGCGACCTCCATGGTTTTACATTTACAGAATCAAAAAAGTAATTTCAAAAAACAAATTTTTGCTGATTGCCAAGTACCGACTTTATCGTCATATTTTATCGAAATATTTTTGCGATAACGACGTACCAAAAATACCCGTCGTAATAATTCGTATATTACTTTATACTAATTATACTATATACTACTTTATACTTTATAGTTTATACTATACTTGTATTAGTATTTATTTTCTATAGTCTTTACAATTTAAAAAAACATAAATTTATTACAATCTGTATAATTTAAAAAATTTCTCGCGACCCCCCAGTTTGAGAAACGCTGGTCTACGGGACGGGAGCGTACGTCGTCGTCGTACAGTAGATCACATTTCGTGCGTACGAACAAACACGTTTTGCATTTTTATAAGATTTATAAACACGCGAGGAGCGCGTATGATTTTCTAGACAGACTGTTTGTCCTTTTTATTGTTTATTCGCTCTAACAACCGAACGCGGTCTCTCGGCCGCGCGCGATACAAGCAGCAGCGACGTTGCGTAAATATAATATATTAAATATACGCCGCCGCCGTATATTTGGGCGCATTTCGAGAACCCGAACGAAACGATAGTAATACACAACGAGATATAATATTCTCTTATTTGGTTTACATCAAATTGTTCGCGTAATGTTCGCGTTCGGCGCAATTAGCGGGATACGATAATTATTCGCGGAAACATATTTCTGAAAATTATAATTATTCAAATGCGCGCGTTCCGCGCACGCATTCCTCGTGCACGGCGGCGGCGGCCAAAGTATTCATTTGAAATTCAGATCTGTTACGGTGGATGTATAGTTTTCAACGCCGCGCCGCGGTCGGGGCGATAAAACCGACATGGCGAAATAAAATCGAAACCGAACATTATCAACACGAACATGCGCGAATTGAAAATCAAATCGGATTATTACCATCTCGGTGTGTGTTGGATGTCGTCCCGTTTCGCGCAGTTGACGACGACGTTGACTGATAATTTCAATAAACTAGTGCTATTATAATATTATATTGTTAAGTACGGTAAAGAGCGTCGGTTATCCGCTCTAATTAAGACCATCCGGGGAGATGTGTGGATAATCGATCGGCGCGAGTAGTCAAACAACGATTAGAAATCAAAAAAACAATCTCAATATTGACTTTGCATCGCTTACTTTTCTATTTTCCTCTATTTTTTTTTTTTACCATCGATCGATCGTGATTCCGGCGCATAACGTAATAGATTAGTTTCTTGTTTACATTCAACATCAACACAAAAGTAGACTTACCTACTCTATGTGTAGGAAAATGTAGTCGGTAAAGTCGGGAAGTTCGAACTTATACGTGGTTTCTAATATCTCGATTTTCGCCTCGATATTTAACGCGTTGCCGTTTTTGTTCTTAAATAATCTACTTTTGTGCAAACGCGACGCGCGTTTACACAGACCGACTATGAACTCTATCTGTGCTCGGAAAATCAAGAAAAACACAATGTAATGAGTAATACGAGATAAAATTATATCGATCGTCTTGAATTTCGTAAAATACGAACGATACATTTTAAAGTGCGGGTATAATTATTATTATAACAGACGGACGAGATAATTGGCGTGCGGATGATAATCGTCGCTCTACTGCGCGCGTACCGTTTGAGTGTCGTTATTTTATGTAATTGTTATTATTAGGTACGAAAGCGGCGAGTAGTAGTACCCTTTCGATTCCCGGAAAATTAATCTCTTTAATACGCGCCTTAGTTGTACTCGCTTATTTCGGGAAAAAAAAATGCCAAACAAATTAAATTACGATTTATTTAATCGATCTTGTAGCCGGTAGTACAATATTTATGTTTCACGTCACACGATCACTAGCAATACTTTACACATATTGAACGATTAGCTATTAAGTATATTTAATAGGGAAATTAAAAAAGGGACGATTCGTAAGATTCGATTTTTACACGTAAACGAGTATTATACCGGTAAAGTGTTTTCAACGGAATAATAAACCGAGTATTTATAAAATTACAAAACTTCACAACAAAATATATAATATTTTATAATTGCTAACTGACCGAATAAAGTATGTCAAATAAAATCATATCAAGGCAACTCAAAAGAAAATTCTCCGTAAAAAAATTCAAATAAAAAACCAAATTCGTAGTTGTTTATTTCTTCCGTTCGTTGGACGAATAAAAGGAAAATTATTATCCCGAGTAATAATCATCATAGCGTATTTTATAAACATAATATATATTTTTTAATTTCTCACGACTCGACTTTGATTTGAATTTAAAATATCTCGGGAAAACGCAATTTTTCATTTCGATATCTCGATATCGAATTAAAGAGCAATTTTTTAAAAATAAAAAGCAATATCGGCATCGTAATCGACTAGAAATAGCAGAAACGAGTATTTATTTAAATTCTAGCCGTCCCCGAGAAGTCGTCCGTGATTTATCAGACGACTTCTGAAAACTATACGAGAACAGGTAGTAGGTACTGTGCTGAATTCGAAATGTGTCAGTCGTACCTATTGCGTTTTACGACAACTTTTAGTGCATCGAGTTTTCTACTCGGAAACGTTTCGACGATCCCGCCAAAGGTACAGAAATAAATGCAAATGGAAAGAAAAAAAACGAACCGAAAATATTATTTATTTATTCGATCGGAACGGAAAGATCGAGCTAAAAACATAATAACACGGCGTACAGCACAAATAGGAACGAGGGGGGGGGGAGTTTTATTAGTATTATAATTTATTTTATTTTTTTTTTTTTTATTGTTGACGAATTTCACAACAGTAATTCGGAATATTCAGTTTAATACGTTTAGCGAAATGCATTGCGTATATTTACCGACTGTGTTTGTGAAACGAACAGAGTATTTTATTCGGCAACGCGTGCGTTAGTGGCAATTCACCAAAAGCGCGAACAATATAGAGAAGTCGACCGTTTCCCCGTGCGTACCGAGTGCCAGGAATTAAAATAAAATGTTTACATTACATTAGCCGAAATGTGATTCCGGTCGATCGCTCTCGGGCTCTCGCGCCCCGGCCCGCCCGGCCGATATCGCTAATTATTTACAAACGCTGAAATTATAATACCGTTACGCGGAGCTCGTGACGCCGGGCATTGTCTTTGAATTAAAACTTTCGTCCGGCCGAAACTTTTCGGCGATCCGAAAGGGACGCGCCGCGCCGTTAATATTCTTTGTGGCGCGGATTTTCAATCGTTTTTGTATCACGGATCAACTAATTCGGATTCGCTAAATTCGCCGCGGACATTAAATAATAATTATTTTATTCGGTTTGATAAATCTCGACCGAGAGTCGCAATACATATTATAATACATATTATTATATTTCACACCGACTCGAAATCAATAGTCGGATTGATAAAATACAACAGCGTGTAGGCTCTCTGAAATCGACTGAATTGGCTGTTCGAAAAAAATTGTTTTATAGTGCTCCGGCGGCGATCCGAATGATTTTCGTCGCTGTGATGAAAGAAACACTAGTTCCCGAGTGTATTGGAATCAAATTAATGATTCACCGAAACTGATATGATAATTTTTCTTCGGTCCAATATTAATGGTTTTTATACGTCGACAAATGGAAAAACAACAACGGTCGGTATCAATTCTCGTAAATAATATTTTCAATTATTAAAGTATAATAATGATTATTATACAACATAATTATGCGAACGAAACCATTTGTCAGAGAACCGCCGCCGGAGAAGTGGTGCGAACTTACGTTTTATGTAAATAAGTCGTTTCACGTAGACGAATTCGTTACGATTGTTACGATTCGTGTGAATATTGTTGTCTTTTTAATGCACGACGCACCTACAAAGTCACATTGTGCAGGCGAAACTACGTTATGTAATAATTTGACGTTTTTTGAGTAGATTACGTCTAGACTGACGTTTTAAACTCGCATTGTGGTCTCGCCGCCGCCGTATACATTAACTCGTTGAAATACTCGTGTTTCGGTTCTAATTGGAATCGAGAGCGAAAACGCTGCGTGAACCGTATACAAAGACAACTAACCGTGCGGTTTTAACGTGGGTGTGTTTTTTTCTCGTTCGTTTTCTTATTACAAACGAAAACGCGTGTCGGCGAGCTCCTTCGGCCTGAAACGCTATTATTATTTCATTACCCTCTCGATCATCGCGATGGTTTTAATATATTTTTCATTCAAAATTTAGAAAACAATATCGTCATACGAAAATACGTAAAACACACACAATGTTATGATATTATATTATGATGTAACGATATCATATTCGCGAGGTTTACGTTTGTATAAAAACTCGTACGAATAGGGCTGTATAGTCTATTGCATTATTAATACCTAATGTTATTACCGGAATGGAATGCGCACCGCGTACGAGTATCTCGCCGGCGCTAAATGAATTTGCATATTTTGTACGCGAGATCAAAATGTATTTTCCCGCGTCCGCGCCGCCGCCGTTTCGATCAATACCGTCGGATTGACCGGTCGTCCGCTCCGAAAGAACCGGCACCGGGACGAAAATACGTAATCATAAACGGACAGACGCGACCAGAGACTCGTGTCGACTCGAACTAATTCAGGCTTTTCGGGCCGACGCGTTCTAGCGCGCAAAACTCCGTCGCGAAACTCTGCCCGCGTGGCGAGACTTGCGTTCGGGTGCGTTACGTTACGTCTGATGTGTGACGTCGCGTTCGCGTTTTATCGCGCCTACGCGTCTGTTTCCCGAATAACGATCGAATAATACATGACGACGAGTGCTTCGACGTCATACGCCGCCGCCGTGCCGTGACGCGTGTTACCGTCGCGCGTCAGCTCAAGAAAACGGGCTCGTATAGGTAATTCCATCGAAATGCTATTTTCGCATTATATGTTTTCATACAGTCAAACACACGCGCGTCGTCTGAGGCGAGCGCTGGATTTTCAACACAAACAAAAACATTTTTCGAAATTTTTCAGAGAGTGGGTGAGAGTGGCTTCGCGGCTGATTCGGACGGCGCGGCGTTTAAGATTGTTTTTTATAAACGCGATTCTTGCGTAGATTTTTAACTGTTTTAAGTAAAATATTTTAGACTCGGCTTTCGATTCCATATAGCTCGTAGTAGCTTGTTTTTCTTTTTAAATATGAACGACGATGTTCATTTTTGTGTACAATTTTAGGGATTGATAGTATAATCGTTGTTTATGTATGAAAATATTTACAAATTTTCCGATAAACGCTACGTCTCTAGAAAATATTAAGTCGAGAGACCGGATTTCCCATAATATTATGAAAAAAAATATTTCCCCTCACTGCGGCGCTCGAACCGTTTAAGCTGCGATGAGCGATAATGATACGACCCTTATTCTGGTAGACGAGATTTTCGTAACAAAACTTGTGGATTAATTTACATTTATTTTACTTTTATTTTTCGTACACAATCGTTAGCCAAGTAACAACTTTAAAACTAAAAGTTTATTGGTATATACGTATATATGTATATTTATAGGAAAAAAAATAAAAATAAAACTTACTAATTTTTCACTCGACGACATTCGAACAAACCGATTCGATTACAACGTGTTTTGATATAATAATATAATTTTACACTATTGATGTAGCAAAATTATCAAATTACCGAATCAAACATTTGCAAAAATCTGATAATTTGTAGTGTCTATTGATTTTTTCAGTTTTTTCAGTTTTTTTTCAATTAGTTTGTCCGCAAGAAAATAAAAAAATTATCTATTTTCATCGCCTTTATCGATATTACAAGCGATTTTTCCATGTCCGATACGAAATCGCATTAACAAATAAAATATAAACCTGTATTTATTGCTGAAAAATAAATTATTCCGATAAATACGTACAGCTTCCGCGGAGAACGCATCAAATCATAAAATGTTTATTGCGCAGTACGAGAAATTAGAAAAGTTTTAGAAGTCGAAATGGAATCTCCGGGAACGACGGACGTTTTCAACCATTCGAAACGTTTTAGAAAGTAATAGCATGATAATTATTCTTCTCGCCGCCTATTAACGTTCACGTTGATTTTGAATTTATTCACCTTTTTTTGTTACCGTGTTAACTAAAACACCGATAACTCGTGTGTTTTTGATTATATTGAGTTGACACCAGTCAACAAATCTGTAACTTTGCCCGGTCATCAAATATTCAAAAAGAAAAACTTGAAACGAACACTGAACTTTGTACGTAGGTGAGGGAAATAAAGACAATTTATTCGTGTCGTCGAAAACAAATATATGACGTCGTGTTTACTGAATAAGATTTAACATAATTTCAATGCATTTTTATGTTTAAAATTCATAGTTTTTTGAAATACATAATATAACACGTTGTTTTGCCACATTATATTTCAGGGGAAGTCTGTGGCATAAAAAATAACTGACTTATTGTAAGCATGTGGGGACGGCGGCGTATATGATTGAAAGAGCAACGGAGCACGCACGCAATTTCGGTAAAAGTTATGTAATAATAAATGACGTTTTTGCAATGCCTTTTGGTAAACATCGTCGGGTTTTCGCTTTAATCGTATGAGTCACGGACAATCGGTCGAGCCTATCGACCAATGACGATAGATTTGCCAGCGATCATATGCGACCGTCCAATGAAAAAAGTTCTATTGTATTCGTTCTATTGTTCATCGCACGCACGCGATTTCGATAAAAGTTGTGTAATATATGATATTGCAAAATCAATATCTTTTGGTAAAGATCGTCATCGGGATTTTCGATGACATAACAATCTGTTTATATAAAATGCAAATTACCGTGCACTCGCTGATCGTTGCATCTAACAATCTAGCCCGTCTGCTGGATTTGTTTTTCCCGGTATGAGGGAGAAATAACGTTCTTCGTTTTCAATCTCTCTTACCCCCTGAGGGGTTGAATTTTGAAAAATAAGTCAATGGATTTTTCATTATTTGATTTCCAGAATATGCATGCCGAGTTTCAAAAAAAATCTGACCAAAAAATAACGTTTTACATTTTCAACACCTTTTACCCCTTTTAAGGGTTGAATTTGGAAAAATAAGTTGGTAGATTTTATCATTACTATGTATGCTGAGTTTCAAAAAAATCCGATCGAGAAATAACGTTTTCCATTTTTAACACATTTCACCCCTTTTAACCTAACCCCTTAGGGGTTGAATTTTAGAAAATCCTTTCTTAAAGGGCCTCTGCTATATAAGACGAAACTATTGACCCCCTCAGGGTTAATTTTCTTAATTTTTTCCGGACAATAACAAACACGACGAAAAAAAAATCGGTCCAGCCGTTCACGCGCGACGAGGATACCTGGTAAATTGGGATTCATTTTTACATTATTTTTACCGATTTCAACCCTTTAAAAGCAATCGGGCGACGACGTGGTGAAAATAAATTGGAAAAAAGTTAAACAGCGTCGTCACAAAATGGGACCATAAAAAATGCCTGTTCTTTTATATACTCGTATTACGATAAACATATAACCGTGTGAAAACCACGCGGTTTAAATGCTCATTTCGGCCGCTCTCGACGCGCGAAACGAACTCTCTGGGAAGACCGATACGGCCATTTAAGCCGTCGTCGTCGTCGTCACGACGTCAGTTCACGGCGAATAATCGATCGGGTCGAACGAAACGGGGTTAGAGGTCACGGGAGGAGGGGAAAAACGATCGCGAAAACACCGTTTTCAGCGCCACGCCGCCGCGCCGCCGCCGTATTTTATTATACAATCGTTGTCGTCCGATCGATGGCGTTATTTTTTCGTCGATCCTCCGTTACTCGGCGCGGCCGCGGTCACGACTCGTTGGCGGGGAACGCGGGCAGGGGAGACGGGGGACACGTATGCGTGTTGCGAAACGAGTCCCCGAAGAGCAGACGGCGCGGCGTGTGTTCGACGTAGGCGTTTAGCATGTGCGCGAGCTTTTCTTGGCTAACGCCGGTGCACGTCGTCGGACGTTTATCCCCGGGCGGAGCGGTCCCAAATGACCGTCGGCGACGTGGACCGATGCCAGTGCGCGATATAGTCGGTCCGCCGGGCAGCGCCGGGGCGTCCGGCAAGGGCAGGCAGGACGAAAATTTCTCGGGAAATTCTCGCACGACGACGACGCGACGACGACGCGACGACGTGTACTACGTACGTACGCGCAGAGCAAACTTTCGCGATCCGCCGAGGCGAACGACCGGCGGCGGCGCGGGCCGAAAAACTATAAACCGTATTTTGACAAAAAAAAACAACACCGAAACGCGTAAAGATGATTTGTTTTATTTTGGGAGCCCCCACGACGTTGGCGAAAAATCGTCGTGTTCTCGTGATAAACAATATCTCCGCCGACAACTACTATTGTTGTTACCCGTTAGGAATTTTTGAAAAAAAAAGGCGAGATAAGAGACTCGAACGGGACACTGAGACGTTCTTGTGAATTTTAAATCGACACAAACGGTGCATTTGTAAAACTAGATTTTGGGTAAAAAAGGGTCACGGGCGGGTCGGCTTATATTTTCCGTAGATAATATTTTATAACATTATTCTTGTCGTCTTTATATCACAGTTGAAATAGGGTTTTTCGTTTTGAATAATCGATTTGATTATAATATTATCAGCTCGTCAGAATTGGTCGTGGCTTTTCCTCCGCCGCCGCCGCCGTTACGCACAAATATACCGTTGGAAGACATTTATGAGAAATTTCGAATGACGATTTTAGGTCCAAGTTTTACTGAAAATAAAAAACGACTGGTGTTCGTTTTTACATGATTTTCATGATCTTTCGTGCTCTATCAAATTTTATTGAAATCGTGCGCGTTTATTTTCAATATTTTCACATTAAATTATTATAAACTTACGAAGAATCTCGTTTTAATACAAACAATTATTATAATGTTATCGAACGACAAAAATCGCTTAGAAATAAAAAACAAAATACGAAAAATCTTAGTTGCTCTTAAGGTCAAGGACACGATTTTCATTAAAATATATTACAATAAATTTAACGTTTCTGTAAAGTAGTAATATAAAAACAGAAATAAATTTTCCCGTATGTAGGATCAATAATATTTTAAGAATAACAACACGTTAACTTAATATATTTCTTGATCGCATATCAGCGTTGAAATACCCGATTTCAACAAAATTAGTAACTTTTCTGACGTTTATAAAACTTTTCCTTTTCCTTTTTTTTTTTTTTTTTTAATACAAACTTATGTTAAATCTCGTACAACATTTTCAAGTTATAGTCAGTATTTGAAATTGAAAATGTTATGAAATTTTAACTACAAAAAGTTTGCAGATTTTCGAGATTGTCTCGAATTTAAAAAAAAAAAAAATCAAATGGACTTCAAAGGCGTATGAAAAAAAAAATAAAAAAATAAAAATGTACGACTAAGGGTTTTTAATAACGCCGCGAGGGGGACTTTAAATATTAAGTTTATAAGACTTTCAGACCTATCGCAATTATAGTTTACCGACGAGACGTTTAACGAAAACAATCTAAGAAAACACCAGAATATTTATGAAAATAAATGTTTCAAAAACCACACTCGCAAATCTTTTGAAAATCAAATCCTCTCCGGAGAGAGAGAGATAATAGTACGCGTGTATTTATATTATATGGACGTGCTTTTTTTTTATTCGCGAAAATAAATTCTCCCTATTATCGTCGTTGTTTTAACGAAATCACGAGGTAACACACGTGTCATCGTTAACGGTATTTCATATTTCTCTAATTCAAACTGTAATGATAGGCACAATATTATGCCATCGTATTATATTAATGAACGCCATTTACTATATTCCGAATTCTCACGTTAATATTTACAATATCGTTTACTTGTGAAAATAGCTCATTAGCTTACAATATTATCGCCTTCATATTATATCAAATCAATATTGATAATTATATTATCGTGTACGTGAGAATACGGTTTTATAATATTCTCACGTTTATCGTAACAACACCTTCAATTTATATAACTTATCAAAAAACACACAGACATGCCTGTGCAATCGTGTAATAATTAAAATCTATAGAAGTCTGGCAAAATCAATAAACAATTGACTATAGTAAAAATCACACGAAAACAGGCATAAATACTAGGTACTCACAACTCTCAAACATCGCTCAGTCTCTAGTCCACGTCGCAGAGGCAACAAGCTCAAAATCTACAATCAGTATTTCGTCATTTTCGTGTGTCTTTTACATATAATAATATGTCAGTATTCTAAAGTCTAAACGTAAATTCTTTCTTTCAATTCGATCCATTGAATGCAAGGACAACTTCCGAGTCACTGGTATATTATTATTGTATGTTGTAGAATTTTAAGTCATACGGTAATAATATATTAGACTTCAAACTCTATACTCAAAAAGAGCTAAGTGGAACAATTAATACGTAACACATTAAAATATATAAAAAAATCCCCCTTTTCCCTTTCGTCGATCCAACGACCCCGAATAATTTCTAACACAATATTACGCGGTCTCCCGTTTATATCGAGTGGCTGCTGCAATAGGCCAAACTGCATCTGTCATTCTATATATAATATCTCGATAGGGCAAACCATACCACCCAGGTTTAGTGTAATATCGTAAGGTAATTTACCAATAGTAGGAAACCTGTGAATTAGCTACCACAGGTGGATCTCATTAAAACATCATTACCCAATCTCCTTTCCGCTATTTTTGGTTTATTACAAAACGCGAAAAAAAAAAAAAAATGTCAAACTGTTAAGCCGATAAAATAAAACGCTATACGTTTGGACTTTGGGTGTCGACGTAGTTGTTGTATTCTACTCGGGCTTCGCGACGATCTGAAAGATCGTCGCAAGACCCTCGAGTTTGAAATTTCCACGACCCCCGCAATAAAAAACGTACATTCGTTCCGGCGATCGACATACATATTATTATTTTGTTACGCACATGACGTGATTTCGGACGTTACGAATGTTTTACTCGGCGAGAAACGCGCACGCGTATAGCGGCGACGACGGACGTCGTCGTATCAGTCGCTCTCTATATCAAACGACCAAAAATATTATCGCATCGCCCCGCATATTGTTTACGTTTCACAACGAACGAGCTATTATTTAAGCGGCGGCTCCGCTCCGCAGCCGGTATTATATTTTAACCGGGCGACTATCAGATCGTTACCCTCGTGTGATAGCCGTTCCTCGTAATAATAATAATAATAATAATAATAATTGTGTTGTTCAAAACGTATCAAAAGTAGTACTGTTTTACAAAATATAACGCTTTGTGGTCGGTTTTTTTTAAATACTTTTGTTTTTTTTTTTTTTTCCATCGGATGAAAGCAGCGCATAATATAATGTATTACGAGTAATTTCGTGTTTTTTTTTTTTGTTTTTTTTTTAGTTTTTTCGCTAAAATAGCAGACAAACGTTATTAATTTTTACCACAATGATGTTTGTCGGGTGAAGATTTAGGTTTTCGGTAAGTGTGTATAGCGACGGAGAAAAACTTTCCAAGAACCATGAAAAAAAAAAAAAAAAAAAGCAAGTGTACATAATTTATTTTATGTACAATAATTTTCATAACTGATAAAAAAAAAAAAAAGTTTCTATTATACGCAGTAAAATGAGTTGTAAACTTGACCTAACAATTTTTCTCTGAGGATTTATGACTCCACCAGGCTTTCGTTTATATTAAATAATTCAATTTTTTTTTTTCTTTATTTACTTTTATAACCATCTTAAATAAATAATATATTGATCATTCTTTCGGTTTGAAAAGAGAAAAGCCAAATACGAAATACGATGTGTTGTTTTTTTTTTTTTTTTATTTATCGCCGTGTAAAACAGACCGATTCACAATAACCTATAGAGAAATTTAAAACCGAGTAAGTTTTTTATTTGTTTATTTGTTTTTTTTTTTTTTTTTATTACAGATACGCAATATTAAGAAGTCGATTCTCATAGTAATGTCTTTGAAAAATCACAAAAATAAGAAAACGATTTTCATTCTCGTTCAATTTGATTTAAGTAATAGCTATTCAGACTATGCCAACTAAATAGGTAACAAAACAACTACCTGGTTATGTAATGACAATAATAAATTCGCCACATGATTTTAGTTTTATGATTATTTTTTATATGTTCAATATTATACTACATTCTTCTATGTGAAAAAAAACTATAAATTTAGGATTTTTCAGGCATTTTCGCACGAGTATGTCACAAATGAACGAATTTATGTACACATTTAATATTATGAATTCTTAAAAAAACTAGTAGTGTATAATATTATCTATGTATAATCAACATGATTGTTATGATTATTATTTATTGCAATACCATAATAATCGAATGGTTTTTGTATACAAAACGTTATTATTCTAATACACTAGCAAATATTTTTCAAACGATTACAAAATCGAGTATTCGAACGTGTTTTGTGTTTATTTCACGCTTTCGTTAAAACTCTTGAACGGATCAACCCTATGGAGGCCTCCGTTGATCTGCGGCTGTGCAAACAACAATATCCTGTATTTACGAGTAATAAATTATGACGTATTTACATTGAATAAACGTGGGGATCGGAGGCATAAGCCTTATAGCTTTTCCAAAACATTTTACACTTTGACTTGTTCAATTATTTCACAGCTTATGCGTTGTATAATTTCGTCAGTTGAAAATCATACTCATATAGTATAAGTATTGAAAATACGATTTGCTATATAATTTTATATACGCCGCGGCGTTTAAAACGTTTCGAAAGACGTTAGTCATAAAATGTACAATAATATACAATATTGAAGTATGAAATTTTTGATTGATTAATTTGAGCAAACGGAAAATAAAAAGTAAAACTTCGAAGAAAGAAACGACGAGAGAGAAAAATTGCACGTCGGAGGTTATTTTAATCGACGTCGTAATTATTGATAGATTCCAGGCAGTGGCGCCGGAACAATTTTTGAACGGTGAGGTACAGCAAATACAGAGGAAGGTAAAGATTTTCCAATGTAAATTGAGGGGACAATTTAAGGCTAGTATTAAATTAAAAAAATAGTACAAAATAAAAAGTCTTTAATAATAGTAATTAAAAAAACCATCAACTTATTTTAATTTTAGTATGGTTACCAATACTACTAGTTATTTCTAAATAAAACAATATTAGTTTACTGTATGTGTATGTTAATACTTAAAAACAGACAGTTTATTTAGATATATTATATTTGAGTTTTGTTTCTATATTCAACAAAAAAAATTAAAAACTATAGAAGATGACCTATGTATTTTATTCTCGGGAGCAGGCCCGATGAGAGGGGGGGCAGCCGGGGCTGTAGCCCTGGGGCCCGGGCTTCAAAAAAGGCCCGGGGTCTGCCCAAGTCCCGTTTTAAAACTCTAAAAATAAAACTTTTTAATAATTACTTTGTACCATATTATGTTACAACATGACTTTTGCTTTTAAATATCTTACACTACATACGTAAAACCAATATAACAATGAAATAACAAATTTTTGTATCAATAATAAAAGCATCATATATTTTTATGTCTCAACATATTTTGTGTATCAATTCTTGCATAATATTTTAATTCATAATTTTATAATATTTTTTCATTACCTCTTCGGTATACACATCGGGGGCATAAATTCTGGGAAACTGTCCGTGGGGGCAGTTGCGCCCATGATTTCAGGCAACGGGCGCTGTTGTAAATAAAATTATACAAAGATCGTCGATGTTAACACGCCCATACTAACTGCCTAAAAGATTTTCGGGGCGAGTTTTAGGCTTTGGTAAAGGAACGTTCGATGTGAATCCTCGGAATTTTTCGCACTTTGCTTACAGTAAAGGCGCGCGTCTAGGGACGATTCGCCCCGGTCGTCGGAGAACAACGAGCGAACTCGGTGGGATTCCGTTTCGCCGCGTCTTCGCCGCCGAGCGTTAGTTTTCGCTCGGTTCCGGGACGGTCGTCGGCGGCGGCGGCGGCACACAATGCAAACAATACGCGATGAATATTCTTCGCGCAGCTCCGACCGAGTCGCGTCGTTCCGGTCGCGCGCGCATAGGAAACCGTACGGATCTGTGCAGGCAATAAAAGCAAACAAGTTTCCGCGCGGCAACCGCTAAAACAACACCGAAGCAACGCACTTGTTTTCCGAATACAACACGTACATAATAATAACAGTAATAATAATAATAATAATAATAATAATAGTTATAATAATAGTATGCGCGAAATCTGCGGCGACGTGTTATGTGTGCGGCTCAGAGTACAACATCGTCTCGCACTTCCGAATAATAGCGAACGTTTGTTTTTCGGTTTTTTTTTGTTCATTACGAAAATTACCAGAACCTCACAGGAGACGCTCTTAATGATTTTGATGATTTTATTTCCGACCGTCGCGACTTCTATAGGAACGGTCGCGGAGAACAAACGTCAAACGCGTCGATTGATATGGCACGCCGGGCATGCCCAAATTTTTTCTAAACGCGGCCCACTCTCGAAGTTTATATACTGCGGGCCGTGTTCCAGCTTCCAAAATGCCGTTTTCTATTCTCTTTTCATTCCGACCAGTACATGGAAACGAAACGATAAACATAATAACGACTTTATTTACAATGTTTATCAACATTTTACGATTTTTATGTATTTATATATTTTTTTCGAATTATAGTCTTACATTTTCACGGGCCCGACCGGATACGGCTCGCAAGCCCGCACACGTCTGACTGGAAAAAACCGCGCAAATATTTTGGCTTCAAGTCACAGAGAACAGCTGATATCGACAATATTTTCAACACTATTATTTTTACGCGTAATTTTTTCCCGAAACCAGTCGCCTCGTCCAAAAAGCGATAGCGAAAATTCATAAAATCGTTGGCGCGTTGCTCGTATTTCTATTACTTTGAGTTTCGAATTTTATTTACTATCGGGCGTTTCGATTAATTTATGTGAAATATACTTCCATTAAGTCTATTTACATAAAATTATAGAAACGAAAAAGAATCTGTAAGGAAATTTTTGCATTTTAATTCGACTTGTCCAATTTATTTATGCAAATCACATCAAGTTTGCTCATTATTATTTTTATTTTTTTTTTTCTTTCTGATTTTTCATTTTGGTTGATAATATGAAATATTCGAAAGTTATAGAACCACCAAAGTATACCTATGTTAATATAAAGTTGTGTAAAGAAATTATTTCGATAATTTGATATTCTTACAATTTACATTGGAATATTACAATGACGCTAATATACTTTTTACAAGACGACGAAACTATCTATAAAATATAAACTACGACTCTTTTTTTTTTTTTTCGTGTTTACGGACACTATTTTGTTCAGAAAACTTTTTCAAATCATCAACGTCGTCGTTGCTTTAATATTACATATTAGCAAACCGTATCTACTCGGTGCATTAAATCTGGTCATTATTTAGTTTCCAGGTAGTTTATTTAAAACATTACAAATTCATAATTTGTTTAGTGTTTTTGTTGACGAATATCGACTATTAATTTCGAACGCGGAATAATGAAAATCCCAATGGTTCCTTTCACTAGGTCCATGACGACGTGACGTGTTATCATTTAATATTTAATTTAAATTGATCTCACTCGAAAAGTAGAAATCGAATTCAATAGCTTATAATACGCATCGAACGTATTCGATATACGAATAGAATTTTTTTAAATTACGAGTATATTCTATTCGTAATATTTGCAAACTCGAAAATGAATAGTTTTGCATATTTTGATTTCATGCGGTATTTTTTACAAGTTAATTTGCCCGGGTTGTTTCGCCGGAATATTTCAAATTCATAACAATTAAACTATATCGGACACGAGACATGATAAACACGTTATCGTATCAACGTGGGCGAAACAAATTATTAATAACAAAACATAATTGAAATACTTTCTACGCGCGACGACGGTCGCTCGTACGAACGATCGTTTCGAAATTAAAATGTACGACCAATAATATCTTACGGAACAGGTTATTCTATTTACTTTTTAATCGCGTAACGTTTGACTCCGAGGTTCGTTTACGTTTTCGAATTTAAATAAAACGCACGTATCTTACCTAATATCTAAAGGTCATCTCTACTAATCTAAAGGTACGCAGTGTGTCAGACGAAACGACCGCAACAACGATTTAAACCGTTCCACTGTAAACGTAATAGCGAAACTTAATTACAATATAATCCGAATATTCCCCAAAACCACTTAAATATTTTAATCACTGACCCCGTACCTAATAATCTACCGGAAAATCCACCTCCGCCTTCGTTTGTGACCGAAACGGCGGAAATTCGTAGGAAAAAACCAAAAAAAAACAAAAAAAAAAACACCGCGTTCCGATAAAATAATTAAACTATGAAAAAGTCAACGAAATGTACAAATAAATTTTGAATTCTGACAATTATTAGGTATATCGATTTACGTTTCATTCGGTCGATAAAACTACTGTATTTCGTGTGTTTAGTTCACTACAGATTTTCGTCCCGACTTTGATTGTCCGATAAAATGAAATCCAATCTTTTTCAAAATTCAATATTTTACACTTTGAGTGATGTGCACGACGACGTACGCATACCTCTTTCGTTCGAAGCAGTCGGAATGAGTAGCCAATATCGATACATAATCTCATATAAAAAGGATAAAAATAAAGTTCCCGAAATATTATGAAATCAAACGGTTTCTAGGAATTATAATTTATGGAACACAATTAGCGACATAAAAGTTTTCGTTCTCGACAGATCCTTTTCGATTCGTTCGGTTTTAGTTTCGATTTTGTTTTTAGAAAATAGAAAGTCAATCGTTTTGATTCGGGTTGTTCGATATGGTATATTTTTTAATTTGTTTTGACTTTAATCATGTTGTTTGTATAATTTTGTTGCGATCGAAATAAAAAAAAAAACAAAAAAAAAACGTCACCCTCTTATAACACGAAATCAATCATAAAATTCCAGGAAGTATGGGTTCGTTTCGTTTGTTTCGATTTCAAACACGAGATTCGGTGACGTTCCGGTTGTTTTCGGTACTGCTCCCCTATCACAACAAATATCAAATAAATATTTATAAAAGTACACGTTCGCTCGAGTAACTCGCTGCGTTCTTAGACGGTACCTAGTTCTAAATGCAGCCGGCTAAGCGGAGTACGAGTTGAATTCACGTTAAATTTCAAACAACAAGCAGTACGACCCACATTGGAGTGGTTTATTTACTCGTAACAACGCAGCCAAAGAAAACGAATAATAAATCACCGAACCCGGTATTGAACTCGATTTCGGTGCCCGATGTGTGCTGGATGTTAAAACTGCACTGTATACAAAATGATTTTCTCCGTCCCTTTGTTTTTCCTGCCCACACGTAACGCGCCGAGAGAGACGTGTGTGTGTGTGTGAGAGAGGGCAAGTGAAGAGTTCGGTAAAATATACGAATCGTTAAGGAAGAATTGATTTTACGATGAAATTCGTTGTTCGGGATAGAAATCGCCAGTGGTGAAACGTCCCAAAGAACAGCTCACGCCAGGAACTCGCGGATAGCGAACGTGCATTCGAAATGCGATTCTACAACGTCGAGTACACACGATCCAGTATTTAACACGTTGATGGACAGTCACTGCTATAGCAGTTATGGTGTTTTAAGTAGTAATTTGAGTATGACTGCTATAGCAGTTATATGTTTATATAAGTCGTAAAATGGCATAACCGCTATAGCAGTCATGTTCGTTGTGGGTCTATCGTATTAAGCAACTTCTGATCATCCAGTGCGTCAATGAGGTAAAATATAAATTCAATTTTGATTTCACTTTTTACGAATGTGGGCTAATATTTTATTGATTGATGATCAAGAATGTTTTTGATGAAGAACGTTAATAAATATTCGACTTTTGTTCGTTAATAATCCGTCACCGTTATGGAACATTTCGTGATACTAGTGTTCGCTAATGAACTGGTAATGTAGTTAGTCAAAAAATAACGTTTTTACATTTTTAACACCTTTTATTACTTTTAACACCCTCAGGAGGTGAATTTTGGAAAACAGTTTCGAATATTCGAAAAATTCATGTTTTATGAAGCCGTAGAAAACACTTTTTTTTTTTTTTTTTTTGAAAAAAGCTCGTAAAAATAGGACGATAATTGCAACGAATTCAATGATTAATATCAGAACACAAAATTGCCAAAAAAAATCGGCTCAACAGTATTTAAAAAAAGAAAAGCTCTAATATCAATCACAAAATAGCCTTAAAGTCGGCGACTCAACAAAATGAGTAAAAAACGTGAAAAAAACGAAAACTGGTTTCGAAAAAAGACACAACACAAAATAGCCTAAAATTGGCTCAATAGTAATACAATAAAAAAGAAGAAAAGTTCAACGATTAAACGTGAAACACAAAATAGCCAGAAAATCGGCGACTCAAGAAAATGAGCAAAAAATGAGTAAAAAGACGTGAAAAAAACGAAAACGGGTTTCGAAAAAAAAACACAACACAAAATAGCCTAAAATTGGCTCAAAAAAGAAAAATGCGAGTCTGACGGACGGCTAACGGTCCGTGCAAACGGTATCGTCGTCGTCATCGACGACCGGCTTCTAGTACTCGTCGTCGGCCGAGTCCCAGCCCGCGTCCTCGGAGTCGTCGGCCGAGTCAAATCCCGTGTGCTTGGAGCGGTATTCGACCGGCTTCAAGTAAATCGGCTCGGAGACGACCGGCTCCCAGTCCATGGGCTCGGAGTCGTCTACCGACTCCCAGTCCATCGGCTCGGAGCCGTCACCGGCAGCACGGACGATTTCCGTCGGCGTAAAACATAGTTTCGGTCGGCCGTCGTTGGCGATGGTCTCGACGTCGTCGTCGGCCGTGTCGGCGACCGCGAAAAACGACCAGAACGGAAGTCTCCCGTGGCGAACGCCGAGTCGTCCGGGCGAGTCGAAATACGCGCGGTTGCGACCGCCCTTGGTCCTTAAACACCGGTGCTTACCAGACATGGCGAGCAGAAGAGTTTTGGGAACACGGTAGTCGAAAATAGTACACAAAATGCGATAATTCGTGCGGAGGGCGTAAAGGCGAAAAAACGAAAAAACGGTAATGGGTCGCCCCGGCGATTTCGAAATTTGAGATTTCCTATGTGAAAATAATTTAATTGATTTTCGCGTAACCCGGGGTTCCCGTTGCGGCCGGCAGTTGTATTTCATTAAAACCAAAGAGATTATATCATTTTTAATTCTATCATAATTAATAACGAGACGATTTACATAATTATATTGTGTTGTATTTTAAAATATTATAACGAATCGAGTTTGTTTTGGATTCCGAATGATACGAGGAATGCATTAGTCACATGACACTGATAACCATAGGCGGTGTTATTAAGTATTCGAATACTTTTTAACATTTTTTTCTCTCACTATTCAATACTATTTATAAAGGGTTTCTATCTCAATACTATTCTAAGGGCACGACCTTTGTTTTCTATAAAAACTCTAGAAAATTCTGAAAAATTCGGTTTTTAATGAAGCCATAGAAAGCACTTTAGAAAATTCGGAACCGCTGAAGGTTCGGGTATGAGATTTGGTCAGTATTTTCGTTTCATATGGGAGAGACACCCGAAGAACGGATATTTTAAAATTTAACCCTCTAAGGGGGGTAAAACGGGTTAAAAATCAAGAACGTTATTTCTTGGTCAGATTTTTCATTATATTTGGACGAGTATGTACCTATATACAATACAGGGACGCCATTATACGTATGTTATAGGTATACAATTTACACGTTCATTATTAGAAAAATATTTGTGGTGAGCCACCCTTAACACCTAGGGGTTTAAAAAACAGTTAATGACCAATTCTCAGACCTACTAAATATACACGAAAAATTTCATGAAAATCGGTCAAGCCGTTTCGGAGGAGTTCAATAACAAACACTGTATTATAATTATTTAAATTTTTTTATTTTCAAATATTACTATATATTGTATGCAAGGTGTTTCTGTGACGACTTTAGGTCATCGTTTGGGGAACGAATTTATATGCAAAAGCATATTTGCATTGAGTTAAGCGTTAAGACAGATATAATGTCCATTTACGACTTAAAGTCTGGTCAGGCAAAATATCAGTAGTGAACTAAAAATAGTTTTTTTCGTTTTATCATTTGAATTGTACCCGTATAATGAGATATAAAAGTGTCAATGGAATTACAGCAAGATGCATGACTGCTATAGCAGTTATGTCCGTCAATGTGTTAAAAAAGTACTTTAAACTGATTAAAACGTTTTAAATAGTTGAAAATAAGATAAAATATCAGTTTCGCGTGTATTGGTTTTTATTTATTTAGTTTTGAAAACGACGATGAGTAAGTTGTTCATATTTGAAAAAAAAATAAACAATTTCGGACCAACGTCACTGTAAAATGTGTATTCACGGTTTTTACTACTAAGTTGCGGTCTACCTGCATAATATTATGAATTTTTAAAATCTTTATATAAATAAAATTGACCGGACCGAATGTTTTGAATTTTTAACAAGAGTAAAAATATTACAGTGAAATAATTCAGACTTAGTGTCCCATACGATTTTCAAGTCATAAAATATATTTTTATATTCATTTTGTCAAAAAAAAAAAAAAAAAAACGAAAAAGATTCCCAGGAATACGTTACGCAAATTTTAAATTTTCAAATATTATCCTTACCGAAATTTCCACTTGGTGATTTTTTTTAAATTTTTTTGGTTTTAATTTACTATACGTAGAGTACGGAGTATTTGTTATGGAAATAGTCAAACATACTTTCTGCGAACAAATGTTTAGGCGTTATATTCGCACCAGAGTTATTACCAAGAAATAATATATTTTAATAATAATTTTTCAAGAAGTTTCGCTCAAAATCGTTTCTGGAACGATCCATATTCAGAATTATACATAAAACGGTATGGGTACTTGGTGTGCGTTATAAATTTATTGCACGCATAATGTTTTATAATAATTTTAAAGATAGATGTTCCAAAGAACATACTGCGAAAACGACCACACCGAAATCAAGTAATCCAAGAGGGAAACAGTAAGTATCGTTTCACGCGAGACATTATACACTGCACGACACTTATAAATTCTTGACTTACACGCGCGAGGTTATAAACTCATAATCATGTAATCCTAGCTCCGTAAATATAATTCCAAAACCTTAAGTTCGTATTGATGACATAACGAGCTAGAGAATTAAGCTCAGAAAAAATTTAATCAACAAATAGGCCGATATTAAAACTAAGTAATACGAACGTATATCGTCTAAAACAATTTCCTGCGATACGTATTACGATTCGTAATGCTATACTAGTCGACGTGATTATATTTATCCGATCGATCGTTTGTTTCTAAATTTACGAAAATTCGAGGAACATTTCATGGGGGGGGGCGGCAAAATTTTGCCATTGCTTTTTCTTCGGTGTTCACACCTAGGTCTTCCTGACGATTTCCTATACTTGGGGTCGTTTTCTCACGGACACGAGTCGCGTGGTTTCTATTTTATTTTATTTTGGTTTTAATATTCGTTTTAGTTTACGTCGAAAACCACTCGGATAAATCCAAGTGTAAAAGTCCAGTTACAAAACAAACGAACTACACTTAAACTAGACATTACACTAATCTCTCCATTCGGTCGGTTTACAGTGATCGCCATTGTTCCAGCCCGATTTTAGGCGTTTTTTCATAACATTATTTATATCAGCGACTATTGGCCCTTAAAGATACGCCGCGGACTCGCGTCTACTCGTTCGTAAATACGATCGCGGCATGTTTTCCACCAAAGTACCTGTTCCACAAGTGCATATACTAAAATCCGTGCTCCCGGTGCACTTGATGTTCGCGTCGATCGTCCGGCGGACCGCACAACAATAACGGACCATTCGGTATATGGTCGGACGATCCTTTTTCGCGTTCGCTCATAAATCGCGGGGAAACAAATTAAATTCAAAAGCGCCCCAGTCCGTTCGGAGTCGTCAGCTTTTACACACGTTTCGCCGTTCACTCGCGCGCGCCGAGACGCAGGATAATAATCCTGGCGGGCGACTATAGTGTTATAAATGGCGTCGTCGTCGCGATATAAATATTTATTTTTCCTTTTACTCGTCCCGACGATATCGTCGCTCGCTCGCGCCCTAATATTTGGCCCGCGATAACAATGCGATATGTGTCCCGGGGGAGTTAAGCGCGTGTGGTGGTGTGATTTAGTTAAATCTTTATGTGAAAAAAAAAAAAGAAAAGAAAAATTATATAATAATAATAATAACCTCGCTGAGATATTGTACGGTGTGGGTACGACGACGACGACGCCGCGTAATTTTAATATAAAAACGAAATAAATCTCGCTTCCGTCCCGCGGAAGTAATTACGCGAACGGATTAATTATTCACGGTACAGAAAGGAGATTTACAAAACGTAAACGGTTATTCGCGAAACGAGTAAAAAAACGAAACGATTTATTTTCTTATAAGACTCGTAAATTTTCCAAACGAAACGTGTGTATCTCGTAAATACGCGTGACTCGCAACTATATAATATCGTACGACGACGTGAGCGTACGTAGTGACGCCTTTGATAACACGGCCTAAATCGGGTCGAATTCGAAATCGAATCACGTTTCGCGTGAGAAAAACGAACGTTCATTTATTACAGTCGAGACGAATCCGATATACATATTATACCGGTTTTCGGTAACACTAAAGGTTTCGCGAGTAGTTATTATATTTGTACGTCGTCGTCGACGGGCACCCGATTTGGATTCGTTCACTCAAAAGCGACGGGAAGTTACCACCGCGGTGATTCAAAATTTGGTAGTTTCGAGTTCAGAACCGGATACCAGTGCCCCGTGATGTTAAATTCAGCTTCACAGATTTGTGCCGTCATAATTTTCGGTTTTATCGTTTGTAACATTATAGAATTTTACATAATATCTTAATTGCCTTAATTATCTTTATTATTATAATATAAAGACAGCTCACTCCCCACTTCGTGGTGTGCTGGTGTGTGTTCGACGGAGCCGCCGCGACGTGAGTGGAGTGATTTATCTTGTAGTGTCGAAGCCGTGAACGGAGAGACGCGGTGTCGCACGTCTTTCTTTGCGTTGTAATGATGGGCACATTGAGTCATCATAAGACAATCTTAATAATAAAAAATAATCTTAATAATCAAAACAACAGTACATCAACAAACACATTAACATTAATCTTATAAACAACTTATCACAATATACATTAGTTAACAATACCAAACAACATATTATATCAAACTGTATAATAACATGTTTATGCCGATCTGTGGCGTAAACATGATATCAATCATGTAATAATCAGATAAAATATCAATAAACGAATCGGTGGACAACAGAAGTGGTACACGGAATAGGGCATAAATAGCACCCAAAACAATACACTCGGCCTAGTGCTGCACAAACAGTCCCGCACAGCACTCAGCATATCTCCAGAAGAAGCCTTCCCGTTTTCAGTCACCGGCAGTCACCGTATTTCGTGTACTACTTGTGGTTGTCAACCTTCATACCTAAATTCACGTGTTCAATTTCATCAATCGATTCCGTGATAATTCCGAGCCACTGGTGTGTTGATATTGTACGCTGTGGACTTTCAGTCGCACAATATTAACGCATTAAACTACAAGCTATACACTCGACAATAGAGGTAAGTGGAATAATATATATAAATACAAATACCCTAAAAACTCTCACCCAACTTGCCTACCATCCCCAATAATTCAATCCCTGAGTAGATCTCACGACCCCGAACATACTCATCACAATAGTAGTACAGCTCTCGGTCAATTTAGTTTGTTACATACAATATTGCAAGATTGTATGCAATCGATAGCTTGAATCATAACATCTGATTCAAATACTGCTATTGTAAGGTAATCTACCAAATTTAGGAACTTATGACTAGCTACCATAAGTAGGCCCCAATACACTCAACTACCCAAACATTTTTCCTATTTTTGGTTTATTACAGCGTCAATTCAATTTTTATCAAGTTTATATTTTTTTTTTGTCTCGGTTTTCTTTTTTTTTTATCATTTTCCTAGTCAACAGTGCTGGTGTTTACTCGTCTTTATTATCATAACTATATTATAGCGATATTGAATTACTGTCATTTATTATTATTGCTATTAGATTATTATTATTATTAACATTTATACTTAAAAATTCCTATCGGTTCAGGTTTGAATCTCGGCCATAGGTCGGCGACCGTGAAACCGTCAGACGACGCTCATATTATCCATTTAAATATTATAAAATCGTATGAGACGTCGCATATGGCGACCGTGACAGGACCATGACGTCCAATATATTATATATATTTATGGAACTAAGACTAAAGTCAGTCTTGATAATTATTATAAGTATTGGCATAATAAGTTCGTTAATTTTATATTCATATCGTATATTCAGTATCGGTGATACACTGTTTGTTTTCTTTTATTAATTATCGTCAACGGTCGTTATTTTGATTATTACCATACATGTCTCAATACATCTGATTGTCGTGGAAGGAATTATTGATAAATTGTTAGTTATTATTAAGTTTATACATATTGCGTGCATTTTTCTTTGAGTATTTCCAACGAGTTCTTTTCCAAACTGTTAATTAGTGAAATCATATTTTTATATCTATTTATTATTAATTTATTATCATCGTAGTAAATTCAAGCATGAGACGTCGCACGTTTTATTTCACGAAACACCACCACGTTTCCAATATTGTTAAATTACTTTGTGCGAGTTAATATTTATTTTTTTTTTCATCACGTTTTCAAAATGAAAAACTGCCATCATTTTGTTCGTGGCGATTTACAGTGGTGTTTTTTTTTTTATAAAACATAGCCTTAACATAGATATTATAATATAAGACTGCCGTAATAGGTATTTTGGCTAATATATATTTTTAAACATAATGTAATACTGCACTAAATTAAAATGTGGCAGTATTAAAAACGGCGAAATATTTTTAATAATCGCTAAAAAGCCAAGCTGTTTGAAAAAGCTATTAATATCGTCGCATTGTTCGCCAAATGATTAGGGTACAGATGACAATGTCAAATCGAAGGTTTTCATCTCCGAAAGTGTTTAATAATTCTTATTCTAGGATTTTAAAATTCATTTTTCTCACGGCAACAAATGTAAAGAAGAGGCAGCCTTATCGACGCGATGAATTGTATGAATCGTGTGTCTATTGTTTCGGTGGGAAACACCGAATTTTGCGCTACACCGACCGCAAAATATCATCAGTATTTGTTAATCGACCAATTACAATTGACTAGACCAATATGAACATAACGATCGTCGTCGTCGAGTATTGAAAAATGTTTTGTGTTTTAAAAATATTTCAAAAAATTACCGAGACGACTATATTATTGTATTGTCGTCTATCTCGTCTACCCGCCGTTTGTTTGATAAAATAATCTTATATATAAAAATGGATCGCAAAATGTGTTGTAAGCGCATAACTCAACAACCCCTGAACCGATTTCGCTAATTCTTTTTTTATAATATTCCTTGAAGTACGAGGATGGTTTTTACGGAGAGAATTATTAAGAAAATTAACCCTAAGGGGGTTAAAAGGGGTGAAAATGGAAAAAATCCTGAGTCACTGGAGCTTTGTGGTATTAAATTTTGTCAATAGTTTCATTTAATATAGCAGAGGCCCCTAAAGATAGGATTTTCCCAAAATTCGACCCCTAAGGGGGTTAAAAAGGGTAAAAAAGGTGAAACTAGAAAAATTCGCCTGGCTGGAACTGCTGGAGCTTTGAGTATGAAATTTGGTTAGCAGTTTCGTTTTATATAGTGGAGACCCCATGGGAAATGGGGTTAAACCGGAGTTAAAAGGGGTAAAAGGGGTAAAAATGAAAAAAACTGATAAAATAAAAAGTTATACTGCACACGGGCGAAGCCGGGTTATTCAGCTAGTATGAAATAAAAATACACACGCCGATGACACGATATTGAAAACACAATAATAATCGTACGTATTATTACATAATAATAATCAAGAAACTTTTGTTTTTCGGAAGGTTCACTTTCCACGTCGGCAATGAAGTACATGCTGCTCGAACTTTTGAAAGTTTGTGAAAAAAAAAAATAATATAAATATTGGACCGGAATTTTCGGTTTTACCGACACCGGCGAAGAAACGGCTTGATTTTGGTCCGATCTCGTCGCGGGATAAAACTTATTATTTCTAAGTTTTTTTTTTTTTTTTTTTATCAGATTCTTCTCACGGTCAGACGAATACTACCGAGAGAAAATCGAAAACTCGCCTCTCCAACAAAACACACCGCCGTTCGTGCTCGGTTTTCAAACTCAAAACGTGACTTTGGACGACGACGCAGACTATTTCTTCTCGAAACGTTGTGCTCCAAAAGAAATATCTATACTCACATCTATGATTGGGAACCGACGGAAAATCGGCAAACCGTTTCGAAACGCAGTATGCTGTTTTAACGGCCAGTGACGGGTGGAGACGAGTGTTCCGTGGAGTTTTCTTGATCCGCGCGGGGCAGTGGTTTTCGACCTCGAGGTCGCGACGACGACAGTCGCCAACAAACCACGTGGTTTTACAAATAAAACTTAAATATTATTTTGAAAACGAAAACAAGTCGATTATCGTTACGACAGCCGGACGTAACATAACGAACTTAAATTTATTTAATTGTCCACATACCCGTCTCGTGAATTCGTCGACTACGAGCAATAATATTATTGCGGTCGAACGGAGTTTTTAAATGTAAATCAAAAAATCGTATACGTAATTTATTATAAACGTATTTGATCGGTCGTCGAATTAAATGTCGACGAACAAACGCGGTTCGTCTCGTTTACAATATTATTTTTTGACGCGACCGCGTTCGTTTCTCCAAATACACTGCCGACAAAGATTCTTTCGGATCGATAATATTTTTTAGGGAGACTGGGACTTGAGCTCCCCGTGCCCGCTAAATCCCCAGCGCTCTTCGTCTATATAAAATGGAAACAGACTAGACACAATAAACATTATTATTTTCAATACGTTTTCCGTACGAGCCGAGACCGGACATGGCGAAAAAAAAATAAATACCGTTTCGCAGCGATTTAATGATATCATGTCAGTTATACAAACAGAAATAATAATGAAAACCAAAAAATAAAAACGGGTTTTAAGAGCTTATAGAGTCATGTGCGTTCTCGTCTTCTAATGAGAATTCATTTCAAAATACGTTTTTTTTTTTTTAAAGATTACTCTTATCCGTTTCTTTTTTTCCATACGGCCAACGAAACCGTCCTTATTCGATGACGAAACGTTTGTCGTATAACATAATATTACTATTACTGTTCGGTTTCGCCGTTAGCGTAAATCATTATATTCGTATTAGACACAATTTAACGGTCGAATGTAAATACACGTAAAAACATATTCTTTGGAACACATTTACGGAAATCGGTCGCGCTTTGCATAAGCACTCGATTTATCGTCCCGAATATCCATATCGGTGGTTTTACTCGAATTATATAAAAAAATATTCTATTGCTCCGCACGCCAATTTATTTGCTTTTATTACGATACCGGCGCGCGCGGCATTGTTTTCTTCGTTATTTCGTATTCAGCAAGAGCTCGTTATATAATAGTTATATGAAAAAATCAATTGAATAAGTCGGACCGAATATCTGAACGTGTGTAATAAAAGACACGTAAATAAGAAGCATCATAAAGAGATAACTGAAATATTATATTGTCACGAGCTCAATACATTTTATCGCGTCTGAGTACGTTGTCTCGGAGATGAAAAGTAGTAATACTATTTGAAATAATGAAACTCGACCGTTATTGAGTTTCTTTGCGTAAAATAATATTATTTGAAAATCCCACGCGCTCGTGTTCCGTCGTCGAAACCAATTAAATAATAAACGTAACATATTATAAGCCTTTTTTCACATTACGTTTCGATTTACTCAATCATAATTCATTGTAGTAGTCGTGTGGTATAGGTTTCAAAAACCGTATACTTTTAGAGTTAATTATCGCACGGTAACGCGAGCCTTTATAATTCTTTTATTACAAACGATATTTTAACTATAATACGTTATGCGACTGGTTTCCCGAACAGTATAAGAAGCTTTGATAAAACGATGCGAAACAAAAAAAAATCACGTCGTAGAATAGAAATGACACGCGTGCCAGAAAAGTATTGAACAATTATTAGCCGACAAAAATAGAATAAAAGTTATACGAGAAAATATCAGTTTAGCAGTGTTTATCGCTATGAAAGTAATCTGAAATAAAACTGCTAAACATTGAACGGTCGACCGAAGAAAAACGAGGCGAAACACTGAGTAGGTAATCAAAAGTATGCCAAACGTGCGTACAATATTATTATCAATGAAAAATCTCAAGGTTAAATTTAAATGTAGTTCGCGTATGTGTCACGTGAAACTCTTGCGGAGGTCGAAAGATGGATAGCGAAAACAGTCTAGATAATTACAAAAATAAAAATAAACGCAAAGGATTATTCAGATCTCTAATAAAAAGAGACGAAAATTCATCGAATTGAAAAAATAAATAAATACGATCAATCGTTCGTTCGACTTTTTCCACGAGTATTTTTTATATTTACCATTCTTTTTGCAGCGGCATTAAACCGTAAGAACTACTCGGGATTGAATTCGAAACCGTTCTATTATTATTTCTATAGCGCTTGCACACTTGTGCTTTAATCGTTATAAAATCGTATTCGTTGTTTTGCTATATTCACGCATTCGTCGGAGAGACTATCGTAAAAGTAGATTATTATAACGAACAACAATCGGAACTGAGGAAATTATTATTTTCAACGCGGGTAAATATTATAGTTTATATAAAACGGTTTCGGACTCAAAGGCTAGGTATGGCCGGTATTTAAATCCGACGAAACGACCATAAAATAAAAACTCAAAACGTCTTATCGATTGACATTATAAATCGCATATACGAACGATTGAATTCGCTGATCGATAATAATATTATATCGATATAACGCGGCGTCTTCGACAAAACAAAATACGAGCGAATTAATTCGACGAACAAATTTCAAGTGAAAAAAATCCGATAATAACAAACGACAATTTTAATCGAGCAGCGTAAAACAAACAGATTTCGATCCCCGATAAAAAGTCGGCGCGGAAAATAAAAGTAAGGGAAAATTGCTTGTCGCCGGAAATTTATTCTATCTCAGATTTAATATAAGGTAATCTGGTCCGGCAAAAGGATTACTGCTGACCGGGCTTTATGCGACATTATTTCGAACGAACGGCCACGGAGGCGTCGCGTCGGGTAGAATAAAAAACGACACGGGCATTAGGTGTGAATGGCAGCCAGATATATATATCGGTTCGAAATCGAGAATAAATGGAATAGAATTGAAGGGTTCGTAGTTTTCCAATTTGAGAAAAGCGAGCGTGAGGGGAAAAAACCGCCCATATTCGGGAGAAGAAGAAAAAGAAAAAAAACTACGGACGTAAAAAATAAACCGCCGTCTCCTCGTTCCCCGTATAATTTATAGGCGCCGATCCATACGCGCATCGCGAGCGAAATGACGTTTGCTCGATTCCGCGCGAAATGAAACCGTTTTCAGACGCACGTTAAAAGTGGTAAATGTCGAGAGAGAGAGAGAGAGAGAGAGAAAAAAAGAGAACCGACGGAAATCTCAATTTTATTCGTTTATAATACTATAGGTGCGATTAATAGAGGATCGATATGTTATACGCTCGAGAAAAAACGTTTGAAATATTTTTTATACATTTACATATTATTATTTCAAATATTTACATAGTTCTGCGCGCTAATTATACCGTTATAGTGACGTTCGCGCAATATTCAAAAACGAACGTAGAAAATACACAACAATCAAAAGAAAACTAGATAAAACTTTTGCGTTATTACAGCAAATACCTGAAATACTTGATAACTTTAAAAAAAAATTAATTAAAAACGCCGAGCGTTAAATTGTCGGTGTGTTTTCGTCGTTATTCCATGCTCGTCCACCAAACAAAAATTCGAATAAAAGTCAATAAATAAAAAATAAACGATGAGATACGAGATACGGGCGATCGATGTTGGTGAATTGATATTTTAAATTCGAGACTAATGTACCAATATCATATTGCTCTCGAAAAAACGATTCTGAGTGAAAGAGGTCAGTTTTATTTCCAAAGACGGCTGATACAAGTGTTGGGAGTAAATTTCTTAGGAATATAATAAGTTGAACTAACTTTGGGCAAAAAAAAAAAGCATGAAGATGATTATGTATAAGACGTTGTTTTATTTATTTTAATCATTAGTGTCACTATGACAGAATATATTCTGTTATTATCATCGATTTTGTCGAGAAAAAAAATTTTTGTCATTTTTGGACAGTCTTTGGCCTATATTTTTAAAACTGTTGGGAATTTCGAAAAATTACCTTTTAAAATTATAAAATAAACGACATTTTCTACCAGAAACCGATATTCGAGTGGAAATTCGGAAACCATTTTTTTTCCGGTTACTTATCATGTGCACAGAAACACACACACACAAATATCATGGTAAAACCGATGTGGACAAGATACGTATTACGTCATAACCTCGTTAGTTATAAAATTTACGAATATTAAAACGATTCCTTATTATATTATGCTCTTTGTTGTAATTAAACGAAATGTAACCGTTATGTGATTATGAAAATAACGACGACGACGCGACGGTGATATAACAATTATGTAACAATTGAAATTACGACGACGACGACGATATAACAATGATTATGACGTAATAATGAAAATAACTACGACGATGATATAACAACGGTATAATAATAATGACGTAACAGCAGTAATAGTCATAACGATAGGTGTGGTTTTGCGTGGAATCGGAATAAGCGACCAATGACAGCCAAACTGCGCGCGCAATCCAACCGATCGAGTGAAACAATCTGTTTATTTTTTTTACAGTGACTGCAGTCTATTTATTTTTTTTCTATAGTGTCGACAGCTGTTTTTCTCGATCGTAAATATTTCAGTTTTTCTCCGCAAATAATCGCGATAATACGCCGTCGATTGTTATAACGTTTATTTCGTCGACGACGAATCGCACTTTTAATCGTGACTTTTGATTCTTTTTTTTTTTCCTCAAATTTAATCGCTTTCATCGAGTGACTTTAAGCCAACAGACGACATTCCACTACGACGAACAACAACACCTGGCCTCGGCTTACAGCCGTCTCTGCAAACCGTAAGTAGTTATGGATTATATTAATTTATTCACAGTAGGTTTATTTACATAATATTCTAAACGTCGATTTTTACAATAATTCGTAAAATCGTTATAAAATCAATACTAAATTTATCGTTATAAATTTATTATTTCAATCCCGACGGAAATGAGATTTTCTCGTTATTTTATAGTATCTAAACGAAAATATTTTAAAAAAGTTCAGTTCACAATAGGTATTTCTATATTTGTATTTATCGCGCCTGCAATAATTCGTCTAAATAATTTTATATAACATCGATTTCGTATGCGACGGAACGTAATCTACGGTAAAAACGTTGTTTCTCGCCGTACACCACCAAAAACCTACGTACGGCCTCGTTTTCACGTCAAAAACGTGACGAACCGCATGACCCATTTATTGATTATAGTTTTAATTTTATTTCACACATACTTTTCGTGTGTTTCACGTTAATATCAGAAAATATAATCGAGTAGGACCGCGAATCGGACGTTTTTATATAATATTGTATGATAATAATTTTGATAGAAAACAAAAAAAAAACCGTTTTTTATGATTTTTTCGCCCTGAAACCCGGAAATTTCGCGCAGAGTTTTCGTATTTTTACAAAACGTCAGCGAAATATTCTATTATTCGAATGATTATAGAAAAAAAAAAAACATTATTTGTATATTTTTGTTAAAAAAAAAGAAAAATTATATAATATCGTTCTGAGCTAAGGACAGCCGTCGAATCAGATTCTATTTCTACGTTATCGAAATACCCGATTTCGGTAAAATTACATGTTTTTTAAAGACCTTAAAATTCGATCGCGTTTTTTTTTTTTTTTTTACTGTTCAGTGAAAGTAATTTATGAAAACATTTTTAAATTTTCAAGCGAAATTTAAATCGGAAGTCTTTCCTTGCAAAAGTTTTGCAGATTTTTCGTGATATTATTTATAGTTTTGTCAAAATTTAAAATTCAAACACTGATATATATTTTTCAGTAAAAAAAAAAACAAAAAAAAAAACTCGACTATGAATAATTTTTATTTTTTGAATTTTACAACGACGCACGAAGAATTTAATTTAGAACTTATTTAATTTTTAATACTCTCTGTCCGACTATAATTATTTTATCGACATATTTTATACAACAATTTTTATCATTTTTCATTTTTTTTTTTTTGTAAATTTTATTTTCTATTCATAAAATTAGACAAAGTTTAAACGGGAAAAAGTACTTCAAATGACTCTTGTACGAATCGTTCTTAAATATTCAAAGTGCTTACAATCATCTCTGAAATATGTATTGTACGTTTTTCTTACGCATTCTTCGCCAAACAAATTGTCGACATTTTTCAATTTCCATTCCCTCCAAACTACTCTTTGAGTAAAAAAACAAAAAAATTCATGAAAACGCATAGAATATTTCGAATTTTTATCATCATTTTTTTTCTCCATTTAAACGCTAATAATAATAATAATAATGGAAAACAGGTCTAAAAGAACAAAGGCAATTAACGGCAGCGGCGGCGGCCGTGGTAAAGGTCGTTTCATTGAGTTTTGACTTTATATATCATAAGCAGTTGGCGCGAAACGATGTTTTTAGAAAGTTTTTTTTTTTTTTTTAATTGATATTTAATTTGAATGCATTGATCTTTCACCGTCGTGAAATATTTACTCGGTGTTTATGATTTACATCTAAACGGTTATTATATTTCGGATGGTTTTGTAGAACTACGCCCGCGTATTTCACATTGAACGTGACAAAGAGTGTATGTATTATATTTATTGCGGGACGTTATTTTTCGAAGTTATTAAACGTTTTCCTAGTGGTCGAGATAATTTACATTTTGGCAATGCGCTTTCGTCGCGTCGTTAATTTCTCTTTCTCGCGACTACTATTACGCGATAAATAAATAAAACGTTCGTTTCCCGCGGCCGACGATCACATTGCAAACGTCCGTGATGTATTAATTATCTTACGTCCTCGTCGGCGGCGATCGAAACGAAAATTGTCGAATACAAAAACTATTTCTAATAGTAGACAAAGGATTTACAGTTTTTGTTCCGAGTCTTTCTGGACGAACGTCACGAATTCAAACCGTACGATACGAACAAACGCGAAGAATAACTCGAGAGGTGATGTTCGAAAATCGTATGTTACGAAGCAAAGTAAAAACGAAAACCTCGAATTCCAGCAATATTTATAAACGACGCGTTAGAATATTTTACCGCGAAACTGAAAAGTTAGGAAAATATTTTAATGCTCGTGACATACGTGTGTACACATAATATTAATACACTGTGTTTCAATGACGTTTTGAAACTATTTTTCCACGGTTATCTAGCCGTCGTAAAATGCTCGCATAATTTTGCAGATCGGGTGAGCTAATCGAAAAACATTTTTGCCCAATCTACAAGACCACGTACGATCTAAAGGTCTAACCGGTCGATATATGCAGCGACCAATGTTTAAAACGTTTCCAAACGAAACTAATTCGACGTCGCCGTATTCGAAGTTGAGCTATTTCACAGCGTAAAAAAAAAATTACAAATAAAACCCACTCTGAGTGAAATAAATTTCAAGCCAATGAAAAACACCACTTAAAAAACTGTGTAAAACACCCGTTAAACGTATGCAACTGTTTTTTAATTTCTCAGTCGATAACACGACGTAGTTATAGTATTTATAATTTGAAAAAGGTTAAGTCTTTAGGGACGAAAAATCAATCGTCGTCTTTTAAAGGTCGTAACAATCTAAGTGCGTACGACCGATCGGAATTTAGTTTTGGTTTTTTTTTTTTTCGTATGATGTCGCTCAAAATATTTTATTGAAACGACATAGTATAAATATAGTATTGGTTTTAATGAAATAAACTGTTTTAAAATATCGTCATTGTTCGTGTTTTCGTGGAACGAAATATACATTTTTACACTCTTGAACCGATTTCGAAATCAGTCTATTACACGTCGTTACACTATGATCGTTCTAGATCACTATAAAACCGAGATCTATTCGATTTGTTTCAACGACGAAACAACAACCTGACGCCGAAACGGCCGCGGCCAACTATTCTTAGTCCCAGATCGTCAAAATGTGTCGCACGAGGTCTCGCGATCCGTCGGGCTCCCCGGCGCCGTCGGTTCGAAAAACAACAGCGCCGACGGTATTGATTATACTACTTTTGCGGCGCAAATGCGTAAAAAATATATCAATCGTCGAGTTTTTCACGGCGTTAATCCGGTCAAGACTACCGAGAGACGCTGCGGCGGCAAGACGCGCGTCGTGTTCGGTCGTTTTAGCTTGGTTCGCGCCGAGTCCTCGTTTGCCGATGCCCGCGAACGGATGGAAATTTGAATTGCAAATCCGAACGACGACGACGACGACGACGACGACGCCAAACGTAAATTGCGCAATTTCGTTACGCGGCGGCGACGGCGTTCCGTCGGCGCGTATTAGCGAGCGAAATTGCCGTCGTATCCTTCCCGTCCTCGCCTGCCGTCGTCCGCCCGCGGTCCTGCGCGCCCCAGGACGAACCGGCAGTCGAGTTTAATAATGATAATAATAATAATAATAATACGGTTCGCGTATACGACTTTTGCCGCGACCGACGACGCGCAGGTGAGGAAATCAACTCTGAACAAACATAATACGAGCGCGTTAATATAATAATCGTGATAATATCATATTATTATCATTAGGCAGGTAGTCGGCGGAACGAACTTTCGTTTACGAGTGTGTATTATTGTTAAATAGATTACAAACATAGGACAACTCACTGCCGCCGCCGCCGTCACACTCGGCGAGATCGACGCAGTACGACTACTACGTCTCGATTTTATTATAGTGTCAATATCGAAACGCTTTCGTCGACGAATCGTTTTTTTTTTTCGGTTTTTTACGATTACTCGTCTGCGCTTAAAATGATCACGTGAGGTTTTTTTGGAAAAAAACTTCACCTTGACCGGGAAAATGTCCACTCCCGGAGAAAATAATCCAATACGACCGTTTTATTCTCGTCGATTTCGGGTAAAATAAACCGCCGCCGCCCACGTTTGCGCGACTTCCTCGTTATTGTTTCGCGACATTCTCGAAATATTGCATTCGATTCTTTTCACTTAAACATTTAAAAGTTTCGCGACTCGAAAACGATTGTCCGTTATTTTAAATTTCTTGCATTTTTTATTCTATTTTTAATTACGATTTTCATACACTATTTTTTACGTTCACGATTTCGCTAATAATTATTTTTACTTTTCTCGTCTTTTATAAATATTTTACACTTTTCCAGTGTATAAACATACTGTCATATCGATTTTACACTTTTGAAATTCATATGGAACTAACTGAATAACCCGGCTTCGCCCGTGTGCAGTATAACTTTTTATTTTATCAGTTTTTTTCATTTTTACCCCTTTTACCCCTTTTAACTCCGGTAGGTGTCGAATTTCGAAAAATCCTTTCCCATGGGGTCTTCACTATATAAAACGAAACTGCTGACCAAATTTCATACTCAAAGCTCCAGCAGTTCCAGCCAGGCGAATTTTTCTAGTTTCACCCTTTTTACCCCTTTGAACCCCGGTAGGGATCGAATTTCGAAAAATCCTTTCCCGTGGGGTCTTCACTATATAAAACGAAACTGTTGACCAAATTTCATACTTAAAGCTCCAGCAGTTCCGGCCAGGCGAATTTTTCTAGTTTCACCTTTTTTACCCCTTTTAACCCCCTTAGGGGTCGAATTTTGGGAAAATCCTTTCTTTAGGGGCCTCTGCTATATTAAATGAAACTATTGACAAAATTTAATACCACAAAGCTCCAGTGACTCAGGATTTTTTCCATTTTTACCCCTTTTTAACCCCCTTAGGGGTTAATTTTCTTAATAATTCTCTCCGTAAAAACCATCCTCGTACTTCAAGGAATATTATAAAAAAATAATTAACGAAATCGGTTCAGGGGTTGTTGAGTTATGCACTTACAACACATTTTGCGATTCATTTTTATATATAAGATTTATTCCGAACCAATATACAGTAGAACCTCGATTATCCGAAGTAAGTGGGAACACTCTCTTCAGTGCTTTCATTTAATAAAAGTCTTCTCAACATTTGTTTTCGGTACATTCTTTTGAACTTTTCGATTACTCCCTGATCCATGGGCTGAATCAAAGACGTTACGTTTGGTGGAAAAAACATGACTTGATAATCTGGACCAATTAAATGTAATACTTCGGCGGATGGGTGTATTGTCTAGTAGGAGTAACACTTTACCTGTCTTGTGATAGATCCTGACCGATACGAGTTTTCACGTTCGGATAACAGAACGTTCGGATACGCTAATTATAGTTCGTATATATGTATCATACAGTTTTAAAGATATTTAAGTATATATTCGTCAATCTGACGATCTGGAAAATCGATATTTTCAGCTGAAACTCAATTAAATCTTCGTTAATCGTACCGCTAAAAATACAAAACAATTATTTTCGCGTTTAATAAGACAACAACAACGACCACTCGAAAGAGTATGTGTTGGAAACGATTGATTATTCGTTGCACATTGCGACGTACGCGAGTAGGCAGTGAAAGTTATTAAAACCGAGTGTGCGCATACATCGCCCTCTTCTGTGTACGGTCACGTACTCGTTTCGCCTACACGGAACGCAATATTGACAGTATTGATAATCATTTTTTTTATTTTCTCTCTCTCTATTCCGGTCGATTGTTTTATTTTCATATAATAATGGTTATGTCTTATGCACTTTACGATACTTGTAATAATTGCAACACGCAATTTAGTCATTAAAATTTATTATAAACACGCGATAGAACGACAATAGAGTTTCGCCCGATTGAAACCGAACGAAAATAATGTCGTTGGCGACAGTTTGAGAATACGAAATTCGAACGAAAAAATAATTACGTCAGAATTGACTTTTTTCTTCTTCTAAATTTAAAACGGTTATTTTCCATTTCGATGTATAATTGAATCTGTTATTATTTTTCTGAACACGTTCTGCAACGATACGTCGTTTCTTTCGATTAAAAAAAAAACAATAATACCACACGACCGAAGTTGATTTCGATGTCACCGATTAATTTCGTTTTGCGTTTCACATTTAATGTTTTAAAATACTCGTACAATAATAGTAATTGTAAAACGAAAAAAAGGATTATGTTTTTCGATGGGAAATTTCTCGTTTTAGCCGTTTAAAACACACTTCAGCCGCCCTAGATATAAATGCTATCGTTTAGAGATGGATCGTTTTGATTTTCACTATAAATCGATTGATCGTCGCGCATAACGTTTCCGTCGTGAAAACTTGTACCGGTTATTTTAGTAACTCGTTTCTAAATAGTAGGTACCGCCCTACAGTTTTACGCGACATAAATAAAATAATATTATTCTCAGGACCTTTTGAATTTTAATATTTATTCAAATGAAAGTAGCCGAAAGAAATACGATCCACGATAATAAATTGTCGATCGAGTTTCTTCTTCTTGTTGTTTTTTTCGTCGTACTAGTTCGATAAGACTCGAAGACGCTTTAATTTAAACTCGCCGAATTCCATCGCTAAATAAATAGATAATGTAGTTTTTCAACGGTCGCGGGACTGATAAATGAAGGCGTTAAAAGTTATTTCGGGGTATTCTAACGACTAATGAAGCATTTGAGATTATTTAACACCGTCGTAAGTATACAAAGTAAGCCAATTAAACGTATTTTTTTTGTTTTTTTTTTTTATCGTTTTGGGTATGCTCTAAATATACGGATATATACGTATATTCCTACCTCGATTCATTTTATAAAACGCCGAATAAAATTAAACGAAACAAAACTCAACCGATTAAATTATAACGCAACTCATAAAACGTTACATAATGAAAATAAAACCGATCGCCTATATTATATACTTTGCGCGATAAATAAACAAACTTTAAACGCATGTCACGCGGCACAGAGAAAAAACTATTTAACCACCTACATAACATCGATACGAGCGAAATAACGTTTTAATTCTCGACGCGTCGTTGGACCGCATTAAAATGGCAAATTGTAATCGATAAAATGTTTCGTTTCGTTTTTTTTTATCTTTACATTTTACCTAGTCGGAAGGCAATAATAATAATAATAATAATAATAATAGATTATAATAATACGATCGAAATGATGTTTGGTCACTAGTAGACTATTAATCATTAAAATATTACGTCGTAATATGAATATAATTCATAGTTTATTTCAACTGAAATCCATTACGCTTTCTAATGGATCGATGCATTTAATGTTAAAGTAACACGGTTAGGTTCGGGAGTTTAGATGAAACGTATCGATGTTTGACTATTATTATACTACCCTTAAACTATTTGAAATTTTTCCAACGGAATGCTGTTAAGCTCCGTGTTCCAATGAAGTCGTTGTGGACTTAAGTTTTCTAATATTTTATCACCGAGTACGACGACGGCAAGCAGCAAACCTCTGATACGAACAAATAAAACACATCGATAAAACTGTATTGATTTTTTTTTTTTTTAACTGTACCGTGTCGCGATAAATATGGCGATAATCAGTAAAATATTATAAAAAAAACTCGGTCTAAATATTATTACGTTTTCACACAATGATTTATAATTTACGTCGTCGTCCGGTTTGAATACGAGTGTACGAGTACAATTGTCTAAATAATGGAACGAACCTTTTAAGAAACGTCGGCCAGAGTAGGCGATTGCGAATCGAAAACTTTGGTAAAAAACCGTAACGATGGTAACGATCTAAATGGTAACGACAAATAATATAGACACACGTAAGACTTTTAACAATTCGTCACTTTCTTGGCGATACGGTAAAAGCCTTTGGGAAAGGGTATTGAGGTTAGCCGTTAGCACGTTGGATTCGGTGAGGTACTCGTTGTGGTTTTCGGAATCGTAGAAAAACACTGATAAACTACTATCAGGCAAAGTATTGGAAACGTCGCAAATCACGTGTCGAAAAAAAAAATCGAGGATAGATTATAAATTTATTAGGTACTGGTAAAATACCCTAGGCGAACGAAAATAATGATGACGATAATAATAATGAACTCTAACCGTAGTCTCTCCACTGCAGTGTTTCGTTCAGAACCTGAAATAATTCAACGGTTAATCCACTCGTATCGTTTACATCGACGAAAAATACAGACATGTACTCTGCGATCGGCCAAGCGAACAGCTATGTACGTCGAAACCGAATTCTGACGACTGTGCAAAGAATAACGAGAGCGTAAGAAAAACACCACCCCCCCCCCCGTGTACGGTTAAATTGAATAGCAGCCCCGTTCGGCACGGTCGGAAAAACTAGGTTCCCCGGATACCGAATTTCCGCGATAACAAAGGGAAAACCATACGGCGAAACGGAAAACGAGTAGTGTCCGAGGATACAGTATTGCGATTTTTTCCCTCTTTTTCATCTCTAACGAAACATTTTTTCTATTCTTTTTTTCGTTAACAAGTACGCCGGACTGCCGATACGTCTTACAGACGCATAGAAACCACCGCGAGTTTCGTTGAAAATTGCACTTCACTATAATATCAACATTTCGGTTTGAACCGGTCCGGTTTAATAAAGAGCACCGACGGATTTCAAATTAATCGTTCGTCCGATCTGACGTTGTTGTTGTTGTTGTTTTCGATTCTACACTATTATTGATCGACAATAATAGTTTGACGGACAATATTTACAGCGCGTTCTCAAAACGGGATCGGTAAAATCGGAAACAGAGCTAAAACCATTGATGTACAAACACAATAGCACAGTTTTGTTTTTGGATTTTCCCTAATTTTGTTTTCGGCTATCTGACGAGAGCAATTGGTTTGAAATAGGATATGGCTCCATTGAAACGGAATAAAATACCAATCGTTAAAAAAAAAAATTAGATTTAAATCACATGCGCGCCCACACACACACACACGCGCGCTCGTAAAATTACGACAAAGGGTATTTACATGTCAAATATTTAGCAAAATTAAATTGTTCCAGAAATCGATTCGAACGCGCGCAGCAGCGGAATGAAATGTAATTAATAGCCATTTCCAGAAGTCATTATTGAAAAAATAAAAAAACGCGTACCGATATATTATATCGTATAGTGTTTTCAATAGAATTCGTATTAGCGATTGTTTGATTACTGGGAAAGTTTTAATTAGAATATTTTTATGAATATTCGTAAAATATTACAATCGTTCGTTATTGTAATAATATTATGATGTTACAATAAATTTATATTTTTATTAAATCCGACAGAGTACTTGGTGAAAAAAAGTCTTCGCGGTAACAGTAAAGACAGGGCGGATTTATTCTCGTCGATTATTCTCTTTTCGTTTCGGACGCTGACGCGATTTCATCGCGAAAAAATGAAAAAAACTATGCGAGTCGTCGGGGTTTCCGAATGTGAATAATCGCTTTCGAAAAAAAACGTCCAAATAACAATCTGTATATAAAATATAATATCAACAGCCGGTACAATCGTATCTATACGTTTTTATGGCACACATCACAACGTTTGGTACCGATTTATTTAAATTAACGCAATAGAATATTATTACTTTATAGTATAAATAAAAACGTTAAACAGGCGTGATTGGTTAGTGAATAAACACGAATTTTTTTTTGTCGTCGAAAGAAAAAAAAGCGAACGATATTTCAGACGTTTCTCCGAGTATATTTCTAAAAATTATTCCTCGCTTAGGAAAAACGCCGAAAACTCGATAAATGTTGTAGATTGAGTTTTTTTTTTTCAATTTCCTTTGTGTTGACAATTTTCCGCGTAAAGTTTTCGATTCGCTTTGGTCGAACACAAGTGTTTATAGAAATTAATATTATCGTAAAATCAATAGTACATATTTTATCGTTAAAACTCGACGTTTTCAATACCTATAGTAACTGTTATCGGTACAACAAAATATGTATGACTTAATTTAACAATGCGACTAGGTTTTTTTTTTAATTTTATAAAACCGCTTTTTTCATGCATTTTTTTTTTAGAAATATTATGTTTGCTAAAAATCCGGTGCTCGTAGGTGGAATTAATTTTAAAACAAATTGTTAAAATCGTATACAATAAAAACAAATAAGTACGTCGTCGGCGAGTACGTCGTCTTTTTTTAGGCCACAATACTCTTTTATAACGTTCAATCCGCGAATAGTATAAACAAACGTCATGTAAATCCGCGCGACCGTTTGAATAAATTCTCGTAAGAGAAACGATTACGATTTAATTTTCACGTATTCGAAAACAATGGTAATTAATAAAAAACATCTTATTCGGCAACGTCGTTGAAACTAGCCGTATTTCAGTTGCGATTTGCTTTTTCTCAAAATGTAACCCTTTATTGCGACACAAGTGCCGCGTTGGCTGTAATCCAATCGAACGCTAGCGGGTTTATGCTTACTGAAATCTCATTAAAATTATTGCAAATGAAAAATGTGAAACAAACACGTTCGAATAATACGTAATAGCGTTTAATTAATTTACAAATACAAACATCGACGCTTTCGAGTGTTTCAAAGTCGATTTGCATTGAGAGAAAAAAAAAAAGTTGCCCGTGACGTACGCATAGTATCCTTTGAATCACAGCTCTCGAAATTAGCTCGAGTTATATAACTTGGCTTCTTCGGTCGGAATCGAAAGAAGGAGGAAAAAAAAAAGAAGAAAAGAAATGTTTTCGACGGATCCTTGGGCTTCCCCCCCCCCTCCCCTCGGCGTTTTACGAATTCAACGCCTAATTGTACGATAATCGTCGCGCGAGCGATTTTATAAAATCGGTTTCTCTCTGCGCTTTCCGCCGCCGCGCCGCGCCGCGACACCCGTCGAAAGACGATGCGATCGAACGATTTATTTTCATTTCACGCGGGACGACAAAACGACCTTTTACCGAATCGTCGACGCTACAGCCACTCGCGCGCCCGCGTTAACGATCGGAAATTTATTATTCAACACAACAGCAACACCTCGATATTCAAAGCGTGTTTTATAATAATAATAATAATATATTATGGTAAATACGACAAACGGATTGGAAGAAATCAATTCGGAACTGGTGAACGCGGTCGCGCCATGGGAATCGGTCAGTTAAACGGCCGTCAGACCGATATTGTTGCGACTGAATTATTCAAGTCCAATTACTCAGAAGAGATACGCGGCCGGCCGGGAGATTTAGGTGTGACGTCTCGCCGACCATGCGATTCGACACACGTTTCCAGAAACAATGCCGCGTGGTCGCAGAGCAGGTCGTCGCCATTCCCAAGACTACCGATGTGGAGATACTATCGATCACGCCGGATAAAGTGCACGTCGATTTCGCCAAGCGAACGAGGCCCTTTGTGGTTTCCGATATCGCCGCTCGACATTGATTTCCACCAGCCGACGGGAGTTTCGTACGAGATCCATTCTCGGTCCGAGAGACTGCGACCGCTGTATTTACGCTTAAACATATTAAAAATCACTTGGCTGTTCGCCACGACGACGCTTTCTTCCCGCGCGGCGTCTGTTTTCGTTGGATTTCAAAACTAGGGACTTTGTGCTGAACTGTTTGCCGTTGAACGTCGACGATTTGGACCGTCGAATACGAAAGAAACAAATGTATGTTTACACCTTTTTCCAACTATAAGTTTTCGTTTGCCTCGTCGCGGCCACGTGTTCGATAATTTACCGAAATGTACTGAAAATCAATTGGTTTCGATTAGATTCGATTGTGTCGTGGTCGGTTGACGTTTATATACAGCTGGTGTTTGTATCTCAAAAATTAGAACAACTATAAAACTCGTTAGTAGAAACATATTTATTAAAAACATATTCACCGGTTTCATTTCAAACGGAACGCAATGTTCCGGGTTAAACTTGGTATTTAAAAATTTCACAACTGACGACAAATTTTTCGAATATAACACAATGTGTATTTTGTCGAAAAAACTGTATTTAAAATTAAAAAAAAAACCGTTTAATGTTTATTATGAGATCGATATTACTATCCGAATGAAAATAGAATTAAAAAAATGTGAAAAATATTTATTAAAGAAATCATTTAGGTGAAAAAATAAAAATAAAAAGTGAGGGCCCTATAATGGTTCTCCGAGGAATTCCACGATATCGTCGTATTTTTCATCATTAATTACGCCATTTATTCTTACTTTGCACGTCGTCGTACAATTATTGGATAAAAGCTTTTTCAAAATCATTCGTCACACTTCGAGTCGTGTTTTTTCGGATAAAAAAAAATTGTCTCGTAGTTCAGAAGAGTTCAATTGAGTTTCGATGACATAAAACCAATAATGATTTCCGTATAACCGAATAATTTAAGTACATGTTACAAGTATAAAACTACGGCATTTCTATTCCCGTTTTACATTAAATCGTAATTTAATAATAATTACCATAATCAGTATATCGAAAAAAAAAAAAAAAAAAATTAGCAAGATATAAGAAATTAACAAGTACTCACCTGATTATTTGTAAATGAAAGTGATTAGTTGCTTCATTATGTAATTCATAAACTTTATTTGGTGTACCTAAATATCATTCGTTATCTACGTTGTCTTAAAATATGAACCTAATGAATTGTTTTTGAAGTCGTTCTGCAGTTGGTCGTGAGTATTTGTTGAAAACATCAACGTCACACGATAATACTCACTGTCAAATGAATAAGGTGGTGAAAAACAAAAAAAACAAAAATTGCGTTTCTCGTTTCTGCGGTAAGTATTCCAAACAATGAACGATAAAACAAGTATTGTTCATCGATACGTCACACTCGACAACTACCCAAGACACTATACGTTTTCGACTAAAACCAATAATGAATTAATAACATTTTCAGTCGACTATAAACAATATAAATTAATGCGCCACTACGTAATTTACCCATTATTCTCGTCGAGGACTATTCCGAAAATATTCCATTAGACTCCGACCAGGTGAAGTGTGTTCCGTGAGTTTTTTGAAAGGCACTCGTTAATTATGTCTTCGGATATCTCGGCGAGTACAGCTCGTAATTGACGGAGTTTCCAGTCGTAAATTCAATTATTATTATTTGTTTAACGTAAATTCTATGCTCCATACTTCGGCAGGCTTTCCGTGTTATTCGAGTGTTTTAATTTCATAAACGAATATCATAATATCGATATAGTACTATCACGACGTAAATATAAATAATTCATATTATATCATTTTATCACGTTTTTCCCTCTGTCATGATACGACGTTTCGATTTGAACGTGGAAAAATCGGTGATTTTTTTCAAACGAATGAAAACCAAAGAAAATCACGTGTTCGATCACAGCTATTTGTTTCGCATACCTATTGAATTTTATAAATCTGTAAAATAAAACCTTGCAATGCGCGTAAAACCTATTTTGTGATTGTTCATATTATTTTGTTATAGTGACAACACGTCATATAATCGTTTCAATCGGTTTGCAATTACGACGGATAAAAAAAATGGTATATCATTAGAATTTTATTAAAACAACAGGTATATGGAACCATAATTTTTGACTCGACACTAAGGTACTATCGAACACGTGACATATTATGTAAAACGTAAGTATCGTTTTTCATTACTCTTTATAATTATTTTAATTATAACTCAATTGATAATTATATCATAATATATATTATTTTCAAGTCTCACGGGCATCTTTGAAATAACTATCAAGCCCCAACTCTCCCCGCCGCACCTAAACGCGCCTGCGTTTGCGAACTGCGTTTGTCATCGTGTCCGAGTCTCGTTTAAAAAAAACCCCAAAAAACACATTGTTTCTCGTAGTTAATTGTTTTCTATTTGCTCCTTCGTCGGACGACGACGCGTAAACTTTACCCGTCGTCGTCGTATTAACAAAAATACGACCGTGTGTCGTGAATTCATACGAGACCGACGGCGGCGAATCGTCGTTACGGTTTTCATTTTTTTTATCCGACGTACCCATTCGCATTCGGACAGAGTGCGAACTCGAGGTACGTCATGGAAATCGTTTTCCCGAGGTCAAAGTGGTGAACGTTTCTCGACGATCGAAAATCGTATGACCGCCACGCGGCGGTGCACTGGTTTCGGATCGGAAACAGCGTTCGATAAATATGCATTACGCGTCACGCCGAAGCGCAGGGGTTTAGACTACAAAGCGAATAAACCGAACGCGATATATTACCATTATTCCAGACACCGCGGCGCGGAATATACGACTTACTTTGTGTGCCGCGCGGTGTATTGACACATTATATCTGTTTCTGACGATTTCGACGAAATTCCATATCAAACACTGTTGTACAAACTCTATCTATTAACGTTACGCTGTTTTCCGCGAATCATTCGTCCCGTCGTCGTCGTCGTCGCTACCGAACGGTCGAAGGAAACGAAATCGAAGAAAATACAATTTCAAAGATATTACGTCAGTATAAACGTTTCGCGCGCGCGTTGATGAGTCGTCGCGATGTTCCGTCGTGTCATTCCGACGTACGATCCGTGATTCGTTTGGATAATTCATGGCGTTCGAAACCTGTATCACCAGTCTCGTTATTTTAGTCGATCAAACGTCCGATTCGTTATTTAGAAATCGACGTCGACGGAGTTGGTGTTGACATTGGAATTCAGACAGTCTGAAGTAAATTCGTACACCAGAGTGATGAAATTGAAAAAAAATCGACCCGACGTGAACTCTTCAACTATATCATCTTGTGGATATAACATAGACCGTTTCAAAAACGTCACTCGTCCGATAATTCGTTTATTTTCGAAAACCCGGTTGGGTCGTTTACTTTTTTTTCCGACCGATTATAACAACTCGCGTTTGCAGAGAAACTATACTCAGGCAATAGGCACCCCCGGTGCACAGTGCCGTTGACGTTAATGGTCCGCGCGACCGCGACGAGCGCAGTATTATTTTCGATACGTTTCACCTGAACAATAAAATATCGGTCCGAAACAATAGAGGCGTTCGCGCGTCGCCGGAGAAGCATTGTCTTGGATTTCCTCGATCCGAACGAATGAACATTCGTATATTATATTATCATATTGTCTCGGGAGCGACGTTTTTGCCGTCGGATCGCGGGGCGGTTCGTCGCGATTCACCTGGACGTCCGAGTCGGTTTTATTCTCGAACGAAAACGCGAAATTTAACGCCGACACGGCGACGGCGCGGCGCAAGAAATAGAATAGATAATATAGTGTTTTACCGCGGGACGATGGTCGTCTCCCCTCCCCCCTCCACCCCGAGTTCACGGCTCATTAACCGTTTTGTCCGCTGCCCGACGAACCCCGAAAAGTCCAAGTGTCAAGGGGACGCGGGGATAAAGAGGCAGCCCCGATGCCGGCGCGAATCTCGTCTCCATCGTCGTAAATGGCCTTTCCACCCCCCCGCGGTACCCGTCTGCGTTTATAGTCGTACAAATGTCTCGAATCGTTTCGATTTGTTTTCCGATAAGCAGCGCGCGGACCGTCGCGAGAGAAGGACACCACCCGCGGGGTCTTGGCGGATCGTTGTGTTGCTTAACGATCTGCTCCGTTACGAGATTGGTAAAATGAAAAGCGAAAAAAAAAAAAAAAAAAAAACCCCTCGGAAAAAATCAGACCGCAAAGGATAATTTAGGTTTGTCGCTCAAAGTCCGTAATTGTTTCCCATCCACCTCGTCACGACATGAAGACATTGGAAATCGAAAGCGTACGCGACACAATCGCGTAACGGTACGAACGTTTCGACGTACAAGCGTGTATTTCGTTCGGGCAAAGAGAGTGGCTGGCGGCGGCCACGCCCGCGCGTCGTTTTATCGACGATAAATCAAAACTAAACGTTACGCGTGTTTCCATCGAAAATGGTATACCTTTTTCCTTTTCTACCGAAACGATTGTACGCGTCGCGCTGGTATATATTATGATTTAGATTTGAAAAAAAAAAAATAAATAAAGAAAGTCGCGGCCGCGCTAAACATAATCCATCGGTTTTTATTATATGCGTATTGTACGCACTCACTGATCGTCGCATATCTTAATTTTCAACCCCTTATACCCCCCTTAGGGGTTGAATTTTGAGAAATATATCAATAGATTTTTCGTAATCATGAAACACGTATATATTTTTCAATTGAAAATGATTCGCAAAAAAATGAAAACGGTTCCTATGGTCACAGAATAAGGTATACATATAAAACGTTAGATTTTCAAAAAAATATTTGTGGCGGGCTACCCTTAACACCAAGGAGTTTAAAAAGTAGTTTATGTCCTATTCTCAGAGCTACCAAAAACAATTTCATGAAAATCCCTAGAATTATACGGACGAAAAAAAAAAATTCTGGTTTGAACACGCCACTTCTGTAATAAAATACCCATCGCGATAATACGCAGTGTAAATTCCGGACGGCGTGCGCGACGATCGTCGAAAGTTTTGTCGAGTTTATTTTTTTCCCAACGTATACTCGTATATTACGTATATACGTACGTAAATCGCGCTCGTTATTATTTTTTTAATTTTTTTTTTTCCCCGCGCCAAACGTCAAAACAAAACGTAAACGACAATAGGACAACTCGGTTGTGAATACGCATTAGGTCCGTATCGGTGTAATTCGAGTATGGTTCGGCCGGTGTTCGTGTTGTGCGAAATTAAAACGGTATCGATGACTTGGCCGTTTAAAATATTGATCTGTAGAACAAAGTAACGCGTCCTCGAAACGACGGCAATATTTTGCGCGCCGCACAGTGATATTATTTTCGAACGAGCCGCCACTTGAATGGAACTCTCGTCCCGAGCTAATTAGTTTTCCCGATACCTTTGGAAATAATAATCAGGATTTCGACGGACGGGAAATTAAATTTCTCTATCGAATCGCGCCGCCGGAGTCTGATTACTCGCCGTCGACGATTTAACGATGTCGACATTCCGTCGTGTATAGTGAACGTTTTCGTTCTATATATTATACTTGAAAGTAAAAAAATAAAACAAATTCAAAAAATTTCGTTCGACAAGCACCGCCGCGGCGCTTTTATCGAAGTCGAGACGCGTCGTGCATTAAAACGCACGTGTTGTCAAACGTGTCGACAAACTGATTTTCATACGGTATACAAAATAATACGCGTGTCAGTGGTGTGTTCGGAATTAATTTTAATCGAACGTGGTGAACGTTTCGAGGAAAAATAATAATCCGCGTCGCGTAATCTGTCCAAAAACACTTTATTTTTTCCCCGAAGTCGGAAAACGCATAGCGTTTCCTTCCTTCCCCTCGCCGCGCCGCCGTTACAAAAGTCGTGTTTTTAAATTGACAACTTATCGCGACCGGTCGATTAATATTATCGCAGTGAAATTCGCCGCCATTCCGGGCGGCGTTTTTGCGCGAAACGTGGCGAACATCGTGAATAATAATCGAACGTTCGACAATAGTGACGTGTTTCGTTAAAAAAAATCCGAGGAATTTCTTCGGAACGTTCGAAAAACTTCTATGACGTTGACGCGCGATTTTACATCTTCTGCCGGTCGTTCGGTCGATCGACGAGCCCTCGAGAGGGTTCGTAGCCTCGTAGTAGTTATTACACGTTTTTACATAATATTTATAACGACTACCGGTTAGATTTTTCCTCTCTTTCGGACGACTGTTTTCAACTCGGGGATTTCATCGGCAGACGCACGTTTCGTTTTCAGTCATTTACTCCGTTCGATGACGACGAAAACGATTGTCCGAGTAACATTTAAATGTGGCGGTACTGCCGCCGCCGTTACGTTTCGATTTGTATAAATAACTAGCTGAATAACCCGGCTTCGCCCGTGTGCAGTATAACTTTTTATTTTATCAGTTTTTTTAATTTTTACCCCTTTTAACACCCTTAGGGGTCGAATTTTGAAAATCGGGCGTCGTGACGACACTCGGAAAGGTATTTGGAACAACTCTCTGAAAAAAAATTGGAAAAAAGTTAAATAGCGTACCTTTATTCAGTCGTTTTTTTCGTGGCATTTTTTACACCAAAATCCATATAATTGAAATTGAATAAAAAACGAACTCATTTAATCTCAAACTAATTAATAGAAAATGTCATAGACGCACGTGCCACGGAAACAAATAATAAAACATAACCACTTAAGAGGCCATAACGCCGGAACCACCAAAAATTTATTCAAATGTACATCGATTTATATATATATAGATATATGTATATAGATAGATATATGATAAATAATAATACGTTGAATAAATGTCAAAACGAATCCGTACAAGAATGTCGTCGTCATAGTTCCAATATTATTCTTTATTTAAATCCTCACGATGCCTACGGTTTGATTATATTTTCACAGCTAGGTTTTTTTTTTGTCTTTCTAAAATCCGAATTTCGGTCGGTAAATCTACAACGAAAGTAGTTCCGTTTTATAGTATTTCTTTGTCCAAGGATCTGAAAATTGCTCGAACATCGACGAAATAATATTTTTTTAATTTTTTAATTTTACAAGTGAATTTTGAGATTATAAAATAATATGGGTGTCATATTCAACTCCATCATAAAACATTATATGACAGTTTAAAACATATTTTCCATATATTTTGTTTTAACGTTTGATTTTCCCGACGGTTTTTCTTTAACTTCAATTGTGTTGTTTGTAAATCCTTTCACTGCTCCCGAATACTATTATTATGTCGAAAATGATTACACCGTTCACTGCCCCGGGCAAAAGTATCACGTTTAACATTAAATTCAAAACAACGAAGCGCGTGAAAAAGGTTCTTTGTGATCTTTTAAATCGAGTAAAAAAAAAAAAAAAACCAACACGAATTTAATGATACCAAAATCTCTTTTCTACTCTTATTTCGCTGGTTTCCATAACTACTTTAAATTTGAAGTGTATACCTGGCGCGTTCCTTTTAAAAATGTGGAGCAACACGTTTGCACCGCTCACGCGGAGACGTTTCGCGGCCAAGATGTGGGCGCCAAATTATCCTTATGTAAGACGTTAATGAATCTCGCGAATAATAATATGATTTTTATAACGAATTTTAGGAGCCGATGACTGAAATCATTTCAAACTACGAGTACAATCGCCGAGTCGACACAACCGAGCGTTCGATCACTTCTTCATTTTCCACGGCGTTATAGGTCGGAAAAAATATCAAATTAAAAAAGTCAAACGTTTGTGGCAAATTATTTTATAATGACAGAGGAGAGAAAAACAACGGACGTCGAAGGGGTAAACAATTTCATTCGTTAAATGCTTTCCACGGTTTGTGGTGTTGTACAACTCGCGATTTTAATACACTCGTATTAAAAAAATACCCAACTCGTGTAAAAGTTTTTATTTTTATTTTTTAAATGTGAAAAAATTGTATGACGCTCGCGTTAACGTCACGTACCCACAATACGACAAATACGAAACGCGTGTATCGTTAGAGGTACGTTATTAAAATAAAATATCATATTTTTCACCGCGGCCGTCTTTCACCAACCGTTTATCATCGTACACGGCCAACACGCGCGATCGCGGTGAGCACGATTCAAGTAAAAATATCGAACGATCGACACCGCCCGCGATGTCTTTGTATTTATTTATTGTAATTCGAACGGCGACTATCACGTCCGATAAATCTAGAAACATACGTGTACCAATAATAAAGTGATACAGTGATTTTAAGAAACAAATAAGTGAAATAGAATATTATAATATTAACACGTTCATTGACCGATGACAACACGTCGTTGTCATGCGAGTAGTTTATTTTAGTACAGTATTTTTCTCATCAGCTTTGCACGTCATGGTCTTATTGGTGAACGCTTCGGGTACATTTTAGCGTACTTGGATTTAAAATTAAACGTTTATTTGCCATAATATCAAATAAAACGAAAAAAGTAAGTCATACCTTATCGCGGAGGAATTTTCGTGTGGCTATTACAAGACAAAGAGATAATACGGCAACGGTATTGAACGTGTTAAGTGAAACACGAAATCGCAATAAGAACAATGATATTAACGTGGATTACGGATCTAATAATACGATCGCAGAGTTAATTAGTAGAGTTAAAACGGAAAAGATCAATATTCGGGTATCCATTGGCTAATCTCGTGGTTCTAATTAAAGGAGCATTTTATATTATAATTAGGGTTAGGATATTTATGCACTAAAAAATGTATGAATATGTATGCACTTATGCACTAAAAATCAGTTAAATATGCATGAAAAATTTGAAAAATATGCATTAAAAAATAAAGAAATTTTTGGACAAAAAATGCAATAAAAATTTATTATTATAGACAAATTGAAAAAACTGAAAAAAATTAAATAAAATATAAAAAAAGTTAAAAAGAGTTGCATTGAATAATTAAAGTTTGTTTTAAATGTTCCGCTGTAAATCTTCGTCTGTTTGGTGCTAATACGTTTTTGAATCTATTGAACAAAAAATGGTTTAATGGCTCGCAGTTTTAAGATAAGTTTTGACTGTGTCAATTGACGAGGCTTATCGAAAATTCTATTTAAGTAGGTACCTATAGGTATAACCATATTGAATTCTCAACAGTAAATAAGTGATAAATGATAATATGTGAAATACAGATAATCAAACTTATATAAGATTCAGTAAAATATAAAATTACAGTGTTTTTCAGCATTTTGCATCGAAAACCGTCAAATATGCGCTTAAAAACAGAAAAAAACACAAATTATGCACTTTTTTAAAAAAAATGGTAAAATATGCAATTATATGCAAAATAAAATTTTGATATTTTGAATATAGATATCATGAAACATATTTCTGTATAAGAATGGATGCTATTGGACAACCTAAAAAAAATATGCAAAATCATAAACATCCTAACCCTAAATAGTTCTGTGCGATCGCGTATAAAAGGCGTCGTCGTCGGTTTGTTCTTACGGGGCTGTTTATGTTATATTTTATTAATTGGGTCGATTTATCGGAACCGAAATCGATTCGCGAGTGTGTTTGATTTGACGTTCGAAAGCGCAAACGAAAATCAAGATTTAACTTTTCCGTCGCAATGTCAATATTGGTCATGGAGTCCGGCGGCGAAGTGTGCGACTTGGATAATTGCTGGTACGTATTGTTACACGGACGGTTTTGTTTTCATCTACCCCGTCTGGAAAGTTGTCGGTTTTTTTCGGTCGACGAACTCGTCTCAACAAACGTGTCGTGTTTACGTGTACATAATGTATGACGTCGTGTACGAGCAAGTATAATCACGTTAAACGTTCAAAGTCGAGGGGCAGACAGGATAGCCCGTCGATTCACTATTTCGTTGTTCACGGTACGTAGACGCGTCGAAATAGTCGACGATATAGTAAAGTTCACTGAGAAACACTGTAAACAGATTTGATTTTTTCGTTCGGGAACACACATTACTACGTATTTTTTTTTAAAGTTTAACTTTCAAAATCGATTTATTGGTTTATCGTTTCTCAATATTTATTTTTCATATGTGCGTGCGCGTGTGTCTGCTCACGTGATTTCAACCGGGAAAAATGATGCAATCATCAACTCAACGGATGATTTTTCGCTTGAAAATTCGACTAAAAGGTACACACTTTAGGGAAGTCGTTTTTGGAATTACCACAACAACAACAACAAACTATTAAAAATTTAACGCAGTTTTTCATATTATTATATATTTTCATATTCTATATTATAAAAAAAAAAAACCGTGAAAAATCCGTTAACGACATTTTTTTTCTAGAAGCATTTCAAGTTCAAATTAGATATAGTACAATCCCGGAAATGTGCAAACTTGATTTAGTTCAAAATTTACTAGACTAGTTCTAACCGGTCACCAAAAAAAAATCGGCTCAGGACCTCTTGGTAAGACTCGGTCGACGAGTCCGCAAGCTCCCCCACCACGACAAGGTGGGCCCTGCGGAGGAGAACCTAACGAAATTTACTTTTTATATAATAATATTTCCGAAATCTTCATAAATTAATGTCACTACGCGTTCGTGCGGGGTCGTTATTCTTTTTACCTAAACTCGAAATTTTTGTTTTTAAATTTTGTAATTTCACACGTCGTCGTATTGGTAAAATACAAATCGAATATTACGTTCGTGAGCGTTGCGATTCAATAAAAATCAACACGAAACAACGTAATCTACTCGGATTGTATTTTTTTCCAACTCGATGTAAACTATCAAATTTAAGAAAAAAGAAACGACCCGAAATCGTCGCAGTAGAGTTTCAAAAATATTATCCAGAAAAGAAGTTTCGATGAGATGTGAAGCACGTCGATTTGATGTATAAATATTATATGAAATAATATAATAATATATGAAATATAATATGATGAATATAATCGAGTTAAAATAGTTTCATACTTAAAAATTTCAGTGAATAGAATAAAATTTCAAAATAATTTATACCGAACAAAGTGGCGACAGTTATTCTTTTTAAACGGGTAACGAGTTCTCAGTCGTTTATTTATTGAGATTGATCAAGTCATTAGAAACGGTCGAGCTTAAGTTGATAGAATTTGATCATCACGGTGGTTTTAGGTGACGCTAAATATTTCAGCCGGATTACTTCGTATTGAAATAAGCTTTGAACGGGGGCTTAGAGGGTACACCGAAATACATGTTCTTTGACAATTTTCCAAATTTCAACGCACGCGTATGTGCGAAACACGACTTTTATTTATTTTTTAATGGCAACAAATTTTTTTTCAACACCAGATTTAGAAGATTGATCTATTTATTTTCGGCGACTTTGTAAACGTTGAAAATTTTTGCTGAATCCAGTAAAATTTACCGTCGAGTTACAGCTATTACAAATTTGAAAATAATTTTTCTTTTTTCGTAACAATTGCGATAACTCGGTAAATTTTAGATTTAAAACCGTAATTTACGAGTCAAAGTCACCAAAAAAAAGGCAAATCCGAATCTGACGAGCTACTAAAAATACGTTTCCGTTTGAAAAAAATAAAAGTAACGCACCAACGGTGATAGGCAATGGAATTTTGAAAATGGTCAAAAATATCGTATTACGTATATGTACCCCCAAGGCTCTCCTCGCGATTTATTTCAATACAAAGTCATCGGGCCGAAATGTTTAGATTCGAAAAAAATTAAATTTAACTAATCAGATTGTCTATGCCATAAAAATGGAGAGGAAAAAAAACGGAAGAAAACGTGTCGACTACCGTAACAACGTTGTTTTTACGACGTTTCAATGATCCTGAGTGTTTTCCGGCTGTCCTTCGGAACACTTTCCGCCGTGATCGCTATCCGTTATTGTGAACCCGCCGGAGATGGTGGTCGCGGTGGCGCCGGAGCCGAAATCACTGGTCGAGGTGTCGAAATGACCGGCAACTCGGGATCCACGTACGCTCATAGTGTTGCGGTGGATTCGAATACGCCGCGGGCTCTCCGAGTATTTTATCCTCGTATATCAGCTGCTGGCTGTATACTCTTCCGTCGTACTTGGCTGTCATGACTTTCACGACGTTCTGGAGCGATTGTTGCGATCTGTGTATGCTCATCGAATTGTGTGCCAGGTCCTCTGCCAGGAGATGATCGGTACATTTTAGTAAGAGTCAAGCATATTGAAATACCGAAACAAGTCGTGTATCGTATTTATTTACAGTGCGGGCAGACTTCAAAATCAACTTTATAGACTTATTTACAGGTCAACACAGTGCACAGTGGACACCGTGAGAAAAGTAATTTATAATATTGAACAAAAACGACGTGGATTACACGTCCTCGTAAGCGATGCACGTTGTGTTTTCAGAAAAAAACGTGGATGTAATACATTGTCTTGGTAACAAACTCCACGTATAATGTGCGAATGGAATTTTCGGATTTTTCGATTGAATATTAATCTTTTCTGGGAGTTGGCGGGCCGATGTCATAATTATATGGTTGGCGGTTTATAAAACGGTAAAAATGGTGTATAATAAATCTTACGTTCAATGAAACCTAATTTCATTTTCATTTTGTCGTATTTTCGCGTTAATTTTTCTGTTTCTCCGTCGTCCGGGTTGTTCGTCGAAATGCTCCCTAGACGTAAAATCGAGTTTAGTAAACTGGATAATTCGGTTTCGGATAACGAATACACACGGACGTACGTATATTACCTTTGAGTAACTGCATTTCGTCTTTTATCTGATCGAAATCGGACTTTAACGAATTGTAATCGTCGTTCGTTGCCGTGTTGCAATGCCCGTCGCCTGTAGAAGAGGGAGATTTTTAATTCGACGACGGAAAACAACACCGACATCGTCGGTAATAATAAAACAAAACATTTTACGTACGTTCGAACACGTCCAACTTCGATTTCAAATAGCCGATTTCGCGGTTCATTTTCGTGTTCAATCGAACCAACGACTCCTTGTCGGCTATCAACGCGTTCATCGTTATCTGCAACTTTTCGATCTTCTTGTCGAGTCCCTCGTAGACAATACTATCGTCTTGGCCGTCGAAGCTCGTCGAATCGTCTGCGCGAGTGAAAACAATATTATAAAGATATTATCGCGATATTTATTCCTCTTCGCGGTCGAAAACGAGCACTGCGCCGCCGCGATCGACAATAAAGCGAACATTCGATTGCTTACTTTCAACAACGCCGCCGCCGTCGTCTTCGTTCGTCGGCATCGTCGTCGCCGCCGTCATCGTCTGTGCGATTTTCTCCATAAAACCGTCCAACTTATCGAACAACTCGATGTTAGCTTTATAGAGATCCGACTCCACGGCCACCGCAGCGATTGCGTCTGTAAAAGAGAGTTACAAAACCGATATTTTACGCGGTCGGTTATATACCCCGAGGCGTACGAGATGTTTGATTTTGGTCTTTAATCAATCGAAATAATGTTTCGATTGATTATTTCACGCACCTTGCGATTTTTCCAAATAATCCAGCCTGTTTTTCAAAATCTCATTCTCGCTGGATACCGAATCCAGCTGTTGGACCATCGAAGAATTATTTTTTTGTATCTCAGCTATAATTAAAAAAAAAAAAACCGAACAATTATTATTCAGATTATCATGAAAATATTATAACTGCAGTCTACAATTATCGAGTACGTCACATGACGTTGCGGCCTGTACCTATGATTTTTTCCAGTTGTTCTGACCGTTTTCCATATACGCCGTCGATGATCGGTCGCGCTTTTCTAAGTTCCACCGGCTGGTCTTGCACTAGGCTCACCTGAAAAAGAACGTTAAATACTCGAAATATATATTATAATATAATCATATTTCTCGTGCAAACGTACAGTTTTCGCCAGGTCCGCGCGTTCGTTTCCTATTCCGTTTTCGCTGTTCGCAGACCGAAACAGACGGAGGACCACTGCATACACCATGTTGTAAAAGAAGTCGTACGTTTTCCGGATAAACGTGTTTGCCATTATGTCGTCACAAGGATCGTCGAAGAGTGAAATTCTCAAAATATTCGAATTACTCGCGTGAGTGTTACGTTTGAGCGATAAAAGAGTTTATGGAATTAAATTGTTTTAGTAAACTCGAAAATTTTAAGGAGAATTAATCTGCCGGAAATGTTATGTTTGAGAGAACTAATTATGTAATTTGAAAATGTTCGAAATATTCGAATGCGCAATGCCTATACGTATGTCGGATATAAACAATTTATTTCGATCTCGGTTGCCATGCCGATTTTTATTTACCAAATCGATTTTTGTTTTTATTTCAACCATATTATATAATATCGTGTAAATTCAACGGTTTTTTTTTTTTTCTTCTTTTCTTAGTATGCCCTTTTGACGGGATGACGAAAGTGTCTACCAAAATACGGTAAAAAAGAGTTTTCGGTGTCCAAACAAACGTCGTCGGCAGGGTGTGTTGTCGTCCGACCATCTCTACTCGTGTTCAAATGTTCAAGTCTTTTGGTCATCTTCAGCTGTACAACTTAAATCTTAAGTGTACGACTTAAAACTGTAAATCTTAAGTGTACAAAAAATATAACGCGTAACTCGAGATAAAACATATTATGATTGTATCGATACAATAATATCGTTTTCTAAATCAAATCACTCAATATTTTTTTCCACAACTTGTATTTTGACATTTTTGTTTTTTCACATGTAGAAATTACAGAAAACTATATATATTTAATATTAACGGAATCAAAATGTTTCCAACTTTAATATTGTCAGCGATTCTTCTAATTAGTGCATCGATTATTCCGAGAAAAAATATGATCTTTTACACGCGTCGTTCCATTCGCAAACGGGAAAAAAGTATTTATTTTTTTTACTTATCATAAATACGTATTGAATATGATAATAATAATTACTTATACTTGAATTACTCATACTGAATGAAAACACCGGATCGTTTTTAAATCAAAACTATAATCAGTGCGTAAAAACTTCAAATATTATACTATAGAACTGAAAACCTACAAATATCTGAATTGATAATAATTAAGTTCTTTAAAACTTGCAGTCAACGATTCGATTTGAAATTTCACTTCATTGAAAACCCTACTCGAAATATAAAGATACCTGGTGATTATTCCGAAAATGCCTAAATAAGTATGCACTTATGCACCGAAAAGCGGCAAAATATGCATTGAAATATGCCTTAAAAAGTTCAGAAATATAATATATGCACTGAAAATCTAAAACTATGACGTACTAAAAATAAATGCAGATTAAAAAAAGAAGAAATTTTAAGTAATTTTTTGAATAACAAAAAAATGTCCATTCATATATTTTGTAAAAGTTATATTTAATTTGTTCAAAATTAATTCCAATATAATTTTACGTTGCGAAAATTCCCATATTATATTATTTCATACAGTGCACAAATATAAATCATTGCGTTTTCATAAAATGTTGGTGAAAATACGCTAAATATGCCCAATAAAATAGAAAAACGAATAAATATTCCAAAAATAGAGTCAAAAAACGCATAAATATGCAAAAATATGCAAAATAAACTTCACATACTCATTTCAGCGGTACCTTGAAATGGATTTCTATGTCACCTAGCATTAAATATGACTTGGCAAGATCGATATGAAAACGCATGAACTCGCGAGCCCCGATAATGACGCACTCGTCGGTATATTGTTATTGTTATTATTCTCTATAATATTCTTGTCAACATACGAAGACGATATTCGCGCTCGAGTGTTTTCAAGGACAATCGGAAAACGATAAACGAATCGGAACGAACAAGCGTGAAACGTTGTTCGTGATTTTAGTATTTTTTTTTTTCTTCTCAAAGTCTATAGATAGAAGAGGTGATCCACAGTGGCTTTCGATCACAATCGTGTTTCAAGAACAATTAAACGGTATCGCGATCACTCGTTTCTATAAGTACACCCCGTCCGAGTGTCTGCGCGTTCGCTTACTTTTTTATTTTCTTTCGTTTAATTTCGGCGAGGAGACGCGCGCACCGATAACGTCTCCGCGACGGATTCAAATCCCTTTTATCCGTTTCCGTATCTCGCGCGACACTAGATTGATCGGCCTGTTCGACAAATAATACGTCTGAAACGCGGCGTCACGCGTGTGATGCGCCCGGACAGGACGTCGCGGTATCCGGATGTGCTCCACGAAGACGATTCGTTTCGACGGCCGCGTTCTACAATAATTCGATGCCCGAGAGTTTCGTCCAAAACCACTTGAAAACCCCCTCCCCCCCGCTCCACACATCGTTCGATAGAAATCGAATCCGGGCGATAACGCGTGATCCTATCCGGATATTCCTTAAGGACATTTCGTTCCGACTACGCGTTATCGATTACAAATCGACCGAAAAACGTTCGCGTAAACGACTAGCGCGTGTTTCGACATGACTATACCGCGCGCGGCCTGAAACAAAGGCAAAAACCGCCGAACGATACTAATAATATTAAGAATAAACTTTTGAAATTAGTTTAGCGTCGCGCGTTTAGATCGGAATCTAGCGCGGACTCTTCGCCAACTAAAGTACATTAGAGTAAACGATCACTGGTTAATCCGCCCCCGAGCAAATAAAAACAACCGCGCGGACCTCGCGACGTATTAATTATACGTCGTCGTCGCCGCCGCCGCCGCCGCCGCCGCCGTAGGTGTACCCGGACAACCGTTCGCGCGGACGCGGTTTAAAATCGATATATTTGTTCCTTTTTTTCGCGGGTTCGTGCTCGTCGGGTTTAAAAGTCGACGGTTCGCACTAGAAAACTAGAAAGCTTTTCTAGTTGTGTTCGCTCGGTTAATACGATTTGTTCGTAAACATAATAACATATAGTCGACGGCGGAAAACGGCGCGCGTTGCCTTGTCTGACGCTCGTCGCGGTGAAACTCCGAGTCCCGTAAATCTTTACGACGCGATCCGTTCCCGTTCGGTCTTTCCGGGCGATATTAGGTTTGTGCGCAGTCTCAGTGAAAACGCGAAACGTACCGAAAGAATATTACGTAGTATCCTTTGTGGTCGTTAAAAAAAAATAAACCGTTATGTTTATGAATTCGTATCATGAACATCGTCGTCCCTGGCGCGCGATAGTCACCGCCAAAAACGTTAATATGTTGGTGGTAAAAACGAGTTTTTTTTTTTTTTTTATTTTAACATAAATACATACGTTTCGTGAAGTTTTATTATTCATAAATTATACGCGTAGGTATACAACTCTTTTAAAAGTTTGCGATTTTCCGTATAGATTATATAATACACGTCGGTGTATAAAATTATAATTTCCTGAATCGTATTAAAAAAAAAAAAACGAAAAACACTGAAGTGTATAAAGGCGTTGGGAAAAAAATGAACATAACACTAGAAATACATTGTATTTTATCTTATAAATATATTAAAGGATAAAAATCTTTGTTGTTGTTTTTTTTTTTTTTTAATAGTATTTTGTACCGCGGCATCGGCATTTTTCACGCTTAAAAATCAAAAAAAAAAATCGTTATAAAATTAGAATTTCAAAGTGACCGATTATAATTATTGTAATTACCAATATTCATCGTCGATAGGTGATTTAAGTAGTATAAAATTTCCAATTCACACGGTCAACTCTTATTTTATAAACGAGTATGGACGACTGCCGATAGGCGGATATGAATAAAATAAACAAACGAACGGAAATCATAATAATATCCTCAGAGTTCGTTTCGGTGCGTTATTAGAAAAAATTTAAATTATTCTAATAATCATAATGGTATTCGTATGCGATTCTCAAACGTCACTAGACGAAACGTGACGCCGACGACGACGTTATTTTTCGAAATTATATTTTTCTAACGTAACGATTTTTCCAGATGAAATAATAAAAATGAATTGCTGGAGGAAGGGGGAAAAAAACCTAATTCCGACGTGCATATTATAAAATAATCATATCGGAAAGAATTTCTCCGCGCCAATTGCGAAGGGGAACATATTGGAAATATGGAAATTGCTAAATATCGCCGTAGTATACATAATAAGCGTTATATCGCCTTAATGATTTTCACAATTTGTTTCCGTACGGTTAATAATAATAATAATATGTTCCGTAAAATGGAAAACGATGAAAATTTAATACGCTTCTCCTTATAAACGTTTGCGACTGAGCTAAACAATAACGTAAAAACAGAGTAATGGCAAAATCAAATTCAGTCGAGTAAAATGTTTTCGTTTTCATAATACGTTTACATTAATATTAACGTAAGACTTTCGTCTGCGTGTAAGTTAACACTGTCTAACGTTAAATTATATCCCATTATAAATCAAACCGAAGTAGACAAAAAACTTAAAATTTATAAAAATCAATCATTTGAATAAATTTTTCTCGTCTAATAAACAGTATCAGTTGTATTTCATTTTTTTTTTTGTTTATCGATACGTTTGTGCGTATGTTAATCATCGCTGTGTAAGTACGTCCGAAATCCTCGTCAGAACAAAACGGTTACACTGGGCGCATTTTTTGTTGTTCTGATAGTCAGTACGTTTCTGCCACCCAGCAAGGATGAACGAACTTGATGAATTTTATTTTCTCGAAAATCCGTCAATGAAGTTATTGTTGATAAACGGTGGAAAAACAGAGCATGTCGACCGGTTATTTACTAGAAGAGTGTGAAATGTTATTTCAAGAGTTGTGGGATCGACCGGAAAAGTTTTTCAAGTATATTTCAGATGGACGACACCAGCAACATTTTGAATACGTACTAAACTGGATGTTTAATCAAATTTGCCAAATTAATCAATCGAATCGCGTCAAAACAGACGCATTTCGCACGAAAAAAAATCAAACTTGTTTGAACGCTCAACCGTTTCTGACGACATACACGATGTTCTGACGTGTTCGTCGCTTCCAGTGTAAACACTCTCATTAGAAAACACGCGTTTGTTTGTTTGGACGAATTCGTCAAAACTCTTCGGAACATATTTTAGTCAGAACTCGCAACCATAATAACCGTAGCCTAAATCACACGAAGATTCGTATTCGAAACGAACAATAAACAAAGATAACGCGACTAACACGCAATTAGTAAGTACAACAATTATTATTGCAATTTGTAATACAAACATTTAAAACGGTACAGGGAGGAAACTCGATTTTCGGAAATCTAAACGCAAAGTTTACTATTTTGTAGCTCAGAGGGTGAGGATTTTTTCGGTCTCGAATCGTCCAAAGGTTTTCGGGCGATGAAAAAACACACACACACACACACACACACACAAATCGACGAGATTTGAAATGATTACGATCGATTTTACCCTAAAGGCTAAAAGATATTTTCAAGACGTTTCGGAGTTTCGCCCGTAACAATTTGCAAAAATTTCAAAAATATTACGCGTTATAATAATTATTGTGCGAACGAAACGGCGCGATTTAGCCGATCACGGCGTTCGTTTGTCGACGGAAACCTCGTCTTTGTCGCGACGCCGCCGCACGGGTCACGCGTTAATTTATACGCGATCGTGTTTTTATGCGTTTTGTTTTTCCAAAGTGTGTGCGTACGGTTCAACTGCGCGCGCAGACTCTCGTACAAATGGTTTTCGAAGTTTTCGCGTAACGCGGGTAATAAACGAGCTTCCGCGACGCGAACGCGCTCATAAACGACGTAATACCTGCGCTGTAGTCATAATATTACCGCGGAAAACGCTCGTACGAGTTTGGAGAAAACGAATACCGTCTGCCACACAACAACGGCAGCAGCAGTCCGACGATCTCGGATCGATAAAGTCGGGTGTTTCTTTTCTTTTTAATTTGCGCTCCCGCGGCCAACTCTTTATCCGCGAGGCCAACGAAATTCGAGATAACCACCACACACACCTTTAAAACGAAAATCATATACGTTTTCCGACGGCTTCAGCTCCCCAAAGCTTATAAACACCCGACGAAAAATCGGTAATATTTAAGTATAATATATTGAATAGAATTTAAAAGTTCCGGTGTTTATTACTCTGTTTTATTACTCGTTTAAAATCAATGATCAATTTCACTTGTCTGTTCTTAGGTCTATAGTTTCTTTCGGGCTCATCGTGTTCCCTTGAATCGATTTCATCAGACAAATCGATTCCGATGTACGAATTTATAAACTGACAGTGTGTTTGTATAGTTAAATAAATCTACTAATTGTAGTACATCAACGGAGTGAGCCAGTTTCATAACGATTTTTTTTGTATGTAATGTAATCGAAGGTTTATTATTTTTTTCGGAAATATGTAAAACAAATAATGCGAATTATTTTAATGAATAGAACATAAATCGTGCGCGTTGTTTTTTACGATTTCAAATAGTTTATTCTGGTAAATGTACTGATAAATCCGCAATATTAATAAACCTAATTTAAAATATTGAAAAATTGAAAAAAAGAGTTGAACATTTTAGATTGAGATTTTGGGGCTTCTTATTCTTCATCAGGGGCGCAGCTCCAGCGCCCGTCTATAGTTATGCTTTGGACCGAGTCTTCGGTAAAATGACGGTTGTTTTTTTTTTTTTTTTGTGACGGACGCGCAAACGACGTTATCACGACGCGTCGTCGGAAGTTGTCGTGACGTTTATACCGTCGACGATTCATATTATTGTTCGATATACCGCGGCCGGCGGCGGCGAGTACCTACGAACGCGTTTGCGGATTGTACGGCGGAATGAGAAAAGTTTGCGACTACGTACCGGAAATGAAGGACAACCGAGAGCGTAAACCGTGAAACCCTTTAAATATCCTTGAACACTGGCGTTGTTGCTGGGCGGTTATAAATTCGCGCCGAACAAATTGCCGGAAGCGGGGCAAAGTAATAGTCGCGTATATACTCGGCGAAACGTTCTTCGGGGCCGGGCAATCGATTTTCTTCTGCCGTCTATACGAGTGACCCCCCTCCCCCTAACACCGGAAGTGTGTGCTGCGCGATACCTATCCTTATCCATCTTAAACGCGACAACTCGCAAACACACGCGCGCGCGCGCACACGAAATTGCGTATATATTTAGATGGTTGTACATATACGTATAGGGTGCGGTGTAAAACACTTCCGTCCCTCGATCACGTGTTTGCGGCGGCGCGTATTCGATCATCAGCATAATCCGAGAGGGTCCTCGAAAAGTTTTCGCGGAAGAGAAAATAATATAAAAAAATAACAATAACGACGGTAATAAAAAAAAAAAGAAAACTCCGCGGTCAGAGTGTATGATACAAAGTGCGTACCCATTCATCTCGTCGGGGCGCTCGCTCAAGACGTCATGATTTTAGATCGTCTGTGCGTGTAGACGTCTTTCTGCGAGAAACACAATAATATTACTAAACCTATAGCCGACAAGCGCGATACTGCAGTTCGATTGCATACGTTTTAGATACCGAGTGATCGTGTGTTCATTTGTGTGCTGTTTATGCTCGCGTTTTATTCTCCCATAAGATCGATGAGACGATCTCGGGCGGACGGACGGACGGAAAAAAATCTCGAAATTTCGCTGTAAACTTCTCCGCGCGTTGTTTTCACGTGGGTTGGAAAATATTGATCTGATCAGCTGTCGTCACGATTATTTTTACAAGTGTTTCGAGTGTTTCACGAAACTCGATAAAAGTCTGTTAAATGTTTGAAGTTGAAATTTCACAAAACATTCAGTTTCAATGTACCGAATAATCGATATTCCGCAGTACACGATTTTAGATGTTACATACCTATATTATATCGTTTCATCCGCGAAAAGAAAAAACTTTACCGAAATCATTTTTACAAGCGGAAAACATTTGAAATAGACGAAATCGTGTATTTTAACGGATTTCGATTCGACGATAGTAATCATTCGATAATTAATATTAATGCATTAACGGTTTGACTTTAACTCTACACAAAAAAAGTGCAATTTTTAGTTGTTTTTTTTTTTCAAAACATCGATTAAATAATAAAGGTTCGTCGTCAAATAAGATTGAACGAAAAGTTCGTTATTAATTTACTTTGTTTCTTATGTTTTCACCTCGATTTAAAAACACAAAACTTATTAAACTATTTGTTGCGTCATATCTTACACACTCGAAGAATAATAAAATAATATACTATAATAACATAATAATAATATAGCGTCATCGCCATGGCGATAATAACGAATTATACATTGTTTGCACATTTCCGCGAATCTCGGCTAAACAATTTTCTCTTCGTTTTTCATCTTCTCGGTGAAAATTTACGCGCAAAAGTTTTTATGGAATATTTGTTCGTATCGTGGACGCCACTAAAATGCGATGGCACGTCGATGTCGATTAAAGGCTCCGAATAAAACAGGAATTTATCGGTTCTGTAGCGAGCGGTGTTTTATTTTTTTTTGCCCGAGATTAAAACGCTACTGTACAGTAGGTAGGTAATGAAATAACTACGTATACCAAAAGTAGTATCACGAGGTAATAAAAATATCGGATGTAGGAAATTCTTAGCGAAACAAAAATGTATTGATTTTGCAACGACGTAAATAATATTTTCCTACCTAACGCGAGTGGTAAATCAGTAACAGTGACTGTGGTGCGTTTCACGCGGAAACATTGCGGATCGGACATAATATTGGACGCGGAATTCTCTGGTAATTAATTTCGCGCGAGGAAATATCGAATAAAAGACGTATATAGGACGCTTTTAAATACATATTTGTCCCGCGACCGTTTATATTATTTTTATAATCCGAGTAATTTGTTTTGGTCTTCTGCGTGTCGTAAACGTTTCGATATTTCATTTAGTATTAAAAAACGTCGGACGATTAAACTCGTCAAAAAATTTTTTTTTCTAGCGGTTAGAAATGTCCACATTTCAGAAACGAAAATTCGACTGTACGCGGGAGCTTTGTTGTTTAAAACAACACGATTATTACGTGCTTCTCTCTCCTCACGGTTTTCGGCGATTCTCGGGACGAACGAAACTTTTTTATTCCGCCGGACGGTTTTTGAACGTGGCTTATCACTAGCATCGCAAAAGTCGGTTTTGCTTTATTTACCAAACGCGTCGCGAGATGTGCTCTATTTACGCGTATACGTCGATAATCATTAGTAGACCTATAGGACTGCTCGACTCCCCAAGCGCGACATTCGCCGTGGGTCGCTACAACGGCCACTGTCCCGCGTCATTTATAAATCCTACTCGCCACTGTCAGCCTACGCGTGTCTGCGTATCTCGCCTACGCCTAAGCTCTAAGTTTTTGGTTCCTCCTTTCTTATTTCTGTTCTTTAAGCCTTTACAACCCGCACTCGGATGAGAATCCGACTCGGCGATCGCAGAACAATATTATTCTCACAAGCATAATATCGTATTATCTGGGCTGTAAAGTAAACGCAGTAATTACACAATAATAGCATACAGCAGCGTTTGTAGTGTTTCGTTTCGCGATCATTCGTCGTCGACCCCCGAACGATTCAAAATTCGATTCGCTCTTTGAGTACGTCCATCGCAATCGGAATGTGTTTTTTTTTTTTGTTTTGTTAAAAACCTACTCGCAACACTATTTTTTATAATTCTCATGACGAAATTTAACATAGAATAACATATCATAACGTAACAGTAAACACAGCAATGTAATGAAAGTAAAACTAAATTTCTTATCTTTTTAATTTTGCAGCCCATGGATGATCCACAAATCGTTGTATGATTAATGACACAGATTTAATTAAACCAGGAAAACCTAACAACACTTCCAAACCTATAAAATAACAGGAGCCAAGTGTACATAGAACACAAGCATTATAGAACATCTTTATATGGTAAAAGATACTATTATTTATAATTCTTTTGATAAAATTTAACTTAGAATAACATTTCATTACTTAACAGTAAACACAGCAATGTAATGACAGTAAAACTAAATTTCTTTTCTTTTTACTTTGCAGATAATGGATGATCCACAAGTCGTAGTATGATAAATGGCACAGATTTAATAAATAAAAAAAAAAAATGTAACACCCATTACTACAAACCACCAAATAAATATCAATATGAAACCGTTAAAAACATCAATGTAAATGAAATTAAAATAACTGTGTTTCATTTTACTCTTAAGCAGCCAATATCTCTTTCTTTTTGTATAAATAACAACCCTCGTCGATAAATATGAATAATACCTCTTCAAACGTATTATAATGATAATTAATAGTTCAAAATGAACGATATAATTGTTGTTTGACACATTTTTCGTTCTATAATACGAATGATTATTTCATTCGGACGAACGTATAATAGTTTATGAACGATTATAACGGTAAAGAAATTATACATTTTCTTCTATTTTTTTTTAACTAGATGATAAAAACATGTTTTAAGCACCATTGATCGGAATTTTAGATCATTTTCAATTATCAGATATCAATCACCAATCGTCATCATCTGCAGCTGTCAAGTATCTAGATATTTAACGTGATATTTATCCGCCATTATATTATTATATTATGTTTATTTAACTATACAATGGAAGTACACTGATTTCGTAAATTTGTTGTTTATAATGTGTGAAGTAGTCATAATAGTATCGAAAGCGAGAAGAAAAAATTAACATTCGTTTCCGAGAAAGAAACGGCGAAAAAGGGATAGCGGATATTACGTTTAGTTTTATGTGTTAGTATATATATGATACATTTGTTGGAGTTTAGAGCGGCTGAAGAAAAGTAGATACATAAGATTAATGGTCTGTAGAGAGGGTTGATAGTGAGGCGTGCACGGATATCGTTTACTAATATCCCGAAATAATATTTACCTCGAATTTCATCCCTTCGCCGGTCGTTTCATTTATTTTTATACGCGCACGCGCATATATTATGTTAACACATATACATAAAACGAGTTGAAAGAAGGAGGCGAACGGCAGGAAAGACGTACAGCCGATTCTCTCGCGTGTTTCTCCTCTTTGAATATTTTCACCGACGACGCTCGGAGAGTTTTAAACAACGGTCATCGTTTGACTAATAATTATTATTGATGACGGTGACCGCTGGCCATTTCACCGGATCGTTTCGGTGCTGCACGTTTGATGACGGCCGTCGGTCGGAGATCGGCAGAGATGTACAAGAGATGTAGAAAAAAGAAAATCAAGTCGCATATAATAATAATTGTCGTCGTCGTCTTGATATTTTGAGATGCTCTGTAGACCGTCGTCGGTAGTACTAACGACGACGTCTGATCGTTGTTTACATTCGTTGTGCCGTCGAAAAATCCATCAAAAATTCGATTACACGCATTGTAAGCTCGTAATAACGAACGCGAGCATACACGTCATGTATAATATATATATATGTAAAGAGTTAGGTAAATGGGTATGTAAATGCAGTACATGGTAAAGTATATATTATTATATAAAATATAATATATAATAAATAATAAATACCGAGAAAGGCGGAACCGTAATACACGGTCGTGGAAAAAACAAACAAATCGCGGTACGAAGTATATATTATCCATTTTGCAACATATCCGAGTGTCCTGCCATCGTGTCTAATAGTATGTGACGTACCGCCAAATTCTTTAAGGATTTTTATGCAAACACCGGCGGGCGCTTAAAAAAATAACATTTTTATTGCGTCGGAAACATTGCGCAGGTATTTTAAATATATAATTAATAATATAAATAAAATAAACATAACTTGCCCGGAGTATTTTAATAAAACCGGAAATATACGGTTAAAATCCTCCGCGTTGATTTTCATTTTATTTCATTTTTCAAACTAGAAAACTTCGACTCAACTCTAACGAAATATCAAATATCAAAACGAAAATCTTAAATCTAAAGATACCACTTTTGTTTCGTGACTAAAAGTTACTTTTTTGGGGAAAAAATTTGTAATCGATTCGATATAAATATTGTTTTCGGCGGTTTTATAAGTACGACATAAGTGTGTCGCTTTCAAATGAGTCATTAAGTTATAAGAAATATTTCCAAAAAACTAAAAATCAAACCGCACAGCGACGACCTGTTTCTCTAGAACTCGATTTCACTGAATTTCTTAAAACCACATTTCCCCCCCCCCCCCCCCGGTTGTTTCGATTTAAAGTTCATTTCGCGAACCACGTGCTTTCTTTCGCGCGCGCGCGCGTATACATATACATATAATTTAATGAATGGCCCTTTTACTTTACACGGTCTCATTTTGGGCATTACTTAAAGTGATTGAATGCAACGTCCGTAACATGTCAATAATCCACTGGGACTTTTTTTTTTTTTGTACGGCTTTCGCGTTCCGTTGATTGGATATTGATCTAAATGTAATTTCATATCGCACTCTACTGGTTCATTACGCCACGCACCGTCGGCATTTGATTTCCTCTTCGCTTGAATATCGCTCGACTCGCTATTAGAGAAGCCATTAGATAAAATGAAGAAGAATTATTGTGCTCGAGTTTGTTTCGCTTATTTTTTTTTTTTTTATAAAATAACGAACGGATTCCACCGTCGTCGGTAGTTAAACGTCCGCGCGTGATAACGCATAACATTTATAATGACTAGTAGTAGTAGTAGTAGTAGTAGTACCGTGTCAACGGGTTTTTATTCAAATGCCTTCTCTGTTGAACGGATTTCGTGCTCTCTCTCGTTTTGAAATTAAATCTGAAAAAACGAAAACACCACTCTCTCAAATTGAACGGGCTACCAATTTAACCGGGTAACGATGTGTGCCTATCTGTATACAGACGTACAGCTAGTTTTCTATGAACTCGAATAGAGTAGCGATTAAAGTGTTTGTGCGTCGAAATTGTAATTTGAAATCAAAAATCCTTTTGGTCTTTTAAATAAATCGTATTATTTATATCTGCGTAGTGAAATTACTTATATAATTGTTTTCGTTTATTTGTCGATTTCCTCGTTGGATCGCGGAATGAATATTGTTACAACGAATTATCGATTATCGACGAAAACATGAAATTCAGATTTCGACGCGTATACTACACGTGTTCGCGTCGTCGGTTTCGTCGCCGCCGCCGTCGCGGTCACGGCACGGTCGAGGGGTTTCGGGATTTCACACTAAATTCGATCAAAATCACCGTCGTCGGTTAAGCCGAATCTCGCCGAGAAAACGAATCATATTATACACGTAATATACAAATCGATGTCTTGCGAAATATTTACCGGCACATTTTATTATACAGGGTGTTCCAAAATGATTCGTCCGATTTCAAAAAATCATATTTATTGCAAAATTCGATTAATCATGTTAAAATAAATTTTACATTTTATTGGATTATTTTAAGCTTTAGGTACAATGCTTATAAATGTTCAATATGACCCCCCTTACTTGCACGACACACATCTAAGCGACATTCAAATTCCTGTTGAAGCATGTCGACTTTAACCAAGTTGGTGGCGTCTGTAACGCGACTTTTCAATTCGTCAAGATCTTTTGGAAGGGGAGGTACATAAACAATGCTTTTTATGTAACCCTAGAGAAAAAAAATCTCACAGATTGTAAGATCCGGATGGACAAAATGTAGCGTTATCCGGATTGCTCGGTCGACATTTCGATAACAACTAAATAAATTACGCCACACGACTAAACTGCACATTATCGCGACTTATCGGCAATCGATAAAAACTCGATATCATTACCTTTCAGATGGTCGGCGCTTCGTTTACCTCAAATCACAGGAACAATATTTATAGTCTACTAAAATCGGATGAATCATTTTGAAACACCCTGTATACACCGCGATACAGTCGGTACCGAATGTTAATCCTCCGGTTTGGTCGTATTTAATTAGTAAAATTTGAAGAGAGAGAGAGAGCAGTGTCGCCTTCGAAGGACGATTCCTGGGCGAACGTTGTTCGTTCAAAAGATACACGCAGTCGTCAATTACACGCCGCGGGACTCATTAAAAAAAAAAAAAAATCCATTCTCGTTCGCTCGTCTGCGCAAAAACGTGTCATAACGAACACTAATAATAACGCACTTGAAAATTTATTCCGCACAGACGGTCGTCTGGCAGTGAAGAATTCGCCGTTTTTAACGATTTAAGAATTTCAACACGCGACGTATTGAAAAGACGCGGGTTAGGTTTGTATACGTTTATGAAAAGATATTGTTTCGTTAAAATACGTTTAAATAGTGAACGTCTTTCTTTTTTTTGTTGTTTTTAAATTTCAGTCGCCGTTCGTTCGTTTCTTATTCGATTATTCAATCGATATTTTCATTCGTCAAACGCTCGATACAAACCATAATATCTACCATAAGAACGATGAAAATCAATACGTCACGTAAATAGAAACCGTTTTTTTACGCAATATAATATAATTATTATAATATGGTTCGTTCACTTGGCCGCCGCGCGCCTAACGATTGGGGAGAAAAATATGAAGAAAAATTGTTCGCGAAGTATGAAAAAAAAAAAAACAAAAAGCAATAACAGCGCACACCGATAATATTATCAATTATTATTATCGCGGCCGTTTCGCGCGCGGATATCGTTTCTTTAATCGGAGACGATAATATTGTTGAAGATTGCGTTCGAGTAAACGCGGAATTTAATTCTATTGGATTTAATTTGATTTTGAATTTATCATTAGATCGGTCGGTCGCTCGTTCCGAGTGACTATGTCGAGTTGAAAAGAAAAATTAACGCTTAAGAAAATAAAAATAAAATACGGAAAAGTGTCGGCGGCAGCGGCGGCGGCGGTGGCGGCGTCTTTTAATAATTTAAATTTCAACTCCGAGACCGCAGAGATAAAAGTTTTCGAAGCCTGTATATTAGTGGTTTCGACGGGGAACAAGGGATATATCGCTCTGTACAACAGCTGCCGTCGTTGCATAGGCCACTGTTAATTTGGACGATTTAAATACAACACAACTATTATACCGACGAAAGTTTTTTTCCTCGGAAACACTCTTTTTTTTTTCTTTTTTTTTTTTAATGAGAATAGTTTCGTCCGGAAATATTGAAGTAGTTTAGTAATAGCCATTTATAACCGTATATGGAATAAGTTTAAAATAAATATTACATTTTGTTCGCGACGACGACGGGCGCAGAACAATAATTAGTGAAGTTTTCAACATAAAAGCCGAGCGTACGTTTTTCCACTCGTAAATAACAATATTATAATATTATTATATCGTAATCGACAACCGGTTTTCGCGTTTGAAACTCGATTCCGCCGCCTACGAATCGTTGACGGAAATTCAATAAAATCGTAACGACGAGAGCAACGGCCATTGACAACGGGACAGCTGGTGTGCAGTGCATTCGAACGTCGGAGGCTTAGTTAACTGGAGCCAAGAGTGGTATGTTTTTAGGGAACACGATATACTCGTATTTCAATATGACTTTTCACTATATATATTTGGAAAAAAGACTTTCTCGAAAACGAAATCGTATCCTTTTCCACACCAGTATCATTCAATTGTTTCTATTGTTTCTAATTTTAAATATCTTTTCTATTATTTTTTATTTATATTTTATTTATTTTTTGCTATAGGATAAATACAATGTGTGAAAAAAAAAGTGCATCATTGGTTTTGATCGTTTCGATTTTGAGCTCGAAGACGCCAAAGTTACAAGTATATAATGCTTAATTTTCGACCGAGCTTTAAGAATTTTTAGAAGCACGAGGCTCCGATAGATTCTCCGAGTTTTCGAGATCGATATTTGGGGAATTCACGAGACTCGCGAAATAGTAATCGACGGTGACAATTTGAATATTACGCTATCGAAAATTTCCAAATAATATAATACGGTTCTGTCATTTTTATTTTCAGAAAAAAAAGTTATTAGTTTTACGATATCAGTACGTATACCGAGATTTTCACATCGCGAAATCGTATTAAATAATAATGACAATAATAATAATAATAATAATAATAAAACAAAAAATCGCCAAGGGAATACGTTTGTTTTTCTATGAAAATTAATTTGACAGGTTTTTTTTTTTTTATGTTTCGTTCGTGGATTTATAAATCTCAAGTGTTTATTGTTTAGAATAAAATATGCGTTTTTCTTCTTATTTTATCGTATTGTGTTTCCTACGCATTGTTTTGATATTGTAATATGTTATTATGAATACAAAAATAAAATAAAAACCATTTCGTAACGTATAAGAACTCGACGGGAGTTTATCAAAAAGACGTTTCGTACCGAAGAATTTTAAAAGCTACTACATCCAAGTATTGTTTTTTCCACTATTGTTTACACAAAGCGTAACATGATAAACAAATAAGTAGTCGCGAAACGTTGTAGTAGCCGCTGTAGTACTGCGAGAAAGCAAATTGTGTACAGATTTCGGTCGGAAACTAAATAAGAAACAAAACGGCATTCTCTTTTTTAATACGACGGATCGGAAGAGTCCGAAAGTGTTCGAAATATCGTACTACTCTCGCTCGCTCGTCATAATATGATTGATATTATTTCGGTTTTACGCGGGTGATGTTTACTCGTTTTCCTGACGCGCGACGGTGAAAAAAGAACGGCGAAATCTTTGTAAAAAAAAAAAGAAATATAAAGCATACTGAAAAACGAAAGAAAGGAAAACAAAATCGAAACTCTAGGTATGCGAATCTATGCGAAAACACGCGCGCCTAACGAAACGACGTCGCATTTCGATTTCGTACAGTATTTGGATATTTTATTTATAAGCAAAAAAAAAAAATTACACACCATACGTAATACGCTATGGTAGTAAAATCCGCGAGCCTGCAGAATATGTGAGCTCCAACGAAATCGATAATGTTATTAATTCGACGGTTTACCGAGTCATAAGGACGACGCGTTATTATTATTATTATTAGCGGGTAGTTCGTATCGCGGCGAGACCGTTTCGCGGGGGGTATATTGCGCTTTCCGATAGCCGAACGAAAACGCATTCATCCGAACCGATTTGCGTAAATATAGCGCGCCGCGCCAACGACGGGATCATCGAGGTGTGCGTTATCAAGCAAATTTTACAAAACCAATTCGGCGCGATTGGACCGAATCCAATCTCAAGGGCGGGTATATGTGGAGCGCGGCGCGAGGACGAGAGAGAGAGAGAGGAGAGAGAAAAAAAAATGATAAATAAATAAATAAATAAAAAAACAGCAACACTAAACGACGGCGGCGCGGCGGCGGTATCGGGCGGTTCGCCTCGAAGACGACATTCGCAGATAATCTAATTAATTAGTCCGAGTTTCTCGGTCGCTCTCTTCTTGTTCGCAAAGTTATACACGCCGCCGCCGCGAACGTTCAATAGGACCAATCGGTCGGAAACTGTTTGTTTATTTCGTTTCGTTTGTATCGTAATATTATTATTACAACGTATACGCTTTTTCCGCTACGAAAACTCAAAATAATAAAACACGTTTAAATTATATTCGATTCTGTAAATATACGGAAATTATTAACTATTTTTTTTTTCCAGCTGTCTATGATAATTTGACGAAAATTTCACATATGGATTCGGGACGGGCCGAATTTCGATATTTATTCGTTTGGCAAACTATAGTCATCATTTGGTTTTTTAATATTGGTTATCGGAAAAAAGTGACATCGGCCCTGATACGAATAGTCATTACACATTTTTTTGGAAACATACTAATTGTAACACATTCTCAGCACAAAGTTTGAATATTCAGTAGTGAGTAACGAATTAGATGTCGGCCAATTTTTTTTCATTCATTTTTATAATAATTTCTGTCCGTTCGATATTTTTTCGCTCTCGAAAGCAAATATTTGCCATTATATTGTCGTACGCGCATCATACAGCTGCAGTGTTATGCAGTTGCCGAGGTGAAATGTATTACCTTTCGACGCGATTTTCACCGTATTCTTTGAGGTTTCATCAGACGCGTCTTTTTTTATGATTTCTTAGTAAATTCATATAAATATATTGCCATATCGTTGCAAACGGCGTGATATTAGTATTGAATCGAGTGCAGTTTTTTTTCATCGGTGTTTCGTGATCGCTGCGAAAAATAACCGTTCGCTCGAATAATAATTTTCGGAAAACAAGCACATCGAATTAATTCCGTACCGTTTAAGGATTCGCTACTTACAAACGGAACAGCGAGCTCATCGATTCGTCCGAAATAATAATTACCATACGATTATAGGTATACGATAACGATATAACTACACGATTTCATTGAGATCTTTGTTTACGCGTAGCGATATTTTCGATGTTTTGTTTTTTCTCCGTTCGAGCATAAACTCGGTTTGAACTTACGTAATTCGAATTATAACGGCCGTAACGATTAATTTTATTTCTACATAACGAACACAATAGTTTAATACATTCTTTGCATTTTTCTCGGGTCTATTGCGAAACGCAGCGCAGTTTAATTTAATTTGTTTTCGCTCATTTTTTTTTAAGCGCACAGTAAACACATAAACCGTAACGACTTACACGTTAATTTGTACCAGACGAAAAAACATGCCAACTATTCGGCGACGGAATTTTTCTTCTTTCCCCCGCCCCGTGCGAGTTCGGTGGCGTATTTCACGAGGAAGTAGGCAGCAATACACGGGCCTTCACGACCCGATTAATTTGTTTCTGTTTACGGTATAATATGTATACCGCGCCGTACAAGAAGAACAGAGTTATGGAAATTCGAATTTCATTTTCATTACCCGTGTTTATTTGGCATCGTCACCACCACCTGCTATTGAAATTAAATCTAATTCGCTACCGTTCAGTTACAAGTATATTATAAATAATTATTGTAGTTTAAGATTTAAGACATTTTGTTTTCAAAAAAAATAATAAAACTCGAAAATATTATTATTATTTTTGACGTTCGACTCGGGCGTTTTCGCGAAACATTGGAAAAATAAAATATCAAATAATAACGACGGATCTCATCATTGTATTTACCGTGCATATCGTGCGTAAATATTTAACATATTCATCCATTCGCCGGAAAGTTTATTTACTAAAATACTTTGGATTTCGGTCACAATTTGAATATAGACTGAAAAACAACTTTTTAAAATATGCATGGAATGGGATTTTGGGACCGAGATGAAAATAAAAACTAATCATAAAATATCCAACAATGAAACATTAACTAAGTAAAAATTCGCCGCGACTGCGTTGACGTAGTCAGTTTTCGAAATCTGTCCTTTGCGTTTTCCCCGCTGTATTAAAAACGCGTCTTACAAACAACAGTGGTTCCCAACCTTTTTTTTTTTTTTTATTATTCTACGCCCCTTTGTGGATTTTTTCCAAAAATATCACGCCTCCCTCCTTATGAATTGAAAAACTGTATGACGCATACGTTTCACACGTTCGAAAGAATTTTAAAAAAAATAAATCAAATTTTACTCTGTGATAATATTGTTTGTGCCTCCCCAGCAATGTGTTCACGCGATATCATGTGAGAGTAGTCACTTTTTTTGTGAAATACGTTTTTCAAATTGTCCGGTGTGGTAAAATTTTCGAAAAATTTTCGAGTACGATATTTTTGATGTGACGATTTTAAGTCTCGCTGTCAAAACAGTAAGCACACGCCGTTATATGAGTTGAAAAAAAAAAAAAATTGCAAGTCCCCCGTATGATAGTTTTACAATAATTATTGTTTCTACTAGTATTTTTTAATATAATTTAATTGACCCTTAAGAGACGAAAAATTACCAGCCCCAATTAATATGATATTTTTTTCGATACAAAAACTTATTAAAAAATCACGAACCCCCGTCGAAAGATGAAACGGTTTATTCGAGTAAAATTACGACGGAATTACACTGACGACATTCCGTACAGAAACGTTTCGAGACTGATTCTCAAACGTATCTGATTATTTGAAAAAAAAAAAAAAAATAAAAACCAATACGAAGAAAACCAAGAGTTTGACAAAGTCAAACAATAAAAACGAACTGATCATTAGTTATGATCGAACGACGTTCTTCTTTTCTCTCTATTTTTTCTCCTTTTTTTTTTTTTTTTTCACAAATACAAGTCACAGTTCTGTGACTTATTTTAAACGACGGACGGATAGTTCTCCGATTTTAATGGCACATCAATTAATATTATTTGTTACGAGTCGAGGAAAAAACCAATTTCTACTCGAATTCGTTGAATGTGCTTCGGTGGGTGTCTATCAAAGTAAAACGTTCGCGTCGATATCCGTTTACAATTGAAATGGAGAAGATTATCAAATGACTGTTGACCGTGTCGAGATCAGACGTATCGTTTAAATGTTAAAATGATCACGACGAGCAATAATTGGAAAAATTTCCGTTATAAATTCGAGTGAATGATGATTGTTATTTTTTTAATTATTGTTCGTAGGTATTTTATTGCAAAAATTCTTCATATAAATATCATTAAATCGCTAAGACTATTGAAGAATGAAATTAAATGCAATAATTTTACGAGGAAAAATTGAATAACAAATATTGACGACTAATATTACATTTTTTACGTCAATAGTTTATTTTTGATCTGTCGTGATGACTAAATGTATTGCGAGAAAACAAAAATAAAACACGAGCTATTATATTTTCTGAAAAAAAAAAAAGAAGCAAATAAAAATAGTCGAATGAATAGGAGATCGGTGAATGTGAAAATCTGTTAACTCGGCGCAAAAGTATCATAAATATATTACAAACTTCCAAATAAGAGATGGGGAACGGATTTTAAATTACTGAAAACGGAACTAACAGCAACGATGCCGTTGCCACCGTATTCTCTAAGAGTTGTTGAATTGTATCTAATTGCTTTAAAGTTTAAATATTTCTTACATTAAAGAGCTTGAAATTCCCCGACGTATTAATTAATGGATTAATGGAGAAAATTTTCTAATTAAATTACCCCAACGCACTTTGGGGACTTTATTGGAATTTTTATAATAATATCACATCGTTTGACTCCGACGTCATCTCGGCCGATTTAAAATCGGCGGTGGAAAATAAATTGTGAAAAAAGCTCGTAAGGAGGTTCCACGATCTGCGAGACAACATTTTATGAAAAATTTCAAATTTTAATAATCCTTTTGTTCATTAATTTCTTTTAAACCAAACATTACAAGCGAAGATTGATGCAAAATTATATAATAATTGCTAGTAATTTTTTTGAGCTCGTGACCTAATGAGCCATGATATATTAAGATTTAAAATTTCATCAAATATCTGTTACTTTATTCGTTTCATCATGAAAAACGAAGACGCGTTAAAAACGTAATGAAAAAAAAAAAAAAATAAGTAAAAAATAGTTGCCGTCCCGTTTTAATAATTCTCGTTTCAAATTAATTAGTCACGCGTTATGCATAAAATATATTGTTCTTTATCGAATTACTTGAATTTCAAAATAAATCTATACTAAATTACAACGGTATTGTTAAATTTTTTTAGATTTATCTAGGAAAAACTCGGCGTTTCAATCGCGCGTACATCTCGATAGTGTTTTGTTTCGGCTCGGTTTCGATGTAACGCATTATTATCACGTCGGATTTATACTGTGACAATTGATTATACGTTTTACATTATCATTTTGTCGACGAAAAACGTCGATCGCTAAGGACTAAGGAGTAAGGACCCTAAGCTTATGTTCACTTTTAGTAAATAATATATCATATAGACGAGTCGGAAGAATTTGAAAAAAAAAACTAAGAACTCATAGTTTCAAGGTGGTTTTTTTGAAATAGTACTTTTAGTTTAATATTATTCTTCCGCGTACGATGATTAACACGATTTCTTTTATTTATTTCTAGTGCTTCGAAAAATATATTTCAGTTTCTTTTCAGGTCGAGGTTTTAAAAGAGCATAATGTAATATCAAGTCCCCATATGATCGTATTGTTTTTGGTACTCAATTTTAAAGTATTCGTATCGCGTGCACTTCACAAAATGAAATGAACACACACACACACACACACACACACACACACACACACACACACACACACACACACACACAGCACCACAGACATGACGACTGATAACCGACCGCGTACAGACGTTATTGTGTTTGACAACATTGTCAAAACGTCACCATCGTTACGACGAAAATCCTCAGGTGTAGAATAAACGAATTATTATTGAAATCCATCATCGACGTTAGGTAGCCGGCCGGTTGGACTGATTATCAGAAACGTCAACTCGATAAAAACCCGTACGAATGTGTCCGTATCGATTATTTTCTCAAACAACACGTGTTCAAACGCGTCGAGTGCCACGGTATTTATGACGTGCGTATAGTATACTACTAGCCGAATAACCCGGCTTCACCCGTGTGCGACTTTTTATTTTTTTCATTTTTACCCCTTTTGCCCCCCTTAGGGGTGGAATTTTGAAAATCGGGCGACGTGACGGCACTCAGAAAGGTATTTGGAACAACTCTGTGAAAAAAAATTGGAAAAAAGTTAAATAGCGTCGTCACAAAACGGGAACATAAAAAAAGGCCTGTTATTTTATACGATATATTATAATAATAATAGATAGATAATAGATAATATTGATAGTAAACGTAACACTTCTTTTATTTTCAATTTTTCGGCAATTAAATGTTTTGATATTATTATTAATTTTTTTTTTTTGTCGGATTATCTATATATTATATCATTTGAAAACGCTCACGTTCGAAATTCTTACGGAATGTATTAAACGCGCAATATCGTTGTGTGCACTATTATGCGTATACATTTACATTTTGTTGGTAAATAGTTTTGTTTACACAAAGTGTACCAGATATCAGAAAATGTTTATGCACTCGAATACGGTTTAAATTGAAATACTTTCAAAAATATACGCTGTGACACGCTATTAGATAATATTATGCAATATATACTTCCGAACAACGATATATAAATATTGAACATTTTGCAGTAGTTAATGGAAACATTTTTGAGATTATTTAATTAAGAAAACCTTACGTAGTAATAATAATAATAATATTCAGAATGCCTATTTTATAGCAGGTGCCCGCGAACAACGAGATGGCAAGTATAAATACGAGATAAGTACTGGGGGAATTTTGAAAACATCGAAACATTAATTAAATTTTAATTAATATATTTTTCATTGTTTATAATATTAAATCGAGTCAAAGGTTATTGTTTTTTTTTTTATTTAATCATTAAATAATGACTAAGAAGACGTTGCTTCTTTTGAGAGTTAAATTTAATATTATATACCTATATATATTATAAACACGACTTAAATAATTTATTTTTAATAACTATTCACATTATACGAACGGTAACTATATGTATATAAACGCGCTAAATCTTGAAATATCCGACCTAGATATCATTTTTTACCGTTTATACCACAGCCGCCGATAATATTAAAAATAATTTAATACGTTTTGAAAATGTTCACTTGACATTTTTGTTGTTTTTTTTTTTTCAAATCAGTTGATAATTACTATTATTATTATTATTATTTGTTCTTTTTTTATTCCGAGTCGTTGTTTCAAATTTTAATTACTACTACCGTCCGAGAGAACCAAACGGTTTACAAACACTAGGTTTATTAAAAATTTAGTTTCTGCTCCGAACGGTAAATAAAATAACGACGACGGCGGCGTTTTCGTTACTAATAATTATTATTATTATTGTACTCGTATAATGAAATTCTGTATCGGAATCGATACAGTCGAAAATAAAAATTTCCATTGTCCGCGTTTTTCGAATAGCTATCGAGGTCGTTGTTTTGTTTTTTTTTTTTTCTTATTATTATTATTTTTCTTACTCCTTAAAAATAACAATAATAATAATAATAACGACGTAAAAATAACGCGTCTAAATATAATATTTTAGCTTGTATTTTTGTTTCCACTTTTTTTTTTCTTTTTTTTTCAAAACCGTTGAAAAGTAACGGAAGTGTGCGATTTTTTTTTTTCCAGAAGGCCAACAAAAACACTCTTATTATTTGTTTATAATATCGTTTGATAATAATTAAAACGATGCATTTTATATAACATTTATATTGTACAAGTGACCAAACAATCGAATTCGCTGATAATCAAAATGAAATGTAGAAATAGAAAAAGTCCAACTACGTACATAATATTATCGGGTCGACGTTTTACGAATGTGTAAACAAAACGAGAAATAAAAAGGTCGCTTTCGGATGCCCGACGGTCGGCCGTCCGATTTCACCGGAGGCCGGCGGTAAATAACAATAGAATATAATTATTCCGATATCGCGATCGATTCATCGGCACAATGACGATTAATAATAATTATTATACGTATTGTGGAAAAAAAAAATGAAAAAATATTAATTACGGCGGCGGCGGCGGCGTACACGCGGAAAGTGCTCCGTGCCGGACTCGGGGAGACCGCGGACGGTACAAAAACCGGCGACAAACACTTAGCGCGAAAATCGAGGTCACCGGGCGGCTTTATTTAAAGGTTTCGGGTTTTTTTTTTTTTATTTTTTTTTCGGAAATCCGACGTCGATGAAATGGAATTTCACGTTCGTATTATAATAAACTTTGCGGGCGCCACGCTGTGTTTTCCCACGTGACATTTTGTTACGGGCTTTTTCTTTTCCTCCTCTCTCCCCCCCGGGCCACCGTTCGTTTTGGCGGTGTATACCTATCTTAGATATTTATTATAATATGGTCTGCGAGGGTTGAATATGAAAGGTATTATTATTTCGTGTATATATTTATAGTGTTGCGGTAAAATGGCGACGCGACGTTCTAATAAATATCTTATTTTAAACGTCGAATGTCGAATGAGCGCAGGTGTTGTGGATTTATAAATATCGCATAAAATACTCGGACGCCTCGGGATCACATTTCGTCGGACATTTCAAAATGAAACTCGTAGTTCAATAGTCGAACGTTATAATTATTATTATAATATCCAAAACGCCGACTTACAATACGTTTCACCGATAGTTTTCGCGATTTAAAAGCGGACGGTATAATAACCTATAAATATTCAGCGAAAAGCAATAATAATACGTACGTGTGAAGGAAACGAAGGATTTAATTTAAAACTAGAAAATCCGAGACGACATTGCCGTCGTCGTTGTGAGTCTCATGCCGTCCAGAAGATTTCGACTTGGTCCGATCACACAAAAACCATTACTCGTTTCTGATCAAATATCATGTAGTTTGTTACCTCCTATAGAGGTAGTACAATATTATTATTATAATATTATATCGACAGTTTTCGAAATCACAGCTCAACGACCTCGCGACAAATGCAAATTTCTGTTCAGAAATGTTCGAAATTTGTTTTTTTTTTTTTTCGTAAAATGTCGATAAAAATTGTCGATTGTACGAAGAAATTCGTGCGAATTCAATACAAAGTTAGGTTTTAATACATTAGTTTTAATACAACATCCACTCACACGATTTTTTTCCATTATAGTTGTTGGAATTTCAAATTTCGACAAAATCGCAAACATTTGCAAACATTTTCAGAATTTAAAACCTATAAAATTATCACAAGAACTCAAAATTAGAAAACCTCGCACACGATTCGACAACACATTTCTCTTTCTGACGGAAACAACACAATTAACCGGAAAGTCACGAAAAAATCAAGTACGAATAATTTGTTCATTAATTGTTCTTAATTTAGGCGAATGTGTCGATGAAGCGATATCACATTATAATATTTCGTCGTTATTCTCAAAGGGCATTGTTAAATGTTACGAACTGCACGTGGAAAATATTGATATCCACGTGCTCTCTCTTTCACTGGGAATCGCCTGTATCTCGTTCGCGGCCTCGCAATCTCGCCCCGTTTTACATTCGACAGCCCCCGCGGCCGTGCCGAAACGAAACAATATCATTGTATAATTGATACACTTTGTTTAAACGCGACCGTATCTGTAGAGGCAGTTATGAAAATTGTACGCGGCATTAAGCGTTAACGGTACTTTGCGCAAAGTTCGACCGTTAGCCCCCCCCCCCCCCCCGCCGCCGTTCGCGCTACAAAAACGATTCTAATAATTTCGATAATTTAGATAGTTTATGTATTCTTGACTCGCGCGAATTAGTTTATCGGACGAGTCGAACGGGGCTGGGGTCGTCGTTATAATAATTGTCACGCGGGTTTAGGTTAGGAATCGCGATCGCCGATGGTGTATTATTGTTTTCTGTAAAAATACATCGACCGCGCGGTGTAACGGTAGGCGAATTATTTGGCGAATCCTGTGGTTTTAAATAATTAAAATCCTGTTTACTGTGTGATATTTATTTATTTTCGTGAGAACGACGAGACTGAAAAAAAGGAAATATATTAATTTCAATAATACGAAGGTTTGTATGTATTCCGCTTATTTCCGGACAATTGCGACGAGAGAAGGCTCGTGTTAGGCTCACACGACGACGCGACGGACGGTGGCGGCGAGCAATGCTTTTAGCGAAAAATCAAACGTCCACGCCGAATTTCAGGAAAGTAATTTCTGATTCGTTTCGAATCGGGAGAATATAGTACGCGGCGCGGCGGCCTGTTTTCTACGAATCGCGTATAACTTTGTAGACCACATACTATATAGACAGTTCTGTAATTCCGAGAGGCCCGCGTGCGAGGATTTGTTTCGATGCTCCTGTCGACGACTTTTTCTTTTCCGCAAAAACGGTGTTCAATGACGTCTGGTTTGAAAAACAAATGTTGTGATTTCAAAACCGTCAAAAGCGTCGATCGCTCGCTCTGAAGTTTAGCCTGGACTCTCGGTGTGTGTACGCGCCGTTGAACACAACGCGGCCGTTCGGAGAGTTAAATATAAAAAAAAAAAACACTACGTCGAAAATTCGCGCTCACGTTCGGTTTGGAAACCAGACGACTTGTGTTCCTTACACTCGTTCATTTCACACGCGATTACGCGAAATTAAAAAATAATCGTTTTACGCGGAAAACAAATAAAAACTATTTAATGCTAAAGTTAATGTTGACTCTTGATTTCCGGTTCCCTTTGAGCTGAAGGCGCGTGTACTTTGCAAACCTAGAACGTCCAATATTTGTGAAACTGCGTGTTTACATAATATAGTCGTATTAGATTAATTGACGGTAAACGATCGACCGGCTGATTTCAATCCATGTGACACGTGTCGTACAGCCGTAACGTCGGATATCATAACACAATATTATAACTCGATATTTGTTTATACGAAACGACACGGCACAGTGCGAACGCGCGTCCATAAAGGTCGTTATATTTTTGCGAGCATAATTCGGTGTCGAGTATTACGATAATTACGAGTAAAACGACATTTATTTGTGTGAAAAACGAATCCACCTTATCGTTTTATATTTTAAAAAGTCGCGTCCGGACAGAGCGCGATAACGGGACGAAATAATATGTTTCCAAAGTCGACGGGGAAAGAAAAGAAAAAAGGAAAATAGAAAACCCGGCGCAGGTGGTATTTATGGGTTTTAATAGTTGTTGCTAAAACGTAGTAGGTACCGTAGTGCATACGTGTTACTAAGACCGTACGCGTATATAAATTCTTAAACCAATTTTATCGCAAAGCCGGATCGAATGATTCGTGTATTAATTTTTAAAACGAAACTCGGTGCAATCGTTGTGCTGCTGATAAATCGTTTATCGCCGTGGGACGTATCGTTTTTATAGAATTTTCTTTTGTTCGAGAAGAGGAGAAAAAAAAAGCGGGGAAAAAATCCGAAAACGTCCACGAGGACGCGTTATTTCGGCGTATTTCTAATATTATGCGATGGATTGCCGAGTGCAGTCGGCGCACGAAGGGGCCTCCAACGATTAAACTTGGAAAATTACAATTATTGAAAAAATTAAACTAAAAAAAACCTCGTAAAAGTTTATTTTTAATTATAAAATATGTTGTTTTTAACTCAATAAAGTCATTTAAGTCGAATTTTCAACTCGAAATGCGTATAAAAATAAAATACAATTTGTACCGGGTATAGAATTTCATAATATGTAATTCCGTTTTGATTGAACTAATATTCTAATTTTACAATTAATTTGATTTATAAAAAAAATTCTTTAACACTTGTAAAATTATGTTCTAGGGCCGGCCGCCTCCAAGAATCTAGTTCCGCCGCCACTGGCCGGGCGGACGGAAATATAATTTCGTTTTAGAAATGTTTCCCGAGAAACGGAAGTCGAGTTTATCAGCGAACAATTAATCGAGTTTAATGCCGCGGCGGCGGCGGCGGCGGCGGTTAATGGGACCGAACGAAATGTCCAGGCCGAGCGTCGCGACGAGATGAAATACGACCGCCGCACCGGACGGACGTCACAAATTAGTTCGAGGGGAAGAAAAAACGAAGCGAAAAGGTGCAAAAGGAGAAAAAAAGAAAACGCCACGCAACCCCCGCGCGGTCGCCAGTTGAAAACTACATTTCCAGTTTGGTTATTCTAGACTACATTTCCGACTGGGAATTCGCTAACCGCGTGCGCACACTCGCGTCGTTCGCTCGTTATTTACAACACTGTCCTCGGCGAAAAGGCGTACGCGGTTCACACGCAAGTGGATGTATTACACGGGGCCGCGGCAGGTAGATCCGCCGACGACGACCTTTTATTTGATTTCCAACCTGAAACGATAATATTTCTATCGCGTTACACATCGGTCGACGTTGAATCGAGAGCCCCGGACCGCGCGCGCGTCTAGTAGCGTTTCATTATCGATTCATTCCGCGGAGTCGGCGACGACCTTGAACCTCGCGGGGCACGAAAGGCACGCAGACGTGACGCGACCAGCACTCGTCCACGCTTCTGGTGCCGAGAAGAAAAAAAAACCACCTTCTCGTATGTAGATTACTCGCGTCATGTAATTACGTCGACGGCCAAGTCGGTCGACGATTACCCCTCAAATACGCGCTGTGTTTTTTCTCCGAGCACTGATAATATTGGACAATCGTTTTTTAGGACTTTTTTACCGCGCGAAATCAAACTCACCGCAACTCGATACAGTCGAACATCATTTAAGATATATCGCAGGATAATCGTACGGAAATAAGAAGCAAAGCTGCAAAATCGTTTGAAAACAAAACGACAAAGTCAAAACAAAAATAGTATACGAGTTATCCGTTCTGATAATCTCTCTTATATATAACTGTAACGTGCTTTTTCTTGAAATCCTCCCACAGCCCAAACCGCTGGACGGATCGGGTTGAAATTTGGCACGAACATTAGCTATTATGACGTAGACGCGCATTGAGAAGGGATTTTTGAAAATTCCACCCCTAAGGGGGTTAAAAACGGTAAAAATGAATAAATAAAAAAATGAAATTACAGCAAGACGCATGACCGCTATAGCAGTTATGTCCGTCAATGTGTTAAAATCTTATCAATATTTTGTGCAAAATACATTTTCGCAAAACGATATTAAATGATGTAAAACAAGTTGACGAGTCTTCGAATGACATAATAGTACTCATATTTATACATAAATAATCGCGTATTTCAAAAAATTATTTCGATTATTATTAAAAAAACGACATTTGACGTGAGATTTTTGAAATCAAAAAATTAGGAGGGAGATCGACTATTGTATTAGCCTAGGACGTGTTTAACAGCTGGGTTAGTAACAACAGGCGTATTGTATGATTTTAAATACATTTCAAAAAAATTAGAAACTTAAAAATGGTTGTAAACGATTTTTTTAAATAATAATTATAATAAATCATTATCTAACTGGGGATTACATCGATTTAAAAGAGTATTTATTTTTTCGTCGAAAACAAATATCGAAACAAGTCGTGTTTGTAGTGTTGTATACTTATGGGCTCGCAAATTGTGAAATTTTTATAATAATTATATCCTGTCGAATATTGATACATTTTATAATACGATCGAAATAAAGATTGAAAAAAACGGAAAGTTTCAAGCTGTCTTTACGTCTAAATACAGTACTAAAGTATTAAAATTCAGGTTTAATTTTACATTTGAGAAATAAAAAAGCGAATTGCGCGTCGCCGTGGAAACGCGGGATATAATATAAATAAAGAAAATATCTAGCTGTCAAATCGAGCGGATTGTTTTCATTGACTCTCTGGGAATAATTCGTCGAGCGTTAAAAATATTTCCTGTCTACTTAAACTATATAATATTATATTGAAAATATTATTCCATATAATAATATTATATTATATTATTTTCTGTTACTAACGCTTCAAGTCGATTCGATATAATTTGAAATGGCGCAAAGAGGAGTGCAGACGATCGGAGCAGAAGAGAAAATGCCCGCGACGGTCGAGAAAATCGACGAGATCGGTAGAGAATTTATCGAGAAATATTACGACGCGATCCAGGGCAAGGCCGGAGCTTGGCGGCTGAATCGCTTTTACGAAGAAAAATCGAGATACTTGCGATTCGACGGGCAGCCGGAACGCGAGGCGTCCCGGGCGAATCGCATCGTGAGACTCATCACAAAGATGCGCATCGAACGCCAGACGATCGCGAAGATCGAGGCGATCTTTACCGTTGAGCCGCAGCCCAACAGATTTACCGTGGTCGCTGTGGGTTGGATGTCGCGAGCGCGACGCGACGAGACGCACAAGTTTGTGCATTCCACGGTGATGATAATGCCGCCGCCGTCCGCCGCCGGACAAAAAGCGTATTCGATCGTGTGGACGGTGTTCAAATTCGCCGACCCCGCGGTCGACGACTATTTTTTCGGCGCGTCCACCGAAACGTCGACGAAAGCCGTGCCCAACGTTCGACGGCTCACCGATGATGGCGACAAACGCGTCGTCGGTAAGTTTTCGAAATCGAACGGAATTAATAGATAATAATAATCGACCGGTATCCTCCGCCTAGATGGACCGTCGTCGACGAGTTTCGGAAAATCCAGGCGAAATAATCGCAGAAACGAGTACGACTCGAGCACGCCGGGAGAAATGGTCGGCCGGGTCGATCGAAAACCGCGCGTGGACCGCCGACCATTCGATGTACCCATCGGCAAGGCCGACGACGACGCCGCGAAGGCCGGTGTTTCGGTAGTTCCAAAACAAAATTCGATGGCCATACCCAAACCAACGTATCGGCCATCGAACTCAAATAACATGCCAATTGGTACGGTCTGCTTAAACCGTCAACGATTTACTTAGTACCCACTTAAAATGTCTAATTTTGTTACAGACAAATCGGTTGTTCGACTTACACCACCGACAGCGTATCGAAAACACCCCGATCCACCGCAGAACACAAAGCCGGACGTGTTGAAAAGTATACCGATTTTCAACGATAAAACGTACCCAAAGATCATGACGAAGAACAATACGTCTCCTCTAGGTACAGTGATAATTAAAACAATTATTGAGATTCGCTCGATAAAATAATAATAATTGAATTACAGGCGCGTCGTCGGTCACCGAATCGATACGAGCGCCGGACCAGGAAAACCTAACCACGAAAAATATGCGGAAAAAAATGCGAAAAATGGGCGGCGATAGTTTGACGGAAAAAATGCAAACCGTCCAGGCCGAACCGCCGCCGCCGCCGCCGTCTCGGCCAATAAAATGTGCGAAAACACCGGCCGAACAGACGGTCGTCCGACCGACGAATGACGTTAAAGAGGAGACGTCCGCGGCGGTGGCGCGTGACGCTTGGACGCTCGTTCAAAAGAAACCGTCAAGGAGTTCGAACGGTGAAAAACTCGTACCGAAAGCGAAACGCGCCGCGCCGAGACAAATCAAAACGGGACACGCGAAGCCGTCGTTGGTCCCTGCCGACGCCAAGCCGATAAAATCTCTGAAAAAGTTAATCGGATACGCGAGCTTAGGCGACACGGCGTAAACTGTTCTGCGCAACCTAACCCAGTCCCGAGTTTCAGTTATCAGGATTGGGTGAAAAATCAATCGGACATTAACTGATACTAATTGTCTGACAATTGGCAAATAATCATACGGAACAAAAACGAGAATCTCTAACAAACACACACCCGGCGGCGTGCAGATTAGAAAGTACATTTGAAAAAAACTATTAAATATTAATTTTAGTAGTTTGTATTAAAATATAATTTTATATGTATTTAATAATATTTTGTAAATATTAGTTGTATTTACGTATATCGTAGAAATACCGGCGTCGAACAACGATCCGTTCAAGTGTTCAAAAGAAAACCGAAAACACTCGATACGAAAACAAAAAAAAAAAAAAAAGCAAATCACTAGCTAGCGCGCAAAAGTGCACGGTGCAACAGGTCATATTTTATATAATAGCCATTTCAACAATAGTGTTTAAGACTTAAAATAATTATTATTTTAACTCGTCGTCGGAACCTCTACGATTCTCTATTTTTCTAAGGTTGATTTTTTTCTTTTAGTAGAGTCCGAGTACCGAGTGTTATCAGTAAGTTCAAAATCGATTTCATACCCTGAAAATGATCACGTCAACATTATTTAAAGTGTAAATTATTTAATTTTATACGGAAAATAGTGTTAAAATTCTTATATTTGTGAATTTTAACATAACCGTAGAGTTTGTCTGATTGGTTCTTAGTTAATTTATTCAACTTCTATTTACGTACTTTTTTTTTTTCGTTTCGGTTAATAAATATTTTTGTTCGAAATGGAGGTTAGGTTACCTACGATTTACGCATTACCTACGAAAACCGTAACTTTAAGTATTTTTTTTTTAAGTATACCCTATTCGCGACGGTTTCGTGTCTTTTGATATTTAATACTAGGAATAATTTAAATAATATATGAAATTCGATTGTATGCAAATGTGGAAATAATTTTCTCTTTGAATGACACAATGTCCCTTACGAATTTAGATAATATTATGTAGTAGTTTCGAGGGAAAATAGATTAATCGTTGTCCAATTGACATTAACGTAGAGCTCATGATTATTGTTTTCTGACTAAACATTAAGATTTCGAACGGAATTCGATGGTTTATACCTCCTCTTCCTACTAAATAAAGTTGTTCGTCGATTTTCCCTCTGTGGATTAGGCCTACGCGGGAAACCACATAAAAAAAAACGCGTCTCGTGTAATACCTCCGGCTCCGAAATATTAAATGTACCATTTTTCGGTCTTATTTAATGATTCGTGAGCTAAGGTGGCGTGGAAAATTACATTCGCTAACAAAGTAGTTTTCTATTTCGAGTGGGGTTAGTGGTTTTAATAACGATGTCGTTTTTTCGTTTTTTCTATGGACTACTTCTGACCGTGTGACGACCACATGGCGACATAATATTATTTATTTATTATACGGGCTGGGCCCTTTTGAAATTGTTGATTAATACAATAACACATAACACCTAAAGTATGACAGTATTTCGATACAGAATCGAGAAAAAACGATCGAGAGTTCTATCGGACAAGTGAATCGAAAAAGTATCGATCTAGTCCCAAATGTCGCATAGTATTCGTCTGCCAGCGATCGTCAAAGTCGTTTTTGAAATTCAACTATGCAATTGTAAAATCAGGGAGTTAAATCGCGTTTGAAATGCTGTTTTGGAAATATATTTCGTATATATACGTTCAATATTTTGAAACCGTTTTCGGACACGAGGTCGAAATATAACTAGAATCGTCCGAAAATCATAATATCGTTTTGACATAATATACTTTATGGTTGCGCGCAATATTACGTATTTTCCGTTCAAATAAAACGCATTTTTTTTCACATTATTTAATATTTATCGACTAATTATAATATTATGTTTATTATATTAGTTATTTTTCGTGTGTTTTTATAGAAGAGAATTTAACGAAAATAAGCTCGCGTGGGGTAAATTTTTGCCCAACTACGAATTAGAGGACCGCTTTAGTAAACGATTACTCACCACTAATAACTGAAATATTAATTACGTCCCGATGATCGTTACGTTTTTGTGATCGCAAGACAGTGACAATAAGGATAACATCTGACCCTGTTCTAAACGGCGAACGTTTCAAAATATTAAATAAAGATTTAGCGAATACGTAATTTTTCAAACGCGATTGGATATTTGTGTTCGGCCATTACATCATGCACGGGCGGGGTTTGGCGATTGCGAACCGTGCCTAAAAAATGTTCTACATCCATGACATCGTGTGTGGAAAAAAACTAAATTATTAGGTCCTAAATTATTAGGTCACACAACTATTAAATGACGTGAAAAATACAAAAAAGTTTACAGTACGAGTAATTACCCCGATCGGGCGATTGAAATTAAACGAGTTTGGAAAACGCATTGTTTGTTATTATAAATTTTAATTTATCGTTATTCGACAGCGTTTTTTTTTTTTTTTTTTTTCCAATTAAAAGTACATCAATGAGTAAGATTTTTAATTTATTTTTTCATTGTTGGCGGTATGCGCGAAGGATAATTTTCCCAGAGAAGAATAATTTTATCACTTACTTACTTACTTTTTCACTTAACTTGTTAAAAAAAAAAAAAAACCCGTTATAATTAACATTTTTGTGGACCTTTGAATAATGTTATGGCGCAGAAAATAATTTAAAGACAAAAGATTCCCGGCGATTTAAAAGGAAAAAAGCTTTCAGCGTTTTTTTTTTTGTTTTTTTTTCGTTTTTTTTTTTTTTTTATTTATTACATTCCGGTTAAGTTCTTCTATGACTGAAAATTAATTTCGGCAATCGATTTTATGACTCAGCTTACGCCGCCGATCGGTTTCAAACGGTATAAATAAATATAATTTGTAATATTACCGTCAGCAGTATATATAATAGTTGTTTTGTTTCGTTCGGAATTCAATATTAATAATAATTGTCGTTCGATAATAATATGTGTACTCGAATTATTCGTGATATTCGCGTCGGTTTTAAAAGAGAATATCTACAAAATCAATACTCGATAGCGAAGTCGAGATTCATCGTAACGTTTCTTTTGACGACTCATGTGTTTCATGTTTACATACCATTTTAATAGGAAGAGTGTCCGGATCAAATTAAAGTCAGACGAGATTTATCTTAAAACGATAACGAATATCGTAGTTTAACCGATCAATAATGGAGACGAACAAATTAACGTCGCGCTAATCGTTTAGGAAAAAAAATTAGCCGCACCCAGCAAAAAAACACCTATATTTATGTTAAAATATTTCTCGTGTCCCGTTGGGTAAACGTCTAGTTTCTCAAAATTCATACGACACGTCACGATAATTATTGGTTAAAAACTCTTTGTTTCAAGTCAACACATGGATAAATGTTTAATTCCATACTTACAGCGATTTTTTGGCGACTCAAAAGTGCTATCCGATGACGCGTATCGTAGTAATAATATAAGTCATTAAGATTAAAACGAGTCATTTTAAACAATATTGTTGAATGCGAAATGGAAAACAGTAATGTTTTAAACAGAATAAATTTTAATAATATATATTCATAAAAAACAATATGTATTATCTTTGCGACTATAATACGCATATTTCAAATTGAGATTTTTTTTTTAGTAATAAATACGTTTGAATAGACGAAATTTATGGTATACTAATATTCCGCGCGTATTCGTTAAAGTGTGAATGAGATTAAAAAAGAAAAAGAAACTGCACGCCGCCGACGTAGAAAATTCGATTTATCATAACGTCGAGCAATAAATATCGCGTGATATTACTCCGAAATATTAAATATTTGAACATCGGGTTTTCCGAGAGAATGTCAAAATCGCATTCAATCAAATGACGTAGGTGTAGGTGTATTAGGATGTGCGCGTGACGATTCGAAATGAAAAAATCGAGGTTGAAATCACAAAAAATCACGTGAAACCGAAGTACACCGAGTGAATCGAACCGTGTTTGAAAAAAATTTCGAAAATATACGGAATAACGAAAACGCGAATCCAATCGAATCGCTAGTTACGACAAATAATAATAATCGCCGTTCGTTTTTTTGCAATTATATCGCGAAATCGCGTTAACTTTTAGATTAGTAGTAAAACGAACAATGTAGAAAAACTGGATTTTTCGATATTATAGTATTTTGGTAAATAATGTGAATCGTGTCGTAATAATTGTGTAGTGAATCGCGAAACGACGAATTTGCGCATAGGTACTGCGAAAAAGCACTGCGATATGATGAGAAATTTCCGCTATCGTCCAGAAAAAATGCCAAACTGGCAAGTTTAATCACATCATTGGCGATTTCACGATTATTTTCGGTGTTATGATGGATTTCACGATTAAAACGATATTTGTATCGATTTTCGATCGTAGTAAACTCACGAGTCGAAATAAAGCAAACACGTTTTTCACATAATATATTTCACGAAACGACGAATGCGATTGTTTTGCAAAAACTCGTCTACTTACCTTGTTGTGTAAAACACCTTCACATAACGCGCGGCGAGTATTCGATGAGCATTTTTTATCCGGAAATCGGATAAACATAACACACCTCGGAGACAAACTCTAGGTGGTGCAGCACTTTTCTCTCGGTAATTTTTCTTCGTCCAGCGAGACAAACAAGAAGTGAATAAAAAAAAAACTCTTGGAAAATTTCAAACTCTTTTTTTTCTTTTTTTTTTACTCGTTTATATTATATATTTTTGTTTTCGGTAGAACGAATAACTTTACGTGTTTCTGTTTTGAAATCCGAATGCGACCTGACCTTTTGCTGAAAACTCGAAAGAATCGGACACACGCTTTTTTCTTCCTTTTTTTTTTTTTAATTCATAGATTTGTAACGTTTAAAATGGGGGGAAAAAAAACGATGATTTTCACGATCAAATAAGTAGATTGCTGATTACGAACATTTTTAACAATTATATTTTTAACATCAATCAATTTTTAAAATCAAAATCGCGTTTTCTGATTATCTGACCTGACCGAGGATCCAAAAAGTTCGAAAACCACGGCGTTTTATAATTATATTTTTTCGTTAAAAATATAAACTTGACGCACAATCGACCGGTAACAATCACGCGAATAACGAAACCGCAGTGTTTCTCCGATCGTTGACGTGGTTCGTGTTTATTCGTCCGCAATGTCGCCGTTCGCACCGTCCAGGACGGTTGAGGTGATCACCTGACCCTAGTCTGACTTGTCGGCGACGCTATTTTTTCATGCCTATTAAAAGTCAATTTTTTTTTTATCGTTTACCTGTTATTTAAATCCAAGTTTGTATTTCGCCATCGTATCGCTGGCAGTAAATAAACACGCGATAAGGGCCGACCCAAAAAGATTTTCGACTCTCTAATTATTGCGAAACTGCAGGGCTAAAGACATATTTTATTCGCGCGAACAAAGGTATGTGTTCCGGCGGCGGCGCGGCGGTCTTATCGGAATCGTTTTTTTTTTTTTTTTCCTTTTTCGTTCACGTCACGCGTATTTTTTCGTAAAAAGTACCGTAAGAGTAACCCGCGCACTGCTGTTTTCGATTAAATACCGAACGTCAGGAACAGCGAACCGTCTCGGGAAATTATTTAATAGCGTTTTTCGAATAAAGATTTATGTGATAGAAATATGTTGAGAATGCGGCGCGTGCTGCTCCTATGAAAAATGTATAACTAAGATATATATATACGGCTAGCGGAAGCGCGCGCATATAATAATAATAATAATAATAGTAATGCGAAAAATTGGTTTCGATACTGCCGTCAGACGAGTCGAAAACAATATATCACTCGGCGGGCGACGTATGATTAATGTGTTAATTTGTTTTGTAATTTTTCGCTTTCTCGTTTTGTGTTTTCGCGTTTTTGCCCCGCCGCCGCCGCGGCCGCCGCGCCGTCACGGTTGTTATTCGAAATCAAATCTTTTTTTTTTACCGCCAAAGGAGGGAATAAAAAACGATTCCACACGTTCGCGAACAACATGATAATATTTACGACACTATAAGAGAGAGGAGAGAGAAAACCATAGGCGCGGTGTGTTTTTTTTCTTCTTTTATTCGGTGACTATCGAAAGAAGTGAACCAACGACAATATTCGATTCAACATAATTTATTTTATTTATTTATTTTCACATAATATACATAAAAAAAAACGAAAAAAACGAAAAATCCAACGAAATTTCAATGTACAGAAAAATAAAAACAACACGTCCTCGCGGAATCATCAATATACAATAATATTATATAATATATTTTCAGGCTTAAAACATAAAACGTTATTATTACGTCGTCGTCGGCCAAAAACAGACAACGTGTGTTATAGGTATTATAATATTCTTAACAAGATACATATAATATTATTAGGTACATTAAAACGTTATTATTATTATTATTATTATTTGTTTTTAACCAATATCACAAGGCGATAATATTTATTTTCGTTAAGGTTACCATCGAGATTATTATTAATATATTAATTATTTATCGTATAATTTTTTTTTTTTTTTTTTTTATCCTTTTACTGCGATCAAACGCGCGTTAATTAATGAAATATAATTTTTTTTTATTAAATACAAACACTGATACATGCATATTATTATTATTATTATAATTATTATTATTATTATTATTGTTATTATTATTATCGTTAGTATTTATCATAGCTAAAACCGTTGTGTTAAAAATAATATTACACACACTAAAATGTACGCGTATATTCGAATCGGTTATAATAATAATAATATGAATAATAATATATAATAATTTTGTAATAACAATAATAATAATAATAATTACAATAATTATTAATACAATAATATTATCATTATTACCGGGATCGTCCGGCGGAACGCGAACTTTGATTAACAACATTTTCCCGTATTAATATAATATAATATTTTATAAACGCGATAAAACAAATTATTATTAAATATTATATATTATTATCGTACAATATACATGTTATGTGCTTTCGTACACGTATTTACAATAATGTAATAATATTGGAATTGCGTTTTCCACACGATGATATAACAGCGCGGCCGCGCGCATCCAAGCCGAACAACACACACACACACACACACGATTGTTGTTATTAATAATTTATTATTATCGTTATGAATCGACAGGCGGGGCGAGTAACAATAATAACGCGACCGCGATTTGAACTTTTGACTTTTAAAACGCGCCGTGTTCGAGATAAAAGTCCGACAACGGCGCGGCGCGGCGTTGTGTCCGCGTCGTGCTTTTATCGTTTTCACACGCCCCCGCGGGTACGATCGCAGAAAAAATATAACAATAACAACAACAACAATATTTTAAACGTATTCGTACCGAATTTATTTTAATAGTTTTTTTTTTTTTTTAATTTTTACCAATAAGGTAACTTTTTCCGAGAGAAGAAAGCAAAAAAATATTGGTAAAAAACACGCCGCAAGTCTACTTTCTATTTATTTTGATATCGCGTTGTTTGTGGACTCGTGATCTACGTTTTGCCACGATCTACACGCTCTAACGTAGCTCTAACGTTCTAACCATCGATTGTGTCGGGATCGACGACAGTCGGTTGACAAAGAAAAATGTTTGTCAAGTCATATATATTATATATATATGTGTGTGTGTGTCGACGACGGGACTGTCAACTATTCCGAAAATCGAGTGGATCTCGACAATGGGGGAAAGCACTCGACGCGTCCACGAAGCCGTCAGACCAAATGGAAGCCACCGCGTCTCAAAATAGTTGTAAAAAATAGAAATGTACGGGACGACGACGACGGATTACATACGTATATATGAAAAGACATCTCAGTGAGGCCCGTCGGCGCCGCTGGTAAGAATACAAATAGTACTTTGGAAACATTCCGAACGATACGACCACGCGTTTCAAATGATTTTAAAAACTATCGAATTTCGCACGTTATCGTGTTATTTTTTACGTTTTTCCTATATTATAAATCATAGAAATCGGATGGCAAATCGAAACAGACAGCGCGGTTAGAAATATTATTGTTTCGTGAATTATTTGAAATCGCGTTTTGACATGTATTATACTGCATATTTTGCCGTAATTTATTCTACTGACAACTACTATTGATTAACTAATGTATTTTCGAATATTCGAATTGGATAGCATTGACGGGAAATCTGTTTTTTTTATTCGAATAAAAATGGGGAAAAGTACGGTACTTACTCGTCGCGTCCCATCGAAACTTGGTTAGAAAAACGCTGAAAAACGGGACGTACGGTCGCCGTTCGTCGACGGTAGACCACGCGAATAGACGTACGAAAATGAAAAACAAAGCGAGCCGTATTTCATTCGTCACGACGACGTCGATATTTTCATTCCGACAGTTAGTGTCGTTCCGATGTCGCAGACGTGCCTCCTGCGAATCCTTATCCGCGCGCTTTACGTCTCGTTTTCGGGCTAACGGGTAATCGAGTCTAATATTACTGTCCGGTGTTTGACAAGTGTCACGGCGGCGCTAACGGTTCATTAGTCGTAAAAATAATAATAATAATAATACCATCAACGTCATTAAGAGCGCGCGCGCGTGCGCGGTGTGTTTTTTAGCGACGGACTTTTGACGAGGGTTTTTTTTTTCAACCTTTCCGCCGCTCACAGTCCCTTCCCGCCGTCGTCGTACTGATTACGCGGTCATTACAAACGTTAAAATATTTTCCGTCGTATCGTTTACGAAAACGGTTCGGCTCAACACGTAAAACACACTCATCACTACGCGCGCTCGAGGTAGGTGTTTTTTTTGACTCTCACGCCACGCCCTTTTTTACCGGCAAACCCCCCCCTTCCCCCCCGAATATATTAATACGCTCGAAACAATTCAATCGACTCGGAAAATCTAACAAGTACAACGTACCGCCGCCGCCGCCGCCGCGATTATAAAGTTTATTCGTCTGTTATGGGTTTCCGTTCTGCTCCCCCGTTTCCGTCCGTGACGTGCGCTAAACGGACCCAAGACGTCTTCGAGTTTTTCCAAACGAATTTCGACGGTTCGTCGACCGGACGTAACGGTCGCCTCGACTGCAGTACGTTTGCACGTACTCGCTAGATACGCGATCGTATACGAGCGAAAAAGCCGCCGACTAAATTGTTTTCGATTGATTCCGACCGCGAATCGCCTGCAGATGACGTTTTGTTTCGGCGCCCGCGGCGTTTTTATCCAATCGATAAAAACGGAAATCTCTATTACTACTGCGACGACTAATGATAATTTTCTAACGACTCTAGCGCGACCGGAGTTTAATGCGATCTGTGAAGTAAAGAGTGTAGTATACCTACGATTAATCGCACCGCAGCCATCATTGTTGTCCCAGTCGCCCTGTAAGTAGAAAAAATAAATAATCTTCGACGTACTAAATGTTCGTAACGACCCGAACGATACGCGTGTCGCGCAGTTTTTTTTTTTTACGTGCACTCCTTCTAACGACGTTCATAATATAACGTGTTTCGGCTATAGTACGTTATCTCTAGCGAGGTGTCGCAGTCGGTACCGAATAGCGTTCTCGAATTTGATGGCGAAAAAATCGCGACCGGCAGGTGTCGAACCCGTAATCGAGGCGGCGATCGAAACGCATTTCTAACATTTCATACCTTTCTTATTTTCCACCGCCTACAATACGAGTCGTTTAAAGAAAAACCAATAAAAACGACGACGGCGGGAATGAAATAATCGAATGCAGATATACACACTGAACGTTTATTAAAACCTACAATTTGTTCCGAATTGCTGCTGCGAGTGTTTGCAAATCGTAAGAAAAAAATTAATATCATTCATATGTTATGTATATTCTTAAACGACTCGATTTCAAATCCATCCGTTCTATTCGATTCTTTGATTATTGAAAACAAATGAATAATTCGACGTTGTCACCGTTATATTTTGAACAATGATAAACAATAATTATATTTTATTTAAATTCGTACGGTTTTTTTTCTCGAAATTGAAATTATAAAATACGTTTTTCAACGGTGAAACGTGTTGACTTTTGGTTTGGACGCGAAAGTTCTCGGCGAAAAGAGGGGAAAGATGCACTCGTGTTGCGCGTTTCCGCATATAACGCGGCGGCGGCGCGGCGGTTTGATCGTGTTAAACGTAGTAAATATAGGAAAGTTGCGGACGGCCTTTCCGTAGAGTTCTGCGCGGAGTACGTGTTCGTATTTGTCGCCGGAAGAAGGGTGAAATTCGCCTAGTCGCTGCGGAAAACCGAAATTCGAAATGTAACCAAGTATCGGGGGGGACAGTCGACGAAACGATCTGCGCGATGTGTAACGTTCGGAGTGACGCGAAGAATACGGGCGGACCCGCGGTCGTGCGGTCCGAAGGAGAGGGGAAAAAGTCGATAGTAATTTTACTCGAAATCGGCGCGGTCCCGCCACGATATTAGATTGAAATCTTCGCCGACAATCGCCGTTTCCTGCGCGTCGCGTACCTATCGCCGCCGGTAGAGCGCGAAACAACGCCATAACGTCGTTCGAACTGTAATTTCGGGGGGGGGGGCGGCTAACTTTAACAACGATAACAATATTATGTTATATCGTAAATTTGCCGTTCGGAATATTATTATTATTATTATTATTATGATTGTTGGCAAACAGTCAAGGGGTTTCTATTGCGACAAAACAATTCCGCCGCCGCCGTCCGTTCCCCCGCCGCGCCGTCGCGCAGCTGAAAAACAATTCATGTGTAACAATAATTTTATGTACAATCTACAATAAAAGTTTCGTGGATATACTTAATAAATAGTTTTTAAGTTGTATTATTACAATATATCGTGTAAACATTACGGTATGACGTGTACTTAAGATTAAACGTATCGACAAGAACGAGTAAACTATAATATTATTATTATCATTATTATAATATATTATAACGTACCAATAATAATAACGGAATGCCGTTTTGTTTTTTTTATTATTTCGGCACTCGTAAAAACGTTGTCTGATCGACGACGTCGATCGCGATACGAGAATCACTGCAAAACGAACGACCCGACGAAGAAACATTATTATCATCATCATCATCATCATCATCATCATTATTATTATTATTATTTTTAAATTGTTTTGAATAATTTATTGTTAATATTATTTGAAACGCGATGTTAAATTTATTATTATAAAAACGTCGTATTTATTAAGAAAAAAGAAAAGAAAAGAAAAACGTAATGTATTATTATTATTATATCGATTGTTCGGGGCCTATTAAATAAACCGTTTAGAATAATTATATTTCCCGTGCCGTTATTCGACGAATATTATTACCCCGAAATATTATTTTTATTTATTATTAAATCCCACACGCCGCCTCGCCGCCGCGGCAGTAAAGTTTTTCGTTTTGTTTTTTTTTTTTTTAAGGAGTTATTGGAAAATAACGATTTGTTGTTATTCGATGAAAAACAAAACCGTATGAATTCCAAACTGGAAATATAATAATATCGCATTGAATTCTTCTCTCGGCGATGCGCCGGAAACAATACCGACCGAATATAATATTATAGTTCATTTAAATGCAATGAATATTATAATAATATGACCTGCTCGCGACGATAATACGCCGTAAATAAATCGACGAGAAATCAAAATAATAATAATAATATGCGTTTTTATTCCGTCCCGCGATATCGTCCCTCGTCACATCGTGGGAGCGTTTCGAAAAACTTTGAATTTTTTCAGTTTCGTTTCCTCGTCCAATACGAGTATATACTTGTATACCTATTATAAATGTATTTTATTTCCGTGTCGAACGTCTTCGTCGTCCGGACGACGACGTCGCGCGTTGTATTTACAGTAAAATATCGAACATTTAGATTAGAAAATATTATATATTGTAACGTCGAAGCCGCCGCCGCCGCCGCCAGATCCGTTTTTTAGCTCAACATTTGCAACAGCATGTAGATTATCGTGAACATGGCGCAGTTGGAGATGGCGAATGACCCCGAAGTCGAGCTGCGTACGCCGTGTTGCATGGCCGCCGGCACTTCAGCTATACGAAACACATAAAACATAAAACGCGCGCGATACATTAAACACGTTAAATTTCGTGAACCGTGTAATTATTATTGTTTCGTACGCGGCGCCGGGCGTAATATTTATGTGCATATACGCGCGTGTGTGTGTGTGTCGTACAACAATGTTCGACACCTTTCTTAATTCGTTTAGTCTTAATTCCAGTCGGACACGCGATTCGGTAGCTAAATCGCTCCATTACGTCGCGTAATAATCAACGAATTTTCTTTCTCTCGTCGCGCGCGCGCGCGGTCCGAAACAACAATAATAGTAATATTATCGCCGAGAAACGACACGTACGATTTCGGGTACGCGATTAGCAAAAAAAAATGTTTATTTTTACGACTTAATAAAGATTATAATAACGGGTGTGAGATTTTCCTCCCCTTCCGTGCGAGATCCGCACGTTTATCGATCGATCGCGATTTTTCGAAGCATAAAATGTCCGATCCTCGACTCGAAAAAACTTTGACCGTTCTCCACGAGTACCGAATTAAAAAAAAAAAACCGCCTCAGGACAAGTGAGGTCATTTCTTTCATGGAGTTCATTTGAGTGTAAAATCGAGTCTTACTATAGAGCACTATACTTTATGTTAAATTCAATTAAAAGATTTTGCATAAATACAGAAAGAAATATTATATTTACCGACTAATTAATACACGGTTTTTTTCCTTCTAGACCTAGAAATTTTATTTTTATTTTTTAATCATCCAAACCCCCTCGGAAACGAATCGCCGACCTCCGAGTTAAATGTTTGTTTCTAATTAACTCTTAATTAAACAGAGTTGAAAAAAAAAATCGTCACTCAACCATTAGCTTTAAACTAGCTTTTGGAAAGAAAAAAAATCGTTCTCCATTAACGTAAGCAAACAGAGTGTAAAAAAGAGAAAAAAAAAAAAAAACAAACATTGATTCAATCTGCCTTGCCTACGACGAACTTTACTCCGAACTGATGTGTAAAATTCGCATCCTTGGCGCTATTGCAACGCGTCGCGCGCGTGGTACTACTGTTGCCGTGCAAATAACCCGTCTCGAGCCACGGGCAGCGCGTCTCGAAATGTGTACGTTCGTCGTCAACAGGACAAAGAGTAAACGTTTAAAAGTTCGTGTCTACACCCGGCCTACGAATGTCCGGATTGCACCAAGTTCGCGTGCATTATAATATACACAGATCGGACGTTTTAGCAATAAAAAATGTACTATTTAGCCCTTTAATACGAATCGCTTGAATTGTGTTGTCGTCAAAATACACGTTTTTTCAACTATTTTCGTTTTTCGGTTTTTTTTTTTTCTCTTTAACTACCAAAATTCGATTTTAAACATATTATAATTCGTTGTTGACATCTGACAAAACTTGAAAAATCCACACTGGCCAAAACGAGAAAAACAAATCGTTAGCAGATTCGTCTTACGTGAAATCCCATAAAAAATTTCGATTCTCGTTTTGACGTTTATATCGAGCGAATTGAAAATAGACAAAAAACGAACGGTGTTTATTTACATTAATTCGGTTGAAAACGCTCCGAAAAATTCGCCCTAAAACTTTAAATCGGCGTGGAACGAAAAAAAAAAAAACATCAACTCAAAATGAATTACAAAATTAAGTTGAAGTTAAGATTAAGTTTTGAATATGTTTTCCGAAATTATTTGGATAACATAAAACATTGATTGTGTTCTTTGATATTTTTAGTGCGCGTTTATTACAGGTTTCGTTGAAAATTCACTGTGATGATATACGTTGTAGTAATATTGTAAATTAATTCATTAATTTTTCTATTTCAGTTGTTAAAAATCAGTCGATATATTTTAACTCGACTCGACTGATTACTGTTCGAATCGATTTCAAAAAGCTTCGAAATTCACACGTAATCACTACATATTTACATTCAATAAATTAACTAATCGGTGTGAAATTCGAAAATGAAGGCAACGCTCAACTTTAAATATTGTTTCATTATTTATGCCATTTTAATTATGGTTTTCTGTTTTACATTTGATAAAAATATTGTGGTACGCGTTATGGTAGTTGTAAAATACTTGAAGTTTGGAAATAATATTTATACGACATTCGTCGACGGCGAATAAAACTATTATTTTTCTTCGTAAAACGATTTATACATTTAATAAAGAATATTCTTTATCTCTGCCACGAAACAGCAAATCATTTCGTAATAGGTACGAATAATGCGAAAAAACCACCGAATGATTGATATTTATTTGAATATTTCTTCCGCGAATTTTAATTCGAATACATTATCCCCGCTAATAAAACGTCCTCGAATAAAGCTAAATAAAACACATATAAATTCAATCGAATCCGACAACGATTAAAAAACTACGATAATAATAATATCGTTCGTATATTTCGTGTAACTCTGTTTATCGTGTCGAAATAAATCGAACGTATGTTATAATAATTTATGAAATTTGATATTTTAAAAATGGTTTTATACAAAAAAAACCGTTTGAATTTTAATATTTTTTAAACAAGTGCACGTACTCAGAACGAATTATAAACAACACTTCGGACCGTGTTCGTTATACGAACGCTCACATATTTCGAGTGAAAACGATTATTTAAAGGAACTACCTATGCAAAATATGTAATACATTTTATATTTTACTCGGAGAGTTTTCGTAGATTTGATTCGATCGCTTTTATTTCGATTAGAAAACAATATTTGATTACAGCCGCCACGCCACAACAGAAAGACAAGTTCACGAAAACGTAAATACAAAAATTGTCGATCGTGTATTACGGACGAAACCTCAATACTTATCCTGGGAAAATTGGTCCGTTAAAACTTAAAACGTTATTTATTTATTTTTCATTAACACGAATCAGTATTCGAACCGGAGATGGCAATTAAAGAAAAACAAACCAGGAGTTATGAAAAAATAAAAAACCGCGTTTTTCGTAAATTTCTAACGACACTCGTTTTGTTCGATTCAGCTAGAAAACATTAACGTAGCGTTTAAACGAATTAGCGTGACGGACGTGTGTATTTTAGGACATTTTAGGCGTTTCGTTTCCATCACAATAATATACTCTCTTCGGAATCGCGCGCGAAGGATATTGTGCCGGGCGAGGAGGAGACTTTCACAGGAACACAATCGTCATAGATAAACCGTGCCGTAATCGGAGCCGCGCTATCTCTCTGTATAGTCGTCTCGGTGTACTCGGTGGAGCTGAAAATTGAACGCGGCCGAATCCGGGCGGATCAACGGGATATTTCCGCGCCAAAAAATCCCTACCCGGACGCGCCGTTGTAGTTTATTATTTCTTTTATTTTTAGGAAACCTTTTGAGTGATTTCGCTAAAACGCGAGCACGCGAGATGCGAAAACACCGGGGCGAAACCGATACAAAACATCGACGACCGGGAAAAATAACGAACGCGTTGCGGAAAACGAAATGACAACGCGATTGTGCTCGTCAATTATTATTGGTTTACGATGTAATTTGTTCGTTTGAGGCGCGCCGCGCCGCTCCACTGTTATTATTCGTTTAACGAGTGGTGTAAAAATGTCTGAACGCGACACGTCGTCGATCCGACTCAAGTCGGTTAAGGATTATAATTCGGAAAATTCAAAAAAACACTTATTGTTATTATTACAAACCTAGTGAAGAATTTCTCCAGTCCGATATTACAAAAGCAAAGTCACTCTAAATTATTTTCCGACTCGAACAATTATTACTCGCGCGTAAAAAGTCAAACTTGAACAATACGTCACCGCGTTGCCCGGAAACGGTTTTCAAAACCCACGTGAACGCGCGGGAAAATACAAAAATACGAACTACGAAAATCGAGACGATATTTTATTCGGCTCATAGTTTTTTCCACGGGTTTTGTTAATTCGGATGTTTAAAAAACCATCGTACGAATTGAATGTATTTACGTAGACGTTCAAACCCTTATTGTACGGGTTACTGTACGACTTACCGGGTGATTGCAAAGAATTTGAAAAACCAGCGCTTACAACCGATCGATATTAAAATAATTACGCTAGTCTGTTGTTACCACTGACGATTGTGTGAATAATCAAGAGTAAATTTAATGACGATACACAGAGATATAATATACACATCCACTTATTTATTTTAAAGATTTATAAACGAGCTTGACAAACGGTTTTTTTTGTGAACAAAACACGATTATACTATTGTTGTACTCTCGGCGTGTAAATGTATTATTCCGAACACTCGGGCTTGGAAAGTATTTTTCTGAAAAATGTATTCTAAAATCCGGTTTCAAATCGGTACGTGTTTTCGGACATGGTCTATTCGGCTATGATTTCGTTCTGAACTATTCGGGTTATACGAGTGTCGTGCGAGGAATGGGTTTCGAGGGGTTCTCGGGGAGTTGCGCGGTTCGGGTTGATTTCGGTGCGGCACTGCCCCGAGGAAAAATTAAATTCAAACAAACTATTTATACAAAACATACTCCGTCTCGTTATGCCGGGAGCATTCTCGCGAATGTCAATCGTTGATGAAAAATAAACGATAATATTATGCGTCATAGTTATAAAAAATGACCGAAAAAGAGAGTCGAAATCAAAAAAAAATAAGTCTTGTAAAATACTTAAAAAAAACAAAAATATTTTTAAAAACCAAAATGTAGAATATGGGTACGACGCAATACAACGCGCGGTCACTCACCATATAATTGGTGATGGCATCGAAGATTATTTTCTCGTATAAAAGTGGGTTTAATTATAATTATCGATCAACAGACCGACGAGACGCGTAAACAATCGGTATCGTATGATAAACTATATTTATACAAATGTTTAGCCGTCGTCGTCGAAAACATCGAACGTTAAATGTCAATGAAAGCAGATTTCAAAAAAAAAAAATACGTCCTGAAAACCAAATAGGTCAAAAGAATGCAAAATTAAAACCTCGAACTCGTCGACGACCAAATCACGTGTTGTGTATAGGGTTGCTATTGAAAGATAGCATCTGGTCATCAGCCAGTATACACCAGTATATAGTATAATCTATAATCTATAGCTTAGTTTATGAAGTGAAAAGATAAGTAATGAAATGCAAAAAAATATTAATATAATCACATATTTTATATTTTCATAATTTGACGCAGAGTTCTGATTTAACACATTTCCACTGACAGACGATTTCGGACCATAAATTTCCCATCAATCAATGAAAATACTTGTTACTTATTGACAAACTATTTATAATTATATAAAAATACGTCATAATGTTATGACGACCCGGAGAATAATTCACTGAACCCGTAGCCCGTAGATTTATATGTAAACCCGGAGAGGTGGCAACCCTAGTTGTGTAATGAAAAGCTATTTCGTAAAAATCATGTGGAAAAAAAAGGCAAAATCCTATACTATCCCTGGCGATGACTTATTTTACTCGAGTATAGGTGTGTAAACACACACACACACACACACACACACACATTTATATACGTTTCTTATAATATGACCGTCTCGTCGATATACTTACATTGAAGCACGTGCACGTGGATCGTGGCCGGCGGTATGTTTTGCGGCTGGCACGTGTAATTGCCGCTGTCCGATGTGTTTGTGTACGGCATGATCAGGTCGCTCTCCGTGCTGTTGATGTGCACGATGAGTCCCCGGTCCGTGTCGAAATTGATCATCCTATCGGAATGGTACCAGAACACGAAAAGCGGGGCTTGCGTGGACCCCTGTAACCGGCACACCAGTCTCAGGCTGCTGCCGCTCATTATGTACAGGTCCGGTGCGCCGAGGATTTCCGCTCTGGCCTCTGAGACGACGGCGTGGACGAAAATAAACAAACGAAAAAAAAAATAAACAAACGAAAAAATAAATCGTTATTCGTTATATTATGTAATCGTTCGGTTTTTTTCCCTACCGAAAACGCTAAACAAACACGCGATGGATTGTAAACGGCATAAAGTTTTGTATTCTTAACGGGGAAAAAAAAAAAAAAACGTTCGTAAAGAAAATAGACCTGTTCGGGCGTCGCGCCGCGGTCGTATCGATTTAGTATTTGTTTACTTAATCCGTTTTCGGAGACGCGCTTATTTTCTTTTCTATTTTTTTTTTGCTTTCTCTTCTTTGCTTTTCCGGCGGCTTTTTCAAACGTTTGCTCCGCCGCCGATTCGGTGAAACGCAACGTGACCACACTTTTCCAGTTAGATTTTCAATTCTTCGCCGTTTTATACACACATCGATGCTAATAATTTTTGCATATTTTGAGCGCTTATTTATTTACGCTCTGCACGATTTCTTCTTTTAGTACGGATTTTCTAGAAACTATCGAAAAGTTTAAAACATTTTCAACAATATATTTTATTTGAACATAGGTTTTATATTTTGTAAAAGTGTTATCGAAAATAACCGAAATATCAACACATTTCAACCGGTGTAAATGAATAATCGATTCGATGTGACGCGCAGAATCGTCGTCTCCAAATGGTATGACATTCTTTAAATTCGCGCCTATCACTTCGCCGTAGATGTGAAACGGACATTCTCGAGATACTAAAACGCGTCGACAGACAAATGCCGATCGAAAACATAGCTAAAACGAATGTAATATCCAATTCAATTTCAGGTGAGTTTATTGTATCGAGTTTAATTCTTAACCATATTAATATGTGCCTGTTTTTTTTATATTTTAGATTGGAAACCGTTGGGCTCCACGGTTTTACGAATTCCCGCTCAAGTATAACATCTATTTTTACAATTATAAAAATTAAAAAACAACGAATTTTCATTTTTGCATTATACCTCAACATTTTAGCGCATACATTTGCGCGTATTTGTGTATTTTTAGAGTATGTTCGGATTGTTTTCGGCGCATAATATATAAATACGCGCTCTAGTCTAAGGGCATTGTACGATAAAAGTATCGATTATTAGATACGCACAGGCTCGCGCAAAAGTATCACAGTCCTACGCGTACGATATTCAGACTTAGTTGGTACAATACTTGCCTAAACAATTTCAAAGTTTAACATGTTGCGGTTTGAGATGTATTCAGACCGTAATATTCTATCTAGATTATATTATGTTATAATCTAACACTTCCATCTGGAATAAAAACCATGTTACGAGCGGAATATAATTTTTTATGTCCCACAAGAAAGCTTTTAAATAATTTTTAATAAATAGTTTACGAAATTCGGTCGTGGGATATTTTTACGGGATGATAACATTAGGTTTCGGCGAAACGAGCTCGAATTAATATTTTTATTTCTGATTTTTTACTCTTCGTCCGTAGATCGCATTATGATATCTATACGTTCCGTATTCGTTTGACAACTTTTACAAACTTTCATATCGGCAAATTATTTTTAACGATGAAATATGTGTGAAGTTTTTATCAGGTCGTGAATTATAATATATAGGTATCCAAATCCATTCGTATAGTATAGATTAGTTTCCTACTCGAGTGTTTACGTTTTTTTTTTTTTTTTTTTTTTGAAGATGTTTAATATACATTTTCGTCTGACAATCGCTTATTTCAATGAAATTTCGATAGCCTAAAGGCTAGAATGAAATAATGATACGAATATTATCATTAGTTTCGGACGATACGCGTGCCTAAAGAATGATGATGCAATCGATAGGAAAAATTATCCGGCGCCGGTGATTTGAAAAAAATATCAAGTTGTTTTCGAATATTCAAAACGGCTGCGATTCAATCGACTTTCCGTTTCACGGATCACGTCGTCGTCGTCGTAAGTACGTTTGACCCCGTCTAAGAGCTTGGAAAAATAATCAATCCTTATCGTCGCGTGCCGAAAGAGTAGAAAATTCGAAAATTCCCAAAAACGCCGCGTGTTCGGCGAGTCCAAGCTCGTCTAACCGAGACGTTTGGCGTACGCATCAAACACGTATACGATATTACGTATTCTTTTTCGAGTCGTCGGGCTCGTCTGACAGGTTTGACCGTAAAAAAAAAAAAAACCCTCCCCGTGCGAACGCGCACTGTCTGGCCTGAGAGATTGGAGCAAATGACGCGGTCTAACGCGCGCGACCTTCGGCGAATTCCGCCGCGTTATCCGTCAGTGTCAAAACGAGCTTAGCAAAAATCGTCCCGTATTTTTTGTCGCTCGCAGTCATCTTGATAATAATTGCCAAAGTAAATGGTTCGAACAACGGAATTAGGTCGAGACGGCGGCGGCCAAATTACCGGGCGCCGCTGTCTGAACAATGCCGCTTTTTTTTTTTTTTTTATTCTCGTATTTATCTAATTTTTTTTCTTTTTCCACCCGTCAATTTAACGTTTCGAACCGTCTCCGTTACAGTTACCGGCGAAGACGTCGCGGCGGCGGTTTTCCAGGAGGTTCGTTCGCGGGAACGGCGCCCGAAGTCAAAGTCGATCGAACGCGAGGTGAAAATTAAAGTGACCGTCCCGACGACGACGACGACGACGGTACCCTCTTGTTGTTTACAAACAACAACAATATTATTATACTAGTAACGGTAGATTTTACGATAACGTCGTCGGGTTAAAATCGATAAAGTTGGCGGATGAAATTCAATTATCTAGACGAAAATAATTATCGGAACCGACTGCGTTTAGAGGTTAGACGATAGACGTTGAAAAAATGAAATAAATCGTCCGGGAAAAAGATAAAACATAATATAACACCGCTTCGAACTAGATAGAAATGTCGATACTTGCGGGTGTATATTTTTGTTTATTTTATTTTTCACATTTAATTTTTCATAATGATATCAATCATTTGCCCGTCTGTCGGCGTATTTGGGAAAACGACCGTTATTAACGTCGTTATGGGAGAGGGATACTGCGATTATTTAGATCGTTAATACAGCAGTGATTTCGAAAAACGGTGCTAATGTCAATATAGATTTCGATGCGAAATACGTAATATAATAAATATTAATAACATCTACTTTGAATTAAGTTTTATGGCCATGTCAATAATATTAATGAGAAAATAAATTATTAGTTAGGTTTCGGAAAAATAACCCATAGACTCTTGCATTCACAATTAATACAAATTATACATATAATTTCAATGCGGAACAGCATTTATTATTTATGCACGTTGATTTTAATAATTGAAAGCACAAGTCGTTATAATTAATAAACCTAATAAATTATTATTTAAATAGGAATATTAATTATTTCGAACGATGACGAAGGATCTAAGAGAAACGAGATATTTCTAGTGTCGCGTTTGCTATGTTATCTAAATAAATCCGTCTGTTGTTAAATACTGGATAGTATAATAATTTGTTGTATCGAAGAAAACACGGCGGCGCGGCGTTTCGATAATCGCGTACGATATTTTAACCGTTCGAATACGATAAAATAATTTCCTTCTTTTTTTTTTTTTTGTTTCGAGAAATAGAAAGTCACGTTGTGAAACGTTTCTGCCAAAAGAGATATTATGAGGTTTTACATAATCTATAAGGGGGTGAAATAAAACGTTGGGAATCTCTGCGTTAACGCGACGACGACGTAGGTATATTATATTATTATAATAAACCGCGATGACGACGTGTCCCGTAGACTCTACGCGCGTCGTAATTTATATTCTGACGGGTTTTTCGTCGAGAAAGGGTGTAAGTGAATTTTTGAAAACATTCGGGGTCTATACGTCGTCGTCGTCGTCGTTTCCGAAAGAATTTAAACGTAACATAATTCGGGAGCGCCGTAATCGGTCCATCTGTTATAATACGTTTCTCGGGAGAACGAGAATAGATCACTCGGAGCGACGACGACGGGAAAACGTGACAAAGGACGTCAATACACGGCAAACGTCTCGTGCAATTCGCCGCAAGTCATTATTTACATAATCGCACGTTTCATAATTTCCATATGCGAGCGTTAATAATGTGAACAAGTGTACACGATTTATTGAACGCTGTAACAATAAAAATGAACATCGATATCGTTTTCCGGCCGGATACAGAAGACGTAATTTTTTATATTTTTATTTTTTTGCTTCGTCGATTTCACGACATCGTTTTCGATCTCTTTTCTTTTTTCAACTTTACCGTTGACTTTGTTAGATTGCAAACTCGCGACTCACACGACATCGCGTCATCGTTTGATATTTCCCCGTACAGCGGTGAAAATATTTTACAAAGCTAAATGATGCAATTTCTGTAAAACGTCTATCGTCTGATTGCCGAGAATGAAATCATGACGACGTCATCAGATTTCACATCCAACTCGAATACGGGCGAAATCGACAACGATAACGGCCATTTTTCGCAACGCGCGTTTAAAAATTCTCACACGGCACGTTAAGTATTTTTTTTCGAAAAAATATAATACGAGTATAACAGTAGTATACGACGCGCGTTACCAACCTGTGACTTTGAGATGAACGAAATTACTAGTCGTCGGATGCGTGGCTATGCGACATTCGTACAGACCGGCGTCCGTCGCCTCCACCGGCGTTATCTCCAAATTCCACGTCTGAAAAAATATATCAAATAAAATTATTCGTCTCGTCGTCGTCGCCACGCGGTCGAAATAATACGTATTATGTGCAACGCGTTATTTTACGGGGGAGGAGGAAAAAAGTAAAATCAAAGCAAAAACGCGCCGCTCGCGGGTAAACTATCGAGCGTGAAACCGCCGCGTCGCGTCGTCGCACGATAACTCGTATCACAATCGCACACGCAGTCAACAAACCGCATTTCCGACGGCGGCGGACGGAACCGACTACCCGGGGGGTGAGTACGACTCGTTATCGTTTTTTTTTTTTTTTTCACGCCGATCGTAGCGATAATTTTTCAAACGGTTATTTTTTCTTCTCGAGGTATTCATGAGTATCGATTATATTACGTATAATACGACTGCGACAATGCAATGCGCGTTCCGTTATTATATTCGCAGGAGAGACGATCGTTTGTAGTCAATTAAAACGCGTCGTATAAATTGTCATTGCGAATTCGTTTAAGTGTAATCGACGTGTTTCCCAGGGTGAACGTATTATATATTAAATTACCGTGATCACGGTCCGCGGCCGCCGCACAGTGGGGCAAATGACCCTCAAAGTTGGCAGAAAATTAAAAAAAGGAAATGCTTTATAGATTTTCGTTATTAACATTTATGTAATCTTTACAGACCTTTTCATAATAATTCGGCAGATTTTGGATCTAAATACCACTAATATCGGCCAGAGAGCGCTTCGTAAGTCGTCAGGTGTTGTCATAAATTTTCATGTTCGTTTTTATTTTTAATATCACGTGTTTTTTGAACGCATGCTTATGTCTTAAAAATACGAAAATTGAAGTATATAAGTATTTTAATGATGGATCCTTCTACCTGAGGTATGTATCAAATTGTTTTAAATTATAATATGATGAAAATATATTCTTAAGTCATTCAAATTAAATTGTGAATTGTTCAACTGTGCAAGTGATTTTTAACAATTATTTTATGAATAAGGTAGGATTTGAATAGGTATTGAAACGTATTGAGTTAGGAAATTATGTTTTTTTAAATCTATATTTATTGTAGATTATAAAACAATTTGATTTTTCGGCACATATTTGCACCTTTTTTTTTTTAATTATTATGTAGTATATATTTATCGTGATTTTCACGTTAATTTCGCAGTTGATAGTGAACAATGAAAGTTTGAAATAAATTTGATTTTTATAACTTTTACAACTTTTTATTGAAAGTTTCGAGTAAGTATGTTAAATTTGGTTATATACCTAAAAGTATGCATTACAAGAAATATCTACCAGCCCTAGTGGAATAAGTATTATAAGTAATGGTGCAAAAAAGTCACGACCGGTTTCATGCTCTTTTGCGGTGTGCGCTCTTTACAACCGATGACGATTTTTAATCGAAACCAGTCGTGACTTTTTTGCACTCTTACTTATAATACTCGAGGCTAGACCTTAATTTTATTTTATTTTATAATTTTTAATAGTTTGTATTAAAATGATTTTATATATTTAACAATATTTTGTTATTAAAAATATGTCTTAACTCAATATAAAAATAAAAAAAATAAAATTTTTTTTCCAAATTACGTTCTTTTTTTTTTTTGAATAGCTGAGTACACACTTAAAAACACTCAGATCTAAAAAAATGTAAACGATTCTTATTTCAATCTAAATATATTTTTATTTTTTTATATTGTTGACCGAAATCGATTCATATATGATTTAATGCCAACTTTGATGGTCATTTGCCCCACTGTGCGCCGGGCAAAATCGAACTGTCCAGTGCATTATATTATGATCATGAAGTTTTTAGCAGATTGACCGGCGGTGAAATTCTCCCCTTATTTCCGTACGCGTTTTCGGATTTCCACACTACGGCGAGCGGTTCGATATTGTACTGTTTTTCGGTGTCGTTTGGGAAACCCAAATCCTACGTTATCCCGAGACGATGTCGCGCTCGAAGTCGAGAAAACCATTTCGGGTCGCCGCTCGAGATCGTGTACAAACGGACATAAATGCAACCGAAGAACGGCGTACTTTAAGGAGCGACCCTACACTCCAAAACGTCAGTGATCCCACTCGACCTTTGGCGGGATTTAAGCGACCCCGCCGCGCCGAGGAGTACGGTCGTCTCTGAACCGACTCAAAGAACGCGAAGGAAAATGCGGCGGACATTTGACGCGTCGACGAAATCTCGAAGATCGTCTCCCGAACGTGACCGAGACGACGTTGTAAGTCGAACTGTACAGAACGCGTCGTCGTGTCAGATTGTCCAAGATGAAAACGACGAGGAAAAATCAAGGATATCGTCTGACCGACCCGCGAAGCTCTCTCGAACGGGCGGTCGGCTAAGACACAATGAAAACGTATCTATAGGTAAACTTATAAAGTATTTTCGAAGTGTTTAACGAATAGTAATAATATTATTCGTCGCCCAACGATTTTCGTTTAATCAATCGATACGGTTTTTTGTTTTAGAAAAATAAAAATTCACAATTTGCAACACAAATAGACCCAAAACGTAAACGGTTTATTCTATTCATTTTTTTTTTCTTAACAACTTAGTGTGCAAATTTATAATTCTTTGTAACACTCGTCGTCATAAGTGTTTAAGGCGATTCGGAACTCGAAAACTATTAATCATAACCAAGTGGAAATAATATCAGTTAATGTGGAAATAGTTTTATTTTCCTCGTTTAACATTTTGTTACAAATCACTCTGTGTAGTCTTGGTAAAAAATAGTTAATTTTTTATTTCTCTCCGTCGTTAAAGTATTTACGACCGAATGGATTTTCGAAAATATTTAAACGTGTGTAATTGTTTTCAACGTGAACGTCGAGTAGTTGAACGCAGTCGTTAAGATTACCACGAGAGGGGGAAAACCGTTCCGGGTATTCTCGTGATTAAGGAAACTTTATCAAAACTTTATTGGATAGCGAAACATGGGTTTTACATTTGTTCGCTGTGTATTGTTATTATTTTAGTATCAAATGCTGTTGTGTTTGTATTGTTTGGATTACTAACAGGAGGCAATAAGTCAACATGACTACAAACGAAACGTACGTATTTAAGTAGCATTTCGAATGTAAGAACGTTTTTTTCTATTTTTTTTTTTTTGTTCGCCATGAGAAAAACAAACTTTTGTCATCGTGTATTATTACGCGATATTACCGTCAAAATAAACCGTGCGGACTATCCGTTTTGTTTTATTCGAGAATCACTATTGTTCTGTTATTATTATTATTATTGTCATTCACGTGAGGAGTTGACAAACGAGCGGCCTAGATTAGACCGATCGGGCAAAACGACTAGATAAAGGCGCGCGAATATCGAAAGAGTACTATTTTACGGAAAATTGATAAAAAAATGAAAAAATTTTTTTTATCAAAATACCTCTTCGAAATGGTCACAACCTAACACACATCGCGAATAATATTTTCTACCGGATTTACCGAACACGAGGTCAACGAGTCGAAAAACAAACGCGACTGAAACGGAACTCAAAGCCGACTACTGATAATATTATGTTGTCGATCGATTATTATTATACGTACGTTTTCTTATGATAATGAGCCCTCTCCAACTGAAAATACTTAAACATCTGCCGAAAACAGTGAACGGGTATGTCATCTCGCGTATTTTTCATAATATAATAACGAAAACCGTTACGAGTGAATTTCACAGAGAACATAATATGAAGAGTTTTTGACGATTTTTTCATTTTATAATAAAGTCGAACATATTTCACTGTATCATCGGAGGTTTTTTTATTACAAAAAACATGAAAATCTCTAAAGTACTCGCTCAAATGCGATCGGATCTGTATTAGACCTATTTCTCTCGAAGTGTGTTCGTCGCGACGTTATTCCAACAAATCGTATAAAAAAAACAATACATTGTTTTTTTAAAACAAACTCATTACACGACAGATAAGATACTTAATAATTATAATAATCTTTCAAATTACAACGTTTTGATATTCCTTACAGTTCAAAGTACGAGCTAAGTATTTTTCGAACAAAATTTATAAATATATACGAGTACCTAGTAGCTAGGTGCGTATTATATACTTGTGTTTATACTGAAATATTAATTAAAGACGCGATAAAACTCGCATGAAAATAATTATTTAAGCGTACCAATGAACGTGAAAAATGTTGTACCTATTAATAATAATTTTCGTTCCTCCGAAGACGAGAGTGCGAAATGTTCCGTAAACGTTCTGAAGGAACCGCCGATGCAACTGTGTGTTTTATAATTCGTCGTTTGCATTTCGCACTAATTCATTTGAAACATCCAAACGAACGAATTATTTTTAAGACCTGGTTTTTTTTTTTGTTCCTTTTTCATAAAAAAAAAAAGAAAGTAATTTGTTTGAAAATAATACAGCTAAAAGCATTGGATTTCGTATGAGATGTTTCGAAGTGAGAGAAAGAGAAAAAAGGAAAGATCGAGTTATTTTGTTTTTGTCGTCTACCCATCTGTATAAAATGCCCGAGAAAATAGTAGTCGCCGTGACTATTGATTATTTAACGTTTACAAAGGAAAAGTATTTTCTGAATACGACAAATTTCATAATTTCTGCTTGATATATTTTTTGTGGCGCAAAAAAAAAAAAAAACTCAACACATAAAAATATTCGAGTTATTATTAATAATATTATTAAAATAATAATAATATCGTAACCGATGAAAAAAAAAAAAAAACAATGAAATACATTTGTTTGGTTTTATTACCGCACTCGATTATTCTCATATAACTCGGCAAAGTTTTTTTTTTTTACTCGAAATTCGGCAATAATATCTTCGAATGTATTTTAATAATAGTATTCGTATTACTTAATAGATCGACAACGGTCGCCTGCAATTAGTTTTGTGTAGAAACTCTCTTTTTTACGAAACAAAAGAATTATCAATAATTAATTCAACACGATTTCAGAACGAATTCGGAAAATCACATATGACGTGTTCGTAAATAATTAACCCGGTCTTAATACGTTTTCAGTTCGATCAGTCGGTGGGGAAATTAAATTTATACGCTCGATTGCCGTACAATCCCGTCGGATTGGCTAAGGTCGAGGCTAAGAACTGACGAGTTAAAAAGTCAAGTTACCCAAAGAGAATATTATAATTTTACACACATACGTACGTACTCCAAACTAAGCGAGTTTTCCGCCGACCATGCGATATTTATCACGAGAAAATAATTTATAAGATAAACAATGAAGTTAATTCACTTGGATTTTACCATTGAGCAAATACATTTCTAAGCGAGTAAAGTAATATTATTGATACTGCGTATTATTTTTATTTTGTTTTACAAGTAAAATCCGTGTTTGGTATGTTTTTTCTCACGAGTATTGGGAAAAAAAGGAAACTGCTTTTTTAACCCAGTAAAGTCGGGTACTTTTTATTTCCATTCGACGTTTATACAAATTAGAAAAAAGAAATGTAACTACGTACATTAACTCGTCTACTCGAAAGACTTACGTTTGTCTCGATAAAATGCGAGTGAGTTTTTTTTAATATGTACTCGAATACCTATATGATATTATGTCAGTATAATTTCGTTCGTTTCAAACAGACATCGGGTAAACTAATCGAATGCACGAGCTTTATAATAATTATAAAGTTCTATACGTCTGTATTCTGCGAGTATTTTATTGATTTGAGGTGTCAACTCTGCAACCGCGTGAAATTATGTTATAAACAACAAGTCACAATATCACAACAAGTATTGACGAGCAACATTTATTGGGTTAGAGTAAGTGGTCACGTGTCGTCGAGTTGAATTTGAAGACGCTACTATAGCGACATTATCCCGACAGACACGTACTCGCGGAGTATATGAAAAACCACAATAATAATATAATAATGTGATGGTCCAATCAATTTTCGACAAAATAAACGCACGATTTTTTTGGAAATGAAAATTTCCAAGAACGTAGTAACGAAAAAACGCAGTATTGTGGATATCTGATAAATACAATAAGATTATAATATAGTACGTTCAATATTTTTGAATTTCGTTTTTTTTGAATTATATAAAAATGTTACATTTTTATCTCGAGCACTGATTAAAATATGTTTTTAAAACATGTTTATTTTAGTGTGGAAGGACAGTGGTTATGTATAAAGATTCCCGCGGAACACACTCCGCGATACAAAGGACTTAAAGGACTCACCTATCGATGAAATCTGCAGACTCTATTATATAATATATATGTGTATATTTTTTTTTTGTTTTATTATTATTAAAAACTCTGTTATGTCTGCTCCGAACAACCCGTTGCTTACGGGGGACCACGTACACCACGTGTGCTTTATCAATGTCATAATTAATAGGTATTGACCTAAATAAAGAGGGTCGTAATTAATTATGATAATATCATATATGCCGTTTCCTTTTCGATGTGTTTTATAAAACGCGTCGTGTCGAGGATAAACCTTTGAACAGAAAAACAGAAAACTAATTAATTTTTGCGCGCGCCGTGTATTGCGTTTATTTTAATAATATTATAATACACGAGCGGCGCGCATCGAATCGGATATACTATTATATAGTCTCCGTTCGAATTCACCATTGTATTTTGAAATCGAAAAAAGATAAGCGTTGATTATTCGCATTGATCGATTTGTGTCCGCTCGCGCGTCTATCCGTCCTCGAAATATTACGAGCACTTCAACGATCGCGACGTTTAATCGAATCATATACTCTTGTTTCCACAGCGATTACTATAGAGTTTGGGGCGCGTTTGGGGTTTTTTTCCCCTTCCAACGGTCTGCGCAGTACAAGTATCGTTTCGAGCTTGGCAAAATCATGATGTTGAGAAATTTTTCTCATTTTTTTTTTCATTTTGGTCGTTAATAATTTTCTATAATATACGATTTGTTTACGATAAATTTGTCTTAGAAATTTACGCATTGCCAACGTCGATTAACATAATTTCTGTGTATTTGAAAATATGATGAAAAAAAAATACGATTATTATGATAAAAACGTAAGAATATCACCCGTTGGGATTTACAAGTAAAGAGAACTAAATTTCATAAAAATAATCAGGTGAAAAGCAGAAGTCTAAGTATGATTATTTGCAGGTTTATCCTGCGTGTCCACGATCCACGGCCACTTTCCGCACGACAATAGTATAAAATCTGTTTGTACAAACAGACGGTAAATTTTTTTTTTTCTAATAATTTTATATAGTCTTTAACCAACTGTAACATGTAACGGAACGCTCGTAATATTTGAAAGTTTATTAATAATTTACGATAAAATGAATAGAACAAAATTAGATCATCAAAAAAATGTGTTTCCTTGAAACGTATATTTTATAACTTAAGAAGAAATGATTTTTTTTTTTTTTTTTTGAAATTATTATCATAATCACTAAACGTAATTCTCGTGTTCGAATTTATATAATGAAATTTCAATTTCGTCGCATGACGACTTGCTTATGACACGTGCACGACGAAGGAATTCGACACGAGTGCAATAGTGCTTTAAAAGCACTTTTTCGCCCTTATAGTTTTTGACGTTTGTGATTTTTTTCGACGACGCGTCGGACGCGTGAAATAATTTTTCTAGGCCTTGCGCGAAGATCGGCGAGTATTGGTTTTACGTGCACGGCGCGTCGTAAACGTCGAACGGAAGAAGTATTTAATAGAGAAAGAGAAAAAAGAAAAGAAAATAAAGAGAAATAAGAATAAACGAAGGTTGCGGCGATATTACTATTATCCCGACCTTCGAGCGAATTCCATCATTAGTTTACCCCCGTGTTTCGTGCGGGCTATAAAAAAGTAAAATAAAAAAAAATATATATAGATTATAATCTCGAGTAAAAAAAAAAAAAAAAAACGAAAAGAAAAGAATAATATTATAATGAGAAATAAATGCGCGTCGGACGTATTCTATATGACGTACTCGTTTTGCATACACGAAACACGGCGGCGTAAAGCGCCCGAAATTTAATACGAGCAAGAAAATTATATGCTATTACGGTTCGACGTCGATGGGCGCGTTGTGCCCGCACAGTACGTAATATTAATTAATTTGTTACACGTGTTTTGTCGTAGAGCCTCGTGCCGCCACGTTTAGGTAATAATTTAATCGTAGGAAAATCAAATAAATTAAAAAAAAAAAAAGTAACAAAACAAAACTAACGTTATAATAATAACGCTGTCGAGTGCGAAACGACGACCACGACGACGACGACGACGACGGTAAACAATATTATTATTATACGTCACGAAATATTCCGAGATGGATTAAAATAAGCGTGTTCAGAGTGTTGTTCTTCAAAAAAAAACCTATATTATCGAATCAATTTTCGAGCTTATTTCCCGACAGTCTCAAACAGTTCTGGAGCATATTGTTCGCCGATAGATTTCAAATAAAAAATAAAAAAAAACATACTACCCACTCGCCGTTGTTAACCCTACACTGCATGACTTAATTTTTATGTTGAAACTTTCAGTTGAAAAAATTATTTTTAGATGTAAATAAGGTTAATGATCATCTAAATAATATTTTTTTTAAATTTTATTTAAATTTCACTTTTTAAGGACTACCTAAGTTCCTGTATCATCCATGATACATCATGCATTGAAGTAAAAAAAAAAAACAAAACAAAAACAAACTTTCTAACAATAAGAAATCTTTTCTATATTATATTAAATTGTCACATTCAAATAGTAATAGTTATAGTATTGGTAATTAGACTTCCAATATAAGAATTATTGCAAACAATAAAATTATTCAACAAAGTAATTATTTAATTTTACTTTTGTAATAGTCGTCATTGCATAGTGAATCATCTGTGATACAATTATATTTGTTACTAATGCATAATGTATCATATGTGATACATGTGAAAAATGAATAAAAATGTATACTACTTACCATTAATTTGAGATTAAACAATTTAAAAACAATCTCAACACATAACTGAGTAAGAAAATATTTATTTTTTTGTTAGTTATGATAATATTTTCCACTTTAAAATTGAATTAAAAAATACGTTTTTCTGTTGTTGATAACAATTATTATTGATAGCGATTTTATTAATACACAGCTGATGTCAAAGACGTTTTATCAAATAAATAATGTGTGGTTAAATATATGAAGATGTTAACAAAAAGACCGGCAAACCTTTGTTGTTATAGAAACGGCAGATATTTTTAATTTTCATGGTTGTATCATGGGTGATACTTTATGCAGTGTAGGGTTAAAATAATTTTATACATTTTATTAGTCCGCCGTCGTGACGGACAGTAATATAATATTATGTTGAGTGATTTTTGTTTTGTTTTCTATTATTATTATTTTAAAAGCTTATTGGATTACTTTTCTTTTTTTTCTCGACATACTGAAATCACGTAGACTCGGCTGACGTGTTATTTCGAAAATTCATCGGACAGAATATTCAGTAAGTTTTCCTTTTCTTTTTCATTGGTCCTTAAAGTAGTTGTTTATTTACAATATATGTCGGGACAAGTCTGTTCATAATAACGTACGTGTTCTGTGTTCAAATAAAGTTTTTATTTTCAACGTTGTTTTTTTCCTCCCCTCTGTCTGAACGTTCGCAATATTTTTCACAAACGAATTTCAATAAAATATTAGATTAACTGAAAACTCGTCTTTATTTGATTTCGTCGTCGTAATTGGCCTCCGTTCGGTATTCGGACGAATTAAGAACAGAGACGGCGAAAAAAATCCGAACACATTTTTTTACGTATATACGTATAAACATACGTGTTGGCGGTTGAAAATTTGCCACGTGACACCACGACGATTTTGTTATTATTATTGTTATTTGTGTATGATAAAAAAAACCGCATCGTCTAATGAGCATAACGAGACGAAAATCATAATATGCCATGAGAAACCGATGGTCCGCGAGAAAATTGAGTTGGTCTGCAGAACAATTTGAACGTTATTTGTAATGTTATTTATTTAAAAAAGCTCTTATCTCTGGATGAGGACACGAGACTTTTAATATCAATTGTAAATACAAGAAAAATATAAGTAATAAGCGGTCCGTAGAATTTAGAGAATGGATTTAGTGGTCCACGTGGTCTGAAAAGTTGGCGACCGCTGTCAGTGTATTATTAAAATTCGGCGACTTCAATTTTTTTTATTCATAGAACGAAGATTGTTATTGTATTGTTATTTTTGATTACATATTTACAAAAATATGTAAATAATAGTTGTGTGACGTCAAAATCTTAATTAAAAAGAATTTATTCTGGAAGAATATCACCGGGCATTTCATCTTAGAATTATTGAATTCGAGAAACTTTTTTTGAAACAATAGTTTCGGTCGATAAAAAGATCCGAAATGGTAGACTCGAATAGGTCTTGTTTTAAACTGTTCATAATATTTAAATACACGAACGATTTAATAAATATCACATTCAGTGCATTTCAAAAAAAAAAGAAGAAAAAACTTATCAAACATACGTACAAGCGTACTATATTCGAATGCTATACAGTTCAAATTGAATTCAATTTCGATAATAATTACAATAAATGTTATCAAAATGGGGTTTTTTTTTTTTATTTAACCTAACGTTTGACTAGTATGCATATCGAAGTTAAGTATTTTTATCCGCGGAGAGAAAATCATTTTTTTTTTTTTTAATTAAATGAAATATTTTCCAAAAACTTTAACCGAAATCATCAACTATATCAATTATTCGTGTTTATTTATGTAAATTAACATTAATCCGAAATATATACTATACGATATTATTATTATTATTATTATTATTTTTAGAATCACTTTTGAATTTAAAAACTTTAAATTTAAAATATTAGTTTCATTCTCGTAAAATGTAAATATTATTACAAATTAAAAATAACGATTCCCTTCGGTGGCAGTGGTTATTGTAACGATTCATATTTAAAATCAACATGTGACACGAAATTTACATACAAAGTGAAATTTAAACGAACTGTTAGTACAAAAACATTCGTGACTTATTCGATGTCGCTAGAAATATGATGTCATGGCGTGTATAATAATATTTTATATTGTCACGGTTTAATTACTAAATATTGTGCTCTCCGTTCGAATTCGTTTCACGAAACGTACTGTTTATAACATACTGAAATAACTTATACTGAAATCACTGTGAGATCTCGTGATTTATGTCCGAATTTTAATTTCCAACTAGTTTTGCATCGTAAAAGCTTATCGTAAACAAAACGTTTTTTTTTTTTCCGGGAGATTTTGCCCGACGAAATCAGATTCACTTTGAGATATTTCGATTAAAATACTTTTATCTACATTTACAATATACACGCGATTAATAATTTAACTTATGATTTGAATATTCACGTTTATTGATTTTTCACCACGAACCCAAAAAATATGTGACTTTTGTAGAAAAATACTTAATTATTTATCAACATATTATGTACTACAATTTATACTAAATACTCGAACAAAGTAATTATTTATTGATTTATTCTAATGAACAGAAAATTAAATAAATTCGATTTTAGATTTAAATAATCCAAGTGCCTGCGGGCCGCCTTCAGAGTATCGGATTTCACGGATTTAGAACGTACTTAGATATTTTTTAAATATTCTATGATCGCTCGTCTGCTTTGAAAAAAAAAAAAAAAACAGTTGGACGAGTACATCAAATAACATTCTAACGCCAGTGAGACCGAATATAGGGAGGAAACTATTGGTTTTACAACGTTGTGCGCTTTATTTTTTTCCCCTGAAACTACTTTTTAAATCCGGAAGAAAGTTTAATAAAATATAACACGACGACGTATAGTAACCGCTCCGTAGATTCGAAATTGAACGCACATTGTACTCTGTCGGGTCATTTTCGAATTCCCCGCTAGATTTTCAATATAGTTGCAAAAACGGCAACAACAACAAAAAAAAAAAAAATAATAATAAAATAAAAAAATATATTATATTAGCGAGCACTCGTTTTAAATAAAATCTTGACCCTGTTCGGTTGAGGCCACTTAAAATACCCCCTCGAATATTCCCACTTTTAAATTTAAAGCAACAATGTAACGCGCGAGCTTATTATTATTATTATTATTATTACTATTATTGCTATATTATTATCGTTGTGAGTAGAGAACAAAAAAAAGAAAAAAATCTAAAACGATGAAAAAGACGTATAATACCGGACGTCATTGTAACATAACACGCGTGTAAATTATTAATTTAACGTGTACACTTTTTAATAATTTGAAATTAGATTTCTAGTAGAAAGTTGCATTTCTTTTTTCAACACGCAATGTTTTTTTCTAAATTCATCGAGGACACAAGACAGGTACAATAATTAGAGCAGTACACGGTGGGATCATCACTAAATTAAATTTTTTTTTATTATCTTCAAAACCTATCGCTTTATTGTAAGAATATTATGTTAAAACGTGTGAAAATAAATACTCGAATACGAACAATCGCAACGTTTACGTACGAATCACTTGTGGCAAAATAGCGAATACAACAACAAAGCAATATCGAAACGCGATTTGTCCGTCATAACGACATGTAATAGTATGAACTTATCGACACGGTGAAATATTTCTATGATAACGAGAGTTTCTTTCTTCGCATGGCAATCGACGTTTTCGAAGGTACTCAAAAGTAATAAATGAAAATGAAAAAAAATCGATTATCGTCCGTCCGTTAACGAATGACGCTCGCGGCCGGCCGTCCCCGTCACACTCGAGTTGCCGACCAAGTCGTACACGCCACTCTACATAATATTATTATTATTAGGGCTCGGATTTAAATGCACTTAAAACCATGAAAAAATACTCTAAAAAATAGCCAAAAATGCCCTTAAAAAAGGAACTTTTCCACAAAAATGACCTTAAAAATGAAAAAATTACTGTAAAAACGACATATACATTTTTTTATACTAATTGTTAATTTATTATTTATTATTTTATTAAAAAAAAAAAAACTGAAAATTTGATTGATGTTGACTCGCATATTATATTTTGGCCGTAATTGACCGAATTGACGGGACAAGGGTGACGCTCAACAGTCAATAATAAATTAAGATGAGATAAAAACTAAATCGAATAATTAAATTTTTAGATAATATTTTGAATTGGCTAAATTTGTATGGTATATTGAACATACGTATATGCATTAAAAACCAACAAAATGACCCGATAATGCTAAAAATGCTCTAAAAATGAAAAAACGTCGAAATATGTAAAAAAAAAAATGCAATATAAAATTGGTGGCTATGAAACCCTCGTTACATGAAACGAATTATGTACTTGGAACGCATTGCGTAAGATGAACCAAAAAAATATGCACTTTGCATTGAAATCCGGGCCTTGATTATTATTATATACCAGTAGAGGTATTTATGTATAAAGGTGTAGTAACTCGTATAATATATAAGACGTGTAGACGGTTTTTCCAAAACGTAACGGCGGCGTTTGCATTTTATTGAAGTCTCTATGTAATGGGGCCATAGTCATTATTCTTACTGATTACTCAGACTGATTCGTTTAATCCTTTTTTCTCCCTCGTTTGGCTTTGGTTCTATTGTCAAAGAGCCAAAGTGGGGGTGGGCGCGTTTAGTCTTCTACGCGTGTATTGACATATTTACTGCCGTTTCGGGGGTGTTGATTGTAAAAGAGCTTTATCTTTAATTATACCGAGCCCGATCGTTTACGATTTACTAGCGTCTCGGAAAACGCTGCCCGAACGTTCTGGAAAATGAGTGAGCGGTAGGCGAGAAAAAACCGCGCACCTGTAAGTCGCGGATATATTATTATAATATTGTACGCGCGCGAACGAGATAATTTATTCGCTCGTACCCGAAATCGTATAATAGCCGCGCGTGCCTCCGACATTTCATACTGAATTATTATGTTAGTTTTAGTCATTGAATTATAAAGGTTCGTTTATATGCATATTATATAAAATATTATAGTATATAAATTCGTAAAATAAATCGTCCGATTGAATGATTATTCGTCGGTCGTTTTTTGAAGTTTCGTTTGGTTTCGTTTGGCGACAAGAGCACGTCAAGACTGAAAATCATCATAGGCGCGGGGTTTACCTTTAAATGTCTGGTGTGGTCTACGTAAAATCTTTTGTCGCTGCTGTAACTCCTCGTCCCAATGGTCAGAATCGTATAGTCTATCCGTCTGATCCAAGACACCTGTAAACAGACCGATTATAAATAAACTTTACGTTGAATCCGTACGCTATTGTGCCCTAATATCGCGCGTAGTGGTTTTTCTTTTTTTTCCATATCCCTTTCAGCACTGACCTACATATTTTTGTAGGTGCATAATTGTGTTACTACATACTGAATATTATTTCAATTTTATATCCATTGTCAACTAAGCTACACTTTTGTGTAGGTAAATGTTTACCCCCTTTAAATAATCCTGAACTATTTTTTTTCTTCAAAAAGAAACCCATTATAATTCATTATAAATGGAATATTTTCGGTTTATTTCGATATTATTACTTTTTTTTTCTTCCAAATATAGTTTGTTACCTACACAATCGAGTGGTATGGGTCTGAAATCTCCATCTTATTTAGTTTTAAATATATCAATTTTTTAAACTGAACCACACATTTGTGCAGGTAAGTTTTCATTCAATACAAAAATAGAAATTAACGTCAGGATTTAAAGAGGTGATAATAGTATGTCTAGTGCTGAAAGGGATATAAAAGTTCGCGATGAAAATTCGATCGCGATAACTATTATTACGACGCGTTCGATTTTCTCCCGAAATAATATTATTGTACGTTCAAACTCGGCGCGATAAAATATCGTGTTTCGGAAAGATCAAGTGCGCTCGTAACTGCGGCGGCGTGTGTTATCACGCGGACAGATCGCGAAATATCGTTCGGTCGAAATTAATTTTACCGGTATTTTTCATTTTCGACTCGAACGTAATTCAGCAGAGATGTCGCCGCCACGCGAATCGAGCACACGTGTTTTATTGATCATGTTTTTCACGCCGCACAAAACGATATCGCGTGGGCCCCACCGTGGGTGGTCGCGCGGTTTCCATATTTGTCACACAAACGAAATAACAATATGCATATTTGATAAACCACATTTCGTATTGATATTGCGCTCTATTGACCGATTGTAAAATTTAAATAAGAACATAATACAGCGGCGGCGGCGGCGGCGTATATTTGACATGTTTTGTTGTTGTTGTTGTCGTTTTTTTTTTTTTTTCAAGCGAATACATCGAAACGCCGCGCCGCCGTGTTGTTTTAAAACTGTAATACCTTTTTTTTTCCGCCGACCGTTTATGTTGCTTTTGTTTTATTATTATTATTATTATTATTCCGAACGGAGGAAAAAAAAAAAAACAAACGGTATATTTGTGGAAATTTACCGACCCGTATGGACTCGATTTCATTCACGCCGAACGTGTTAAACTCTACACTATACGTATACCTCTACATAATAATATATAAAATGCTATCGGTACGCGCGAAATTAAAACGGCCTTTCGGTTTTTTTTTTTTTCGTTACACAATGCAAACAACGCGGTATTTAAATAGGTGAATTTTTTTAAATTGTAATTGCCAATTGACAGAGTGGCCGAAACGTACGAAATTAAAAACTCGCGTACAGACAAAACGCCGCGGTAAATCAATATGACGGTCATCGGGGGCCGACCCAGGGGGGGGAGGGGAAGGTAAGCTTTCCCGCAGGTTTTTTAATCTCGAAATCATTCGACTCTAATCTCGACACGACTACGCGACGCAGTTTTGTTTGCTACGTTAGAGTTCGTTATTTCATAATCGTTTGCCGGCCTGTCCCGAGTCGTCGTCGTCGTCGTCGTAATAATAATAATAATAATAATAATAATTTCAAGTGGCTTTATTGTGTGTAGGAATAACACAAAATTCACATAATACTTATAAATAATATTACCACAGACGCAATGATATTCCGTTTGTCGTGTTATTATGACTGGCAGTTTATTTCAAACACGAATACGGCGAAAAATGTTCACCGAGCTGTCTCCGCAGAGTAATATAAAACGCGGTTTGCTTGGTTTTGTATGTCCCGTTCAAGGATTATAATAATCGTACGTGTTCACCAATCGTCAGTTGCAGAAACTATTGTGCTCGTTAAACGAATTATAATATTTATTTTTTTCTCTTTCTATACCTTCTCAATAGTCATAATATCGATTATACTGTCCATTGTCGGCCAAGTACATAAATCGTATTTCGGAGCGTTGAAATAAGTGTACGCTTTTAAAATTTCATTTAAAATTACACATATAAAATAAATGAAGCAATTCGTAGGAAAACTTAGATACTGTGTGTAATATTGCAATATCGACTGTACAAAATCGTTAGTTTTTTTGCTATGCAAACACCCAGTCCGTGTAGTTAGGTTGTCTCGCGAGTTAAGCTAACTGACAGTGTAAAATACCGAGAATAAGGTCTCGCCGGCGAGACGAAAAACCGTGAAAACTCGTCGTTTTCGAATAACAAAATCGAAACAATCGTGAAAAACCCAGGAACGAGGACTACGGTGTGCTCGGGGAACGGATAATAAAGGATATATATATATATATATTATATTTTTCCTCCGTTGGCTTTCATTTCATTTTCGCTTGTTCGCAGAAAGAACTTATTATAAGACCCGTGTCCTGTACACATAATAAAACCTCTCTCTGTGTGTGTGTGAGTGTGTAAACCCCGTGATCCTCGAGTAAGACCGCCCGCGGATTCTCGGAATTCTCCCGGCCCTTGGAAACTCGGATGTAACCGGCACAGCGCGGTATATTATCGACATGCGATTCGACGGCGGCGGCGGCGGCGGCGTGTACGATGTTTGGCAACCGTTTTGTACGCGCGCGTCGCAACGACGAGAACGCGAGCTTAATTTTAGGTCAACGTTTTTTTTTTTTCCTCCCATCGCGACTCCGTTGCTATGTGTGTGTGTGTGGCGTGCTTTTGAACGGTATGCAAATTCAATAGCGCGCAGTTACACGACGCGCCCGAGGACGCGACGTATATGTTTATATATACGTGTGTTTTTGCGTGTTTGTTTGTGATACAAAGGCAGAGAGGGAGAGAAGAAAACGCAGGAGAGAGAGGGAGAACTCAAACAGCAGTCGGAAATCATCGAGCGCGTCAGACTACACCGCGACTATTAAAACACACACTGCAACGCGGGTCGTCTCTACGAGACCGCACTCGTCGCCGACGCGCGACGGTTCGTCGAACGTACGCGTCCGCGCGTTTTCGGTCGTATTAATTGTTATCGTTTACCCCGCGCGCCAGACCGTCATTTTGTTTGTCTCGAATTCCTCGGGCCGCCTCGCCTCAAAGTTGTGCACTCGAAGGACACGCAGTTCGCGGTGGCGGCAATTATGCAGTTATGCGCGCCATCGTCGTCGACGACGACGACGCGATTCGTTTTCGAAACCGGCTCCTTGACCGACAGACGACTAGACTTCAAATCTCGCGACATTTGAACTATACCCGTCGTGCTATTACCGCACGCTGTATTGCAAATATTAAATAATCAAACATAACTTTCGGGCGTAAATTGCTGCGAATCCTTTTGACATGTTTCTTTATCGGAGTCCATTTCGTCGACGACGAAATCTCGCCAAACCTGGCGCGCTTACCATTCGGAAATAGAAACGATAGACACGTCGAAGCGGAGAGTAAAAAAATATTGCGAGATTCGTTTTTTCACACTCGAAATTTCGGACGAAAACAACGCTTACTTGATGAGAGCAACTTTTCGGGCGTTACAGTCGGGCACTATTATCGTACGATTCCCACCAAAGTTTACGCAAGCAGCGTCGCATAATTATTTACAACGCTTTCGGGCGAAACCGTAGGTTTCGCAGTGGAAATCTCGTCGGTAGACTCGGCTTTGTGACTACGTCGTCGTCGGCGGTGTACGAGGCAGAGACACTTTGTACGAATCACATTTTACGCTCGCGGAACCGGCACGAACGGCGTACAAAGTAAAGATTGTTATTACGCCACAATAAAAATGATTACGCGGCGCGAAGGCATACCGTAGACGCGTGAACGCGCGCGCGCGCGCCGCTCAACCGGTAGTACACTAAATATTAACGACGTCTCTAATGATAACGTCTCCGTTTTCCCGGCCAATTATTGTAAACTCGAAACGCTCGCCGCCGCCGCCGCCGCCGTTTGAAACGCGGAGAGTCTTTTATTTGGTTTTTTTCTAAACATATTTTTACTAAAAAAAAAAACAAAAAAAACGCGTTTGTTTTGCCAACAACGTCTTGGTGAAATAACTCCGCGGCAGTGAGACGCGCGGCGGAGTAACTTTGTATCGCTTTCGGTGAAAACACTCTCTCCGTCCGCGCGATATATTACTTTTGATCCGCCCCGTCCCGCGACTTCCGTTTCCTTTTCCACGTACCGCGACGCGTCGTCCTTTTATTGCGCGCATTATAATATACGACGACGACGACACCGTCATCGTATCGAGTTCGTACGAGAGTACGAATAATAATAATAATAATTGTGAACATCAGACGAAACGATATTTTTCGACAAGAGACTTTCAGCCGAAAGTCAAGTTTACTGCTACACCCGATACGTCGTCGTTAAGTATCTCGCTCGTCGACTATTGTGACGCACAAAATATGATGAACTCTCGCGAAACCGTTACCGATTTCGTCGGCGCGATCCCACGCCGGGCGTCGTCGTACAGTATTAAAAAAACGATACGACGACACTCGGCCGATGAGACGTGATGGACGGACGATTGACGTCGTCGCATTGAATTGTTGTTCTTGGAGATTTGAAATCGAACGTGTCATCCGAGAAACGATATAAAAACGACGGAGCGTAATTGAATCGGCGGCGTCTGTTTTTATTTCCTATTGACAATCAATGACGTTTTTGAAAATTTATTTTACCAACGCGATGACTAATAATATATAATATTACTGTTCGATCGGAGGTCGTTGAAATACTCGATTTCTTCGAGATTTTATACATTTTTTTTTTCTTTTTATTTCTTTTTCGCAATTCTGTGGTAATTTATTATTGTTTTTTTTTGTTTTTTTTTACTAGAAAAATAATCTCATTGAATTTTTAAGCTCCGAATATTTTGAAGGAGTTGAACGTTTTACAGCATTTTTACTGCGTCAACATTCGAAATTTCGTTTCGAAAAAAATAAAACATATTATTATTATCCATCTCGTTTTATTTATTAAGTTACAAAAATAATATACGTATGAGAGACTTAATTTTTTCGGAAATGTTTATTCGACCGAAATCATATTATTTTATCGTCGTTTGATATAGAGTACGAAAAATTCAATATTATACAGTATTTAGAATCATAGTTACGTATATTATGTTATGTGTTCGACGAAAATTTAAAATCCTCAAGATAGTTTTTTTCGGAGCTACAGCGAAAAATAACAAAGAAAACCCGCCTTTCACGAATGAAAACGTTTAGAAAATCGACGAAAACGGTGTGTGAAAACACTTCGATAGCGACGAGCGATTTTAACGACGCGTCGATAAATCGCGCACGGCCGTTTCGAGGCCGCAGCACAATATCATTTCGATCGATATGTCGACCGCCTGCACAGACCCGTGCGGGTTCTGATGAGCCGGCGGTAAAGCCTATAATATGACATTGCACGGTTGACGTCGATCATAACGATCTACTTGGATTCACGAGCGCGGAGGATCGAGCACTCGGGGACCCGTCGTCGCGGCGCGCCGGCCGATTCGTCACAAACGGACATCTCGGCGCGCCCATTTCGACGTGAAATTAATTCGTTTGTTAAACTTTTACCACCCCGGTTCAACGTGTATTGCACACGATTCTCTAAATAATTATTCGCGCCTACGTCGTCGTCGTCCGTTTTTCTCCCGTGCTCGGGGGGAGCGTCGTTGAAAAAAAGCATCGGGAAAATATCCTTCTCTCGGCATTATCTTATATATAAAAATGGATCGCAAAATGTGTTGTAAGCGCATAACTCAACAACCCCCGAACCGATTTCGCTAATTCTTTTTTTATAATATTCCTTGAAGTACGAGGATGGTTTTTACGGAGAGTATTATTAAGAAAATTCACCCTAAGGGGGTTAAAAGGGCTAAAAATGGAAAAAATCCTGAGTCACTGGAGCTTTGTGGTATTAAACTTTGTCAATAGTTTCATTTAATATAGCAGAGGCCCCTAAATAAAGGATTTTTCGAAATTCGACCCCTAAGGGGGTTAAAAGGGGTAAAAAAGGTGAAACTAGAAAAATTTGCCTGGCCGGAACTTCTGGAGCTTTGAGTATGAAATTTGGTCAACAGTTTCGTTTTATATAGTGGAGACCCCATGGGAAAGGATTTTTCGAAATTCGACCCCTACCGGGGTTCAAAGGGGTAAAAGGGGTAAAAATGAAAAAAACTGATAAAATAAAAAGTTATACTGCACACGGGCGAAGCCGGGTTATTCAGCTAGTGATAAATATAATACGACGTGTATACAACAGTCACACGTTCGGTGTAGTTACCTCTCGCGAAACGGACTGAAATCCTCCACGGAAACGGCCGTGTATTGCTTGGAAACAATAAAAGCGCGAGCGAATATTATTATCGCGCGCCGCCGTAAACGCGTAACCCTAAACCGACATAATCGAAAGTGAATTTTTCCCGACGGCGCGGATTCGCCACTTGTGTGTATACCCGTACGTGGCGCTGACAAATCCGGGACAAATGTCAATTGCAAGAATCGACCTGCGCGACACGTGTACCCCCTCCCCCGCCCCGTTCACGGGGACTTGTCAAGGGCCGCCGCGTAATACGCCTTATTTGCTCGTACGTGTTTATAACGGTGTATCGCGCGCGTCGCTGTCGTCGACGGAAATATATCCGTTTTGCGGGACACGGATAAAATAATAATATTGTTTTCCGAGAACCGTATTATAATACTAAGACACTTTATCGACAATTCCCTTCAGCAATATATTCATAACGCGTTGGATATTGCGTTTCGCGCGCGGGCGTCTCTGCAGCGATAACTCCCGTATAGCGACGTCACGGGCACATCGATATCATTGGCGGACGTTCGAGAAATACACGCCGGGGATTAGATTTTTGAAAAACAGTGGCTTTACCTGGATAAAAAATTTACGTTTTTACGTTTGAAATATCTGTCAAATATAATATATTGTATTTATTTATAGATAATAGTAACTGTTGTCCGATCGATACTGGAAAGATTTTATCATCGTTTTTAATATTGTTTATAAATCGATTTCTATTTTGTATTTCGATTTGAAAAGACGATCCGAAATAACGATTCGGCGATTGATTTCCACTCGACTACTATATGATAATATGTATTTAATTGTTTATACCGTTGAATAATGTTTCGCGCGAGACATAATACGGGCTTGTTTAATTTCTCCGGAACAAAAGCACAAACTTAACGACAACGACACGCATTAAAACTTAACAAGCATAACGACGGACGGTTTCGAATAAAATCGCCAAGAGACGGTCCGATGAAAAATACAACAACTTTTTCCTCGGTCGTTTTTCCTCTTTTTCGTTCCCTTAATTTTTTGTTTTTTTCCATCGCCAGCATCATAATAACAATATATAGGTATGTATCATTTCAAATGTGATTTTGAACTTAAAGTTATACGACGAAACGACATCCTTCCTTCCTTTCGCCGTACACCTTCTTAGTACTACCACCAAGCTGCTCGCGTAATGACGTTTTATAAACGATACCTTAAAATATAGAACTCGGCCAAAACTTATATAATTATACCGCACTGCTGGAGAGTAAAAAAAAAAATATAATAAATTCCCCTCCGCCGGCACTCGGTGCTCGAGTTAAAGTAATTTATTAAAGACTAACCAAATACCAAATAGCCGAAGGGCCCTCGTTTTCGTTCCGCGGCGGAGAGACCAAGTTTTCCACTCATCGAGCGTCTTAACTCTTAAGTGCATTTTTATTCTATCCCCGAACAAAAGAAACGCGAACGAGTAAAATAAGTGGTTTGGCATATTTATGGCCAGTCCGTTCCCATTTCCCGTGACATTCCGTTGGGCACTCGCAAACGACGAGATCGATATATTTCACCGAGATAAGTCGAAATAATACACTCTCTCTCTCTCTCACTTGCTCGGCGCATACGTATACGTACATATTATACGTGCGTACGCGCGTAGTGTTGTCCAATATATCTGTAAATAAATTTCGTACCTTTATACGGCCGGACACTTAATAATTCTCAATTTATATCCAAAGCAAACACAATATACGTTAGATTCGTTCGACTGCCATCTTTTTTCCTTTATTAAATTACTAAACTAGGTAGATACACTTTTCGAACACCCGTCATTTTCCAATAATATATATATATACGAGTATATTTGTGTGTGTGTGTGTGTGTGTGTGTATTTTGTAAACAACAGTTTTTCATCTGAGTAATGTGTTAAAGGTCAAATGAAAAAAATAGAACAAAGGCGCGAAACGGTTTACATACGTATATACGGCGCGAGGTGTAATACCGAGAGGAGAAATTACTTTGATAATAATAGTAATATAAAAAAAAAAAAGAAAAAGAAACACTGTTCGTTTTGTATTATTAAAAGGGGAAAAAATAAATGCACGTTATCGTCGCGTTCCGTCAAAACTATTGCAATTGAATGCGAATAAAAACACGTCGAAAATACAAATCGCGGATTTATTTTTTTGCAGCAGAGAAAACATAAGACGACGAAACTATGTATGTAGTAACGATATACTACTACTATACGGACGTAAACGGAGGGCTCCTCGATGAGAATTTAAAACGGCGGCGTTACTCCCGTTCGATTTTTTTACGTGTCGAGAAACAAAAATATGGAGTCGGCGAAAAAACGCATAAAGGAAATTATTAACAAACTATTAGATAATAATATGTATTTAAACAATAAAAAAATTAAATAAAGGTCTTGTGTCTTCATCGGGTGCAAATATTATTCTATTCTATTATATCTAATTATTATTTATTATTATATTATAATAGAAAAACATTCGAGTTCGTCTTGTGAAATACGTGATAACAGACGTCGTCGTCGTCGAACGATGAAATTTGTAAACCGTTTTCGGATGGCGGTTTTGAATTTGTACCCTCGCACACGTCAGTATCATCAAGTAGTGATTTTATTCCGGCGGAGTCGTTCTAAATTTTCGTCGGTAAAATAAATTATACAATATTCACACACGGCATGTAATATTTATATCGGTCACCCCGTATAGCGAGAGTAGTCGAAAAAAAAAAAATAAAAAAAAACTTTGATTTCCAGACGGAGGGATACGCGCGCGTGTTATACGTGATGCACTCTCGTAACGGCACTTTGAAACAGGTAGATGCATAATGCGAGGTGATTTCGAGAGGATTCTCGTTGCCGGAAAAATGAATAAAATAGACGGAGGCGATTCGGGCGTGTTATCGCGCGAGCGGGTCGAAATAAAAACGCGCGAAATAAGTTTTACGGGACGCGGCTATAAACGCAGATGGGAACACGGAGCGAGAAGAAGAAACGGTTAACAGACGGAAACGGGCGAGGTAGAGGTTAGACGACGACACGATTTCGCGGCGACAAAAAGCGAAAACGATCCGAACGTCGTCGCCGCCGCCGGTAAACGAAAAGTTAAAAAAAAAATAAAGGAAATCGAACACCGACAATAAGAGTGCGAAACGTCCGCGACGACAGGGAGCACGATCGTCGTCGTGTCCCAGAAGAACCCCGACAACAGGGAAACGCGTGCATCGTTTTCACAGGACTTCTTTGATGTTTTTTCGCCGCGGAACGATATAAATATTGTAAAAATAAATACGACGGGAAAAACATAGGACCAGATATCGGACGAGAGTCTTTTTAAAATTTCAAATCCACGTTGTTTTAAAGGGGGCTAGCGCGGAACCGACTCTATTCCTGCGGATATAACCGTCGGTTTTCTCTTTTCACGACGAACCGAGTAACGCAGATAAATCGAAATTAGTTTCAATACACTCGCGATTTCGTAAAAATTTAATTTTCCCACGCTCATGGATATTTTTCGCGACTTTCCAGGATTTCATTATTTTTTTTCCCCTTCACTGCGGAGAGAGAGAGAGAGAGAGAGAGAGAGAGAGAGAGAGAACCTCATCTAAAATCTTTTCGTTCGCCGATATCAATCGCCTGTCGCTCGTATCTCATCGCAAGCTCCGCGCTTTTTTTTTTAATTTAAAATCAGAAAATAAGCAAACATACAGGAAAAAAAAAACAGTATAAATCGAACCGCGCTCTCGGCTGCGGCTTATAATAATAATATTATGTTTTTACACGAGAGTCGACAACAACCCACGCGCCATTCGGTCTGTCGTCGATATTGATGGAAAGTTATTGAATAATTATATTCCGCTCGTCCGAGTTCCGTCGAGCCGAAAAACGCCGTTCGCGTTGGTCGGACGGGTGGTCAGTCGATAACCGTCGTCGTTACGCGCCGCGATATGAAAATGCACACTCGGAACTAGACACGAGGCCATTGTCAAGGCGCGTAAAAAACATTTTATTTCCCCTCCCCCCCCCACGAGCCGCGGCGATTGAGTTTCGTAACGTTATGGACACGGGGCCACACGACGACGGACGGGACGGGCGAATGTTTCGTATTGTAATCTAAACGCGCACTTATCCGTATTAAAAAATGCAAAACGTCCGCGCTCGACGTAAGGGTCAAACGGTCGCCGAGAAATACCGAGAATCAATTTTTTCCGGTTAAAATATGAATGAAAACTGTTTCCCCATGATGGGGAAAAAAAAAATAAACGAATTCTGCCGGCGAAACGCGTGTTTGTGCGCGTGCGAGCGAGGTTTAAAATATCGTTTGAATCGAAAACGTTCGTTTTTTTTTTTTTTTTGATTATTATTACCCGCAGCACTGCTGGACGAGGCGCGAGAACCGCGGCGGGAAAATGTTTCGCTCGAAGCGCCCGAGAATAGGATACGAAAACGTACACGGGAACGTCCTTAGAACCCCGCCAGAGTCCAGGTAACAAAACAAAAATAATAACATACGCGAGATAAATATATTTTAAAAACCGTCCTGTCGTAGATGAATTGAAAAAACATAATAATCTTGTCGAGACGATAACTTTTTTTTTGTTATACAAAGATAATACGTAAAATAGATAATGCAAGCCTTTTTATATCCAAGTGAAATTTAACAACACTCTAATACAGGGGTGGCGAACCTTTTTTGGGTTAAGTGTCAACATTTAAAATCAAGTTTTTTTTTTTAAAAAAGGTCGTGTGCCAAAAAAAAATCGAATTTTACTAGGTAAGATGAAAATAAAAAGCATGCAATAATTAGACACATTTTATTAGGTACACATTTATTTGTAAACTTTTATTTTCATTTATTAATGTGATTTCTGTTGTTGTTTTTTTAGAAGATAACATTTTAATATCTGGAGTATAGTTGGTAGTTTTATATCATTACAAACTTATAAATTTAATTCTTAAAATTTCTCATACTAAAGTGTTTTAAAATATAGTTTTTTTTTTTAGAAAAATAATATTTTAATAAGTTTTAAAATTTGGCGTGCCGCTGAAATTTGGTCAACGTGCCATTTCTGGCACGAGTGCCATAGGTTCGCCATCCCTGCTCTAATACGACACAACAAGACATAATATTATTAGAGTCGATTTCCAATAAGATTCGAATCGAATTCGTTTGAATAAATTTATCCGGCTTTTTTATCCAAGATATTATAAACTTTAAATAACTTCAGCAACATTCGTCTGCACGAGATAAAAGACAATAAGTGTAGTTATTATAATACGTACATATTATCTAAATAGTTTGTCCGGATAAATTTATCTGGACGATTCTCATTTCCCAACACTGCCCGACCACCACGCGGGCGGCGTTGTAAGTTTGTTCTCGGCGAAACTCTCTCTCTCTGCATGATCGTTAAACATGCCGCCGTCGCCGCGCCGATCGGAGATTGTAATATAATAATAATAATAATAATAATAATAATATTCTAAATTATCGCCCCGGCACGCCGCGGTCGATAAATCGCGCGTGTGCAGCGAGAACAATGAAGAAAGGGAAACTCGCGCGTTTATTAAATACCCAAATTATTACTATCGTACTATTATTATTATTATTATTATTATACACACGCGTAATCATAAATTCCGCACGCGCAGTCCACTATAATATAATATTATTTAGACGCGAGTTTACGCTGATGTCGTCGTCGTGTTCAAAGTAAACGCATGTTGTTTCGGTCAAAGGAGTTGGAGAGTAGTGTTTCCGTTTTTACGGATTTTTAGTTTGGACGTATTTCTCCGTCCGACGACGACGTTGGTTTAGCGATGCGACAAGGATCTTGAAAATTAATTAATAATAGGTACACCTCGATTTATACACTCGCTTTGAAATTAGACGAAAAAAACAAAAATCATTTATTTATTATAGAGTTTTTTTTTTTTTGTAAATGTGGCTTCACCGATATCACGCGAATTTCATTATAATTACTCAAATATTACTCGATCTCCCCCCCCCCCCTCATCCGCTCCTCTAATCAATTAAACGTTACCGCGTTCGACTGGTTTGATTATTTCACAGAAATTTAATAATTAAACAATGTGTAATGTCATTGATTGTAATTTATATACATAATATTTAATATACAATATTATTAAAACATTATTAAAATGTTTGTTGTTATATTTCGAAATTTGTATATTTATATGAATTAAATAACAAAACGGTAGAGTTTACATATTATTATTATATTAATGACAACAACCGTTCGTTTTTCGTATTTTACTGTTTGACATATAAATGCGATTTATTATTTAAAGTATTAGCTATGTTTTACTCTATAAGTGTAATTTCGTGTTTCATACAAAACTGAATAAACACTATATTTATACGTTTTAATGTCCTCGTGCACTCAAAAACAATAGCGCGAACGCAATCGACTAAATTATTTCAACGGTCAGACGTGTCAGTGCCTAAAATTTGGAACAGTTTTAATTGCGCCGGATTTAAATAATTACTCTGTAGTAAATCGATCGGATTATTACATTATCAGCTGGACCACTTGGTCGAAATGACTATAAAACGATTCGCGCGGACACGTAATTTGTTTTCACAGCTACCGGTGACGCGCTTGTCGTACGTTCGAAGAGAAATCGATCGTGACCAAAACGTTTTTTTTTTTTTTTCAAAACACGTTGCCCCGCCCGGTATGAGTTTGATTTTGAATTTACTTCCGCCTATCAATATTTTGTCGAATACGGACGTTTTACAATGTTAAAAAACGACTTGTTGTTGCTACATTAAATTACGTAGAGATAAATAATTCTTAAATATCTTCGTTTTCAAATGAAAATCTCACGGATTCTCGGGGGGAAAGGAAAAAGGCCGGTCGAATAATATTATATCGGGGTCCGGCTAGTAAGTATATCGACGTCCTTGGTAATTCCGTAGCGCTACGTCTCGGCAGGACACCGTCTATGTTGCGCACTACGACTGCCTACACCTAATCGGACCGAGTACCCGCGCGGTCTTATATTAATTATCGCGGGCGGGCAGAGGGTAGAGCGCGCGCGCGCGCTCGCTCCGAAACTCTCGCGAGGATGTTTCGCCGTAGTTTTAGTCTCTCGTAATATGACGTCTTTATGGGAAAGTTTATTCTCAACTCCGACCGAAGTAATGCCGTCGCCATACGAATAAATAAGTCACGATTCCCGGGGTCGGCGTCGGCTGTTCCGCGGCAATGTTCTCCGTCGCCGACCGCGTCGTAAATCCGCGCGTCGTAAAATCTGCGCCCCCGACGTGATATCGTCAACGCGTCCGCGCAATATCAACTCGTTTCTCCCATCCGATTCCGTTATCGCGTACTCGAATCGGAAAAAATCGGAATATGTAGCGTGACGCTCGTTTGCTCGCGGGAAAAATCTTATATATAAAAATGAATCGCAAAATGTGTTGTAAGCGCATAACTCAACAACCCCTGAACCGATTTCGCTAATTCTTTTTTTATAATATTCCTTAAAGTACGAGGATGGGTTTTACGGAGAGAATTATTAAGAAATCCTAACCCTAAGGGGGTTAAAAGGGGTAAGAATGGAAAAAATCCTGAGTCACTGGAGCTTTGTGGTATTAAATTTTGTCAATAGTTTCATTTAATATAGCAGAGGCCCCTAAAGAAAGGATTTTCCAAAATTTGACCTCTAAGGGAGTTAAAAGGGGTAAAAAAGGTGAAACTAGAAAAATTCGCCTGGCCGGAACTGCTGGAGCTTTAACTTTTAAGTATGAAATTTGGTCAACAGTTTCGTTTTATATAGTGCAGGAGACCCCATGGGAAAGGATTTTCCTAAATTCGACACCTACCAGAGTTAAAAGGGGTAAAAGGGGTAAAAATGAAAAAACTGATAAAATAAAAAGTTATACGGCACACGGGTGAAGCCGGGTTATTCAGCTAGTAATAAAATAAAAAGATCGCGTAATCGGCGCGATTATTACTAACCCCTCGCTTCTCTCCGAAAAAAAAAGACGGGAGCGTCTCGCCTACGCCCTATGAGAGTATGACTCGACGACGACAAAATGATATCGATAGAGCTACTTAATTATTATCATATTCCAACGCCGCCGACCGATTCGAGAGATTTGCTATTCGCACTGGACGAATAAACGCCGCCGTGTTGTTTAATAATTTATTATTCTGAATAGTACGTTCATAAAATAATTATAACTCTCTCTTCCTCTCTTCTTTGGCTTTTACGGGCCATTTAGGTCCATTGCCGCAACAACTACTTGCCTCCATCTATCTCTATCTTGTGCTAGTTCTTTTCCGTCATTCACTCCCAGTCTCGATGCGTCTTTTATAATCCTGTTTTTCCACCGCTGTCTGGGTCGTCCTCTCGGCCTTCTTGCGTCCGGCTTCCAGTCCGTGGCCAATCCTATGGGGCCTATCGGATCTCCACACATGACCAGCCCATCCCAGTCTACTACTCTTAAGGACTCCAATTATATTTGTTTCGCCACATAGTTCTTCTACTTCTCGGTTTGTTCTTAATTCGAAGTCGCCCAGGGCGTTTCTTTTTGGCCCAAATATCCTTCTAAGAACCTTCCGTTCAAACGTAGCTAGTCGATTTTCGTCCGTCATTGTTGTTGCCCATGCACCGCAGGCGTATAGTGCTACCGGTCTTATCACAATAACGTTATTTTCGTTTTCCATGATAGGAGTTTTGACTTGAGTAGGGGTACTAGTCCAAAGTAGCATTTATTTGCCACTACTAGTCTTTGTCTTATTTCTTCGTGACTGTCCACATTCTCATTAATATTTACCCCTAAATTATTTTAGTTAATTATATCTATGAAAATGAAATAGTGACTCGAACGATATTTATAAAGGGTATGGTTTTTGATTACGAGTCGATAATTATTGTTTTAGAACATACGTGTAGATTTTCTAAGGCGTCCGGACAACTCGACGGTAAAATTTGATCGCTAAAAAATCTCGCGTAATTAGTTTCCTTTGAATCGGTCGCAGACACTCGCTGTTGGGCTCGTCGTCGTCGTGCCCGTTCGTTTCGAACCGATTTCGACGATTCCGGTCCGTTTCGTTTCCGACCAGGTTCGCGTGGGCCACACGTAATCCGCGCGGCGCGCGGCGGCGGCGTGGGTGTTTCTCGGCGACTGGTATCGGGGGATCTTAATCGAGACCGTTGCCTTCATGGTTCGCGTCGTACGACTGCAATCGTTTATTATCTTTAACCGCGAATTCGACGTTGATATAACGATACACCCCGGTGCTTAATTGGCGTAACGCGTGCGATTAACATTGTCGCGTCGCGAATAACGTAAAGATTCTATGATGTAGACGCGCGTTATACCGAACACCCGATAGAAACATTTTTTTTTTTTTTTTAATCTAGATTCTCGTATAGCACGTCGATGACGACGACGGTTTTAGATGACTGAAAAAACTCGAACAAAGATTTCGCTTAGAAACGTTCCAAATCGTAAATAACGAGATCACGATGTCCTCTTCTTATTGTACGTACAATATCGTATACGTCCTTGTTCGGTGCGATTCCTAACTGGGCTCGACCCAGTTAGATAAAACCGTTCGCGGCTCGTGATTGACGTGCCGGAAAAAAAAGAAAAGTCTCCTCCGAGTTTCTTATACGTCTTCCACGTCACTCGGGTCGTCCTTTATACCGGTCCCCCGGTCATTAGTGGTCGACAACACTACGCGAGTCCCGGTGTCGCGCACCGGATCGCCGACGATCGAATGACTGATTAAGTCGTAATCGGCGAATTCGCCTCTGACAGTCGTGTGGCGAGGTATACGTGTATGTGTACGCGAGAGATAACACGAAACGACCGAACGACCGAGATCATCGCTCGTTAGCAAATCGGAAATAGGTCGACGGAAATAATTCCCATCGACGACGTCAGGAGCGCGCGCGCGGTCGAAAAGCGAGAGTTCATTTAATTTTTTTTTTGTTTTCCGTACGGTAGAATGTGCAGTGCGACGACGACGCGAAGAAAGAATGAAAAAGAAGAAAAAAACACGATACCGGTGAGAAGAGAAAAAAACACACCCTGACGGAAGAACGGCGGCGGCGGCGGCGGCGCCCGCCGGGAATAACGAAAATGAAGAAATATCATATATTCTTGATGGCACAACAGTGTCACGCCAACGTATAATAATAACGCCTTTTACGAAAGCACGTGCGTAATTTCTCGAATAGTGATTCTATATAAGTATTATATCCTAGTTTTTCTTACGGTTTTTTTTTCTTTTTCTTTTTCTCGCCCGCCCGCGTTAAACCCTCTGCGCCGCGCGGTCTGTCGTAAATATCCCTCTCAGACGTTGCCCGGAGTCGTTTATTTCATTTCAACAGATTTAATACGCACGTCTAGGTGTTGTTACCGTCGTTTTTCTATTGTTTACGTTTTCGGTTAAGTTAGTTTTCGGTATTAGATCCCGTTCCGTGACGGGCTTTGCATTTTAATCTGTTCTCGGGGGTTATTACTCGTATAACGGGCGACGCCCGATCCGCGTCAGAATAGAACTATACTCGTACGTATACGCCGTTACTATTGCGATTTTTTTTTTTTTTTTTGAACTCTTGTGTATTTTCCAACAACGGACAGCACGCCGCCGCCGCCGCCGCCGCCGCCGGATACAATGGCGATCGATAGGGACGTACTGTGTGCGTGGTCGCGACGTCCGGCAGACGACGACGACGCCTCTCACATAATCTCGTTTATTTATTTTTATTTTTTTCTTTTCCTTTTTTTGTTCGGTCGACCGCCTCGCGATATCCCTATTCAAACGCAGTAGCGGATCTAAAAACTGCATTTTATGGGTGGGGGGGGGGGGTTCAAATTGTATTTGACATACTTGTTTTCGCACGTATTGCGTTTAGCCTCGGTTGATACCACTCGCTTGTTTCGTCTTTCTCAATAGAAACAGAGCGATGACCGGACTTAATGAACACGTCGATATGGTAAACAGTAGTAAAGGTTATAATGAGAAACGATTTAGAAAACAGATTATTTATGATGGCGCCCCGACGACGGACCTACTACTGAATAGCACAGTGTGGGCGACAACTCGGAGTGCGTACAATACAGAGTGAAACTGTAATAATAACAATAATATAATACTGTTGGCGAACAAATCCAGTAAATGACAAAAGAGAAAAAAAAAAAAAATACACAGTTTTACGAAATCGTAAAACGAATTAGCGGCACGCGCGACCGCGTCAGAGTGCGACTCTGGCTCTGATTGTCTGCCGTCGTCGGGGCGAAGCTTTGGTCTCCGATGCCGCCGTGAATACAGAGTGAACGCGGAAACACGTTTTTCTAGTCGAGTCTTTGTATTTCCGTGTGTTTAATCATATTATGGTTTTCGTTTGGATCTTAAAAATTTTCCATTCGCCGTCACCGCCATCAAGAGAATTCCAAAAACTTTAACAAACGATCACACGCTACCGAACCATTCGTCGTATGGCGATTCCGAAAATAGAAACATTCTTTAACGTTTCTAATCGAAATAAACAGCAATTTTCGTTCGAATAGTTTATTCGGTTCAGATCGGGCGTTATGGGGCCGCCGCCGCCGCCGCCGTCCGACACGAAACAGTAAATGGAATATAATATATTATTGTATTATAATATTTCATCGCATTAAAATGTTTTATAACCGTAGGCAATAGAAAAAATGTAAAACAAAATACATAATATTCAATTGCCGTCAAATTCGAGTTTTTATTGCGTAACTCGAGCGCGCCGAACGCACGAGCGGTTGCCACTCGGGCGCGGCGGAGCACGGTCATTAGAATGCGCGAGTCGTGTGAGTTTTCTCGCGGCACGCGGCGTAGGTGTGTTATTACATTAAGCGAATTCGGTAGCTGCGAGAGTAAATTCGCATAATGTAATCGAGTCTAGACCGTCTCGCGTCGCAAAAAGGTCGGCGGACCAAGGCGACGACGACGACGACGGTGGAAACGGCGAAGACGACACGCGACACTTGTCAGCGGCAGTAAATGCAATAACCGTGTCGGGTGTTGGCCAGGTGACGGGTATCGTCGACCTTTCGCTGTGTCCTTTGTGTCAGCCGGTTGACCGGTTATCGAGTGACGCATTTTAAATCACCACACTCGCGTAAACAATATAATATAATACAAAGATTCGTGATTTTTTTTTTTTGGTTTTACGTTAGCCATAACAAAATTTGTGTTGAACACAATGTTATCAAGAGTTATGAAGAAATCATGTGCGGTTTTAGTTCAAAGAAAAAAAAGAAAAGTTCTACTACTACTACTACCCCTTCAAATCCGCCACTGTTTGCGTGTAAAAATAGTAGTCTTTATGAATACAACGAAATGAGTACACGTACCAATAGCGGATTGTAATTGAATTTGTTCATCGATCGATAACCGTAGAAGTAAAACGCGTCGATATTTCCAAACGTATTTTGTCGACCGAGGTACCGCATTATAATATACGACTTAAAAAAACGGCACGATTATCGTCGGCATCGCACAGAGATGAATAAAAAAATCATCTAAATAGAGACGTAAGACTGTTGACGGTAATATTACCCGCGTAAACGCGGACGAATAATATTTTAATCGTCTGGATGGGACACGTGCCAAAAAGCTACGATTACACCAGCTGTGGTATATATATATATAATCGAATTAAAAAATTATTAGTTGTCTCTCGATTATACGTTTCTTATTTTCTACCCATCGAAAACGAAAATGTAACGTGTGATTTTTGTTGTAAATTCGGTATCCCGAAAAATGTGGACAAAAAAAAAAAAAAGAGGTTTTTTGAAGACTATTTTATTTATAAATAAAAGTAAATCTATTCAGTTTTCGTCTCCATGGATATAATATACGTATATCTGGAAGGCTTTACACTATAACGACTCGGATAAGTAATGTTCTATTCGTCTAGACGAGACGAGAGAGAGCGAGAGATAAAAAAAAAATTTGACGTTTAGACAAAAATAACACTGCAGGTACGATATAATTAATAGTCAAGTGACGCGGAAAAAAATCACGATTTCGAATAATTGACTATTGCGAAGTGCGCAAACACAAATTATTAATTACACGCCATAAAGCCAATAGACAAGCGTTTTTTTTTTTTTAAGTAAAATCCCAATATTATAAATGACGGTTTTACGAGCGGGTCTTGTTGACGTGTAAATACGTAATATTTACACGTTGGAAATGCATCGAAACGGTAAATACTGTAAATAAAAATTGTTTCGTTCAACCGCCACCATGATCAATCCGCGTGATATTATTGCAACGATTACATTTCGATAAGACCATTTGATAAGTGTCGTAAGTCAGTCTCGCGATAATATTGTTACGTTATGACTAGCTTCGTATACCTATTAATATAACATCGAGATTTCATCCATTTACCACTATCGCTATTTACCGACAATCGACTGATAATTATTCGAGTTCTCCAGTCTTGCAGATTGTATAAAATAATCGTTTTTTTTTTCCCCCGAAAAATAACGTCATGTTTTACAATAAACGCGTTTGGTTTTTCGTTTTTTTTTTTGTGTGTGTATTAATACGAGTATAATGTCTTTCACATTGAGGCGTTAAGTGCGAACACATAAAATTACTTTTCTCGCGAGTACTTATAAACGAAAGGGAGGAAAAACGGACTGCGTATTTCAATATGAAACACACACACACATTGTTCCCCTTTCTCGCGGGGCTCGTCGACAACAATATTATTAGCGTGTTAATACCGCAGATACCGAACGACTTTGGTAGTTTTTTTTTTTTTTCGGCGCGTAGGCACTGCACTTGCATGTTCACTATGAGTAACGATTTCGCTGAACTTTGCTGCGGAACAAAACAAACCTATCCGTGACACGACAATGTCACATAATAATAAAGCAGAAGTTGTCGTTCTCGTTATGGTTTATCGGAGACATCGATGATTATTCGTCTGTGAAATGGATAGGTACTTTAAAAGTGGACTAAACATAATATAACGAAAGGGAAAAAAAAGAAAGTCGAAAACATGTGATCGTAAAAATGACTTCTATTATAACCGCAACTTTTTCAATTACTTTGAGCGCAATATCATTTAGCGGGTATACACGATAAAAACGCAATTCAACCGCGCAACACACGCGGTGCGCTTTATAAGTATTCGATTTCGGGTTTACTCGCTAAAGTAAGAACACTCGTGTACAACGGTATTGAAGAAAACATGTTCGCAACGTTTAGTTTTTTTCTATAATACGTCAACTGCGATCGCAACAATAACAATAGTAGGCGATTGAAAAATCGAAAAAAATATATCAGCGCGGCGGGACCGACCGAGTATGTGAATCGACGTTTTAAAATTGTTTTAACGTACGAGTTAATGAAAATAGAATTTACGATATTTAAACACGCGTGATTTTACGACTGATGAATTTTTATAGTTTTATTTTACCATATTATCTTCAGACGTATTTCAGGTGAAACAAGACTGATGATAACTGTGTTAGCATTTTAGCAATCAGTTTTAACGTTTTGATCTCTTATCTGCTTTTAATTTAGTTTTTTTAGTGTAAAATTATTACGAATGGTCTTTTCGTTGCTTTAGAAAAACAATCACGAGCGAAGTAGATCAGTGTCTGTATTTCTAAATTATTGATCAAAAAGTTAATATTATTGAATTAAAATAGCAGCTCGAAGAGACGACACTGCTATGCGGTTTTCAAATTCGAATTTTCGAAATCGAAAAGCGTTTGTAACTTTGGAACTTTGGACTAAACAATTAAAAACAAAATGTGTGTGGAATCATTAAATATCAAGATACGACGGAAAACATTAGTTTTCGATCGAGAATCCCAAAAATGATTGCCGTTTCGACGAAACAAAAAATCGATGCCGTGAATTTCACCGGTTTCTCGTAACTGCTGGCCAGTTCTACGCGATTATTACCCGTTTGAATACACGTAGAGGAAATATCAAAAAAAGCGCACACAAACCACAGTAAATCGATACGTTCATAGTTTGGCTGAAAATCCAAGACGCGCGCGCCGGTGCGAATGCACGACGACGACGACGACGACGCGAAATACGACCGTGGCGTACGCGGATAATAATATCTTATCGCGCGCGCGTATAAATGATGCAACGGCGAACCGGGTAGTCGGCTCGCGCGGATTCGGCGAGGTTAACGCGGCGCACGAGTGATATTATTGCTCTTCGTGGGCCATAACGATGCATTTGCGAGCAGGCGTTTGTTAACGAGAAGACGAGCGCAGTAAAAAAAAGGACGAGAGCTCGTAAACGTTATCCGAAAGTGAACGACGGCGCAGGTATGTCGTATAGTATATAAAATATATTACGGGTGAATATCCGGTAAGCCGTATTAATGCATTAGTGTTTATACATCGTTATCGTCTCTCGTATATTATAATGTGTTTACTCGATTCGAAAGGAAAATAGAGAAAAACAAAAAACGAGGAATAAACATAACGTCGGTAATGCTCGTATAGGTTTAGGTTAGCTCGTCGTGAGGGAGGAACACGCCGCTGGCCGGGCGGATTTACGCGGTTTAGAACGCGAATTTATAATAATGTACGACTCGTGTCCGCGAATGAAATAAATACAATAATAATTGGCGGTGTTGTTGTTTTTCTGTTTTCGTACCTAGACGTTTGCTACTCGCCGGCGCCGCCGCCGGTGATGATAATTTATAACGATCTGCGCAACGTAAACACGACGCGAGGACCGCGGCTACGCGAGCCTTCCGGACAAACCGAACGACACGCGCGTCGTAATAATACGGCACGCTAAACAATTATTATGTTAAAACGTTATAATATACATGACACAGTTCGAGTTCGTCGAATCGCGCGTTTACATAATATTTCGCGTCGAAAACTGTTACGCGGAATCAAACGATTTCTGGAAAATCGATTCGACCCCCCCCCCACCCCCGAGCGGGCCACTAATATATATATTACAGTTCGAATAAGGAAAAAAAAATCATCGAAAATCCCGATGCGAGTCCTTCGACGAAATAACCGCGTGACCGTGAGAAAATTAATATTACGATTTCCGGCGGGCTGTTGCGCAAAGGAAACATATCAAAACGTTCGGAAGACGAATAATTTAATATATTTTAAAGCTAATCATTGGAAACGACGGTGATTCGATTGATGATCGAAAGATTTGCTTTCGAGTAGGATGGTAGTGTTTTTGAACGATGGCGACTGTGCAGGATAAAACAGACCGGTGCAAAGACAACAAACGTTATTTTAGCTGTTCACTGTATATGTTATTATTTGACATACAAATAGTGTACGTATTGTGCCTCGAGACCATTCGTTCGGCACGGCATGCAAATGCGACGACGCAAAGAAGTTTTCCGACTTTAATCTACGAATTATGTAATCTACTTAAACCCCGTATATCACGCGACTCGACGAAAACATAGATTGTCTACGGACGATTTTAATCCTTGGATATAGTGTGGGGAGTTTGCGCACGTCCCACTTCCTTATCTTATCGACAGAGGTAAAAAGGAATTAACCGAATAGATTATTCACGTCTGGGAAAAACAAAACCTTGTTGACATTTTTAATTGAAATTAAATGTGTGAACCATGTGCATCGTAGTCGCGGTGAATATTAACGTCGTCGTACTGTTTGTTCGATATAGTAATGACGGCTATTAGTACTGATGTGACAAATGTATGCGTGTCAAACTTTCACCGCGTACAACGTGTAGTAGTGTTCGGCTGCGACTTGATACACCGACGACCTGATCGTGCGCGCATAGTCTTTGTGTTTTTTTTTAATTATTTGTAATATTAATATAATGTTTGGTGTCTTCCACCTGAAAGGATCGGTATTCTTTTCGGTAAATTGGCCGGCTAACGAAAACGCTATTATGAGAGAAAGAAAGAAACAATATAACATAATATTATGAAATGTATATGTTTTATCATCATAATGTGAAACATTTCGATAAAATCTCGACGGAAACGAAATCACTATCGTTCCGATCGAATATTTACGATCTATAAATGCGAACGATGAACTATATATTTAGAATCCGGCGTCCGCGAACGAGTGGGAACTGAAATAACACCGGGCCCACGCGTTCGGGAGCTGCCGTATTTGAACTCCGACCGATCTGAAAATAATATTGTATCGATCGTCGACACACATTGTTCTCGGAGTCGCGCGGCTTTCGGGTGAAGTTCAAAAGAATCCGTTGACAACGTGCCTACATTTCGATGATAAACTATAATATTAGAACGCGGTAGTCGTTTTTACATTGTACTTTGATTTGATCACGACAGACCGACGAGGATTTGGTAAAAAGTGTGAAAAAAAATAATAAACTAAAACCGTCCGTAAAATATACAATCGATACGCGCGTAATACGAAACGGCGGAAACGCGTAGAACAATACGATGCTCGTTGTTCAGGTAAAAATCGTTATCGCGTTGATCGATCTTTATTATATATCATGTCGTGAAATTATTTTTCCGGCTAATCCGTCCACCCGTTATAATTACTGTTATTCGTCAAACTATAGATCCGAAAGCGATAGAGAACAGGATGAAAAAAACAAAACGAATTCAACACGTTATGGTTTTTGACTGAACGTTATTAATGGGCACAGCGAAACGATAAACGCGTCGGGTTATCGTATATAATAATATACGAGTTATTTCGCGCGCGCGTTTCAGAATGAAAAAACAAACAGAAAGAAAAAAAAAAAACGCCGAGAAGGCGTCGCGTTCCGTCGACAAATATTGTGTTTTTATCTACCGCCATAAATGTCCCGCGTAGGTCGGTTTATGATTTTTTTGTTTTTTTTTGTTTTTCGCCCAGATCGTATTATACGCGAAAAGAGTTCGCGTTAAACCGTATGAAATATCCTCGTCGAACGCGCGTGATATCGTATGATTTTATGTGCACGACGATTTTCGTAGAGAGCGATAGTAGCACGCTTTACGCGATGTTTGCGTTCGTTTTCAAACTCGGTTATACGCTATCGTGTAGTTTCCTTTATCATTATCGTCGTTTGACGTCATCGATTATAAACGAATATTAAACGAGTGTAATAATTTTCAAACGCGAAACCACGAATATCGCTAACCTTTAAACGTCGCGCGTCGCCTCGTGTGTGTGTGTGTGTGTGTGGGGAGGGACGTTTCTCGCAGAAGAGTTTTCGTGCGCCCCCGAGACGTTCTCCAAAGTATTAAATAGAATCTTAAAACGTTTGTGTTTTCGAGAACTAATTTCACGTTTCATTTGAAACGAAGCGCATCACGTCGCTGTCTGTTGTAGTCGTAATTCGAGTTGAATTCGAACGCATTACAACAACTATACGCGGAACGTAATGCGTACATGAAATAACATATTATACACATATATTATACGATAGGTATACGCGAGATTTTATCAAAAAAAAAACAACGAGAATTTTCGTTTCGAGTGCCCGAGATGCCGTATTCAATCTGTGTTATTCCGTTGGAGATAAAAATTCTAATATGTATGTAAAAATTCAACTTAATCGGCGACGCGCAGTGTGTGTTTTACGGGCTTCTGTGTCGACGCGTTTGGTGATTTTACGTAATTTAAAAATGGGGGGGAAAAAAAATCGTCTACTACGAATTAAGCGTATATTTATATACGAATCAATGCGAATGTCGAAAAAGGCTTTGAAAAGGTTACGATTTTGTCTGCGCATAGAACAATATTGTCGAACGACGAAAACGTTTCCAAGAGGGACGACGAACAATTAATCTGCAATCTGCGATGAAAATATTATCGAAATATCGTACAAATCGGTGACTCGGCGACATTGCGCTCGGTTTCGATCGGATTTCCTTAAAGATTATTGTCGTCTAAGTAGTTGGCACACGCGCGTATTTCAGTATAGTGACGAACAATAATAAATACTTTTTGAAGACCCCCTCGTACATCGTACGCGTAACTAAACCGTATGCGTTTTTGTAGAAATGAGTTGTTCGTCCGAGTTAAGAGTGATTTCACTCGGAGATAATAGGCCCCGGTCTTTGTTTCGCGGCCCCGAAAAAAAAAATCTCTAGTGGCAGCACTCTGGCCCGGCATCGCGCGGAATCTGTAATTAAAACTCGCGATGTGAAACGCTCTCTGACCCTTGTACGCCCTCGTCTCCTGCCGCAGATCCCTCGCGCTCAGCATCCGGCAAACGCGATTGTACTCGTCGTATACGTATAATGTATATATATATGTATATAAATTAAATACATATATATATCCACGAGACCGACTGCAATGAATCCTAAGGGGTTAGGTTTTCGGTAAAAGGGTCGAGATCGACCGGGCCGTGTACAACACTGCCGCAGTGGTACCCACCTATTATACGTATACGCGTATGCCCACCCCGAAAATGTTTATTGCACATTCCGAACACGCGCTTTTAAAAACTTTCTTAATTTCTTTCGGGCCCGGTAAAAAGTGAATTACCACCGGCAGGGACGAGGAGGCAACTGGCAAGCGTGCGTATATATATGTATATACGCGCGTAAGTTTATATAGCCGCCGCCGCACTGATGGCGGCAAATTCCGTCTCTCCGCCCCGGCGTTCGTCGCGCCCCCAACCCGTTTGTCGTATCGCGAACTCTGAAATAACCCCGCGCGCCCGAAAAGTTTTAACACGTCTAACCGCCGCCGACGCAATTTTGCGCCCGGCGATTCGAGTCCAAAGAGCGTACACCAAAGGCTACCTATACGCGATCGCGTAACGCGCACGCGTCCGTCCGATATTCTTCTCCTCTTACGCGGAAAACGAATCCTTAATATCTCCTCGACACTGTCGTGTCACGAATCATCGCTTTCTAGCCGAAGTCGAGCGAGCGAATAAGAATCCGTGCTCGTTTCGTGTTTTTTTTTCCACCGTCGAAAAACTGACCTGACCCAATCTGTGTTTTTCACCGCGAAACGCGCGTTCCGCACATCGTATCGTCACGGGGGGGGGGGGGGGGCATTACTATTGTAATTACTGCAGATTCGTAACACATCACTCTGAACCATAATTCACGTCAAGCGATGTAAGTACCTAAGCTCGAATTAAAACCGTGAATGTTCGTTGAACAACAAACAAACTACTGTTGTCGTCTGTTATGAATCCCGTTTAAATTCGGAACAAAAAAAAAATAAAAATAATAATTAAATGGAAAACAAAAAAAGCTAACGGGGTTTAAAAGCAGTACTTGTACATCGCGTAATATACTGTACAAAGAACATTTAACAAATAAATAAGTTGTGACGTCAAAAAAAAAAAAAAAACAAACAAACAAAAACTACACACACACACACACAAATTAGTTGGTTGTAAAAATTTACAAAACTTAAACTTGCTGTCCTGTGTAATTTAGATTCGTGTGACTGACCATTTTTTTTTCTGTAAAATTTGAACACACATTACGATTGGCCGTTCGTGTAAGCGACGACGTTGAGTTTTCAATATTTACAAAATGTTTTCTAAAACGGCACATGAGACCAAGTACTCGCGAAGTGGCCAAAAAACGATATTTCTGAAAAGTTGCATTTACCTACGGAAATATGTGCGACTTAATACTGAAATAATATACTTCTCGCGACATTTTCATGAGAATCATGATCCGTGACGTCGTTTTCGTCGACGTCACGAGCGTGGAAATAAAAATAAAATAATCTCGGCGATAAATCGATTTGTATTTATTATGAGAATTTCGCTTATAAGCAACTATAGTGCAATTTGTTTGCTGTCATTTGATATATTATGATATCATCCGATTGACGAACACAGTGTTTGGATGTTATATAACCGAAACCAACTACGGTCTGTTTAAAAAATTATTTTATAAAAACTATCCGAGCCAGACGATATCGCGTAATATTGCAGTGTTAATATCCGTTGGATCACGACGACCGTGACGACGATTTGACAGAGCGTTCGTCAGGGAACCGGCGCGGCGGCGAGCAATTTCGGCAGACACGAGGGCGGAGAACACGAAGAATTTTTTTTTTTCTTCAAACGTACCTCCGAAGGACAAAACTATAATTTCCGCCGAGATCCGTCACCGCGAAGTCGACGGTCGTCGAGACTTTGGCGGACCTACTGGCCGAAAGAAAATAAATAACTCGGCAGTCCTTTCGGACTTTTTTGATACGGTCGACCAAAATGTACACCTCGTACGCATTAGAATATTATGTAAACTCGCGTTTACGCGCCGAGTGACGAGAAAAAAGAAACGCGTTGACATTTAGAACGCGACATTTCAGAATAGGATTTTCGCGTTCTTTATTTATTTTCGTATTTTTCGCCGTCACGTTCTTACGTTTTAATTGATTTCCGCGAATCGTGTGCGTCGTCGTGGCGTGACGTTCGTTTGGCCAAAAAAAAAGAAAAAAAGAAAACAAAAAAACACCGTAGAAAACACTACCTCCTTACGGCGACACACAGCGGGCGGGTTCGAATTAAATTTTCGTCCCGAATAAATATCATAGGTAAGCCGAAACTTACCGTGCGACTTTTTTACGGTTTTCTACAACAGAATGTCGAACAAGTTCACCTTCTTATCGCGAAACGTCGGCTCGAAAATTCAAGTCCCCGAGTACTTCACGCTTCGAAACAACACGGCGCACAGTGGGGCAAATGACCCTCAAAGTTGGCAGAAAATAAAAAAACGAAATGCTTTATAGATCTTCGTTATTAGCATTTTCGTAAACTTTATAGACCTGTTCATAATAATTCGGCAGATTTTGGATCAAAATACCACTGATATCGGCCAGAGAGCGCTTCGAAAGTCGTCAGGTGTTGTCATAAATTTTCATGTCCGTTTTTTTTTAATATCACGTGTCTTTTGAACGCATGCTTTATGTCTTAAAAATACGAAAATTGAAGTATATAAGTATTTAATGATGGATCCTTCTACCTGAGGTATGTATCAAATTGTTTTAAATTATAATATGATGAAAATATATTCTTAAGTCATTCAAATTCAATTGTGAATTGTTCAACTGTGCAAGTGATTTTTAAGAATTATTTTATGACGTATTGAGTTAGGAAATTATGTTTTTTTTAAATCTATATTTATTGTAGATTATAAAACAATTTGATTTTTCTGTACATATTTGCACTTTTTTTTTTATTTATTATTTAGTATATATTTATCGTGATTTTCACGTTAATTTCGCAGTTGATAGTGAACAATGAAAGTTTGAAATAAATTTGATTTTTATAACTTTTACAACTTTTTATTGAAAGTTTCGAGTAAGTATGTTAAATTTGGTTATATACCTAAAAGTATGCACCGGCTCTTTTGCGGTGTGCGCTCTTTACACCCGATGACGATTTTTAGTCGAAACCAGTCGTGACTTTTTTGCACTCTTACTTATAATACTCGAGGCTAGACCTTAATTTTATTTTATTTTATAATTTTTAATAGTTTGTATTAAAATGATTTTATATATTTAACAATATTTTGTTATTAAAAATATGTCTTAACTCAATATAAAAATAAAAAAAATTAAATTTTTTTTCCAAATTACGTTCTTTTTTTTTTTTGAATAGCTGAGTACACACTTAAAAACACTCAGATCTAAAAAAATGTAAACGATTCTTGTTTCAGACTAAATATATTTTTATTTTTTTATATTGTTGACCGAAATCGATTCATATATGAGATTTAATGCCAACTTTGATGGTCATTTGCCCCACTGTGCGGCGCGAGAAAAATTCGGTGTACGACGGAAACGATAATGTGCACGAGACAACTACAACGGCGAAAGAAAAAAAAAAAACGAGAAACCCCCCCGGCCAGCGCGTATAACGATCAATCGACCCGGGTTATTTTTCGTTCGGAACCACGTCCGGTTTAATTTTATACCGCGAAATTTCGACTCGCATTAAAAGTCGAGACTCGCGTTTATCCCGAGATTTATTTACCTATTTATTTTATTTACGTAAATATATACATATATTTAGTTGTAAATCTTCAGTCGACGACGACGGTGAAAAAGGTTAGCCATCGATTTGTCCATTTAGCGCGCGCGCGCGGCCCGATTGATACTTTCTTTTAATAATATATGGACTCAAATGTCATTGTTTCACGGCTGGCTAAACTGCAAGTCCACGGGCCGTTCAAACATTTAGCCGAAGGGTTTTTTATATATTTATTTGTTTTTTTTTTTTTTCAACTTTTTACGTGGCCCGCCTGAACAATGCGCCGTCACGGTCCCGCGGGACCAACAGTCCATTGGATCAAGTAAACTCGGCCCCTATTCATTCTCACACTTTTTCACGCGTGTCCCGGACGACGACGCTAGGCATTTGTGGAAATCCAATAGGCGAACGCTATAATAATACGCGTGCGGATAAGTGAATGGTTCGACATGGTTTCATATTATTGAAATGATGACGACAAAGAGTATAATATGCGCGCGCATAACAGCGACTAAATATCGAGGGAAAAAAAGAAAAAAACAAGTGAAATGGATCGGCGAACGCAGTCGATAGACGCGATAAAGGAAAAAAACTCAAACGGTAATAAACGTTTTTCAATCGTTCGCGTAACGGCCGATTCTTAACACATTGACGGACAGTCACTGCTATAGCAGTCATGCATGTTGCTGTAATTTCATTGTCACTGTTATATCTCATTAACTATTGCTTCGAATAAAAAACGAGTCAGAGATTTTATTTTTAATATAAAGGAATAAAAAACAATGAAAGTAGAAAAATTGTAAAGTCGTAAACGGACATTACATCTGTCTTAATACGATAAACCCACAACGAACACGATGACTGCTATAGCGGTTATGCCATTTTACGACTTATAAACATATAACTGATATTGCAGTCATACTCAAATTACTATACTTAAAACACCGTCACTGCTATAGCAGTGATTGTCCATCAACGTGTTAATTACGAGAATCTCCTAATCGATGCGATATTTGCCGGTCGCATCGCGGCGATATAATATACGTATTTTTTAGTATCGATAAGCGAGTAAAACGATTTCGAGATCGACATTTCGGAATCGTCGAAAAAACAAAACGCGTTATTTTCTTTGGATAATTATTCACCATTTATACGCTTTATTTGATTTATGTACCATTTTTATCCAATTTAAGGCGACACGATTATTCCGAGTAATGATACCATGTCAAAACCGTTCATATCAAATTAAAAAAAAAAAAATGAAATTTTATCGACGAATAATAACGACGATGACGGACAAAGCGGGACCGCACATGGAATTTTATAAAAACTACAAATCGTTATAAAATTCGCCGTCACGATAATATAAAACGTATACCGATTTCGATATCGAAATCGCAGTATAATTTTATAAAATAGTTTAGGCACGACGACGTAACGGGGGAATTTTTTTCCACATCCAATCGAAACACATTAATATTGCTATTTGTTATGCGTCGCTTTAATCACGTATACGTCATATTGAATTTAGCAATATTTGGTATAGAAAAAATAAAACACGTAAATACATAACCTATTTATCCGAGGACATGTCGTGCTGAACGTATACATTGAACGTTCGGGTTGAGCATTGAAATGTTTTTATTTCGATGGAATACGATTGTTTTTCAATCGATATTTCGTTTTTAATATCGGGGAAATCATATAGGATATAATATTATCAATGGACGCTGTTGGAAAAAAAATATATATATTTAATTTATTATGTGTGTGTGTGTGTGTTTATAGAATAGTGGTTTCAATTAGTGGTCAAACAGATACAGTGGATTCCTTGAAACCCTCCCAGTCGACTGTTTGTGGTCAAGAAGTCAGGAAACACTCGAAAATACTTGGCTTGTCAGTATCAGACTAAAACCGTTGACCGTGATTCGGAGTTGACTAATTAATTTGAAGTCACGTCTGAATTCGGCACCACAATATCGTAGTACGGAATGGTTTGACATATTTTCCAGTCGAACGTCGATAAATGAATTTCGATCGATTTCACGTTCAAACAAAATGCTTGCAATAATTTCGACGAGCGCGCTAAAATAATAGTTTAGTTAAATAGTATTACACCTACGACGACATCGATATTATTTTGTAATAATTTTTATATTTCAGAAGTGTTATTGAGTTGCTCTATAGTTTTAAACAAAACGCAATACTAATATCGGATTAAGCAAACAAATTAACAAGTCAAACAGTACACAATTAAACTCTAGAACGTCAACGTCAATGCTAATTTTCGGCACGAGAATCTGAATTTTTAAAATTATTTTTCGTTTTTCACACATGCGCTCGAAACTATTTCCTCCACATTACTGTCTCGATAATATTTGACTCGGAATAGCGCCGAAATGTTTTTCACGTGATACATTTAATTCGATCTCATGCGATTTCTCCTGGACGTTCAATAATTTGTTTTACTCTGTGCACATGACCTAAATCAACAGCCGTACGACTCCGCATTTTTTCTTATAAATATTGACTTGGCCGAACCAGTTTTTGTTTTCAGAACTCCATATTACATAACTTTATGAAGATGTTTCGACAAGAATTCATTTGATGCGATGATATTAAATTAAACGTTTGAACTATTTTCTACCGTCGACACTAAAGGAAATTTGATTTTCGCGAAAAGTAAATGCATTACTCAAAAGGTACGATTTTATGTTATAATATTACACGTGGAAGCAGTTCAAACAGCAATTTTTTTTTGGAAGTTTAACGATTTATTGAAAACGGTAAAGATCGCGTTGAGGAAGCACGCGATTTACGACGTTCTATAATCGATTTTAACCGTTCACCTCTATCAAAGGCCGCTCTACTATATGGTTTCGCTCGGTAGTGGTTAGTCGGCGGTTTGATGGCGAAAACCGAATGGTTCGTTTGAACTCTGACCCCGGGCTGTATTCGATATCACTTGGTTCGATTGTATATACTTAAAAAAAAAGAAAGAAAAACCACTGACAAGTAGAAAGCTGTTCGAAACTGTTCGAGAACAATACGCGTCTGTCTCTTCGGATATCGTTGACTCGGAAAGTTCAGGCGAAACGCCGCCGCCGCCGCCGCCTCGCTTGCCACTCATCCCGAAAGCCGCCACTGATAATAATCGAATAAAAACAACGTTTCTTTGTCGACCGCTCTCGCCGACAACTATTATTCGTTTTGAAAATAACAAACGCGGTAAACCACCGCCGATGCGCGGCGAACGATTCAGACAATAATATCGCCGTTTAAAATAACACGAAAATACACCGCGTTCGTATAGTACGTGTCGACAGCCATTATAACAGTTTGATATATTATTATCATCAAGCGACGGGGTACGGTTGAATCGTAAATTTTATATGATGTTTTACTACGGCGCAGCACTTAGCATTGTACATCAATGTCGTGTTCACTACGCGTAATCGTGCCGACGCGTTCGGCTGGTGCGCGCGTCTGTCTTGCAATCCGTTTTCCACATCAAACATTTCCGAACCGTGGATAATTGATAACTGAAATCGGTATTTTAAACACACCTTTGGTAATTGATACGTACCTACTAGGGTGGTGTACGTGCGCTCGGCGCACGGAACGCGCGGCTTGTCATTAATGCGCCCGAACGGCGACACCGAGTTATAAATAAACCCAAAGTCCTTAATTTATCGCGTCCGCTTAAAACGTCGTTAAACTATACACAAAGTGAATAATAAAACAGCCAAGGTCCGGAAATCAAAATGCCATCACGCACTTTGTGTTTAACGAGTATCGAACTGTTTTTACTGCGGCGGACGCGCGAGAAAGGAACAGGAATCCACGGCCTTATGTTCTCTCTCTCTCTCTCTCTCTCTCTCAATTCCGCATTGCGCGTTCAATCAATTCGGAAAAGCTATGCAAAATTTACTAGTATGATAACAGAACGTCATTTCTGTGTGTTCGGAATTAATTTCTAGTTGATTTTTAATTATTTCCGCTGTCGTCGGACAAGTTACCCCCCCCCCCCTCTCTTTGTCTTGAGATCGAAGAACACGTTCTCCAGTACACTAGATTATATTATAGTCGTGTTGTATAAGAACATCGAGAGTATCTATAGAACAAAGGACATAATATAATATGTGAATCATCTGTGTTTATGATTAATACCATCTAAATTTTTCGAAAACACTACTCGTCGTATTCGATGCTTCGTCTAAGTAGATTTCAATTCATTTGTTAATTAAATCGAAAGAGTCTTTTGGAATATTATATTTCTATTGTCTTCGGAATGCCGACAGAATTCAAGAAGGCGTGAACACGACTCGGATGAGAGATCGATGTCGGTATATAAACGTATTGTCCTTACAAACTTCAAACACCTATAGGACGGGATCGTGAACAAAATAGAGCCGGAAAACCGATTTCTAAGCCGTGGAGTTTTCGTCGAAATCGAAAATTTTCAGAATTCAGAGTGTCGGAAAACGCTGAACGCGAACGAAAACATAGCTAGAGCTCGCGGCGCGAACGCGTATACGATTTTCGGACGGCTCGAAAATGACATTTTAAAAATCTCGCGTTCGTATGCGACGACGTACGAGTATGCGCGACGTGACGCGTATTATTATGTTTATTCACTCGCCGCCGCAGCTGTGCGTCGGCGGAGAGCGTGCCGTTTCTACCGGAGATAAATAATACTTAAACCCACGGCTGTCGAATCGCCGGAGCGGAAACATTCGCGAAACCCCGGAGAGACCGGCAAATCATACACGTATATGCCGTACCGTATACCTACGCATTCGTGTGCCGGGGGTTCGAATACCTATCGGCGCGGTCACACGTGTAGAACGGAGGAAACGCTTTCTTCCGGTCGGTCGGTCGGCCTTTTTTCCCCACCCCCATCTCTTTTCCTCTCGAGGAAACTCGAGCCCCTCCCCCCCCCACCTCCGCCGTCACTTACCGCTCCGAACCGCGAAAATTACACTCGATTTCTAGCCCCGCGACTAGGTCGAATCGATCAAACACGTATACGTAACACGCATACGTAACGTTGTACAGGGTGTCTCGTGGGGATTTAACGGTTTTCGAGTAGCCTTCGTAATGGTAGGAAACAACCTCCCCCCCCCCCCGGGGAGTCGTCGCCGCGGACACCCTGTGTAGCTGCCATGTCCGACGGTACGATCGTAATCGCATACGTGCACGCCACGAGCGCTAATAGATAGTTTTAAACGACGAGAGAACGTCCCTCCGATAGTTCTAAACGATTTTTGAATTTCGTGAAATTTTCATATAATTACGCGAAAGTGTAAAAATAAACTCGACGTTTACGAAAGTTGCTGTCGAAAATGTAAACGAGTTTCACGCGTTAAATCCCGCCGATTCGGTGTTGAAAAACGCGGGCACGCGCCGATAACATCGAAAACACGCGTGACCGAAACCGTTACATCGAATAAAATGTTAATACGACGATAATGTTTTTTTTTTTTTTTTCAATTTCAAACTTTACATAATAGTGCGGTGTAAAAAAAACGAAATATATTTTTTAAATATGATTTGATTAAAAATGTGTAAACTTGATCTTAAAATGAATAATCATTAACGTTTGCTTTGTTTGGTCGTAATAATAACTTATAAAAATATATACTGTTCGTGAAATTCACGATTCAAAAATATTAGATACGAGTAGGTTATAGGTACGATACGGTGACCAGATATTTGTTTTGCAAAAAAGGGGAAAATATCTTAAATCTAACCGACGACGTCTGAGTAATGTTGTCAGAAATGATTGATAAGGAAAAGTCGACTGCTGAAGAGGAAGAAAACTATAATAATAATAGAGGAAAACAGATTTAAGGTCTTGAAACGAATGTATAACTCTTCAGAAATATAAATCATATAACCTTATTAAGACTTTTCGTATGGATAATTATCATTAGTTCTTTGACAATCGTTGGCAATTAAGGATATTTGTTTTTATTCTATAAATTAATTTTCGTATACGCGTTACGGTCGTGCAATCGGCAAAAACTGCGTGAGGTTTAACGAAAATCGGATTTTTGGACTGCTGCACGAGGCGTACATTGATAAAATACTCTAATAAAGATATATCGTAACATATCGTTTATTTGTTTCGCGTCGAACTCTCTGCGCCTTAAAAAGAGAACCGAAATTTTCCAAGGACCTTCCGGGATCGCGAAAGTTCCAAAAACGGTCCTGCGCGCCACTTAATTTTATCACTCGGATAGTTGGATTCACGAAAATAATTTAGCAATACATAATATAATATAATATTCAAACGTACACTTGTAAGTGTCGCAGTACTCACCGTGGCCGTGCCAAGTTTCGCCGTGGCGCACGGCAGGATAGCGGTGCCGCCGATCTGTGACGTGACAACGGTGCCGTTTTCGGTGACGAACATGTTGTCCGGATTTCCGAGCTCGTTAATCAGCGCGTTCCCCGGGGGATAGTCGACCGCGGACGAAGATCTCGACAAATGGCGCTTGTGGTGGTGCGCTCTCTGCTTCCTGCCCGCCACCGAAACGGGCGCGTCGCCTCCGCCGCCGTCGCCTGAAAAAGCAAAACGGATTCGTGAACGAGAGAGACTTTTTACCCCGAGACGCGGGCCAGATTAACTGGCAGGAAAAAATTCCGGTTGTTCGCCGGCGAAACAACGACGGTAAATTTATGTAAAATCGCGGCAAATCGGTATGCGTTTAATATCGTTTCCGAGACGGTGAACGTGTATTATATTATGATTCGAGTTTCACTCTCGAGAAAATTTATTTTAATAGATTCTTTACAGGAAAAAAAAAATATGTATATTGAATTAGGTATAGAAGACTTCACGAATTCACGTTGAACTAATGTTTAATATTAAACTCGTTCGAGACCTTGTAAAACGTCTGTTGATATTTTAACATGAAAATAATAAAGCTGGAGCTAAAAAACATCATTATTGGCTCATGTTTGTTTCGATGTGTTTCTATTTTCGAATTTTGAAAATCGGTACGCTGACCGTTTCCCGAGAAGTCAAAGTTTGGGCGCGTGAACCCCACACAATATCACGACACGATTACTCAAACATTTTCGGGAACCGACCAACGATTATATTTTACAAATAAAATTATTCTATAGCTCGCGATGTTTATTCAAAACGATTTAATAATAGTTAAATGAGGGAGACAAACTCGACAGACTTTGACATTTTGTAATAAATCGAGTGAAAAAAAAAAAAAAAAAACTGATAGTTATCGATAACGAACCAGATTATTGGTTTTGACGAAGTAAATAAAACAAAAAAATTATAACAGCGAACAGATCGCGAGGCGATTTGTTGTGAATTGTTTTATTAGAATATGGTGTGTATACGAATGAGTCACTAGTAGTGGATTCGCCTCTAGGATTTGTCTGACGTACGATAATTCGAGCGAATTCGCGCTCACGTCGTAGGTTGTGGTTTTTTCGCGGCGAAATTTATTATTTAAGCTCCGGAATTCAATTAGAGTTTGGTCGAATTCTCGTCGGCAACCGATTCGACTGGTGCGACGACGTTTCGTAATACTCAGTGTGTGTTTCACGAAGGCGAACGAGTCTCGCGTTTAATCTTTTACCTCGCAAAAAGTACCCGATTTTTAAGAAAAATGTATAATTTAAAGATGTTTTTTTATTTTTTTTTTTAGTTTTTAAATCGGTTATCGTACTAAATAACTGATGAGTAAATTAAAAACAACGTTGTACGTTTTTTATTTATTTATAAGTTTAACTGAAACTTTTTTACGGAATTAAATAATTAATACTACGATATTAATAATGAAGAAAAACCGAAAAAAAAAAAAAAATGCTTTCTTCGTTTTTCAACACGAGAAGAGGCGATTAATCGAGAGTAATCGAGTTCGACATATGTTTTTCATTTTCCAAAACAGAAAGAGAGAGTAAACTATTTGAAAATTCGTATTTATTTTTATATTATTATAAATTGTATATAAGTGTTTACGAGTCCCCGAATCGTACGACCCCTTCGCGAGTGATATTCTCATACCAACTCGAATGTAATCGTCGTCGTTCGATTCTCATACACCGTCGCCTAACCTTCGAGACGTGCCGCCGACGACGCCTTGACGACTTGGACGTATTTAAATCGAGACGGTGATTCCGAGTCGCCCGATCGATCTCGCGGCCGGCAAGTCCAAACCATCCGACTTTGATCGATCACCCCTACTCGTAAGTAAACGCAATCCGTAACGTGAAATTTATCTCTGACAAAACCTTTCATATTTCTCACTCGCGAATCGCAGCTAGTGTGCAAACCGTCGTCGTCGTTTCGCGATCGCGTAACACACAATATCGTAAAATCTTCGACGAACGCATTTGAACAACACCGATTTCTAGTTCGATTCGAACAGATTTTCATTGAGAGAGAATTTCCGCCCAGATAATTTCTCGGAACGCGTGCGAGCGCGCGCGCGCACACACACTCGGACTCTTGAGTTTGCAGAGAAACTACGTCGAAAACGAGGTCTGCGATCAACAGCTCCTATATATATACGAGTATATGACGTAATAATTATATACTCTCCGCGAGAGTTGCGGACACGGACGATAAAGTCTGTTTTACGACTTGTTCGAAACAAACGCGATGATTACGGGGCGCTCGGGAGGATTTTTCCCCGCGTTCGAACCAGATATAACATTTTTACCGCCGCCGCACAATCTCATTACGATTATACCAATACGAGTGTAATACTCGCAGTGCCGCGTCGAGAACTTTACCGCCTCGGGCAACCGTGTGATTTATACATTTATATTTATCCGACGTATTCGGAAACGGGGTAACGACGACGAGGTTGGTCCCGTCATCGATGTAAACGCCCGACAAATCCTCAACTCGACGTCGTCCGATTTCGAAAGAATCCGCGTTTCGTTCCAAAAGGCCCCGGAGACACGTTGTTTTTTTCGGACCACCACGTGCTCAGAGGTAAATCGTCAATACAAACGTAACATAACAATACACCGCAGCGATCCTTATGCCAACTGATTACTAGAAAGTATGAATTTTTTCAACTCGAACGAAACAACAAATCGAATATTACGACGACGAAAACTTTGCTCTGGCAAATTCGATAAAACGATATTGATTTAATCGGAAATTGTTTCATCAAACGACGAATATAGAAAAATGTTTTTTTTTTTTTAAAACATTGGTCGCGATCCCTCCCCCCTCCAATAATCTTATAGTATTATAGTTAAATTTTTCTTAGGAACTTTTTCCGAGACGCTAATCTATTATATATAAAAATGAATCGCAAAATGTGTTGTAAGCGCATAACTCAACAACCCCTGAACCGATTTCGCTAATTCTTTTTTTATAATATTCCTTGAAGTACGAGGATGGGTTTTACGGAGAGAATTATTAAGAAAACCTAACCCTAAGGGGGTTAAAAGGGGTAAAAATGGAAAAAATCCTGAGTCACTGGAGCTTTGTGGTATTAAATTTTGTCAATAGTTTCATTTAATATAGCAGAGGCCCCTAAAGAAAAGATTTTCCAAAATTCGACCCCTAAGAGGGTTAAAAGGGGTAAAAAAGGTGAAACTAGAAAAATTCGCCTGGCCGGAACTGCTGGAGCTTTAAGTATGAAATTTGGTCAACAGTTTCGTTTTATATAGTGGAGACCCCATGGGAAAGGATTTTTCGAAATTCGACCCCTACCGGGGTTAAAAGGGGTAAAAGGGGTAAAAATTAAAAAAACTGATAAAATAAAAAGTTATACTGCACACGGGCGAAGCCGGGTTATTCAGCTAGTTCCAGAATAATTATCCGGCACGAAACCAACAACCGTTGCCCATAAAAAAAAAACTGATAACCGGTAACCTCTTAAATTAATAATAAAAAAAAAAACTATCGGGTATAGAACGGAAAGCCGTATTTTTTTTTTCTCGACGACCCCGACGACGTCCAAATAAATCTCGGTTTCTCCGAAATTTCCGAACATCGCTCGCCTGCCTAAACGACGTACGTTTTCGCGCCGTTTTTCGTCCGCATATTATTATTTTATCATTTGCGCGTCGCGCCCGGTCGTCGAACGAATCTTATTCGAACGAAACGAGACTCGCCCACTATAACAACAATAACAATGCGATACGGTGGCGCGAGTCGCCTTCGGCGGCGGCGGCGGCGGCTCGCAAGACGTGATTATATTACAATAATACTACTGCAGCGGCGCCTCCACCCTCCCTCCCCCCTCCCCCCGAAGTGTTCTTGAGAGAAAATAAAACGGATGCAATTAGTGCACAACAATAATACTGCGTTTCGCCCGTTACGCGCGGAGCGCCAAAGTGCACCCCAGAGGTCTCGTCTAAACGTAACTATTCATAATAATATTCTAATAATCGTAACACGGTTAAACGCGACGACGACGCGCGGTCGACGAAATCCCCGACGACGACGACGACGTTCCGAACGCTTCGCGGGACGTCTCGAATAAACGTATTTATTTATTGTGTATTCATTTATGTATTTATTTATTTATTTATTTATTTTTCACTGTCCGTAAGCAATACGCTTTTATACTGTTATTATAAACAGGTGGTCCGCGATTGAGATCAAATTAATTCGTAAAAACATGGTGAAAAAAAAAATAAGAAACGGGTCGAAACGACCGAGATAATAATATCGTCGTGACGCGCCACCGGAAATACGAACACGAACTTGAACTTAACTCGGAGGCGACTACTCTGTAGTGTTGATAATTTCGAAGAAGCCCGAAACGTACTTAAAATCTACGTGTTTTCGGGCTGGATGCGACATACTTTTTCTCGACCGATTTCGCGCGAGGTTAGGTTACCGACGACGGTTGGCAACGGCTCAAATGCCAAAATTATATCAAATAATATATTATATCAAATGTTTTATTAACCGGCGATTTTGCGTTAGGCAATGGGCGGTGTTTAAAGGAGGTCGGGGTAGGGTTCTGTTGAAAGAGCGGCGGTTACCGAAAAACCACAATACATTTATGATTCAATGTTTTCCCGTGCGGCGCAGAAAATATATCAAGTATAGGGAGCTTGACAACGTTTTAAACGGTTTTTTCGGGGTCCGAAATAAAATATAGTTATAATAACTATAATTGATAAAAAATATAACCTTTAATTCCGTTTGTATCGGTTTAAATAACGAAACAAGATTTTTGAACGTAATACAGCTTGATCGGTCTTAAAAAGTTGAAAAATATCAATGAAATATTTTTAATAATATGCGTAACAAAATTATCACAAGCCTCTAGAAAAAAAAAGTAAAACGTATGGAATAATAATATTATGTATAGCAGTCGCGTCAATGTTAGATAATATTATTACGTTATTAATTTTTTTTTTTTTCAAAAATCTAAAATCGCGTTCCGTTTCTGACGTTTCAGCACGACTCCTCGCTGTAATCTCCTTCCGGCGGTCCACGGTTAGAAGGGCGTACTGTACTGGCCGTCAAAACCGTCTTTCGTCGACAAACTGCGAACGGGAAACGCGCTTTCTATGCCATTTCGAGAACACGGTTTTAGTCACGTGCGGCGGCGTCGTCGTCGTCGTCGTCGTCTCGAGAAAATAATATAACGCACGGCGTATACATGGCGGGAGAGGAGGGGGAGACGACCATTAATTTCTACGACCTCATACTGATAAAATACAACTCTGAAACCGACCCCGAATGGAAAAAAAAAAAAAAAGAAGTTAAAACAATACGTGAAAAACATTCAAATTTGTTGTTCGACGGTGTTTTTTCTCTTACTATTGAGAGTTCAGTCAGACTATTTGTTTATTTTTTAATACGATCACTCTATTCGAGCGCGCTCGGGCGACCGGAAACCGCCGCGCCGCCATCGTATCGAATCGACTACTAAATCGTCGTCGCGAACGTCAACCTCCCCCCCTCCCCGTCAACCGGCGGTGTCGGTTTTAATCGAAATCCGTCGAGCGACGACGACGCTCCCCGTTTTCGTGACGTCTGCAGAGAGATTACGACGTTACGATCGGTAACAATATTATTATATGTAGACCTAAGGGTAAAATTAATCGGCCGGCTCGTCGGCCCGTGACACGTGACCGTGTAACTATACGATCGCGATTGATTCCAATCGCCGCGGCGCGATAAATCCCCGTCGGTCAGTAATGATATAGACGTTCTCGATTAGTATATTGTAAACCACGCAGTCTGTCGGACAACTTTGAATTTTTTAAAACTTTTAAAACGCCGCGAAATCGGACGACGGCGCAATATTTATTCATCGGTCGATCGAAAAACGGCAAAAACACGTTACGAATTTCGAATGATAATGAGCTCAAAGTCGATATAAGCAGCACCTTGCTTACTTCACACTGTACAGTGCACGGTACGTAGGTTGGATCGAACAAAACACGCAAATTACCAATGAAAAATTACGTTTTATTTAGAGAAAGAAACGGATAAACGTGTGTTTACACGACTTCTGTACACAAGGGCTTCCGCTGCAGACTACCTTGCCTGAGCTCACATATGCCCTTACATACAGCAAATCTTTGCGACGTTCGGTCGAAACGGCTTGTTCTTCAAATTCTTTCCGACCGACGTTCCCATCGATAATGCTTACATTGATTTATAAGTTCGAATAATTAATATGTTAATACTATGTCGAAAAGTATTATTTAGCACTCCTTTTCGACGTTCTCACGTTTATATAAAAAAACAATTATACCGAATTTATTTCGGTGTGTAGTCGAAAAGATTTGTTCATCAATTCTTTTCGACGTTCACACCGTTTCAAATATCTTTTCCCATAAGCTTCTTATTACTAATTATTACATGATACAGGGGTTCATTACATCGAAAACAATAACGCGTTCGCTATTCTCGTCGTACGTAGAAAGAAAAAAATTCGAGTTCACGCGATAGAACGTGCGAGTCGTCGATACGATTAAAAAAGAAAAGAAAAACGATATATTATTTACTCCATCGTCTGTATTGTTCGCCCCGAGAAGGGCGAATTTTAATCGGCCGATTTAAGTTTTTTTTTTTTTTATTTTCCAGCCGCGGACGTACCGTAGTCATTAATCATTTCCAAAAGTCGTTTGACACATTTGTTGCCAACGCAAAGTTACGAGCGAAATATAAAATACATTACGCGGAACAGCGTAGGCTGCGACACGTGTAAAAACGCGCGCGCCCACCTATTTTAGCCGCGGAAATTTCTTTGAAATTAAACGTCGTCGGACGTTTTTAAAAGTTTCGCGTAAAATTAACGTTCCCGGTTGTTTTTCGTACAATTTATTTCAGCGTATAATTTTATTCTTGCGAAAAACAGAAAAAAAAAAGAAAAAGGTTAAGTGCCCAAATCGTTATGACATTTCATTGCGACACGTGTCGCGTCCTCCATTACGAGGACGTATTATTTAACCGAGGTCGCGCCGAGAGGACATGCATATCTTCATCCCCCGGAAACGTCGTCGAGGACAATTTTTTTTTCTCGAAATTAGCGTAATTTTCCGCGTCTTTATCGATCGTTTTGTTCAATTAAAACGCTGTTTTATTTTCGTGTTCACAACTACGACGCCGCCGCGCCGTGTGTTTCGACCTCACGGACCAGTCGATTGTAATAATATCACGACAAAAACGTCATTGGTTTCAGCAGGATTTTCTAACTGTAACACAAAATACGTATAAAATATGTTTCACGCATAATACTTCGGAGAAGAATGTTGGCTTTTTTTTTGGTTCGTTTAGTCCAGTGGTTCTCAACGGGGGCGATATCGCCCCCCAGTGGGCGGTGAACTAGGTTTGGGTATTATTATAAAATATAAATTGATAACATTATTTGGTTTTTTTTCAAATGTTTAATTTAATTTATTTACTAGTACTATAAATAAAAAAATATTAAGTATAAAACATAAATAAAAACATGATTTATTAGATCAATTAAATTTTAAATTTTATTTTCCAAATCATCAACTCAATTCTTATCTCTCTCCCCATACCTTTAATTATAGAATTCTCAGAAGGGGGAGCTTTTAAAAAATTGATTGGTACTCAAGGGGGGCAGTAACTTAAAAAAGGTTGAGAAACACTGGTTTAGTCGATCGGTCACTTCCCGAAATAATACTCCGGAGTTAGTACTTTTCAGCAAAACTTTCGTATCGAAATTAATTTCTGCTTGTCGTCTGTGTGACAACGATAATGCAGTAAATGCGATATCGTTCCGAGTCGGTTTATTCGGTCGGCACTGCGCGATTGCGCGACGATTCGGTTTCTATACGAGATAGAAAAATGAAATAAACGTAGCGTTATCGGCCAGCGCGAGCGCGCGTATATTATTCGCGCGTCTACAGAAAAACATATTATGCGCGAGATAGTATCAATACGCCGCCGGGTCGTAGTAATTCGATCGGACGCGACGCGTAGAATTGAATGCACCTAATCGAAAAGAGTATACGGGTAGGGGGGGGGGGAAATACACGTTTTAATATAATTTATACTGTGTATACTATAAAATATACCGAGTAAGGGATATAAAAAGTGTATTTCTTTTTTTTTTTAAATATTTATCGGGAAAATATGTAACGAAGGAAAAAACGAAACGTTTGTTACGTCCAAACAAATAATAAATTCACTCGCACGCGAGCGACGACGAGCGCGTTAAAACGATTCTCCGAAAAGAAAACTAACAGTATTATGTAACATTATTAATTATTTACTGTGTTATTGTACGGTCTGCGGATCTCAGACACGGCCTCCAAATTTAAGAAATAAATTAATTTTTTTATCTAAACAGACACTGTAGAAAGGACGAAAGGAAATTATTATTATTTTGTTTGAGTATCTGTAGTTCGATATTATAATATATTATTCATAAAATGTTTGTTTTTTTTTTGTTTTTAGCTATTTTTTTCTACTTTTTTCTTTTTTATTCAGAGTTTTATTTGTTTGTATTCTACACGTTATCTACGCCGAAAAACTATGTTTTTATGCGATAAAAAAAAAAATCATATTCATAAAAGTACGACCTTACTTGTATAATATATGGCTACAAAGCGTGATCGATTTTAATGCGCCACGAAAACAATGGCTTTATTTAAAAAAATAAATACGTTGGAAAAATTGAATATTTTAACTTTATCGATTCGCATTTATATAATATTGTACTCACTATAATTAATAATTTATTTATCGAAACAATTAATTAAACTACTCGATTGCATGCCCGATGGATATTGATTATTTTGTAATGGAAAATAAATTATCGTAACAATGTGGTAATCGTGTCATATTTTAATACTGTTTGGGGCTGACAGGACAGTTCGCGGTAAAGAAAATTATTTTGTTTTGACTAAACGTCAAAATAATCGAGTTAAAACAAGTATGTATTTACAATTTTACATTTTTTCCGATGCAGAAATAACGTCTGTTCATGCAGGTGACTCTGAGCTCGAACAATCGAGCTCCGTTTCAATTTGATAAAACGACGAAAAAGAAAAAGGATTACTCTCGTTGAAAGGCACTGTTTTGTTTCTGTCTCTGGACTTCCGACGTCGTCGAAACGGCGTTTGCAACCGCCACAATTGGATTCGTAATGACGATTTGATTTAGAATGTTTAATGTTTTGAAAATCGATAGCTTATTAAAATACACGCGACGACGGCGAACAAATCGACAACATATTAAATTTCAGACGACGACGATTCGAATGAAACCGAAACAACGAACCGGTAAAGATGGACGAGAGAAAATAGAAAACGAACGATAATCGTTCGAATCGATTATTATCATAGTTCACCGGGTAGTAAGGGGCGACAATAATCACCGGATTAATTTCGTTTCTGTCAGTTAAACTGCTTCGTAAACATCGTTTCCCGTCGCTTTGTTCGTTGATAATACACTTCACGGCCGAACGAACAAAACAAAACACGTCCAAGTAAAAGATCTGAAAGAAAAATCTGGTCAGATCGAAAGATCTACTGGGAATAATACTCTTATAGATCGTAATTTATTCGGATGAGACATCGGCTCTCTCGCCGCCTCGCCCCCAAAAGCGACACTGATTATATTGCTTTAAGTTGATGGGATGTTTATTACATATACGTATATCGTGTGTATGAAACAGAGTTTGTCCCCGACGAAAAAATAAAAAATAAAATAAATACATTGTTCAAGTTACGCCCTTAAAGTTATGGCTTCGTATTATATACGTTGTACACTCTTAAAAGTTCGTTGAATATTCATGTGTACTGTGTACAATAATATACTCTCGAGAGATTTTCAAAGTAGAAAAAAAAAAAAAAAAAAACGTTAAAATTGACTTTATATAATATGTGCGTGTATACAATACTGCGTATAGAAATAAATTTAAAATAACAATTTTCAAACACTCGGCGGCGGCGGCGCGCGGAGGCACAACGACGCGCGACGCTTAGAATACTCGCGAATTTCCATACGGACGACAAATATTCAACTAAATTGCGTTCTCTTTTCTTTTTTTTTTTTGTTTCTCGTGGAAAATAATAAAACAAACTCATTATTGTTCCGACGTGATTAAAATATAACATTTACGTATAATATGGCAGACGCACGTGACGATGACGTCATGGAAAACGCAGAAAATCGATCCGTATCGATCGTAAACACTCACGCGGTTACGCCGCCGGGGGAGTTTCATAAACACTTGGTAACCGGACGTGTTCAAAGTCGAGTCGGTTAGGTCAGAGTTAATCGGGACGAATTTTATTGTAATCGAAAGACATTCCGATTCGTAGGTCGAATAGCGCGACGCTTTTCCTCGTTTCACTACCATTAATGAAATTATTCCGCACAGTAATATATATACGTATTATGTTTTTACCGAAAGATAATAATATTTATTATAATTTATTATAACACGTCGTCGTGGGCTTTCTCGCGCTGACTATGATTTATGGTAATGCGTGCGTGTGTGTGTAACTTGAAATTATACGTTTTCTTAATAACCTGAAATTCGGTTGATACACACGAGTACATGCGCGAGCTTTGTTCGCCGTTGTTTAATTCGACGTCGGCTGTGTTATGGAAACGGCGGTAAATTTTAGTTTTCGTACGTTTAGCGTTTGATTCGCAATGTTTTGTGTTCGTAAACCGTTTGACGTTTTTCAGAAATCCCAACGCGAACTGCAATAATTAGCGAGCGACGACGTATACGCGAGAAACCAATAATTCCGCGACGACTTTACGTTGTAAAATCGTGTCGATTGTTCGCATATTATTAGATGTTTAAATTTTCCAACGTTTCACGAACACCGCGCGCCGTTCGATTTACTCCGCGCGGAAAACCGGCAAACGTTTCTCTCGGCCTGACGTCGTCGCGACCGTACAATGACTCCTCGGCGCGCTCGTGCCCGGCGCGTTTTGTTCGCCGGCGTCACCGCGGTCGAAACAACAACAATTGTCTAACCCGAAATATACACGCACAATGCCGCCACAATGCGTGCCGTTAAAACCGGCATTCATTTAGCGTTGTTAAAGTAGAAAATATATATTAACCCCGCGCAACATCAAAAGGTGCACGCGCGTTATTATTATCATAATGAATTCGTCGTATCAGCTCTAACGACTACCGTTTTTTCTCTCCATTGTCAACCACTTTCCGCCGTATTAACCGTCCATTCGAACGTCGTCGGCGAAAATTACGCGCGCATATCATATTTTATAAATCTGACTCGTATAATCTATAAGATTATCGAGTTGATGCGGCGAACATTAACCATAACTCCCTCGAACGGTTCCCGAGACGAAGTGTTCTGTTATTGTTTCGAAATTATTTATTTACGGTTTATTTTAGGAGTGGTAATTCTATGCCCGGTATGGTCGTGCGAATTCAAGCCTATTCAATGATGGTGAGCTTTAGGTTAATGGAGAGAAAAATAATCGAAGCCCTCCCCCTCCCCCCCGCCCGCCTGGAGTTCGACCGAATCTCCGCGAGATCCTTTTAGTCGAATCCAGTCTATGCTAAGCGATTTTCTAAGTCATCCGCAGAGCGGGTACGATTATATGATACGTATGTATCATATACGTATATATTTATAAGAGGTTTGGCCGAATAAATAATTCTCGGCCGCGAACGGAGAGAATAAATCCTCTAGGTAAAAGGTGTTAATGCGGTCTCCGAGGGTACGGCCGCGATCTAATCTAATAAAATACGAGTGTCCCGCTCCGTCCGCGGTATACACGCGGCGGCGGCGGCGGCTCCGAGGGTCAAAATCCATTTCTCGGGCCGTATAAGCGCGGTCGCCGCCGCGGCGTCGTCGTGCCGAATGACAGAGATAGAGAGAGCGAGGGACAAGGGGAAAAATAGTGGCGAGGAAAATAACCGCGACCGAAAGAGCCGAAAATAAGAGACGTCGACGCCCCGCTCCGCGTCCGGTCTCGCCCCGGCGTTGGGGGGGGGGGGGGGGGTGAAAAAAAAAAGACGGAGGGGCACAAAGTAGCAGAAGGAAACGACGGTATAAGCCCACCGAATCCTGAATTATGTCAACGGCAGCGGGTCGCTATTATTTATCAGCGCGCGCGCGCGCTCGCCGCACGTCTCTCCCCGCACAGCGGTAGCGGAGCGCATCCCGCGAAATTCGAGACGAACGCGCGGCGGTTTCAGCGAAAACACCCCTTATATTATATCCGCAGCCGCCGGTCCATTTATATGCAAATCGCGCGCGAGAAGAGTGTCCGGGTCGCTTTTCGCTCGTTGTTATATTATCATAACCGATGCGACGACAAAATCAATTCCGCGACAAAGTGACTGCGTATTATATATTACGACAATGTACGTATACCGCGCGAAACGAATTTCGCCATTACGTGGTTTCACCCCCCCCCCCCCCCTCTCCAGTTCGTCGTCGCGTTTTTAAAACCGAACGAGCCTATTTATTTTTCTTTCTGAAGAATATTACGATCGACCGTATTATTATAATATATTAATATGGTAATTAGATTCGCGCGCGACCGAAACAATCGTGTCCAGACGAATTCGGTCGAGTCTTTCCGAGAGGAATTATTCGAATTCAAAAGGGTTGATTTTATTATATACATTGTTTATTTATCAAAACAGTTTCGAATCCGCTGTAGTACGTATGCTTATACGTACTTACGTCGTAACCAGAGTCGGATTTAAGGTAATTTAACGGCAAACCGCGCTTTCATTTCTTTTTAATTAGTACGGCGTAATATTTTTACCCTTTTGAATACAATTTCATTTTTAATAAAAACATAAAAAAAAAAAAAACCCCCCCCGTATATTTCTACGCCGAAAACAATGATGACACGGACTTTTAAACGAAGCGGGCGAGTTTTTTTCACCAACATTTTAACGACATGTTTTCAAACTTCTATTACCACGCGGAAGAAACTTTCTCTCTTTCTCTCTCTCTCTCTCTCTCGAGCTCAACTGTATTTTTTGTTGGCGAGTGATCGAAAATGGCGTTTTTCTTTATTTTTTTCTCCCCCGCTAACAGGTAATTGGGCGACACCGCCTTGTTTGTTTAGGCAACAGTTCGTCCGTCGTCGTCGAAATAATATCTCGGTACACATTATATTGTCACAAACGCTTCTCTATTTACTCGTTCGGTGTGTAATACGAAGTGTGCGAGCCCAATTTTATCGACTGTAAAAAGGGTAATTTTACGCGCCTACTCACGAATACTTCGGCACATAAGTGATGAAGAATTGTTATGACTCTCCTATGATGATTATTGTATGACGTGTTATAGAGCTTGTGACCATGTCGATTCGAATTCGTATTTTTGAAGTAATAAAACACAAAAACGCATTAAAATACTGGAATAAAAACCAACTTTTTCAACAATAAATATCGTAAAAACGTCGTTCTGTTAAACACGGCTGTGTCGTCGACGATATTTCAAAGTGAACTGCACACAATATATTTTATATTCGATCATTTTTTTTTTTTTTTTATCAAAATAATCGACCACGTCTCGTTGGAATTAAAACCCGGGCGACACAATATGAATTATTTTTAAATTTAAATTTTAGAAAAAAAATTGTTTGCCAATATAAAATTGAAAATGCAAGATTTAATGAACGTTTACTGTTAATTTTTCATCGTTTTATTGTATCTACTTAAAATAAAATATGAAAAAACAAAACAAAAAAATAACCCATTAAAAATCGAACATTGTAATTTATCGTTTTATCAAACGGAACGATAAACTCGTAAAATAAATATCGGTACCTATAACAAACGATCGCTAAATATTATGCGTACACAAATATATAATATTTCGATCGGAATAAATAATTCGCCATACAGGGTGACCACCCCGAGCGATGAAAATATCTCTAAAGAGATCGCATATTATTTAACGGTGAACTAAATATTATACCGATGCATTTTATACGACAGAGTTTTCTATCTGCGCGATTATAGAGACGGATGTTGAAGTGTTATCTGATTTGTAACAATTTATTAAAACGGCCAATACACACGACTATATTGTACTGGTACACTGTTCAACGAACTCAGTCGTAACGATCGAGAAACGAATTCGATTTTATCGATGCGATACTATACGTTGGAGTTTTCAAAACAACTCGTTGGAGAAAAAGGAAAATATGCGGTTTTCCAAAAAAAAACACGAAGGACGCTACTATTTGTCCCAGTTGGTCGAAAATTGAAATTCGAGACTACGAGTGTTTAGCGTTTTCAATTTGTGATGTTTTGGCCGAACTAACAAAAAAAAAAGGAAAAAGTAAAAGAATTAAATAGTATCTGTGCCGCCGCGCCGGGGACGTTTATTTCATCGGAACGTCACGGCGACCACCGACCGCGTACCGACCACCTTTACTGTTTACTTTCGTCGTTCGACGACGTCATTATTAATTTATGTCGAATGTGTTCTGTTTATACTCGGCCGTTCGATATAAGACAATTATTTAATTATTTACTACCGTACGAGAGTTCGACGACGACGACGACAGTTAATATTAATAACGAAAGAAATAATTATTATTATACTTCTCGTAAAGTATACACATCTTCGTGTGTTCCGGGGGGCGAACAATGTAATAGCGTTTTGTTTCGCACAAAGTCGTAAAACATCAATCCTAGCGGCAGTGTTATTTTTACTCGTTCGTAATTTTCGCGCAGTATATTATTAAAAAATGCTAAACGCAAACAAAAAAATTTCCCTGCACGTTCCGCGGATAACATTATTCGGTACGTTACCCTTGATACTTTCAGTAAAATGTACCCCTATCGCAGTATTACAAAAAACCCTAAATTACGTTAAAAATATGAATACAAACAACAACAATAACAACGACGACGACGACGACGACAAAAAAAAAACCCCCACACAACGACGCACTGTTGTTCGAGTCGAGTTTCACTAGCTTTATTGTATTACGTTTTGTGCGCGTACAGTATAAATACTTTGCGCACTTTGTTTTCGTTTTGAAAATAAAAGTTGCGTTTCACATTTCGCGTTTGCTCGCGAACTCATCGACTAGATAAAATAGCATTTAGTCATAACACACATCCGTGTTACGTAAACACACGCATAATATAATATACTCGGAATATACATTTTAAATCACAAGCGCGCGCGCGCGCGATGTTATCAACGAAATGGTTTTCGAACGCACTAAGCAAACGCACAATAAGAACAATACGAAGGTTTTATAAGTTTACAAATGAGTAAGTTATTGTTATCCTTTCGAACGGTAAACTTTAATGGCGATATGTATCGCGACGATTGTTAAACTCGCAGTGAAGAAACAAAGTGTACTACTGATTTCAATCTACTCGTTCGATATATTTATTTTTTTCATTTTTTCAAAAGGCGATTACTGTTTAAATTTAGCTTTGATTATCGGACGTCCTATCAAAAATGTTCAGACATGCGAGTTATCAACGTTTCCCCACTCCGTCGGAACACGCGAACGATAAATCATCCGTCTCGCGGAAAATAATGTTCCGCGAGTTAAATCGCGTTTTCGAAACGAGTTACGATATTATTACGACTTTATCAAACATCGCTGTTGAAGAATAAACCGTTAAACATTTTCTATTATCGTCGACGGTGACTTTTAGCGGTGAGGGGCGAGTAAGGTGGTGAAGAAAGAACGATTGTTTATCGATAAGGATTCTCCTCTACTCATCGTCGGCAGCTCACATTTTCAAACAACGTTTTACATATTGTTTGCGACTCAATAAAATATAATATACATATCAAGTAGGTTTGAACCTTTATTTTTCGTGAATGGACAGAATTGAAATTTTCGTAAACTTCCGAAAAATTGTAGTCAATTTAGGACACTATCATATTTCTATTACCGATTGTTGATTTAGAAAAATAAAACCGTCAGACGGCCGGGATCGGGATTGGTGAAAAATGTAAGTTTATTATATTTAGAGTTTATTTTTACAGTAATTACTAACGGAGTTGTAGTAATTATCACAAAGACTCGAAAACATTGGACGGAACAAAAGTGATTACATTTAACATTTCTCCGTGGGACGCCTTTTGTGATCACCGAACAAAGCGATACGAAATTCAGGAAATAATAACTGCGAAAACTCCGTTCGCCGTCACCGCTGGAATAGAATAAGCGCCGTGTAGGCGTTCGACACGCTCGATTGAACGAACAAAACGCGTTCGATTCAGACCGTCACACGCCGCCCGACCCGCCAAGCCGCAAGACAATGGTAAAACCCCTTGTCTAGAGGCGAGTTGAAATCGATCGAACACGGATATCGTCGAATTTCTCTAGTCGATGTTTACCGCGACCGTCATCGTTTTTTCGTTGGCAACGCCGCGCCGGTCGTTTTGAGAACGTTTAAGTGCAATTCTCGTCGCGAATTCGGTCGAGTCGAGTAAATGAGCGCGATCGTCGTGTTCTCGGATACAATACAACAAAGAAATCGGACCAATTATCAGGTATGCCAGTCTTACGTTGCACGGTCGACAGACGTTAGATTTGCGTCGATAGTAGTTTATTTACGACCTTTGCAAACGCCGCACTTATTGTGACGCGTAGTTTCTTATATAAACGAGTACGCTTAAACAACTGCGGACGGGACTGCGAATAGCGATAATTCCCCTTACGTTTAAAAAACATAAACGAAAACCGTTCGAGATGATTTTTTCGGTCCGAAATAATATCTGCTGCTGTACAATATTATAATATACGGTTCGAATACGTATTATCGATTGCGCTACAATTGTTGGGATCAGATCGCGATTACGTGGATCTTACAGAGACGTGGCTGATACATTTAGATAATAGAAATGATTCGAGATTCGTTGCCGCACGAGACGGGCGACAAAAAAAGACATTTTTTTAACTTATTTCGTCACATGCACATCTTACGTTTTACAGTATTTGTAATATCGACGTTTTTGGTTTTTTTCGTTACGTATTTTATAAATTTCGATCACATTAATGTGAACCGAAATATTGTAAGTGTGTATTTTGGGTTTGACACGATATACGTACGTAATAAGCTATAGTGTTATTAAGACACACAAATCATCTCTCAAATTTTCGAAAACTCAAAAAGCCGTATAATTTTCCGTTGTTTTATTTATGATAAACAATTGCATTTTGTTTGCAAAAAAAAAATAATGTGTTTTTTAATTCATTATTACAGTACGTGCTAAGTCTCTGTATTACACATTTTGGCTATTGGATAATGCGCATTTAGATAATAATAATATTATGCTTAATTCGTTTTTACAGTAGAATTATAGTTATCGCGATTAAAAGAGAATTTAATAAATAATCGTTCCCTCTTCCTACGATAAAAATCGTCGGATCTAACATTTGTCCGCCATAATTAGCGTGCCCGGACACTGATGACTTTTCTTTTTTTTTTCTCGCCAACGTCAGAGACGTTGTTTTTTTCCTCAGTCGTTTCAAAAACATAATGTGAATCTAAGAACTATAATTTCGCGTCGTCTTAATTTTTAATATTCTCATAAAATTTTCAAAGTTTCTAGGTCATTATTTGAAATCGAAACTCATTTTGTTCCAGAAAATTACTATAACTATGATTTTAATTTTTACTCGTATTATATTGTTTAACATCAAGTAGTATTTGTTTTTGATTTGCAACTGCAGACTGTTGAAAAATTTTACATTGTTACAAAAATCGTATTTTTTTACATTTCATATCGTAGCGGTTTTATTAATTAATTAATTAATGCGAAAAAATTAAAATTAAAATAAAAACATTTAAAACGAGGGTAAAGCCGCCGCGCCGCTCCCGATGTTTTTAGGTTGAAAATTACATTTTTTTTTTTGTCCGAGGACATTTTCGTACGTCAGTAGGAGGGCACATTATATTATAGTATTTTAGCACATCAAAGTCCGAGTCACAACACATTATGGGGGCATAAAATTATGCATATTAAGTGTACGCGTTTGAAAATGCACAACAACAATAATTGAAATTTCTTTTGTAGTCATCGGGGAAGGGGATATTATCATAGTGAGTTGTAGAACGAGCATCCTGTCGTAATGATGATGTATGCATCAAGTTTTCTGCGGTTTCGTCGAAAATGGCAATGCGGTTAAGAGTCTCGCCTGCCGCAGCGCGGCGCGTCGCGTTCGGGAAAATACTGCCTAGCCTAAAGTTGTTGTTTAATACAATAGCGTGGAAACATTAAAAGTTAAAAACACAAGACTGATGGCGGCGGCGGCGACGACGACGACGACCACGACGACCACGACGACGGTCTCGTTAAAAAACAATAATTATTACTATCGTCGTCGCGTCTGAAATGTTCGCGACATTATGCAGCGGAACCACCTCGAATTCGGTCGAAACTATCTCGTATATACATAACAACTGTTTTCACCGCTCGCAGAAACTACAATATCTAACCGGTAAATTCTGGTCCGGTCGAATTCGGGATTTCGCTGCGACGACGTTTCGTAAAGAATTCGAATTGTTTTGTTCGACGATAAAACACACACACAGTGCGTATTTCATTTTATCGTTTTTCGAAAATCATTATGAACGCCGCGGTGGCTGTTGATCGTACGACGCGACGGTGGTTTTGAATAATTTTATTTTCGATTGTTTTTTGTTTAACTCGAGCGTTCGGAATTCGATTTAATTGTACATTTAGAAAACGTCGATTCGCAAATTACCGACGCGGGCACTTGACATTCGACAAAGTAAACGTACACCGTAAATACCATAATATGGATATCATTTTGTATTCGACGGGATTGTTTTTCAAATGCAATGTATCATTAGTTATAATCACTCGAGAATTGAAAAAAAAAAAAAAATCCCATCGTCGACCAACGCGCGAATGATGAAATTCAATTTAACCTCGTGCTGTTTCGAAAACGCCGTAGTTTAGTTGAACACTATTATAAAACACGGTTTTTCGATTGGAAATTCGATTGGTCGTTTTCTTTTTCAAAACGAAATGCAAAATAAAACAAAATCGACTAAATATCGTCGACGAGCCAAATCGTAACTATATTATTTCTACGCGCTTTACATGATAAAAAAAAATAAAGAAAACGAAACGTATTAGTTTTTTTTTTTTAAATTACGTTTCGTTTTCTATTTTTTTTTAATTGACTTTTTAGTTTTCGACGATCGATAATTTATTCCGTGTCGCTTATTATTGTTATTAAACTATTTATCATAAGCCCCTCCTCTAAGGAATGTAAAAAGTTTCGATCGCGTTCCAATTTCACAGTTGTCAATTTTTATTGAATATCGTCGTATCCGACCGGGGGTTTTTTTTTTAATTTCGATTTCGATGAATATATTATCAAAGGTACGATAAATAAACGAAGTTACATACGATTTGCATTTCGTTTTGAATAGACTTCATACGCCATCTCGTTAGGATAGAGAATCGTAAAATAAACATCGATGAAAATATAAGATTTAAACAAGTCAAGTTTTCCGCGTATTGCTTTATTCATTTTATACTTATGTCTGTTGGTATTTCGAAGAGGATACACGATTTTCAATGAGAATATTATTAAATAATAAAAAAAAATCAAACTCCATACAGCGACTGTATATTAGGCGAGCTAACATTGTGTTAAAAAATCAAAATATTTTAAAAGTATGAATGTAAATTTGAAAAAAATGTATTTATTTACTTTTTTTTAGGAGATCATATATTATAATATTATATTTTGATTTTGAACTTGACGTGATGAAAATTACCAATTAATGTCTGAAAGTCTTTATTGTAATTTTTACATTGAGTGATTGATTCGTTTGATATTATTTGATCAAATTCCAATCGAAGAAAGTTTAGTGTAACTCGGTGTAAAAAGCCGAGCGAAATCCTTATGGCGTCAATCACGTTAAAAACTGAATTGGGTTCGTCCGACCGATTTTTAAAAAAAACACCCCCCGTCGTCGACTGCATCGATATAACCGCGTCTCGTCGAGCAGACCGACGAATTGTCGACGCACCACCGATCGCGATTCCCTTCGCATTTCTATACTCGCGTTGCCTCGGCCGCCCCGATAACGTCACGTCGACCGCGCGGCGATCGGCTGACACGTTTCAAAACGAGAGCTCGCCGATTTTCCCGTAACACGTAACTATTACGTCCGACGAACCTATGTTTATCGCTCGTCACACGCCCCGCCGTTATTGTAATCGATATTATTTTTTCGTTTTTTGTTACTTCGAGTTTGTTTTTTAGTCGTCGAACGGCAGTGGATTTAATCTTTCGTCTGGAGAAACGGGCGCGTCGGAACGAAAAACTATCATTTTTGCTCTTTTTTCAAATTTATAGAAAACCAATAACGCCGAAAACCGGTAAAGAGAAATTTTCATTTCTCTATAAGCGTTTGAATGTAAAACGTCGACGCGTCGACCGCGAAAATCATCTGCGACTTTCCGCAGTCGAACGTCTGGTTTGAAATCAAAGACTTTCTTTCTAGTCGATAAAAGCTCACCGAAAAGTCGCAAACAAATTCGACGAGCGTCACCACGCGATACAATTTCGACAAAACGGTGTACTCCGACGAATTTTCGATTCGACTGTTCGATATAATACGATCCGATTGACCCCGCGCGACTCCTTCGCTGCTCAGAATCCTATTTTTACACTCGGGCTGCAACGACGCGTCGTCGTTCGGTTTCGAGTGTGTTATAAGAACAATATTATTCACCGCCGACGCCTGCAATCACCCGTATACTATCCGTTTTCAAACGGTATTTTCGACGGAAATATTTTAGTTTTTATTATTTTCAAATCTTTATTTTCGATTACAACGAACGTTCCTAGAACGGTAGGTATATACGTCATTGGTCGCGCGAGATAAAACGTTACGCGTTACGTCACGTGAGTCACGTCTGTTTCGCCGTGACGCCTACGCCGAGAGACGAATTCGTAATCTCATCTCTCTCCGCGCGTCTCACACGACGCAGTACATGTACGATTTCGAACACACGCCCGCGGCCTGCTAATCAACAAGTGTCGGGAATATATTAGATCTCGCGTACGGTTTTGACTTTGAAACGCGCACGGTAGCGAAACGGCCGGGGAAATTCTGCCGTATCCGCGCGGCGGCGCATACAAAACAGACGAACAATAACAGTCGGTCGCCCTCGCCAAATTTCGTTCGAGCCCGTTTCGGTTGATAACAGGTAGACAATTTTCAAACATCTCGCATAGGACACGACTGGAACTCGTATATAGTGCCGTCGCGAGCACATACGCGTCTCGACTTTATACACTTGGCAATACATTCGACGACGAGAATATAATATCAAAGGAAACGGATCTCCTCGAAATCGCAGCGCTGACATCGGCCACCGCCGCCGGACAGAATCGAGTCGGACTCCAGTAGTTTCGTACGTTCGACCCTGCCGCCGACTCACGACAAATTCAAACGTCGTCGCCGTTGTCGGTAGTCGTCATATTTGGTACGCACTCGATGCAATAAATTTATTTATAACCGCGTCGACGACCGAACGGTCGAGCTGTACGCGTAAAAATTCAAAATCGACACTAAGTTATATATTTTAATAACAATTTCCTGATGGATTTACGATCTGCTCGCGGGAGAAGGTGAGAAAAAAACTAAACGCGCGTACGATTTTCTCCGGAGAGTTCTCCAAAGTACGTACGGCGGTATTATTAGTTCGAAATAAATACTCGAGTTTTATTTCACAACGCGAATCGATTGGAACCGAAATATAGTTTATATATTATCATTTTTTTTTTTTTTTTAAACTCAATCAATTCAGCCAGACGGCCGGCTTTGTGAGAGGAAAACGCCAAATCGAATGTAAACATCGACGCGCGGTCCTTTGATTTGTGTCGAGTTTACCGACAACCCATCATCGTACCGGGACGAGCCGGTGACCGATAAAATTGTGCGTACAAAGTCACCCATACGACTGGTGTACTTTCACCGGCGGCGAGACGAGCGGTTTTTTTTTTTTTTTTTTTGTCATTACATTCATTTTCAACGGAGAAACTCATTGGATGTCGACGGAATCGATTTTTTACAAAATATGTCGCGTAGTCGACGGTTATTCGGAAGTAAGAGTCTCGCGACCGAATAATAAGCGAAATACACAAGCGATTGTGCGCGGTAAATAAAAACAAAATAAATAAGCAAAGAAAACGGGTACTCCTTTTCGACCGAGATCGGTGACTTTACGACGAAGTTGTCGTATTATTCAAAACACGTGGCTGATTTTCAGACCGGAAACTATGGGCGCCAACTGCGGCGGCGTCGGTACATTCGAAACTGTCGTTTTGATCGATGCTCTCCGCGAGTAAACCGCTACAACCGTGTTATGTGAAGTCGCGTCGAAATCGTCCGAATGATTGAAACGCACGATATAGGTCCGTATTACGTATTATTATAATGAATCGGCATTGTGCGGCGGCGCGAAATAAAATTAAAACTATCCGACGAACACGGGTATTTTGTGTACAATTTCAACTTTAATACGAGCGGACGTACGACTTTGGGCTTTCGGCGATGATGAAAACTGATGAAAGTTACACATTTAAAAACGTCAAAATTACAATTCGAAACCGAAACCGTATGTAATAATCAAACGGCGGCGTGTATTCTGCGGGTCGATATCGCGAACGACTCTTGAGGGTTTTTTTCCAGTAATTTTCGAAATGCTTATTCCAAAAGATTCGAATTACGCGCTCGCTCGATAGTATATAAATGTATCTCTGTCAATATAACATTATATATTTTGTATTTTTGTCAGTATTTGAAAAAAAAAGCTATTGTCATTAGGTTTTTTTTGTTTTTTTCTTTTTCATTAATGAAATCGCATTTGACGAATTTCCAGCTGACAATTTATTATTATTGGCTTCTATATAAACCTTACGTTCGACTACAATAATTTCACAACGGTCGATAAAAATTAGGATGTAATTTAAAACCGGGTCGACCGTACCGTATCTGTTCGACAATTTGTATAAATTATGTAAATTCATAACATAACTTCAAATAATACGGACAATTTCCAGCGACATCACCGGACATTTTTCACAATGACTATAGGGAACAACGACAATTTCTAAACTTATATCTATTCATTAGATGATGGTGGGAGTTTTCGGGGGGGTGTTGAAGCAATAAATTTGCCCCGAGTCGCGTTTATTCAAAAAACAGTTATATACGTATCTAGATCGATTTCATATTTCCGATACGATTATTACGTTACCGTTTACGAGTATTGCACACCGGATGAAGTCTGCCCCCGCGAGAGTTAAATCTAACGATAAAATTATATAAATAAATATACGGATCTGATATAATAATATGTAAAACCTATAATATTACGTATACTCCTGACGGCAGTCGATCAACGTCTATTCGCGCGTACTGTTTTTCGCCGCCGTCAACGTTGGAATTTTAATCTAAATATGCGCGCGAAGAGTCACGCGTCGTAACCGAATCGCAACACGCCATATGTCACACACTGCGTACGTCGTCGGCGGTGGATCGAGTACTCTTTTCTTTGAATTTTTTTTGCAACGTTTTGTAAGCACGATATTTTGCATATTCCTGTTGAGATTTGTTATTCATATTGTTGAATACATAACCCGTCCCCCCCCCCTCGAATCCACCAAAGTACTGCGCGTAGCTCCGTGTGTGCATGCGATCCGACGCGTTTCGATCGTTTCATATACAATAATACGCTATAAATATTTCGCCACATCCGCGAAATAAGTATACTTTCCGCGAAAAAAAAAAAAAGAAAAACTATAGCGCGAAATCTTCGAGACGTTCCCGAAAGTTCAAGAGAATCTCTAGGAAAAACTTATTAAAAAAAATAAATATAATGAGATTTTCGTCGAGCGTAAATAATCAGATCCCGTTTTGGCGAGCACAATAAAAAAAATAAATAAATAAATACGATTCTCGCAAACGAAATATTACAATGTTATCGCGGTTCGGCGATTCGACGGGGGAAATCGATACGCGAAAAATGATTTAAAAATTCGCGACTACGACGACGACGACGGCGGTTCGCGTAAAATTCCGAATAAATTATATTCGCGCAAACGCCGAACCGCGTACGCGTCGTACGTACGACAGACACAGTGTGTCGACGACGACGTGTTGACACGTGAAAACGTTTCATTCGGCAAGGAACGCCATTCAAATAGGAATAATCGAAATACGATTCCGTCGTCTTCTTCTTCTCGAAAAAAAAAAAAAACCATTCCGTCCGTCGAATGCAAATAGTGGAGACGCCGCCGCCGTCAAACGATATTTCGTCGCCGAGTTTCGCCGACGACAAACCCATCGGAGTAACGTAAAATAGCGTATGATCCGAATATAATTAAAATATGTCACACAATACGTATAATATACGTATTATATTCGTACCGAAACGGTATTGATAAAACTATCCGACGAGCTATATTAAACACGGCAGTTGTTTTTAATAAACAAAAAAAAAATATAGAATAAACGGTAACGAAATTTGTATTTAATTATTATTTTTTTGTTTTTATTCAATTCGATGGTTATTCAAATAGCGCGAAATTCTCCCTCTCGGAGCGGATTCGACTATTATTTTATCGAACCGAGAGATCAGAGTCGTCCAAAGCCAATCGAATCGCGCGCAACACATGTGTCGAAGTATTAGCCGACTCTTATTCTGGCGCCCCCGCAAAACGGGCTCCGTCAAAACGGGTCGGACGGAATAATATTATGCAAACGAGCGCATTATTATTATTATTAGTACGAAACGCTCCCCTTCTCTCTGTTTCTGCACGCGCGTGTGTGCGTGTCTCGATTCCCCCAACACACACACACACACACACACATAAGTATTATATCCGCGTGGACCGGGGGTCGAAAGATTAGCCGACGCGTATATAAGAGAGAACGACTATGGCGGCGGCGTCCGTTTATTATAATAGCGATATTAATTTATATACGTGTGCGCGTGTGTGTTCTAGCGACACCCCTAAGACCATTCATTATAATATCAGAGCCGCGCGGAAACCCCTTCCGAGCAACCGCTACACGCCCGCCGCCGCCGTCACATTCTCGCTGCAAACTCGCGCGCGCAAAACCGCCGTGGATTTACCTACTCTCTCGTGTATCTGCTAACCGATATTATATAATACTATACGCGGGATAAACGGGCGTTTCGACTGACGGGGTCGGGGGTAGGGGGATGATCGATCGACGGACGGCCGTCGCGAACGACGATATACGAGCCATATTAAAAGCGTACGAAAACAATATAATAATAATACGATATCGTTCCCGCGCGTAACGCGTAATTATTATTGTTGTTGTTGTTATCAGTGCCGCAACAAGGGTGTGCAAGGTGTGCGATGCACACGGGCCTCCGGTTCTTAGGGGCCTCCCAAACCATAAGCTAAAAATTGAAGATTGTCCGTTTCAAAATGAATTTAGCCTATATTGGTATTCTTTACTTCCTCGTGGCTCGTACCTCGAAAGTTTTTTGTAATTGTTTTCAATGAATTTATTATTAGCATAAGTAGATGATAATTAATATCATGCAAGCTTCATTGGATCTGTAAATAATTCGGTTTTATAGTAAACGGATATTGATGATATCAGTAATATTCTTTTTCATGGAAACCTGGTGTGATAGTAAAAGCATGGTTGTTATAATATTATAATAGTATTTAGTAGTTTAGTACCTATTTATAGTTTTGTTGTTATTTTATGTTGACTGTAATGTTGCTATTATCGATTATAGTCACTTAATGAGGACTTCAACTTTATTGACGTACAAATTATTAAAGGAATAAAATTACGAAAATGGTATTATAAAGTATGACATAATTTGTAGAATATTAGTCATTTATCGCAGGGGCCCTCTCTGTTATTGCGAAATATTTCAAATAATTATTGTATGGATACTAGACTTGGATCACTGAATTAAGTTGTTCATTATTTTTTTGATTATTCGTTATACTAATTTATAGAGGAGGTATTTAGAAGCTCAAATTTTTATAAATGTACACAATTTATTTTTCTGATCGGTTCCGCGAATCCGTCAAATATTTAAGTTATAGAGTACTAAAAAATACTAAAAAATTTCTGTAGTAATACAAATATCAAGTAATAAATATATTATTAATTTGGGGCCTCTAAATAAATCCTTCCACACGGGCCTCAGAATTCATAATTGCGGCACTGGTTGTTATCAGTATCGGGCGAGTGCGTTTTCTATTGCAGCGCATTTGAAAATGAAAAAAAACGTACGGGCGACAGTATTATTGTTACCGCGGCCGTAACTAGCGGCCTTACTGTATACGGAGGCTGTTTTGTTCTTTTTTTTACGCGGTCAGAGGTCGCCGAGGAAGAGAGTTTTGTTCCGAGTCTTCTAGAAATCGATCTCCGCGGTCGACATTTGTTTGATTTTAGAATGGAAAATATTTTATTCGGCACGCGGAAACCGCAAGCTTTCAAGTCTAACGCTTCTGTCGTATATAATGAAATATTGCGGTAGGAAAACGAGGATCTCTCGCGGATTTGCCGAGAAACCGTCCGTTTGTCCGATGCAGAAATACGAGCGGATTTTTTCTTCTTTTTTTTTTTTTACTACATCGCTAATCGTGACCGTCGTCGTCGTCGTCGTCGTCGGCGGTGTCAGCGTTACTACGGATAATATTATTATTATTATAATAATGCGCGAGCCGGTAATTTATGACGACGCGCGCTCGTCGACCGCCTCGGCCCGAGTGTAGGGGCGGAGAGACGCGGATCTGTCGTCGACAATAATAATAATAATCATAACGATGATAATGATGATAATGATGATGATGGCGTTAATGATAATAACGCCTCGGCGGTCGTCATTATACACCACACCACCGGCCGTCAGCGTGCCGCGGTATATTAATGTCATGACGAATGGGTTTCGGCGCGGACAGCTACACACGACCGGAGAGCGCGCGCGCGAGTATATCGACAATCGGACCGTTTACAATTAGCTCACACACGCCCACACACGCCGGATCGTCCCTTTCGCCGGCTTCGTGTCATTATTATGACGTTGTGCGCGCACAGGTCGAGTGCGACGACACTGCCATTCAGTGCGACCGGGCAGGAATTTGGCGGCCGTCCGCCGCTTAAGCGACCGCGCCGCCGCGTAAAACAACACACGTTTTGTATCGACGAAAACTCTTCTTTAAAAAAAGAGGGGAAAAAACATTTTTTTAGCCGACGTTATTTATATCGTCATGTCTGCTGCAGTGCGTCAGTAAATAGGTACTCCGAGACGTTCGATTCCAATCGCATTGTGTTTAGTACAACGACAAGGATTATTACTACGCAGCGACCCCCTTATTATATAATAATACACGTCGTCGTGTAGTTATCTTTATTCGACGACGAGGAATGATAGAAAAAAACAACGGCGCGTACGGGAAATAAATACGTAATTATTATGCGATAAAAAAAAAAACTGTCCGAAAACGAAAGTATTACGTATAATACAACCGTCGCGCGTCGTCTACGCGTCTTATTAATCGTGTCGTTTGACGGGGGAAAAAAAACTAGATTTATATCATTAACTCGGCCGGCAAACCCGGTATGAAGCCACGAAGTAATTAATACCGTTATTCGAGATTTAGTACGAGCCCCAAATTAAATGAGCGAGTTATTTAATAAATTCAATGAAATCCAACGGAAATAGTTCGTTTATATTATATCGAAATTAATTTGTTTTGGTCCTCGACTAAACCGTATTGTATATTATTATTACGTATAATTGATTACTAAAAAAATAAACGTAACGCGTGTTTTTTCAAACGTTATATTATAAAAATAAGATTTAAGAAATTATTTTAATTTTAATTTTTTTTTTTTTTGTCTCAAACGACAATGATAATGAATAATGTAAAAATCTTAAACAAATATTTCTTTCCTTTTTTTTTTTTCAGTAATAATGTCTAAAAATAATATTATCGTGACCGTCGTCGTGAAATTCTTGTATAATTCGCGTGGAACTATCCAACGATATCTCGTCGAATCGTCGACCGTTTTGCTATATAATAATTCAAGTATCTATTTTGCGGAATGTCATCCATATCGTGTAATTACGCAAAGCGAAGAGGCTGCGGTTCCATTTCGTGAAATTGAAATTTCGCGAAACGGACAATGACGCGACGTGACATTTATACAATAATAATTATAACATGAAAATGCTTGTGACGTCGTTATTAAATAGGACTGAAAAGTCTATGGAAAAAATATCATTTTTTAGGCCCGTTCGACCTCGTCCTTCCGGCGCCGCCGGAGCTGACGTCGTCGTCGGACCGTCAACTCCTGTTTCTGAAAATATTATTTAAGATTCTTGTTTCTGATACTTTTCCGTGATATTAACTTTGAAATTTCTCATCGCGTTTTACGGCGCCTTCGAGAACAACTCGATTACTTCAATTTAAACATTGCGCGTTTACACGATTATAATTCGAAGAGTGCCGCCACTTCTGTTTTGAACTCGAAGATAATTTTTACGCGAATCGTTCTCGATGTGCAGATAAATAATTAAAAACGGCACGGCCCGGCCGGGCTCGAAACTAATTTACACCCCCCCCCCCCGGCGTTTCGTTCGCTAGACTGTTTTTATTACTTTATCGGTCGGCGGGAATCCATTTGAAATTACTTTATTCGCTTTGTCGTCGGACTTGGCCCCGCCGTTATTATCCTTACGTTAAGTCCTTAAATCATTACCGAAAAGGTGTCCACGGAGTACTCCACTTACTTAAGCTGTTTCGCGTTTTAAACAATTAGAATCATATTGACGACGGTATTTCTAAAACATAAACCAATATTATCACCATCGATATTTAAAAACTCAGTTTACAGTGTTTGCGCCGGCAGATATAATAATATCTATCGATAAGTTATCGAATTATTCTATAGAACTAGTTTGTATCTATTCTAATAATTGGATGACGAGTAATGTATAACTCATCTTGAGCATCCTATAATCATGCGAGTTTTGGCGATAGATAACATATTTTTAAAGTGCAGAACAAAATGATTTTAATGCCCATTGCATGAGAAATAATAAACTTATGCAATAGTTATCAACAAATGAAAAAAATCGAAAACGAATGTACCTAGTCCAAAGAGAGAAAAAATGTATAGTATGTCCGAAACGAAATACTTCTACCGTGGTATAGACAATGAGTATATTTTTAATATTATCACTGTGACGATTTTAGCATGTTTGGGAGACTACTACCGAAAGACTGAATATTTAACAAATTCGATTGTATATCGAACAAACGAGAACGGAAGAGATATTGGATATTATGAAATACGAAGAACAACTTTTTAGCGTCCAGTCGAAATCAAAATATACGTCGTTGTTTTCGACGTTAATTTTCAAAACGTATTATTATCGAAACCGTCGGCGTTATTTATTTCTATCGGATAGTACGCACGCACAGTGTACTGAATTAACATATTATTACAACCGTTATAATATAGTATGCGGCTTGTTCGTTATTTTCCACTTACGTTGGAAGCTCTTTGTTTTATGCTTGAAACACGTCTTTTACAAATTATTTAGTGTTTCATTAAGTTATTTTACGACTAACCCGCTTACCAAGACGTATATACGTTAGTTAAAACTATATTTTATCAGGGAATTAAAATTCATACGTATATATATGTGTGTGTGTGTATATAAAGGCTAGAACGTAAAGTTGAGATGCCCGTGTCCGACCGACATAAAATTATTTACTTAGAAAGATACGAGTTAATATCATAACGTTTTGAATATGACGTTACACAAACTTTATAGTGATAATAATTTATTCTAATAGTCAAATAAACTTGTCGTTATTTTTTCGACTTTGTAAGTTCACAAGTTGTATCGTGTTTACAATGTATAAATAATAATAATCATCCACTGTTTTATCTGTAAATTCATAAAAAAAAAAAATAATACAACATATCGTCCTGTTGATAGTTAGTAGTTACGGGTGAATATTTTTTAAACTCCCCGCCCCGCCGGAGATAAGAATATTTAGTAACGACCGTGATAATATTATTATATTATTACGAGTGGAAAGTATTGTTATTATTAAACGATAATTATATATTATTATTTATTTCATAATGATTTTACGTTGAATTAAAAATATGCAGCACGTATATTGTTTACGACGGGAAATATTAATTAAATAACGTAAACAAATCGATACAACCCGATTGTTCCTAACCCGACGTCTACCTTTTAAACACGAACAAACGATTTAAAAACCCTATAGAAATATACTACACTTTCCATATATAAGCTATCTTTATAGACTCTCATATTTCGTTACTCTGTTCGGCTCGGAACCGTTTTTCAAACGCGTCGAATTCAAATGTACACAACGTCAATCACGTCTCGGCCGATTTAAGTCCTCATTTTTACAATTGCATTATTATTGTTAATGATTTTTCTTTCGATCCGGTTCCGGCCGGGCGTCGTGAGCTCGTTTCATAACGCGCGTCGTATCGGCCATCTCCGAAAACACCGTTACAATCGATTTGTGTTATTATTTCATCGGCGTCCAGAAACGACACGTTTCTATCGCGTGCAACGGCTACTGTCCGACGCCGAAGTAATCGAATAAAGTTTCGCCCGATACACGGAAAGTTTTTCTTTTTTCTCCGTTCGTTCTGTGTGCATTGCGCGGCAGTGCGATCCTCTTCTGGTCTAAGAGCTCCGGCCGTCACTACTTCGGGTCGGAGGGTACTTTCGAAACAATGTAGGTATGTTTCGCCGAAAATACGTAACCGCTTCGTATACGAACGCCGCGCCGCGGAGGATTAAAAACAACGGGACCGGAAGAAATGGAAAAAAAAAAAAAAAACGTCATAATAACTGCACACGTATATTATTATTATTATTATTGTATCTCCGCGGCGGCAGAGTCGACGGAGAATAAAATACAGACGCGCGCTCGTTTTCTGGCGGTCGTCAAATTTACGATCGTAATCAAAAAGTCCTCCGCGTTTCCGGTACGAACGCGCGCGCTATTCCGGAAATGGAACCGCAACCCGACGATTCCTGCTCCTACCCAAACCTCTAGCCGACGACGACGATGAGATTCTCTTCCAGCACGGCGTCGGTGCAACAGCGGCGCGTCTCTCTAAATCCGCATACGCATACGGAGCGATTCGAATGTGTTCGTCAGATTTAAAAGAAAAAGAAACGATAACGGAAAGATTGAAAAAATATTTCTAAAACCATCTAGTTTTGACGTTGTCGTGGTGCGACGTGCGTTAGGACGAGGCGGGAATAAAACCAAAACAAAAAAAAAATCAGAAACTATATTCTGTGATGGTAAAAATTAATAAACCGTTCAAGCTGTGCGACGTTCATTTATTTCTACATTTAACGTGATCCTTCCGATGCAAACGTTCATATGTCACGCTGCGAGTCGAGTCATTCGCGACAACTGCAGCGATCCGGATTTTGAACTCGTCCGTGTCTCTATGTGAGAGAGGCAGATAGAACGCGTATAGCTCTTAGGCATGTTTGGATATTCAAATTATGCACGTCAAAAACTTTGGATTAATTTCGATTTCTAAACAGCTGTCGTAATTCATTAGAATTTAAATATTTACCATTATTATCGAAAAATAATTAACCCATGTATAAACCACTCGACGTATGGAGAATCGACGAAAAATCGACAGTTTTCTGCAGTGCCGTTCGTCGGATCACGGCCGCGGGACACCCTGTGAGCGCGCGGCCGCATATATGACGCGTACGTCCGCCCGCATTTGTTGGGGATACGTCCGGGGGATATATTTTATATATCGGCTAATAGGCTTGCGGTTCGGACGGAGGTCTGAGAAATCGAAAATAAACGCCAGAGAAGAAAATAATAACGATGATATAATATATTCGCCGGAACGCGCGTCGTCCGCCCGCCCGCCCGGCCGGCCCGCCCGGCGTTTTGGAAATTCGCCTCCGCGGCAGCATCGCGATAAAGTCACAACGCTGCCCATTGGCCGTAAATTACCGAAAGGGTCTTATAACGACGTCACCGTCGCCGCCGCAGCCAGTAAAGCGCATCGTGTGTGTGCCTTGCAATGATATATTATTTAAATATTGAAAACTCCGGTGGCCGAACGGAGCCGCTGCCAACGACGGCGGGAGCGCGGCGATAAAGAAGAGAGAGAAAAAAAAAAAAGGAGAAAAAAACTCCGTTTCGAATATTGTCGTCAGTCGACGGCGGCGCGGCGACGCGCTTTCGGTATAAATTTTTTGTTTTTTTTACCGCACCGCGTTATTGAGATTATTATCGGCGCGTAACGGGCGACACGTGCCCCGGCATAAACGTCACCTTAATAATTAATACTATTATTTCGCTATCGTCGAACGCCCCTTGGAAATCGAAACGCGTCGTATATAATCCGGCACGGTCGCCGAGCCGCAGGTATGCGATATTTTCAAACGATTCATTATTCGACACTACGGCGAGTCCGTGGAAACGACGACAACGTAATATAATTTTCATAAACCACAATGACATCGTAATTGTTTTTTATTATGTTTTAACGTATGAACAATGTTTATCTCATTTTACACGGCGAGTTTCAGAAGACGGCTCTCGCTCTCGTTTAACGTTTACAACTACCCGCCGGCCGGTGATAATTTCTGATAGCAAAATATATATATTATATACAAGTATTTATGTTGTATCTAAACGAGATCGTTTTAAAATAATCGATTTAGATAAAGATAATAAAGTTTCTATATAGGTATGGTTAACGTCAGTTTTTTTTAATTCGATCTATAAACTCGATTTCAGAGTTTTTTTTTTTTTTGCAATACAATAAATAGTTTTTATAAAATTAGTGAAAAATGACTCTTATAGATGCCTACCTCAAATTGTTTTAATATATATATTATTTAAATCGAATTTTTCAACGATAATGTAATATGACCGGCAACGATCGAGAATAAAATATTATGTCGTAGTTAAAATAGTACGAATAGTGCAAAGAAATGCATGATTACTCGTATATCAAAATAATAACGAAAAGATATTCTATTTGAGATCAAAATATTTGATCGAAACGGCTTGAAACAACCAGACGTGAATACACACAGTATACTAGGCGGGTAGTAGAAAAACAAAAAGAACTTGACAGATTAAGAAAATAAAATGAATAATAATTGTCCTTCTCAGATAATCCAAATCGAAAACAATTTTCTAATGCCTGTTAAAATTTTTCACAGAGATTCTCATTCACGACGGTACAAAATTCGTTTGGGACGTTTTCAGAAAAAAAAAGAGAGGAAAAAAATAGACCGTCGAAAATCAATATTCCTTGAATACTGAAGAGAGAATTTTAAAACAGACCATCCAAAGTGTACTAAATAGAAAAACAAATTTCTACCGGAAATGCTCGCCGAAGTTTGAAATACGTAACACCAATAATTCTTCTATTCGAAAACGTGACCGGGGGGGGGGGGAGGGGGAGGGACCAAAAAATTCCTCGTTTCGCTCGGAATCTAACTCGATAGAAGTAAAAACGAACGGTAAGGAACTCTAACACAATTGACAAATGACGACAGTTAGACCCGTTGACTCTACACAATAGATCCTTAATGAGTACGAGATATAATAATCATATCGTTATGACGTTATCGAACGATTCTCCTCATGGGTCATCGTGTTATATATATATTACGAGGAAACGTAACTACAATTATTATTATTACCGATTCGCGCACTCCCCGATGACAATGAGTTATGATGTCAAAGTGTTTTTCTTTTTTTCTAACTCGTTAAAGTGAAAGAAAAAAAACCGACGGAAAAATAATCACGATAACAATTAGTACGGGGATTTTATGTTTCGTTGTCATTACCACTGTTTTCTTTTGCCGGCTATAACGAGAACCCGGAATGATTTAGACGTCTCGCTGCTGGCCGAGTCACTGAATACGGATCGGCACTAACGAATCGCGAGAGGACAGAACGAAATAAATAAAGAATGCGGAACGTCGTCGGCGTGTATACGTATATACGTGAAAATGTACAATGATAAAAATAAAAAATCGAAACGAAACGGCGCGGCGGCGGCGCGGCGGCGTACACTCGAGAGTTCGGAGACTTCAATATTATTATTGTAACCGTGTAAATTTATATACGCATATTTAAAAAACCATCGAAATACGAGTCCACTCGTATAACAATAACAATAACAACAACGATGACGTTCTTAATGACAACCGACGAATCGGTTACGCGCGACGAGTACGGTTACGTTCGGCCGAGGAATAAAAAGTCTCCGAGAACGAGCTTGCGAAAAAACGGGGGCGAAAAAGGGTAGTGGCAGACATAAGATTTCGCCTCGATCGACGTTCGACGGCGTTATACTTTCTTTTTTTTTCAGTTAAAACATATTATATAATACTAGCCGACAAAACGTTGTTTTGACACATACGCTTCTAGTGAATGTTTTAGTATAAAAAATAACTGACTTATCGTAAGTATTTGGGGATGGTGTTTATAATTAAAAGAGGAATGCACCGATGACGGCCCATAAAAATAACAAAACGCCAGCCGTTCGTTTATAAAAAATTTATAATCTATTTATAATATGAAATCCAAATTACCACGCGCGTTCACTGATCGCGTTGCATCTCGAAATCTAGCCCGTGAAAAGTTTTTAACGGTTTTCCAGGGAGAAATAACGTTTTTTTAATTTTTAACCCTCTTTTACCCCCCCCCCCCTCAGGGATTGAATTTTGTAAAAATTGAAAATGTAAAAATTTTTTCACTTTAAATCACTTTTAATGTAACAAATCGAAGTACTTGACAACTAACTTATTGTAAGTACTCGTTTATTATAACAAGTATATGAAACACGTATATATTTTTAATTGAAAATGATTCGCAAAAAAATGTATAAACAATGATAACGGTTACTATGGTTATGGAATAGGTTTAAATATAAAATTTATGTTTATGTCATATTCTCTGAGCTACCAAATATACGTTTGAAAAAATTTCATGAAAATCGGTCGAGCCGTTCCGGAGGAGTTCGATAAGAAACACCGTGACGGGAGAATTTATAAGCTAATAAATTAGGTACCGATCAATAACCGATCTGTTTTGGATTTTTATACGTTTCTGGTGCAAAAAAACACGATTTTCACTAAATGCGGCGAAAATATATTTATAAAATAGGGCAAAAATCGCGATTTCGCTACCTCGCGAAGATATGAGCGCCTATGACCTAACTTTAGACTCTAAATAAATATAATCGGTACTACTCACGGCTTGTCGGCGGGTTGCTGCTGTTGAGTTTCGGCGTCGGTTCGTGAAAATATAAAGTAAGCGCACCAACAGATACACAAAAGTCACGATTAAAAGTTTCGTCGGTCGTCGGACGATATGGAATAATAAACTGACGACATTATCACGACTATCGCGGAGAAAAATTAAAACTGCGACCAAGAACTTTCCGAACCGCTGTCGACACTAGGCCGGTCGTCGGAGCACTGTGCGTCCGGTTAGTCGACGTACTTCCTCGCGAGCGTCTCTCGATCGGTATTAGGCGGGTTGCGCGCGCAGAACAGCTGGCATTGGTCGGGCGGCGCGATTTCACCGGCACGCAGTATCTCACTATTTATATTCCTCATTACTATTGTTACGTCATAATCATGTTGTCACAACGAACTATCTTATATAATAATTACGTAATACCGAATTAATATATATTCGATCGTTGTACGTTTCCGGTGCGAAAATCACGATTTTTTTCACAGAATAGCAAAAAAAAAGAGATATCGCCTCGTGGCAATGTGGGGTGGCGGTCACTACCCCTATGATTTAAGGGAGACTATCATTTATGTTTGATTTTAAGCGCCCCCGTGGCTTTTTAGTACACATCGCGGGAAAAAAGTCAAATGCGGCACGTAAAGGTTTGACATCAGAAGTCGGTATTGCCCCTGCGTTCCCCTCCGATTCAACTACTGCTCCCGCTAAACCTATTCTGCTCGCGAAATATTAACAATATATACGAGATATATATTATAGCTGAATAACCCGGCTTCGCCCGTGTGCAACTTTGTATTTTTTTCATTTTTACCCCTTTTACTCCCCTAAGGGGTGACGTGACGACACTCAGAAAGGTATTTGAAACAATTCTGTGAAAAAAAATTGAAAAAAAGTTAAATAGCGTCGTCACAAAATGGGAACATAAAAAAGACCTGTTCTTTTATCTATATATATAAAAATGGAGACAAAAAATTGGAAATTGAATCAGTTGAAAACGGCTTGGCCGATTTGGCTCAAATTTTTTTTAAATGATAGAGAATGTCGGGGAGCGGGTTTATAGCATAAATTATGGAGAAAATTAACCCTAAGGGGGTTAAAAGGGGTAAAAATGGAAAAAATCCTGAGTCAATGGAGCTTTGTGGTATTAAATTTTGTCAATAGTTTCATTTAATATAGCAGAGGCCCCATGGGAAAGGATTTTTCGAAATTCGACACCTACCGGAGTTAAAAGGGGTAAAAATGAAAAAAAAACTGATAAAATAAAAAGTTATACTGCACACGGGCGAAGCCGGGTTATTCAGCTAGTATATTATATAATAGATAATAGATTATGCTTCCGTCTCGTCTCAGAAATAGGAATTATTTATTTTAAATATCAGAAAAGATTACTGGGCCTCGCCGAGTTTAGAATTCGTTTGCAGTTATCTTATTTACAACTTTTTAATTAAAACACATTTACAATCGTGTGATTGTTCGCCCGTCGCCGCCGGTTCGTTCGTATATCGCGTGTATTTCGCGTGAGAGTGCGTGTCGTTGTTTCGTTTATTTGTCGTTCGGCGTCAAAATCGTTACAAAATATTATTAAATATATAAAATTATTTCAATACAAACTATTAAATATATTTAAACAATTAGAAAATAAAGGACTCTTTATTATAATACTCAAGACCTTTATTTTATTATCGTTTAAATAGTTTGTATTGAAATAATTTCATATACATTTTATAATATTTTTTTATTATTTATAAGTATTAACCGTTAAATATTAATATAATTACTTTATTTATTTTCTATTTTTATGAATAATATCGTTAATTGATAATACGTTGCGTATTTTATTCGGGTCTTAGATACGATTCGTCGCGCACTCGTCAAAGGATAATATTATTATTATTATTTACGGCGGAGAACGCGAACAATATCGTCCGACACTTGTCGCGCATATCTATTGCGTCTGAACGCGATTTACATACGCGTAAGTCAGAGGCACGTTCGTCGTAAACGTGCGACGAAGAAAAAACGACCATTACCGCCATTACCATAACTGGAAATTATTCGTCGGTAATACTGTACGTTTTTCCGAACTAATAGTATTGTTTACGGCGATACAGTTCCTAATGAAAATCGTGAATGTTTTAACAATGACGGAAAAAAAAAACCGTAAAAAAAACAAAATCGGCCGGAAAAAAAAAACAAATCAAAGCGAAAATCGATGGAAATATTTTACCGATTCATACGATTATTATACGTTCAAAAACCGATATTTTCATCGTTTGTTTTTCATCTGTAATTACAAATATCTCTTCGAACATAATATTATATAACGTTAGACTTAAATTTAGGCGAGTTTTTGCAATCATAACGATAAATAATCATCACGTACATGCGAGATTCCGCGTGCGTTGTTCATTTTTCCATTTAGGTTTTGAATACATTTCATATTGGTTCCGAAATATTAACTAAAGAACACAAAAATACAGATACAACGGACGGTCTGCTGTTAGACTTCAACTAACGGTTATCTCCGTGTCCTTTACTTTCCGTGTCCCTTCGATGAGACCGTTTAAAGCGGTGTTCCTAACATTTTTCTTTTACTCAACGCCCCTTTTAGACTTTCAAAAATCTCATATCTCCTCCCCGAAAATTGTAAGTCTGTTATTGATTTTAATATGAATTAATATTGTAAATTTATTAGAAATTCAATAAAAAAAAAAAGAGGAAAACTCGATTAAAAATTATAAACCATTTTTACGTCATGTAAACGTAAATATTTACTAAAAATAAAAATCATATACGTTTCGTGGTAAATTTGGTCTTATTTAAACGCACAATAATAATAACTTGACGCGATATTATATGTATACGGCTGTCGGAAATCGCCAAACTGCCAAACGAAGTTATTCGACGTCGATGTCAGAAGTATCACTTAACGCTCTCTCAGAGCAAATAATGCCCGTGAGCACGTTTAACATGACGAATGGACGGCAGAGCCCACGTTGGGAGACACTGGTTCAAGAGAATAAAATACTAACATTGTTACAATCGAATGTTGTCGAAATCATAACGAGATCCAATGACTAAGCTTTTTTTACACGATTTCCATATTTTCACATCGAATCCGATTGTAAAGTAGTTTGAAAATATTCGCTTCTTCTGTCTCGTTCGGGAGTTTGCGCGACGGCGCGGCGTCGTCGTGTACAAGCGATATTGGTACAGATGCGCGACTGGGGTCTGAATTGTTTTTTTAATAATACCGTTTTAATTGAACCGGCGCGCCAACGTCTTTATCGTTGTGGTACACGCGATCGAGCATCGTCTCGTCGAGTCATCTCGAGTGTGCGACATTTGATTTCGTGAAATCGTCGACGAAAGACGGTTTCGGCGAAACTTTCTTACGCTAGACGTTGTTTACAAAACACAAACGCGCGAACAATGCGACAATGTTGATTTGCGATCGAGCTGAAAGACGATAAGACATTGTCAAAATACACACCACAAGTGTATCGCGGACGAGTAACGCGGTTCGTATGCTATACTCATAGTTACGTAATGAAATAAAAACGTTCCGTCGTCGACTAGTAAAATAATTCCATTCGAGTTCCGAGAATAAACGAATAAATGAGAGACGGCACCACGGCACGGCCGTAAAATAATAGCCCGGCAAAGCGAACGACGTGAAAAACCAACAAAACAATCGGAACGACGACGCCGAGAAATCCGAAGATTACAACACATTACGATATCGAAACCGATGTGGAAAAATCGGACGACATCCAAGTGGCCGGGGACAAGGACGGCTGCACGCGGAACGGAACGGTTAATTAATCGTACAACATCGACCGGAAACGTCATAAACTTATCGCGGACGATAATTCACCGCGGCGTTTTTAAAGTCGTCCCCGGGGGGTGTATTGCCCGCGCGCGCGATATATAATTGCTCGTTTATTTTTCCGGCCCCGCGCGATTGTTATTGCGACGGCTCCGGTATTAAATTTACAAAACGACCGAGTCCGTGGAAAATATCGTTTTTACGCGGCGTGACGCGGATAAACGCACGACGCCGCCCGGGATGTACGGAGGAGCCGGAGTAAAAAAAAAAAAACAAAAAATCACGTTATTTACACATAATAATAATATCCGAAACTATTATTTTTAATATACGCATATTATAATATAGTATCCGCGCTGCGATCAATTATATGCGGTCGGGTAGGTGTTTCTGGGAACTACGTTTCCGTAAACACGGCGTTTCGTATAATATTATGAATTATTGAAAACGAAGTTTTTTTTACCATCTGCGCACCTAATACGACCGCCGCCGATCGATACCGGGATTCGATTGTCAGTGGTAATAATAATATCATTTCTGCCGCAACGCGACACGTTATTTATTTAGGTCGGATTCTCGTTTCGCGAGACTATATTATAATGACTGGGCAAAAAAAAGAAAAAAACGTCATATTTTATTTTACAAAATTTTCACCTATTTCGCCACAGATACATAATATTTTTGTAATGTTTTTTTTTTTTACGAATTTTATCAACTGCGTTCACTACACTCGAATATAACGCGTGTATTGTGTGTTTCGATATATATAATTTAACACGTTTGTCCCGACGATTTTCGATTATCATCGTTGTTCGGCACAGACAACGTTATGTTTCGTGAACATTTCAAATGATATTCAGTGTGCCGTCGTTTTCATTCCGTAAACGACTATGATAGCATTTCGTTTGAATGTTTTTTGAAAAAAAAATATACGTATTATATAATATAACAAAAAAGAGTGGTTAATCACAAGGGTTTATTTTAAGTCACGCGGGTTTTTCGACTTTTTTAATTCAATGTACGTTTTCACATCGCAATATACTGTTGTTTTTTATGCCACGTCATCGACGTGTCATTACGTAACGACACCGTCAGAAGGTAATCTACACGAGTTCGTTATAATTGCGATCCGTTTTGTCGGGCTGTTGATTGTTTTGTCTCTCCTTTCTCTGAGAAGTTCCGTTTCGGTTTGAAACTCTGCGCGACTTGTTGCGCATTCTCGTGACGAAAAATTAAACCGTTACAATTGTCAGCTAGGTACACGTCATAATCGATTACTGTCATACGCCGCCGGGGTCCCGAACGATGTCGTTTGCGCTGCACTCCAACTTTTGTCGCTCGTCGTCTCGAACGTAAATAACGCGAGCGAGCGCAAAAGGTGAAACTCTCGCCCGTAACGTTTACGCAAAGTTTGCCGCGACCCGTTTGGTATAATCGCTCGCACGTGTACAAACCAATGCGATTTGGATTCTCCGACCAAGCTGGTCTATCGGAAACGAGAACGCAGCGAGTTCGTCGGAGATATCAATAATTGTTCGCGATGAGCGATCGAAAACTTCGACGCGTTGACTCTTCGCGGTAATTTTCCACCCGGTGCGAGTTCAAAACGGCGACGACGCAAAGCGAAAACCGTTCGGTGAAAATATTCCGGCATCGAGTCGCTACGTTTCGCAGGAAAAAGCGCGAAACGCAAGACAATAACGTCGAAAACACGCAAGTGCTCGCAAGAAAATGTTCGCGAACGACGACGACGACGACGACGATTGACTTGATAATTTTTCGCACGCCAAAACGTTGTACACGACCGTTACGCGAACTGACACACATAAAGTCGAGTAAAAAACGGCTGTAATAACCCAACGGCGGCGGTAATCCCCGATCACGCCGTTGTGACAAATCGTAACGTCTGTGCGGAACGTCTGAACGTGACGTTTGCGCGCGCGCGCGACACTCTAAAAACGTACGCTAAACGGCGCGGCGGCGGCGGGGCAATGCATAGGCGTGACCAGACCTTCGTGTCAGCGGATGTCATTCAAAAGCGTTCGGTTTGTTCTCGTAACGCGGGCAAACTACTAAAAGGGGACTAATGGAAGTGAAAAAACGAAAGCCCCGAAAATTAATAATTCAAAGTGCCTTAAAAATTAAAGTTTACTTTTTCCCTCCAGACGTTTTTAGAACAACAAAGAGAAGTTATAAATAGTTATATGAACTCGGCGTCGGAATAATATTATAAATCGCGGCCGGACGGTGAAACGACGACGCGCGTGTGCGAAACGACTTGACGATCGCGGAAAACCGCGATTTTTCGGCGTGATTGAAAAAACGACGTGTTCTACTTATAAAGGTATACGTGTTAAACGCGTCGACACGAAGCCTACGCGAGTGCGGTTTCTACCGAGTCTCGATACGCTGTAAAAGTTTACATTGTTTCGTCAAGGTCGACGTCGGGCCCGGCGCGTCTTTTGTTCGATAATAATCTGCCGTCGCAGTATTGTACCCAACTGTTCCGCAAGTTGCATTTTCACCGCGATCGGTTTTGATATATTTATTTTACGAGAACAGGCCGCCGCGCCGTAGGAACAATCGTTAAACGATAAACGGGTTTGAACTACGACGACACGGCAACGCGGTTTCTCTACCAGATTATTCGAGATAATTCGGTCGACCGACCGAGCCAATAATCACAAAACGTAATTGCGGATAAACATCAAAAAGATCTGGAAAATCGAATATTATATCTCTCGAGTTTTTCAAACTATAGTGGCCGCGATGACACGGACAAAAACGTTTAATTTCTTTTACGACCACGGTAATGCGAACATCGAATCATTTGGAAAAGCGAATATTCGCAAATTGTAGCCCGCACCCGCGGTTTCCTCGCAGTCGCGCCCACGCACGACGTGGAAGGACACGCGTGACGTTGACGTGACCCTGACCGTAGGATTTTGAATTTTCCTCGATCGTCAACCCGGGCTTCTCGTCGTTTATATTAAAAAAATGAGCCCGTCGATTGGCATGATTTAGCGAAACTACGCGGTCACCGACGACGTTATTCGATCGCCCGAGAATCTAGCCGTCGAAAATTGAATTTCGTTCGTTTTACACGCAATAATATAACAGTCGTTTGTAAACGGCATCGATGATACCGCCGGTATAATTAATACCGATTTGGAATTGATTTGGGGGTTGTTATTTCTATTTTAACACTGACCTGTGCGGTATAACACTGCATATTATAAATACATCTCATTTCGAAGTAGTTAAATCGATAAAAATATGAGTATAAATAAATCGAATTTCGGACGGATACGCGGAATTACGTATAGGTTATCAAATTAGAAAGCACGCGAGTCGGGGATAAAAACACGAACTAAAAATGAAAACGACACGAGCTAGAACATTTGAAAACGCAAAAATATGCGACATGAAAACGATACGATTTTCACGAGAATCGCTCGGAACGCGTTTTCTGTGTTAACAATATTCCTTTCCTAACGAATGAAAAGGAAAATCTCCCGACGCGTTCGGCCGCCCCGGGTCTTGATAATAATAATAATAATATTATATAGAAAGCGCATGAAATAATGCGCTCGAGATCGGAAGACATAATATTTCATTTTTTCAACTAAGGTTTGCTGCGAATCGATGAAAATAAAAGAAGAATGTAATAAAACGCATTTCGGAAATTCTATGCCTACGATTATTTCCTACGAATATTTTAATGCGACGTTCGTACGGAGAAACGTAATTTTTTCGTTGCGGAAGGAATTTTTATCAACGACGGCCATACTACAGTGATACATCGCGAGTACGAGAATACAAAATTTAAAGAAAAAAAATAAATACACGGCGTGTACGTCGTGTTCTAGAGATACTCTTCGACGCGCGCGTCCGAGAATTTCGTTCGGAACTTTTAATTCGCTAAATTGACGGATACGACATCGCGCAATCATGTATGCCGAAAGTTCTTCGGCGTTCATCCAATATTCAACTAGTTCTCGAAGATTTTTGTGCCGCACGCGACGACGGCGTACAATACGGTTCCGCGGAGAGTTTGCCGTCGGATTAATCAATGATTCATCGGCAACCCCGTAGTAAGCAGCGTCACACGAGATATCCTATCACGTCCGTTACACGCTATCGTTCTCATAGTGTAATCATCTCGCGTCGTGCCGTGAAATCAGTCGCCTACGCAATGACCCCGGCGAAACATAATATGACACGTTTCGCTCACCCCGACCCTCAGACTTTTTTTCGTTGAGATTTTCAAATTTCTACCTTTTCAACGATTTCGTTCTGAAATCACTCGAGCACGTCGAAATTCACGTCAATGAACGTCTGAAATAATGATTTGTCATACACGACACGGTCGGGTCAATACTTTGTTTGTTGTTCGTATTATTTTATGGTACCTAATATTATAATATCTTGTTTGGGAAAATGTTTTTTCGCCATCATATCGAAAATTTTCAGTGAGATTTTAGGACTTTAAGTATTTTTTTCCCCTTTTCCTTTTAACAATGTTTTCGTTACCTCAATGGATTTTCGGATACGACATCTTAGCAACCCCCTTCGTCCCCGACAACCAATACGTCACGGCGTATCTATACGTTACTAGAAAACGACACTTTCATTTCACTAATTTCAATAATTTTCGTAAAACCGTGGTGGGTTTTTTTTTTCATTCAACACGATTTGTTGTTATCTCGACCGTGTTGCTTCGAGCCACTCGTACATATTAAAATCATTGCGTTCATAATATAGCGCCCTCGTTGCTCCTCGAAACCGGTACAGTTTGTTCGCGTTACCACGGCGACTATTTCGACGGCCAATTTTAGAAAACGAACCCGCAAAAACGTATCGAAAAATATGATTCAATGGTTTTTTTTTTTTTTTCGCGCGCGACCGAGAAAGTTTTGAAATTCGTTTTTCTTATTTATCATCGCTATTACTACGCGATGATTCCGTAGATAAACTCGCGAACAGAGATGAAACTTTGGCTGTTTGTCTGGTTGTTTATTTTTTTTTTTTTGTCATTAACAATTCGTTTCGAATAAATACTATACGCGCGCGTCTTTGTGTTCGAAACGGTTCAATAGTTTCGCGATTCCCCGTTGAATGGGTAGATTAGTCGTGGACTCGATGGACTTTGGCGTTCGGAGAAGTTTCGAGAACGTCGCGCGTCGGCGAATCACCGCCGCCGCCGCCGCCGCCGCCGTAACTCGGCAAATTTACTATAATAATAATTAACATTTATTCATTGTCCGTTAAACGGAAGACACGCGACGAAAATACCGATAGCGCTCATTGTTGCCGGGAGATTTCAATGGTAGTGATAAAGTATATATTATGGCGCGTTGATTCTGAAAACGACGCGCACAGTCGTTATTAGAACTCGACATTTGCGGGCCGTATTGTGCCGTTTGATTAAATCACGATCGCCCGAGCGTGCGCGCGTGTCGACAAATTCTTAATACCGTGTACAGGCACGGTTAGGACTTTTGTTATTTTCTTTATCCCGTCGACAATCGAAAGAAAGAAAAAAAAAATTGCACGCGCATTGTAAAATAATATGAAAATAAAAAAAAAAAAAAAACGTATATTTTATTTTATCGGCCTGGTCGTTTTTGATAAACGCGCAATGCCGGGATTCGATTGAAATCGCGCGTTGAATTGGTCGTGTTTTTTAAGGTCACTCGACCTAAATCGTACAGATCGACGCGACGAATCGCGCAATTATATAATCGATATCATTTGTTTTTTATATTAAAATTGTAATAATTACAGTAAAACGCTAAAAATACTACGCTCGAGTACAACAGTATACATAACAATATTGACGATCGAATGATAAAAGGATTGTATCCGAAAGCATAGTTTGTCCGCCAGAAGTAATTAATACATTTCAACTAAAATAAACATTTGATTGAAAACGATATGAATTATACAGACGAGTGATAACAGTATTTATAATATATGTCAACACATATTTTTATATATTTTTCCTGATTAAATATCTCGACATTTCATAAATTCTTGTACCGAAAATTGATTTTAGATATTTTCACGTATTTGAGTAAAAACGCAAGTGGATTGCATATTTTAAAAATATATATTTTAATAAATTAGTTAAAAGTTATTGCGAGTATAGTGTTTTTTAACAAACGTTCGGTCTCGAATACAATAATTGATTGCCCAAATGTCGTGTTTATCGTCTAAAAATAAAACTTTGAAACCTAATGAAAACTATTTATTGGTGTAAAAAAAATTAATAAATACAATTATAATTATATCGATTGACTAATATTTAATCGGAGATCAGATTAACGTATTAATATTTCAGTTACTCGCATATGGTTAAACAATTTTTACATCGTAGTTTTTTCGTACCGTTCGAAAAATTGTGATCAGACTAATAATTTCAATATTCCCGTTGTTTGTCAGATTTTTCGTTCAATTCAGAATCGAGCGCACGTTCCATAACAATAATCGTGATTAAACTCGATTCGATGTTTAAACAAAACATATCGTAGAACAGAACAGACAGACCGCGATTGTGTTCGAGTTGAAATGATTGCTTTTTTTTTCTTCTTCTTTCTATTATACATTATACTTCTATTACTCCGCGACGACGTCACAGGTATCGATTTAATCCCACGAACGGTCGGAATTTTCGGAACTCTTGTTCAAAGACTTGGCGTACGCTCTATTGGTGAGGAGGGGAGGTGCTGGGGGGGGGGAGATAACTCGACTGTATAATATGTATTGTACGTACAAGTCGTACACACGATTTTGAAAACGACCCGTTTTGAAATTCTCGCGGCGTGTAATTAAACCCACGTTTTTCCCGAACCGTTTGTAAATTCGATTATACGTTTCAAACGTTCAACAGATCAGCCCGGCAACAGATTATTCTTTAGTTCGTAAAACTACAAACGATTATTCAAGATAATAATATATCATGGGAAAACGATCGCCGCGATTTTTTTCGTGCTTTTAGCAGACTGTGCGCGCAGCAGATCTGTGTGTAGAGTGAGAGAGAGAGGGAGATAGAACCGCAGTGCAATCTCGGAATCGATTTAAAAAGTTTTCCGAAACGCTGCCGGAGCGCTATCGTAGTGGTGTTCGTTTGATAAAAGTTTATGGTCAAAAGGTTTTCCATACTGCGCGCGTATTGAAAAAAAAAAAAAATGTATTTAATTCGACGCCGCCGCGCGTCGAACTCTTCGCCCGGAGTAGGTTTTGTTTTTTTTTTCTCTCCGGACGATCGGGGGGGATCCTCGTGATTAATTCCAAATAATTTACGACCAACGCGATTCTCGTCCGCGCGCTTTCGACGATCGCCATTAGCGCCGCAACGTGTACTACTACGCGCTCATCGCGCCAATGTCGGCGGTATACCTGTTCGGCCCGACAGGACAACAGTGCACGCGCTAATTGGACGCGCGAAATCCCGAGGAAAGTCATACGCGACTCGGACGTGTCGGTTCGGCTTTATAACTCCGGACGAACATATATTGGTATTACTACTACTACTCGTTAACGAATCGTGCGTTTCGTGCCGTTCGAAAACGGTCGCGAATGCAAAATTGTCGGGAAATTCACTCGTTTCGTCGTCGCGAGACGCGGATATTACTGGAAACGATTCTCACGACGAAGATCCGTCATTACGCGTCGTCGTAAGATCGCAATCAGCGTTTTGTGGGGCGAAAAAAAAGGTCGCCTCGATTCTTTTCTAATTTCTACTGCTTTTCGGATTCGCAAGAGAGTATATTTGCTCGCAACAAAACGTCTTGATTTTTAAACAATGAGTTTAAATTTATGCCAACGCATGCCCGTATATATACCATACGAATACAAATAGCAATTATCCGTCTGTTCGTATGTTTTTTCGAAGACGTCGTCTTTAAACTACCGACTACGCTTAATAAATTTAATAAGATAATAACGCGACTACCCGCCGCCGCGCCGTCGGCCTGGCTTCCCGTGATTTTTCCAAAAAGATTACTCCCCGAATCCCTTTCGAATTTGAAAAATCATAATACCGTCCACTCACATGACATAGTATTTTAATAGACAGTGTTGTTCGAGTTATTTAAAAAAATTTCGAGTAGAAATAATACGTTTCCGAGATTTACGCGTTTGTTCGCCGATTTTGAAAATTAAAAATTGTATTTTTTGCATTTATCGTGTATCCGACCGAGTCGTTATAGTTTACGAAATCAATCACGTTCGATAAGTTTAACCTTATTGTTATTAGTTTTTTATTCATTTATTTCTTTATTACAGAACGGGCCGCGACCCGAGCAAGGATAGTTTTTTTAAAGATAAAATAACAAATATATCGACGAAAAAACTTCTATCGTAAGTCATACGTATTATTACACGCAAGCGTGTGTTCCTGTAAACCGAAGTTTGAAAATTGATGAAACACATTTTTATTAGAATCGTTAAGGATAAAAAAAACCACAATAAGTGAAATAAGTGGTGATCTGCGGGTCTTTTTTTCATCGATCGAAACGAATTCGACCTAGACGAACGCGTGAATTTAAAACCAACCGATTTGCGCGCCCGAATTAAGTTTCTATGTCACTCCGAACGAATAAAAACGGACTAATTCCGATTGAAAACTTTTCGTTTGGCGGATTCCGGTGATTTCGTACGTTCTGTATTGGTTGGCAATATTAGTTTGTCATGTTAGGTTTTCTTACGTTTCGACTGTCTAGAAAATAGATTGGCAATTTTTTCTACTGCCGACAGACATTTTTCAAAACCGTTTAACGATTTCCGTTGATAAATCGGTTTTTTATTTATTTTTTTTCCCCATCCTAAATGTAAAAAGTCCAAAAGCATTATTTCAATAAGTATTTTTATTTTTTTTATTTTCTAATTGAATTTGTGTGTATTCGGTTCAAAACATTTCCAGTGTACATTTAAAACGTGTCCCAAAGCGATGTATAGAGCGTGCGAGACGAAAACGAAATAAAAATCTTTTCGAAAATATTCGACGCGATCGAAACATATATACATATATATACGACGCGAGCGACACGTTGAAACACGAGAAGACTTTTTATTTTCGTTGAAATAAATACATGATAGCCGATTTCAGACGATCGTGTGATATTCTACACGTATCGTACACGCTTGTTGTTCGTCAAAAAATGAAATAATTATATAAAAAAAGACTCAACGAAATCGCAGAGACGACGTCGTAAGTGGCGTTTTGAAAATTCAAAACCGGTCTCCCGGGAAAATCCGGCGTTCGTGACTAGCGTTCACGTCTTTAGGGGAAATCGCACGCTGTCCGGTTTTTCGACGTTTCAGACCCAAAAGGTAGACTATTTTTCAACTACTTACCGGGGTGGGCCGATTTGAATTTCGTAAGCTCAAACTTTTTGAGCTTTTTAACTAGGTTGGAAACCAATTTCTGTTGTAAAAAACACTCGTAATTCAAAAAGTTATATTTGAAAAATGTTCAATATTAAAACGTCATTTGCTTATACGAAAAAAAAAACCAGTCTATTTCCCGCATAGCCTAGTAAAGTAGTCCGGGAATTCGTAATTCGAAATCGGCTCAGCAGTTCAAAAAAAATTGTCTCCGTTTGTGGCCTAAGGCTGCACCTACATTGGATCCGTATTTCTCCCGATCCGATCCGATCCGACGTTGTCCGATGGTCGGACGACGTCGGAAGAAAAACAAACATTTTTATTAGTGCCTACATTGGAAACGGAGCTCCCGATTTCTCGATTCCCGACGACTCCCGACACTATCCGATTTGACAGCTGATCAATCATGTTCGTTTCCATTCCGATTTTCCAATCCGACGAGTAGTTGTGCTCGTGCAATTTTATTATATTATGAAACTATGAAACTCGGTCGGCGGTTTCGTTTTATATAACGGAAACTCCTGGACAAAGGATTTTCCGAAATTCGACCCCTATCGGGGTTAAAAGGGGTGAAACGGTTAAAAATGAAAAAAAAAATCACCTAGCCGGAACCGCTGAAGCTATGGGTGTGAAACTTGGTCAGTAGTTTCGTCTTTTATAGTGGAGTCCCTTTGAGAAAGGATTTTTTTAAAATTCCACCCCTAAAGGGTGTTAAAACGGGTAAAAAGGGTGAAACTAGAAAAATTCGCCTGGCCGGAACAATATAGGTAAACAAGTAGTGAAAAATCATCCAGTAGAGAGCTATCTAAATTAAATTCGTCGACCCATTTTTTAGTTTTACGTCTTTTTAAGTGGACGTTGTTATCCAGTAAAAACCAGCACAAAAAATCGTCTTCCGAATCATTCATTTCGCGTGTTTGCTGCAATCGGTTCTACAGCAGACTGCCGTAGAACGATTAGATTAGATAAGAATCGGATTACGGATCACGTCGGGAGTCGGGACCATTGTAGGCACTCACGTCGGACGTCGTCGGATACCGATTCTCGCACGACGTCGGATCGGATCGGATCGGGAGAAATACGGATCCAATGTAGGTGTAGCCTAAAACGTCGAAAAACCGTCGTTCAATCGTCGTTCTCGCGCGTGGTCAATATACGTTTACACGATATGAAACGGTTCGTAACGAATGTGTGTTTTAAACGTATAAATTTCAACCGTCCGGGCGTACAATCGATACAATACGACGTTCGTTTTTACTTCTAATATATTATTAAACGACACGAATTATTGTGACAAACAGTGTTTCGTCGTAAATTTCATTTTTTTCGAAAACGTATTACGATGTCGTCGTTTACAGATGACATTCCGTTTTAGAGTACTGCGGAAACGTATTTTACGCAAATATAATTTTTTTTTTTTTTTTTGTTTCGTAATGTACTACGAGTTCGATGTTTGCTTAAGAACGAAATTAAAAATTTATGATCAAACAATATTCCAATAGCGTGTCGTGTTATTTTTTTTTTCCATTGACACAACTTTTTTTTTTACCGGCGAATACCTCAAATTAATAACGTGTTTGTTTAGGTTTCAAAACCCCGTTTTCCGACGGCTAAAAAACATACCGAAGGCATTGTGTTAAAAAATTTAATTTCGTTACTATATTATATTATAATAACGTACCGTCGTCGTAATATTGATGACAATAACCGTCGCGTTTAATTAAACGACAAGTTGAATACTCTTCAAGACGGTATTCAAATCGTGACGGCTGTTATATAATTACACGTCTGTTTCTAAAATATAATATAATATATTATATAATATAATTTTGTCTAAATCTTGTTCAAACAGTAGTGAACGAGGTGAGTTTCGTTAAAAAAATTAAAAACACGCGCGAATCTACATTTAAGATTGAATTCGTTTTAAGGATGTTTTTACATACATTTATATATCAAAAAAAAACCCGACTGTTTTTCACAACGCAGTATAATATTTATAAAAATCTCTTATATTTAGGCTGAATTTCATCATTAACTCGGTCGTTAAACGTACTAACGAGTAATTATCGTGTCGGTATGATATCGTACTTTGAGTCGAACGAAAAACGTAATTATCTTTTCCAAATGTCCTACACGTAATTATGTGACCAAACGGTGCAGATCTTTTCACGATTGAAATCGATTATTAGATTTGAATCGTATGGAAAAATAAGTTTAGTATAATAAAAAAAAATTTAAAAGAAATCGACTCTCTCCGAAGTCAAGTGTAAGACCGTTTATTCTAGACTAAAAGACGAAAAATAAAAAAAAAAAAAAAATCGCGTTCAAGTAAAACCGATTCATTTTTCGTTTAATCGGTGCAATATATTTGGTATAAATTTATTATAAACGAGCATCTGCTTTAAATTAAGTGTTATGTTTTAAACACAAAGAAAACTAATCGCTAATTTATTAGATTGGGTGTTTTAAAAATAGCGTTAAAAAATAGTACAATATAGTCTCTCGGTTTAATTACGAATAAAGACAAAGTATACTATATACGTCACAGATGTGACAAAGATTTTCAAACTTTCCCACAAAACAGATATTATTAAGTTTAATGTATCTAAATAAATATATCAATTGCACAACACCGATCGTATGCTCATCATCCCGCCCCTGTTCCAGGGAAAGAGTACCAGACATCTGCCGGTTATTTTTTATTTTTTTTGTTTTTTCATTCGTCGCACGCGATTAATGTCTATTTTTTTTCTCTTTAACTTCAATAACACGTATTAAACTTTGTTCGATTATTTTTCGATTTATAGTCAATATGATAATATTAAAACCTTCACGTACGTTCCGTCTATACACTTTTATAACCCCCACGGTAAAGTTGGAGTTTGGGACCGACTCGCAGCTCATACATTTCTTCGGTTCATCCAATATTCATGTTTCGAATAATATCAAAGGCTGTATAATGTCTGTAAGACCGGCTAGAGAAGCGTCTGGGCTACTTTATTTTCCTCGCCCGTACTTTCGCACATACACACAACGCGAGAGAGGCGACTCGAAAGTCAATTTCGCATGTACGAACGTGCTCGACGCATGTTACAAATCCGTACTCGTATACCCGCGCCGGAACTACTTCCGGGTAGATTTTTAGCATACCGGACATTGTTTTGGGCCCAAATAACAATAAGCGCGCCTTGAGTAGTATTTTTTAGCATATACCTAATCATCAAATTGCTTTTATTGCACCACGTTTTCTACCATTGATCCACACAGCAGCTCGTCGGTCAGAAGACGCACGCTGCGGCGTCGTAAAAAAAAAAAAACACATTCAAAACGTATTGAAATATTAATTTGAAAAACGTATTCGAACGATTTTGGAAAACAAAATGATAACGTACTTTTCAAATACTTTCTTTTTTCTCTCGAGACGGTCACGTTTTGAAAATTAAATACGTATTTTTTTTTATTTTTTTTTTTTCGATTTCTTCGATCAAACTCACTCGACGATGATAGTTTTCACACCGCGATTGAATAATACGTGAATACCACTGACATTCAAACGTAATAAGTCAGAAACAATTGATTTGAAACGAAAAATAGAAAATAAAGAAATAATCTCAATACTTTCAAGACTAAAGTAATTGAAAAAGTATCTGAAATCGTATTCGATAGTAAAAAAAAAGAAAAGAAAGCGTCTAATTTAATAATTTAATCTTTAATTAATATATCGTTCGAATAAATTATAGGACGCTAGATGTAATCGTGTGCACTACGACTTTGAAACCATAATTATTATTACAAGGAATTTTAGAACAACTATCGTAAGTAGATCGAAAGCCCATCGGTCGTGTCTACCGAACTTTTATCGTTTGAAAATCTCTCGACAAATAAACGATCAAATAACAATGAAAATGCATTTTTTTGTTCGTGTTTCGTAACGTATTTAATTCGTCGTCTTGTCGACGCGGCCGGCGGCGCGGCGGCGAGTTGCGTCCAATGACACCGATTTTCGTATCGATTTGGAACTGGCGAGAAAATCAGTTGAAATTCCAAAGTTTCGTAACAATAGCGTAATAATATTATCGTCGGCCGCAAACGCATTTTCACGAGCGCAAAATTGTATGTAAATTTCATCGCGGTGATATTTCTTTCGGTTCGGCTCGAAAAAGAGAGAGAGAGGGAGAAAAAAACCTTAATCGATTTTAAATTCCGCCGTGCATATTTATTTTAAATTTGTAAATTATCGTTACTAATGAGGGTCTGTGTTGAATATTTTCCGTTTCTAAAGCGTGAATAATTTAAAGAACACTCTGCGACTGGTGCAGTAGTAAATACTTTAATGTTGTCGGACAATATTTCCACTCGTTTTCCAAAAAAAAAAACAAAAAAACACACCGTTATTCACCCAAACTCCGAAACGCCTAAAGTTGGCGTTCCCTTTTCAAACGCTCACACACACACACACGTATCTAACTCATCTAACCCGCGAAAAATCAACGTTAAATTTTAATCACTTATAATATACTCGCTAAAACGCACATTGAATTTACGACGACGTTTCAAAAACTTTCGACGTAGAATTATATAACTCGCGGATTTAATGTAAATAAATTATCATAACGTGTAGAGGAGGTACGCGTTGATTAATAGCGCGTTGCACCGAAAACTGAAAAGAAAACGTTTTCTTTTCTCTCTCTCTCTCTCTCTCTCTCTCTCTGCTCTCGTCGTCCGTTTCGCGATGAAACCGAGTGTTTTTTTTTTTTTTTATTTTCATAATATTTAACACCGACTATAGTTCTCGTTTCGCGTTGAATTCATCCGTTATATTATAATAATAAATTATCACGACGTCGTATACAAATGTGGGGAAAAATTAATTTGTACAGCTTTAGGTGATTTCAAACCGAGTGGTTTCGTGAATGGTGATTATTCAGAAACCGATTTACAACTAACTAGGCTTATATACCTACCCGCCCATTATACTCTTTGACCATTAAAACGCGAGGATTCCGATTCGTCCGTACAGTATAGTACGTACAACGCAGTAGGAGGGTATACACGTCATTACATTGTATCATATATACGGGAATCCATAAAAGCCGCGCAGTACATGAAAGGAACGCGCACTTTAATTTCCGCAGCGTTCCTCTCTTTAATTCGTCTTAAAACAATTATTAAAAAATAAATTAACAAACAATTTGTGTCCGCGTCGCGTCTGAATTCACACACACACACACAGAGACTCGCTTATCCATTAAGACGCGAACACAATGCAAACGTCGTCGTCGTCGCGCGCTGAAAACAATCCATTGCCTTTGCCGCCGCTGGTGCAACATTGCACTAAACGTAAATTACTATTCCGAAATGATACTAAAACGCGCAGTAATACAATACCGTTACGCCGTATTTATATACGCGAGCGTGCATTTTTGTCGTGACGCGATATAATACCATAATATACGGTTTGCGTGTCGTCGCGTACACAAAGTCTTTGCGAACGAAGTAAAACAATTTTATTTTTTTCTTTCTTTCGAAATTTGATTCTTTTCGACTTCAAACGATCTATACCGAAAATTAACGACGCGTCGATGGTTTTTTTTTTTTATAAACTCCGACGAAATTTTATAGAAATCTCGACGCGACCTATTCCGTAAACAAATAAAAATAGAATACGATTGTAAATTTTTTATTACGAGCGGCTCTTGTTTAAATGGAAATCGGACGGTCGTAGTGCATCGATCGATATTGGTGAATATGTTTTCATTTTAAATTCGAAACCGATACGCTTTAGTCGTAATTGGTGTTTAGAATAATTGCGATTCTGAGCGAACGGTGGTGCAGAGGACGTGCGGATCAGATTCTATTTCAAATGACGACACGAAAAAAGGTTGACATAATATTTTTACCAATTATTTCGACTTTAGAACGGGGCGATATCAGTAGGTACATGTCTATTATTTCTGTTCGAATTGAGATAAAAAAAAACCAAACTTTTATCTGTTTTTTCTAAACTTTTAATACGTTTTTCGCGATCGTCAAACAGATTGCGGAGGAAAATTCAAAACTGATCACCAGAAGAATTTCTGCTCCCGAAAAGTCTCGCTACGAAGTCGAAAATCGGACACATTTTTTATCTAATCGAAATTACAGACACGAAACATATTTACCATATTACACATAATATATACGAGTATATAAAGAGTAAAACGTTTCGACAACTACCTAATTTAAAGTGCAGTTGATATACATAATGATTGGTGCAGATTGGTATAAAGTAACGAATATCGAATAAAACAAAAGCCACCGCATGTCGGATCGCCCAGAGACTCGCTGTATTTGTACGTGAGAAATACACGCACGATGGTAAATATTCTACACTCGATATATTTATAGTTTACGGCGACCGATTGCTATTATCGAACGTCTACGATATCTGATCGGGGCGGTGGCGTGAATACGACGAAATACGCGGCCGCCACGGTCGAAAAAAGACGAGAATAGTCGGTTTAATGCGGCGGCAATCGTCGTCGTCGTCGTCGATCGTAAAGCACGCGGGCAAACGTTAAACGCGAGAGAAATATTACAATCCGCGGCGCGGCGGCGGCGGAGAGAGAAAAAAAAGGAGAGAAAAACACGCGAAATAATATATTCGCGTAATAAAATATATCGACACTGCGGCTGTCGCGGTTCGCGCTATAAAACTAGGTAGGTATTATAGCGTTTCGGATGTAAATCGCGCGCGAGTCGAGACCCCCGAGTTGATTTATTTTGACGGGCGCGCGGCGAAACGTCGCCTCCGGGAGAAAATAATTTCGACGTCGCGAAACGCGCGAGTCCGGCGCGGCGCGGCGTGACGTCCGAAGCCGAGTGCAACGGAGAATTATCCTGGACGGAAAATTTCCAAGAACTGACGAATATCGACGAACAACGACCACGCCGAAATCCGTTCGAAATACACCGAGTGAAATAAACAACAAACCGTAACGACGACGCTCCCCGACGCCAACGAATAGGGGTTTTTTTTTTCCCCGAAAAGGAAATTATCATAATACGAATCATTGTAATGACGGCGACGACGTCGCGTCGTATCTGCAGTGACGTTTGGGTTCAGTGATGGACGGATAAATATCATGCGACTGTCGAATCGAGAGTATGACGCGCGTTTGTTTCGGCTCGTCACGAACACGGTCGTCGTAATACGTAGTACTCGAATTCCACGTCTAAACGTATACTATCGTGTTTATTGAACGATATTTTGTTTGGAAAAAAAAATGGCGTACGAGGTATTCGCGTCAGTTACCACTCTATTTAAAACAAAGGACATTTACAGGCTGGATTGGACCCGCGGGGAACACTTACCTACACGGGGCACGAACTACAATGACAGGCGTGAAAGATCTTAAATCGTTTGAGAGTGGGAGTCGGAAGATCTAAGGATAACACGATGAAATGGGGATATATGAAATGATCAAGATGCCTCTTGCCACTGTGGCACACCAATTGGTATGCCCGTTGGCACCAGGACCTTGCACGTCAGAATACTTAACCACTGTCAACCAGATAGCCAGGGAAATGGCCCAGTAACGGTCAAACGAAAACATCTAGTTGATACACGTACCATATTTTTTATTATTTTACTATTTTATTTTTATTTATTACTTTTTCATTATTATATTCTTATTGGAATTGTATAGTATTTTACCCATCTATGTATATTTTAAATTCTAAACCAGTTATATCAATTTGTATAGTTTACCAACTTACCAGTAGTTTAAGTAAAAAAAAAATAAAAACTCTATTATCGGACGAATATGTTTTATTATTTACCATCTACACACGTTGTCTACGCGATTACGAATATCGTGAGATCTTATTACACGACCTAACAATATCGCACGGAAATAAAACGTTATATAGAAATAATTGTTATCATTTTAATCTAACGCGTATTCAATACTATAACTATGGGATGTAAAACACTCGCGTTTTCAACCTATATAACGTATATTACATATACTTGTCCGTGTCATCGTGTATCAGATTTTATCATCAAATTTCCGTCTCGAAGCATTTTCCACGCATTTGTATAGTATTTCAAACATTTTTCTCTCCGACTTGTAAACGCGTATATATTATATCCAACACGTGTACGTCTTTGTTTATTTTTATATCGTGTATAATTCTTATATATACGTGTACGTATGTGTTGTACAAGTCGGCGAAAAACATTTGAAATACTATACAAACGCGTGGAATCTTTTGAAACGGAAATTCGATGATCAAATCTAGAGAGAGAGCCGAGGCGCATAGTATAAAATATTTGCTATTATTGTCAAAACGATCGTTTTAATGCGAGAAGAATAAATGACGATAAACTGTTGTGTTATATTATTATTATTACTACATTCGATATGAAAACTATACCCACCTTAATACGTAACGCATAATAATGTGAGTAGGTACGATAATATCGTGCTGGGGCGCCAACGATTGTAATGCCCCCCCCCCCCGCCCAGATTGAAAAAGTCGTTTTAATTGTTTTCGAAATCTCACAAACGAATGGAATATAACGTTTTTTATTCGAAAAAGACGCGTGACTCACGCGTGTGATTTGTAAACCGTTTTACGCCAACGAATACTCGTATACCGATACAGGGTGGTCTCGAATAAGAAATTACAACTGTTTCCCCTCCATTATAGAAATATAGATCAAACTGGAGTTTTAGTTTTAGCGACTCGTGTCGAGAATTCAAAAATTCATAATTCTCAATTCGTTATTGAAATTTTTATTTCTCATCGGCCCGTTAACTCGTCTTTATTGGGAGATTTCATTTCTTTTTTTTTTTCAACTAAACGAGGCGTATTTATATGAATACTCGCGAGCTCAACAATTATTGTTGGTGCGCGACTATCGTCATCGCATTATTCAATTATAATTTTGATTATCAATTATTCGATTATTATTTGATTGTCGTGTCGGATTAGACAGCAGCACAATCGTATGGGGCAAGTGTACGTATACTATTATGTTGTCGGCAAACGAATGTCCAATAAACGAATTATTACCAAACGATTATGTTTCTCAAACGGTTTGTTCGGCAATACGAAAACGAAGTGTACTAAAATGTATTAATTCACTAACGAATAATCGAACAAAATATATTGTTGTTGCAAACAATGATGGGTTCAAAGTATATACACCGACTTATATAGTAGAGTGATAATTTTGAAAATTACAAGAATGTGAAATAAAATAATATCATAGCCAAACGCGTAGCCAGGAATATGTTAAGGTGTGGGAGGGGTGTGAATTTTTCATTCGAATACGACTATAACGATGAGCTGCACATGTCTCCGTCGTAATCATAAACGGTATGAATAATAATTATAAAACTATGGTTTCGACTATGAAATATTCATTTAAAACCGAAAATCAATCTTCAGTCGTCAGTGGAACAGTCACGAGAGTAACATAGATGTTTTTAGTGGAGGGGAGGGAGGAGGAAACGTATTCCATACACGTGACAAAAAATACGTCCTTTGCGCCTCAAAACAATATAATTGGTATAGTGACTCTGAGAGTGAGACATGAGAGACGGTGCTTTCCCGATTTTTTTTTGGAAAAATGTCGATAAGTATTCTCAATAGTTCATCGCTAGCCCGAATCAATCAAGCTTAACCGATCGATAACAAAGCAGAATGTATTAAAACTAATTTCTAAAAATTATAAAAATGAAATTCAAAATAATTAAGTCTCGCCTGGACAGTACTCGTATTATAATAAAACTAGCCGACCTGTCACAGCTTCGCCCGTGATTGGTTCACGGCATGATGATGAATTGGCCACTTACCCAAAATTTAACTCTATTAGCATGCCCAATAAACCTTCATAAGAATAATCAAAAAGTAGGTAAAAAAACTAAGCACAAATTATGCTCGCAATAATAACTCTATCCCGCCGTGCCGCACAATATAGGTACAATTGTTTTTAATTTTTTTTGAACTTTTATGAACTTTTTTTACCGACAAAAGTAGTACTAAAACCTTCAGCAGAGTGTCGGGTTTCAGCCAAAAAAAATTTCATCAAATCGGTCCAGTAGTTTTCTCGGTTAGCGCGGTCGAAGAAAAACCCTTACAATTTTATATATAGTATAGATAGTGCGAATTACTGCCGGTTTTATTATTAGTGATATTTAATAATACTGAATTTATTGTTATACACGAGTATTAACCACAAAAACGTTATTTATTTTTGTTGTATTTAATTTATACAATCTTGATTTTGGTATGTTTTAGAGAACGTCGCGCACCTGAATCTAACAACAATTATTGTGAGTCCAATGTGATGTCACAGTTGCTTTGTTGTTTTACTGTCAACGTTGGAAATCCGGTGATAAAAAAAAAGAAAGAGTTACTCCTCAAAGCAGGTAAACTTATTCCTATTTCGTCGTTTCATTATTATGTTAAAAATCGCGCAGTTATTTCAGCTCACGGGGGGTAGAAAAAAAATTCGCATCAAAAACATTTCGTTTTTTTTTTTTTTTTTAAAACTCCATTATTTCTACGTGTAATTTTCATTAAAATTATCGTTTTTCCCAAAAGTACAGCTCAGGCCACCTCTGAACAAAAAATTCAAATTGAATTGTAGTTTGAGATTTTTTTTTTCCGCGAAATAATCTATTTAAACCACGTGTTATAACGACGACGTAGAAAACTCTTTTGTTTAATAATTTGTTTCGACACGTTAAAATAAATGATATCACTGAACACAACAGCGGTGTGTAGCGCTATTATTCCGAATCTAAATACATAATATCGAAAAAATAATAAATTAAAATTAAATATTTATAAAATAAATATTGAGTTTTCGACATTCGAAGATAGAATAAATTTTATTTTGCGTGTTTTGGTGGGGTTTTTTTTCAATTTTTTTTCAAGCTAAAATACATATTTTATTATTTCTAGTGCATATTTGGTCATTTTTTTAGTGCATATATATTATCGTAATTTTAAGTGCATAAACATCCGAGCCCTAGTTACGGCGAGTGGATTTAAATAAATAAAAGAAATCTCGAAAAGAAAATTCGTTTTACACACAGAAGAAGAAATGAATGTGTGTCCACTTTTTATGCTGCTTTGTTTCGTTCACTACGGCGGCGTATGTTCGTGTTTTGATTTATTTAAATATAATATATGCATTTAAATCCGTTCCGATAGTTATTACATCATAATATATTTTTCCAAACGAAATATCGTACTGCCGAAATAAAATACTTGTAAAACGATAAAAATGTTTCCAAAGATTTACCAAAAAGCCGTCGCTCGTGAGTTTTGCACAGAAGGGCGGACAATTATTGCACACGTGCAATCATTATATGAAATATTAAATTCAACACGACCAACGCGCTTTGCGGAAATCTGCATTATAATAATTGATATCGCATGTGCGCGTATAATTTTCGTACAAACACGATCGAGGGACGTTTTCAAACACTTCTCAAACTGCACCACCGCGCGCCGACCGAGATATCGTACACGAAAACGAGTGTCGAAATAAAAATGCACAATACGAAAAACTCGTAATTCGAAAAATTCTCCACGCTTTCTGTAAAATATATAGTCGAAAACTCGGTGTTCTTCGACAGCGCGCCTTGTACTCGAAAAAACCAAACCAATTCGTAATTATCAACTCTAATATGTGAACATATAAACTGCAGTTTAGGCGGAAAAAAAAAAACTGACCTCGGACGATCGAGAGGAAAAAAACCAAAACCGAAATTGTCCAGACTTATTACGTTATTGTGAAAACACATAAACACGACGTCCCATACGCACACACGCCTCTAAGGAAAATGCACCGGCGTTGTAATCGGTAAGCCTGTGGTAAGCGTCCGTGATGGATTTATAGCCGTAGTCGATGTGCCGCTAATGCATGATTAAACCGGCCCGACGGTGAATTATGGCTTAAACTTTTAGAGAGATAGACTTCTGCACTTTTTTCTCTTCTTTTTTTTTTTTTTTTTACGAGTGCGCGACTTTAAAAAGTTTTTCTCTTCCTGAAAATTACGGCGTTTTATTTATAATACTGTATCGTTATGTCGCTAATACGGGGTCACGGTGCGCGGAGTAGAGAGAGAATACTCTAATAAAAATATAGTATAAAAAAAAATCTGAATAATATAGTTTTTTTCTCCTTCTTCTTCTTCTTCTTCAGATCCTTAGCGGAGCGAGGAAGCTAGTGGTGGTTTTTCAACGATGATGTTTATTTTATATTTTTTTCGCGTTCAACTTTTCCGACCAGAAGCGCGCCGCCGTGTTTCGATCGGTATACGCGTGTGTATCCGTTTTCCAGCAGCGGAACCTCATCCACTTGGTATTTTAACGAGATCGTTTTTTCTTTTTTTTTATTCTTCATATTAAAAATTTAATTAACATTTCTCAATGGATAAATCGAGAAAAACCGACGCGAAAAATAAAGATTTACGAACGTTTCGTCGCGGTCGAGAACGAGCGTGACAAAAAGGTTACTATATTATAATAATATGGTCACGTGTTTACAGTTTACCAGTTGCTTTTCTAGTGAAATTTTTTAATCCATATTAATTTTAAAAAGATTATAATTCTCCCCTTTTTTTTTAGAATCGTTTTTCGACGAATGCGCGACATTCATATTATCAATTAACAACGGTCGTCCGTTTATTGTATATCGTCTTTTAAATTCTGTTTTACGTTTGCAATGAAACGAAGAAGCTATATTATTGGTTCTGCCGCGATGTGTGTTTTATCTCTGTCATTACGTTTTCGACTAGAAGAATCAGTCTTGTTTTTAACTTCAGCGGTTTTCCGTAGCAGACGAAATATCATGTCTTTTCGATACTTTAGGGGTACGATTGCAAAATTTTCTAAAAGTCAAGAAAAGAACGACGAAAACTCAACACATTACGGGATACCCATATTCGACTAAATAAATTATTTTTAATCGTAACTCAAAAATTAATAAGTTATCGTAAAAACTTTCCATTTTCACAAAATACTTTACACGGTACCATATTTTTTTATAAAAAGGTTAACTCGCGAAAGATTTTTCAACTTTTTCAGTATAATTTATAAAAGTTTAAGATTTATTTTATTTTTTAGTTTTTTTGTATAATGTTGATAAAATTAATTTAATTGGATAGACAGTTTTTTTTTTTTTTTTTAAGAGCATTTCGCTACAGCGTTTTAACACTCGATTTCCATTAAATATAATTATAATCGTACTACACGGTTTGTTGTAGAAAAAAAAAAAAACAAACAACCATCCCCTTGTGCCATTGTTTTTAATTTTATCCTGACAAAACTATTCGACCCGAATGTAAGTAAAGTTTATAAGACGAACGCGTTTCTTTTTCATGTGAATCGCCGAGACTATTGTTCGGACCAAGGGATTTTCAAAACGTATCCAACAGTGAAGGCGTTTCTGTAATTGTTGTATGATTGAAATACTTGAATCGGTCGATCCAATCGCTTTTATTCGTTATATTGACGATTCGACAGTCGAACCGCGTCGGAACTCCCGAGGAGTTTAATCACTATCGACGTCAACGGTACTTAACAATCGATGTAAAACTCTATGGTCTATAGGCTCGCCGGCGGTTCGTAGTATTTTGCTCGATCGAACTCGCAGCAAACAGACGTTTTGGGTTTTTGGCCGAAAACACCAATAATGGTAATGAAAATTCTCCGGGGACACATTTTATCCACGATGTCGGGACGGACGAATAGTTTTCATCGGCGAATCGAAAAACACATATAATATATAATTATAAATAATCCGAATTTTTCGTTTTGAAATTATTACGATTGTTCGCGCTCCTTCATGGAAACTCTGCCGCGGCAAAGTTCATATATTGATAAGAAGATTTTATCATCGGATTATCAAACACTATAGAAAAACGCGCAAAAGTTATATATACCTACGACACGAACAATCGACCTGTCAAAACGTAAATAATAATTTATAAATGAGTTTCTTCTTTCGGACGTGTGAACTCGATGCGTTTTAAATATAGTGCAGAACTTCGGTACGCGATATTACATAATAGTCTTTTGTGCGCGCGCTCGCTCTAAAAGACAACACACAAACGCGAATTAAACATTTAGTTATTCACTCGCAGCATTAGTAAAGCGTAAATAATTAATCGATGCCCTTTTTTTTTGCGTTTTTTTTTCTTGTCGGCGATTCGAGCAAAAAATAAATTAAATTCTACACGGGTATTCGGAAGTCCGTGTAAAAAAATAATAAAAAAAAATAAAAAAAAATAAACGAACCGTTTTGTACCGTTTTAATACGAGACGAATGCGCCGACTAGTGTTTATTATACGACGCATTATAATAATAAAATGCAAAACTGTACAGCAGAGACATTCGTTGTGTGCGAGCGCGCGTGGTGCGTGTGTTTTTATTTTTTATTTTTTTTTTTTTCCCCCCAGCGTGTAAGAATACTTATATATCTAAGCACGGAAACGTGCGATGAATGATAAACGCACGACTGTGAAACGCGGGGAATTTTTGTTGTTTTTCCGCCGTCATAAACCCGCAGCGGCTTTCGCGGGGTTAAATCGTACGTAATACGCGTGTGTGGTGCGCGCATTATCTAATTCAGCAGGCGTACACTCCTCTGATCCCCACCCCCCCCCTCCCCTCGCGTTTATACTTCATAATAATATATTATTAGGTATATGAAATTAAAAAAAAAAAAAAAACAAAAACAAAAACCACCGCGTTATAAAAATAATCTTCGCGAAAATCGGAGTGTAATTTTTTAATACCTGTAGGTTTTTGACACCGCCGGGATGAATAAATTCTTCAACGAATCGTTACGGCTGTTTGATTTGTTACGGTACAGTATTTTACGAGCGTAGGTACGCACCACCCCGGGGGAAAGTAAGAAAATCGGGTCGCACACGGTAGGTACGTATGCGTCGATCTCGGAATTCGGTTTTTGCGAAAATCCGTGTGTCGACGACGAGAGAAGAGAAAAAAAATAAAGAATAATAAAAGAGGAAAAGACTCGTACGAATAGAGTAAAAAATATATATATAACTTTACCTATATCAATATAAGACTATATAAGAGCATCGCCGCGAGTAACGTTCCGAAAGTTGAGGGAAAAAAAAAAACTAACTAACTAACTAGAAGAACTCTGATCATAATAATATATTACACGAGGATAATATTGACCTATATAAGGATAGAACAACAATAGCACTAGATATCGTATTGTGCGCGCGCGTGTACGAATAATAACGGGAGATTTTCGTTTTATTTTATCGAGCGAAATCGCTATTTTCAATGGGAAAATTTTTTATTTTACATTTATCAGAAACACGCTACTATAAGCGATCGGGGTAAACCGATAGTATAGAGAGGGTGAAAAACACGACTTGACCGCGGACGGAGCGATGGAAATGTGAACGTTTCGGGCGCGGTCAGATGGGATTGCGTTAGCGTTCAACCCGTGACGTCGTCGAGGTGCAAACCAGAACGCGGTCGGATTTTAACACGTTGCCGTCGAGATCAAGGACGTAATATTTAGCCAATCGTATACAACAACAACGTGACGACGCGTCACGGAAGCTACAAGCGTGTGTCAAGTAAGCTCGACGATTGACGACGAGTGTAACGCATGATAATCACTAAAACAACCGCTAAAAAATTGCAAAAATTCGCGTGTGATATTTATATTAAAAAAATAGATCGCGCCGGTTCCGTGACATTTACGACGAGGTTTCCCTCCCGGGGGGGGGGGGAGAGGAGAATACGACGGTACGAAAGGGGGTGTCCAGGACACGCCGTGTCAGTTGCGGATCTAGGAAATTTTAATAGAGCACAGTGCTCGGGAAAAAAAGATGAATTTCCGTTTTTGATTTTTTTTTTTTTTTTTTTAAGAGAACTATTTGTTTTATGTATTTAAATCAATTATTTACATAAAAAATTTATCTAAAAATTTAATTTAATAATATTTGGCGGTTGACATGCTCACACGATAATAACAAAGTATTATTATTATTAAATATTTATTTAAACTATAAAATATATAAATGAGAATGGAATAAATAGTTGTTGCCCGGAGTATTTTAGTAAAGAGTGGAAAAATTGTTACGAACAAAATTCGCCGTCGGGTGTTAAAGAACGCACTCTGAAAATGTCGTCATATCGTTTATAATCGATTAAAGTAGAATATTTGTTCGAAAAAAACCAGTATAACGTACAGATTTATATCATTTTTTCTTTTTAACCCTTTCACTACCCTTGTTCATTACAATGGACATGACTTTATAATATTTTTCCACACTTACTGTTTACCAATTTTGGTAATGTTTAATATTGATAGCAATCTATAAGTTCTGTAGAACATTATAAAAATATTTTCATTCCGTTAACTATTATCAATTCTTGTCAATAAATAATTAAAAAAAAAAAACATCGTGTATTACAGCATGTCAAAAATATCGAAATATTTTCTCATTTTATAGCTAAATTATTAGTGTTGGCTAAACTGCGTATTTTTTTCTATATCATAAATATTATCAAGAACCTTATGCCGCCAATAGAATTCACCTTTAGCAATTATTTTGTTAGTTATACGTGATAATACGTATGTCCATTGTAATGGGCACTGGTAGTTCCTGCGCTACCCAACGACCGTTTTCGACGGCACAAACATTTCTTGCCTCTTGGTATTAGAAATCAAAAACAATGATACAATAGACATATACTTATTGTTTCTTTTGTATATTAAGCGTCATTATGATAAATATATCCCTATGATTCCTATTTACAGTGGGAGGTTCAGGTACTTTTGATTATTATTATTATTTTATTACATTATTCCGATCACAACGTATTTGTATTTTGACGATGTATGAGCGATTTTGAGCTGTTGTGTTGTGTTGTTTGTGTTTTGATTTTATTATGGCACCAAATTTTAAACCTTTTGGGAGAGGGAGATATAAGGGATTTATGTAGTTCGTCCATAACATCCGAGGATGAACTAGAGTTTCTTCTACAAGAATTTGAGAACAACGATTATTCGGGGATAGTTGAAAATGAATATTTAGTATTGGAAGATGCAGATATATACGACGAATCTGATAATCTAATCGAGCAAACCCAAGAGCCAGTGGCCGAAGTCCCTAAAAATCAAATATTAGGTCAATACAATACCATTTATTAAAAAAAAAGAAATCGAATGGATAAGAATATTTTTTCCTGAATTCCCAGTGTCCATAGTAATGGACATATGTGTAACTTTTTTAATAATGTTCCAAAAAAAAAAAAAAAAATTGGGATATTATACTGTTAGATCACTGATTACGAATATGCAAAAAAATAATTTTTTTGACCAATATTTTTAATTCGGTAGTGAAAGGGTTAATAAATCGTGTTATAATAACATAATATTTAATAATACTTTGTTGTTATGGTAAATATATTATTTTAAAATATATATATTACACAATATGATTAAGCCGTAGAATAACGTGTTTAAACGTGAAGTGTAGTAAAAATGTCAAATATTGTTTTGGGGACTAGAGTAAAAGAGACTTGGCCGCCGCGAACTTTGCCCGCGACCTTCTGCTTCACCCCGGCAGACTACTAGTCGATTGATCGGACCGACATAATTCGTCGACTTGGAGGCATTGCATTTTAGCGAGATTAAATTAAACGGGGTAATAAACCGACGACGCGTCGATCAGTCGATACAAATCGTCTCGCGTCGACCGTGTGTACACGCCGCGGCCCCCCATGTCGTCTACGGATAGCCCTAATAGCGATCGTGTTTTTGACAAAAGTTTCGTTTTTAATCGTTCCGAATGCTCCGACCATGCTCCGGAATAATAAGATTGGCACTTAACGTAAAAGCATTTTGCCCGCGCGTTTTAATATTTTTAAAACCGCGTTTTCGCAACGCGGCCTCTATCCGGCCGAGTAATAAATATATACGAGTATAATACGATCGTCATAGTTTATCGATTTGTTTTAGCGTTAGTGCCGATCGTGTGTTCGATCAAGTGTGGGTGATTTCATTATTGCTCGTTTTCCGCGGTTAAAAACGTCCGGATCCCGTCGATTACACGGCGCGTAAATATTATTACGACAACGCGATCCGTACAATACGTTCGGGGGGGGGGGGGGGTCGTCTCTAGGTCGAGATGAAATATGGTCGATAATAAAATCATCCAGATGGAGAGAGAAAAAAAAACGACGAACAATATTTTACTTACGTTCGCATAGATAAAATATATGCGAATCGCATTAGCTACGTGTACGTTTATCGAGTGTTAAAAATATATGTGTGTGTGTGTGTGTGTTTTTTTTTCCACCGCCGCTGTCGTAAAACTATACATAAATCGTAGACCTAATTTGAATTTATTTGAAATATAAAGAAATTTACGTATTCTCGAACCGAACGAAATTCTCGACTATCCGAAACAACAACGCCGCGCCGCCGCGCGTTATTTTCGTTGCTACCCAAAAGAGCGTTATCAAAAATGTTTAAACGGTTTGTAAAAAAAAAAAACACCTTACTGAAGAGTAAATCTCTCACGTTATATTTTAATCTACATTGATTAGTTTCGATGACTTAATCGATCGTTTAAGACGACGATTCGTCCGCATAAATCGCGCTCGCGATAATATTTCTACGGCACAGACGGACAAAACGGTTATTTCACTTTTAACACAATCGATTTAGCGTTATTGTCAATGTACCATTATAATTACTATAGAAAACCGTTAACCTCGAATGCGACACAATCGAAACTGCCGCGGTCGCGCAGAGAGCTGAGGTCAAGGTGGAACAATTAAATCGCTCCGGGGCTTCAAAACTGCAGGGACGAACGGCGAACGCATCACAAACGAACGTTACGAGTACCGCGTTCTTGCGTTGCGACATTCACGACGACCAAAACGATAATTCCGAGTCGCAATAACGACTGTAATATTATTACATAACCAATAACGATACGATCAAAAGCTGCAGGGCGCCCCGCCGCCGTCACTATTGTTATTGATTGTGTAAATATTGTTACGGCGACGTACAGCGATATTACATAAGTTAATAATTACACTGCGAGACAAAGGCGAGGAAATAACGTGATATTTATTTTACCTGCGTTTTAGAAAAGAAAAAAAAAAAAAACGTTTTCACAAAAGAGTTTCGAGTTCCGATCCGATATACGAGAACGCGCAACGGACACACAAAACCAAACTCGAGCAGCAAAAGATTTTTGGTCAAAGCAGGATACGGGGGGGGGGGGGCCGGGGGCCGTCCTTGGTTATTTATTAGCGTTCGGCGCGTTAGCGTTGGCGTGTTTCGTTTTTGACATTTTATGCCTTTTCTTTGGCACATAGAATCGAAAAGCGTTACCCAAGAAGCGTTACAGTAAAAGCGTTACAGGGAAACCGAAAGTGCGAGTGCTCCCACGGAAAACGCCGCCGCGCGCCAACCGTTAGGGACTTAGTCACCGGACCACCTCCCCTACACTCAGGGACCCAAGCTCCACCATCCCCCAAAAATTTCCCCCACCCTTAAATTTAAAACCTCAATAACTCCACAACCAAAGGTCCTACAGCTCCCAAACCAATTCCACAGACTTTTAGGGAACCCCCCCAACAAAGTCCACCCCCCCCCCAATTTTTTAATAAAAGACATAAAATGTGTTACTTCATTGCAAACTTGTATGCAATATGTTGTGAACACAATCTAATAAAAACACAATATGTCGTTTCCCGATTATACACTGCCGACGTTTTAAATTTTAATGTTAAACTCGACGCGAGTAGTAACGCGTTCGCGAAGAAATAATGAAACGAAATAAACGGTCGTTATGGATACGTAAATATTTACTCGTATTGGTCTACAACGGTCTTCCGATTCGTGAAAAATACTAGCGTTCAGAGCGTACCGCATACGATAACTACAGTCTCCAAGCGGACGACAAAATATTTTAACTAACAAAAACACGTTCGTCCGTCCCTTCGCGCACCGAGGAAATAATTTTAAAAAAAAATCACATAAATAAAACGGGCAACTTTGGGCAGATCAGATATTATAGAATTTACCACTATAAATAGTAGTATGTTTACTAAAATATTTTAATAAAAATCGCGACTCTAATTTGTGCTTCTTTTTTTTTCTCAGATCTCACTTTTATTGATGATATTATATATTTTCATTATTTTGTTACTACAAAGTTTTAACAATTTATTCGGATAGTTAAAATTAATAAACTATTAATAATTATTTCACACCTCGTTCAGCGGTTTCCATAGTAAATTATTAAAAACTAAATAATAATATTATAACGTTCTATAAAACGAATAACAAATATTTATTGTGGACGTGCGTGCCGTCAAGAAAGTCGCCGATTATTTCTCCAATATCGCGCAAATCGAGCTTGTAATTCTATTGATAAAACGTAATGAAAATAAAATAAGCATTATTGACTTCTTATAATGACGAAGTCTGTGTACTGCGTTTTTATCAAAATTTTATTTTTGTCGCGGTAAAAGTATAATATTCCTCACACTGTGCGCGACTATTATAGACAGTATTTAAAAGAGCAAAAAAGCTCGCGTCTCCCCCGCACGCTACGGGCTGTGTGTTCAGTTCGATATCGCAGTACCGACACCGTTTTGACAACTACGTCCCATTGCGTTTCGGAAAACTGTTTTAAAAAGAAGCACTTTCTCCGCGAGGGGTCCGACACGGCGAACGCGTTTCGAACACGCGCGGCTAGACTGCGACGATGATAATACGTATATTATTGCGATGTTATTAATCACACGTCGTCGGTTACTTATCGACACGACAAACGTATACGAGTTCGCCGAATCACGGAAGCGATGTTATTGCACGGTTAATGCAAATCAGATCGGTTACATATTCTGTTGACGTAGCGAGCGCGCGCACCAGACACGCGCGTATGAACACGGTTTGATTGATCGAACCGCTGCATAAATTATGAGCGGAAAAAAAAAAGAAAGAAAAGCGCATCGGTGTTGTAACTTACGAGCGAAATCAAACGAATTAAAAGTTAACAAATATACGCGCGCGCGCGCGCGCGCTCGCGCAAAACAAACACACGGAAACGCGCGCGTTTTTACCAGAGAAAACGCGCACGATGAATTTAATTAAAATTCCGAACGCACGTATTTTCCAATGTTTATTAATACGAATCCGTACGATGTGGTATGCAACGCGAACAACGGAAATTACTCGGAGATGGAAATTCAATAATATTTTGCCACTGTAAAACGTTATTTCGTATGACAGAATTCCAAACTGTACTTATATACTTTCGCAATAAATGTTATGTTTTTGGCGTCGTATATACGTATATATAAATGTACCTACATATTTATTTCCCGTCGTAAAATAATATTATTTTGTTCTTCCAAAGTCAACAACAACATAATAATTATTATTTGGTTTTGAGATTATTGGAAATACAATGCGCGCGCGCGTAGAATTCGAAATACCTGAATAATTATTATTATTAACAACATCGAATACCGATTGGATTCTAAGCATATTTTCATTATACGTATTTACGTATATAGTTGCGTAGTTCGAAGTATAATATTTTGTCACGCGACTCGAGAGGAATTTTACTTATTGTAAGGTTAAGTTTCCACGAAGGGTACTACTATAGTACATAACTACAAACATTGGGTCAATATTATGGTTTTTTTTTTTTTTTTCAAAACGCTTTTGAACCGTTTCTTTTATGAGAATGTCTTTCTGAGAATCGAAAGAATCGAATATATACGTATAATATTATTATAACAGTGAGCAGTTTCATTTACTCGGTCGTTCGTTATGTATTTTATTGTAGCGAATATTCATACGCTGAATTCAAAAAGTACGATATTTTCTCGATAAAAACAACGTGTGGGTAAATGTAAAGTTAACAATCGTTTTCAACCGGACACTACGAACGGCACTAAAATTATTAATCCTAAATCGATATTTAGCACGACGACAAAATATTCAATGTGAATGCACGACGAACGCAACACAAAGCGGTTTTCGGATAACCGTCGAGATTCAAGTCGACGCGCGCGTGAAAATATACGAAACGTCTCGTATAAGTACGATCACATAACGCGAAATGAAAAAAAAAACTCTTCTCCGCGATCGAGTACTCGCGTCGTCGAAACGCATAGCATTATTATATATATTTGGGAATAGAACGATCTATACAGATTTTATAGAAATCATTCGGGTCGGGAAACTGCAGTTTAAAAAAAAGTGCCGATCTCGGTACGTTTCGCATGGTTTCGGTGGCCAATCTCGGAGCGATACCACCTATTGACGTTTTACCCCGTATAGCCCAGACAAATACCGATAATCGGCGGGATTAGAAGTAGATTTAAATTTAGCGTGTGCACACCCGCCTTCGCGGAACACCGGCTCTTTGAAGTATCCTTATTGCCGTTAGTAAACCGTCGGGGGAATTTCGGGTTTTTTGCACAAAAATTTAGGAACAGGGACTTCAATAGGTACCGCGCACGGGGTCAAAAGCGTCTAGAGAAGCGATCGAAGTGGAATAGTCACATGATTGAGCACGTATAGGTACACACTAGGGTGACCGTTTTGAGAACAAAAAAAAAAAAAAAGGACAGTTGTTATTCTCAAAAAATTGCATATTTTTTATGCTTAATTATAAATGAATACGTTTTTTTTTTTTTAACAATTAGAAATCTTTACTTTTTATTGTTAAAGTATTAAACGATGGGTGCATTGTTGCACATCAATACTGTAGCTGATGATTAATAAAATTTACATAATATAATTGTTTCGTAAATCAAATTTTTTTTCTCTTTTATAAATATATAATAATATAATCATAGCCGTGCGCACGCGGGTTGTGCGAATTAAAACGTTTATTAATTCGATCCTATATTTTACACTGATAAGTGATAATTTCAATCAATGTTATTGTCGGAAATTGGCCACAAATCGATAACGACACACATTAAACACGTGTCTCCAGAAATAAACGATTTATTTGTAATAAAATGAGAGATCGACAGCGGAACCTATTGTGGAAACTGTTAAATAATTTGTTTTAACTGGTAATCATATGGTAATAGATACGGATAAATAATTAATAATAACAAAATCGGAAAAAAAATTAATAAAACGGTAACATTTTCGATTTGATCTTAATCGAATATATTTAACGCGGTCGCTACCCTTAGCCACCTCCTACCCGGCGCCTATGACCCACCTAACCTATCTATAAACTGTAAATAATAATGTAATCTCTACTACTTACGGCTTGTCCGGTGGGTCGCTGTCGAGGTTGTCGGGCGTTCGTCGAATTGGCTTGTGAAATAAAGTAAGTCGAGTAACGGATAAATACAAAAGTCACGATTAAAAGAAGTTCGATCGACGAGATAAATAATAACAACCGACGACTGTTACGGAGAAAAAAAACAAAAAACTGCGAATGTTTAAAACCGAGAAGAACTCTCCGAACCGCTGTCGACACCAGACTGGTCGTCTGCACACTGTGTGCATCGCCGGTAAGCTGCTGCACTTTCGCGCGTCACTCGATCGGTATCACGCCCGGCCCTCATTGGTCGGATGGCGCGAGCAGCTCGGCTGCTTTCATTGGCTCACGCAGTTTTGGACTGACGATGACGTGAACACTTTCATTCATTCCGATTTCGCGTAAACGAACCCAATAGTTATTAATGTTATTACTATTACCATTGTTACATAATTATGTATTCATAACGAACTATTTTATATATCGTTATGTAATCAGGTACATACTAATTACTATACGTTTCTGGTGCAAAAACCACGACTTTTTTATGGAGTAGCATAAAAATATGATTTTGCCATCTAACTCATGAAAAAATGTGGGTAGCTACTCCCTATCGGGGGGGGGGGTGTTTAAGGGAGACCGTCGTTGAATTTTATGTATATGTGGCAAAATATATAATGTATCGATATGGAAAGGGCGGGATTAAAAAGGGGCTGTTTTCTAAAAACGGGATGAAATACATAATATTATGAATTTACAACGAACTATTTTTGATCGTTATGTAATCAGGTAAATATTAATTATTATTACTGATTACTATACGTTTCTGGTGCAAAAACCACGACTTTTTTATGGAGTTGCAAAAATATGATTTTGGTATCTATTTCATGAAAAAATGTGGGTAGCTACACCCTATCGGGGGGGGGGGGGGTGTTTAAGGGAAACCGTCATTGAATTTTTAAATATATAATGTAGCGATATGGAAAGGACGGGATTAAAAAGGGGCCGTTTTCTAAAAACGGGATGAAAAGCGTCCCGTTCGTATTTTGTCGCGACGGCGGGACGTGATTATCGAAAAAGGGACGATCCCGTTTTGAACGGGACGTATGGTCACCCCAGGGTACACGGAAAAATCCGACGGCGCGTGCTAGATGATATTCGACCGCAGTAGTCGTTATTACCGTAGTCGTTTCAGTCGTGCGCTGACTAAAAAGTGACGACCCGGTGCTCCATTATTCTAGTGAGAATTCAACTAAACGCGTGCGCCACGAAGTACGATTAGAAATATAGAATCGGCGCGGAAAACGTAGACGAAATTTCGCCGATTCTCGATCAATTCGAAACCGAAATTAGAAACAGCCGACGACGACGTGGTGCTACTATATAAACAATCCGGAAAAAAATATTAAAAATATTTTGTCGACCTTTTCTTTACCTATTTAAAAATATTTCATCGAATAATGTATCGTTTTCGTTTGCGAAACGACCGATTGCGATACCCGAGATGTTGGTATAATATAACTGCAAAACCGTGTGCGCAGTATTCGCATGATATTATACTCATAAGTGCTGGGAAATATTTGAAATATATATCTGGAACGTGTTCGCGTTTGTTTATTTAAATTCTTTTCGCCGGGGTTCTCAACAAGTATACACGTATGTTTAGAGCCGAAATATACGACGTGTTGACTGCCGACGTGTCTACACAGACGGCGGCGTGTGCAAACGACTAGCAATATAATAGCATCGATTTCGAATTCGGTGAAAATATCAGACCCGCGCGTGCGAACGTTTTAAATATACACGTTAAACGTCCATTATTAATAACTTTCAACACGATTCCGGTGGCCGACAGCCCGGTTTCGACCCTGTGCCGGATCAATATACCATCGATTTTAAACGCCGAATATTTTAGGTATTTATTTTTTTTTTTTATGTGGACCGTTCGAATAAAAAATTCACCGACCGCAAAGTTCAACGCGATTCGGACGTGCGAGTTTTTATCGTCCGTTGTTGTTATTATTATTATTATTATTATTATTTTTAATTTGCTTTTTACGCGAGACAAATGATTAGTGTACATGACGTGTCACGCCGGTCGATTCGTCGGCGGTAACGTTTACGTGACTGTATACAGCAGTAAAAATGGAAGGGGTGGAAGGGAGACGACAGTTATTATTATCTGCGACTTTGATCGAACCGTGTCGGCGTTTCGCAACGTCTCGCAAAAGATTATTATATAATTATTATTACTGTGCGAACGAAACGTCGCGCGCGCAAACTCGTTCATTAGACATCGCGACAGGCCAAGTTCATTATTGTGCCGGCGTCTGGTAAGTGGTGTTCGTTTCGAAATCAAAAGCCGCGCGCGAGCGCTACGTTTTTCGCCACGAGTGCCCTAAACACGCGTCTATGTGAAAAAAAAACCAACAGCGAACATAATATTATCGTACCGCCGCCGCCGCGGTTCTAGTAGTGTCCCAGACAAACACTCTTATATCGCGAGATCCTCGAGAGGACCAATGCGAAGGAGTGCCAATGCGAACCACCCCCTGACGCGAAACGAATCCTTGTGTGCGGTCGATTCCATCGTACCGCGCGCGCGTTTTATTAGACTGTGTTTTCCGAGTTTCGAGTGTAACGCGTCCAGAGTAGACGATTTTCATAAAATATATATTTATAATATTATGAATAAAATGTCTGTGCTCTATACCAGCTTTGGGTGTATATTATTTTCGTTGAAAAACGAACGAACACTACCCCCGATCCGGCGCGTTTTCGAAAACACGCGGTCCTATACTTCGGTTTCGGTTCGCGCCCCGATTCTTCGCGCCGGAGGCGTCACGGCGCGGGGCCTCCGACCGTTCGATTACGGAACGAAATCGGCCCGGAAACGCGGCGAAACAATGGAGAGCCCCGACGAGCAGACGCGGTCGGACTTTTGCCCCGCCGCGCCGTGTGTGCGATCGCGAGTACGAAATCGTTATATTGCACCGCGCCATCCGACTGTTGGATTCATTTCCTCGCCGGAACTACCGGCGCCCCCGTCCCTCTCCACCCCGCGTCTCCGCGTGGAAAGTCGCGGGCCACGCGTTTAGCCGTGCGTAACGCGCGTACAAACGATTCGCTATATTATCGCCGGGCGCAAATATTTACATTTTCGCGTACAACATAATGTGCGAGCGAACGCGGCGGATTACCGCCCGATCACACAATCGAAACCGCTGCTCTTTGACGTGACGCCCGACGCGGACCGGGGTGAGCGGCACGCGCTCCACACCCACTCCGAACCGTGACGATCGTTTCTCTCGCGCGTCGTACTTTGTGAAGAAGAAGAAGAAGAAGCAGAAGAGAAAAAAAAAAAACCACACATATTATATTAATATACGTTACGAACGCGCACGCGTCTCCTCCATTAGTGGCCGTCGAGGTTTAAAAAACGGAAAAATTCAATCGCGTTTGCGCGCGCGCGAGAGCAGTGCCTTTTGTGTGTCGCGGCGCGCAAACATACGCGCGCAGGCAGGTATGCGGTGTAACGAATCGCTCGCTCGCGGGCATATATCGATTATTAAAACTTTGGTTCTTATTCTTTTTTTCCCTATCCCCACTCTTTCTCTCACTCTCTCCGTTCCGCTCTCATTTCTCTATTATATTATACGCCGCTGCGGCGTACGCGAAATGTTTAAATAACAGAATTATCAATAAGCGTCTCTCTCGGGCCGAAACGTGTACTGCGGACGCCATTGTATTTAGACTGACACGTATATTCGGCGGGCCTGTCGTTCACTCGCAGACGTGTCGAAAATGATGAAAATAAAAGTCCGTATCATACGGGTGTTCCCTTATATTTCCGACGAGAAATGATATTACGCGTTCGCCTATCCGGGTTTAAAACCTATACAGATATGATATTCGTCGTGCGCGCGCCCCGTATGGCAGCGTATAAGTGAAATAAAAAGTAATCGCCGGAAAACTGCGTATTTCGCTCTATATTTCGTAGGTATATTCTCCGTTATATAATACAGAGTGGTATTTTTTTTCATCGAACAACGTTCGTTATAATATTTCCCAGAGTCCTTAAATATCTTTTTAATATGTCTCTTTTAATATCTTTTTTTTTCGAATAATTCGAGATACGTTCAGTTTTTCCTATTGTTCGTTATCGGTCAGATCTCAATAAAGTTTCGATGTCTTCAGATATATACTGCCACTTGTATACTTTTAAACATGTGGAAATTCATACACATTCCTTAAATTTTATTTCGAACGCTCCGAAATAAAATTCGTAAAAAATCTGGGAAATCGAGAGTTTTTCGACGAGATAATCAACTAGTAAATCGTGGCAGTATACCTATCTTATATATAAAAATTAATCGTAAAATGTGTTATAAGCGCATAACTCAACAACCCCTGAACCGATTTCGCTAATTCTTTTTTTATAATATTCCTTGAAGTACGAGGATGGTTTTTACGGAGAGAATTATTAAGAAAATTAACCCTAAGGGGGGTAAAAGGGGTAAAAATGGAAAAAATCCTGAGTCACTGGAGCTTTGTGGTATTAAATTTTGTCAATAGTTTCATTTAATATAGCAGAGGTCCCTAAAGAAAGGATTTTCCAAAATTCGACCTTAAGGGGGTTCAAAGGGGTAAAAAGGGTGAAACTAGAAAAATTCGCCTGGCTGGAACTGCTGGAGCTTTGAGTATGAAATTTGGTCAACAGTTTCATTTTATATACCTAGTGAAGACCCCATGGGAAAGGATTTTCCTAAATTCGACACCTACCGGAGTTAAAAGGGGTAAAAGGGGTAAAAATGAAAAAAACTGATAAAATAAAAAGTTATACTGCACACGGGCGAAGCCGGGTTATTCAGCTAGTAGAATATATATTTATTTACGCATAAATAAATAAAAACAACGTTTAACCGACGACTCAAAGAAAACATATTATATATCACTATTAGAAAATCATAATTTTAACATATTAAATCGTGTGTATTTGTAAAAAAAAAAAAAATCGATAAAAGAAACACGCGGAAACACGCGAGAGAGCATACAGTGACGTAAATATAAATATGACAGGACATTGGAGCTTTCGTCCGGTGTGTACTATCGTCAACCGATTATTGTACGCCATCTATTAATTATACAAATACGTTTACGGTATCGATTTACACTAACCCAAAGTCCATATATTGTTTCAGTACCTTCCCAAAATTATTCAAACGGTTAAATATGGTTAGTATAGTAATTGATGTGCATCACACCTCAGTGCGTACTCCATTAAATGCGAGTTGCCGGTGCACAGCGCGCGTAAAAAATAAACGGAAAACAATATCGTAACATTGCATGTACCGTTGTAGTATGGAAACGTCACTTTGAACGATCAAAATATAATTTGATTTTTTTTTCTTCAAATCGTCAATTTTACACGCGGTTGTTATAAAAGTATTTTCATACGTTAAATGTTTAAAATTCTTATCGAAAACGTCGATTTTTTACGTTACGATTAAAGATTCTGACCATTGATAATTTGAAAGTTAAAAAAAGTGTGATTAGATCAACAAAATATATTTGATGATTATATTATATTGGAATATGTCGATTTCATTTTTTGCTCGACGTATCATTTGTTGTTATGCTCGACATTGACTCGGGAGTTTTAAACCGTACCCACCCTCCGAAAAAAAATCGCTCTCTGTTCCCCCGAAGTTCGATACCGCTCTCGAAAAACCAAAAAAAAAAAAACTCTGACACGTAATATTATCCGATGAGATTAGAGTTATTATAACTCCGATGGCCGTATTACCAAATGACTTTCTTACATTATATACAATACGATATACCCGACGACTCGCTACACCGTTCTTTTAGTGCCATACGTTTGGTCAAACGTCGAGAGCCGAGGCCGACTCGTTTTTCTTCATTATCCATACACTACACGCGTCTCGAAACAGATATATTGTATCGAACAATATAAATAAATATCAATAGGAACCGTGGGGGTTCCCTCATACTTTTCCAGAACCAATGATCTATTATTCGTTATTCCCCACCGCCGCCGTTATTAGAGTTGCGGTGCGGTTTTTTTTTTTTTTTTCATTTTCCTCGAGCGTTACTCTCAGTTAATAAAATATCCGCCTCGACGGGACCTTTTCGATAAACTAGCGCGGTGATAAATTTAAATTCACTGTGAAATCAACGTTAATAAGCAACGTAGAATATAAAAAAAAAAGCGCCTATTTCGCTTTTTACTTCTCGATCGAATTTACACTCGTGTTTTTCCAATGTTCTAAATTCGAGCTTTTGTATTCGGTATATATAGTTTGTAAAATTAGTCACGCCGCGCCACGGCGCGGCGGCGTTCGCGCGGCTTTGTAATTATCGTCGACGTATTCAAATCGTATATTCAAAGGGCTTCGGCCCGTAAAACGGACTAATAAATTGATAAATAATATATAAACGCCGATGACGTTGTAAACTTATTCGCCACGAGACCGTGTTTGATTGAATTAAAAATAACGCATCGTGCGTGACACATGGAAATTCCTATGTGTCGATATACGTATAGTATTATAGTCGAGGGAGGGTCGTGAGGCCTCCGAGTTTTTTTTTTTTTTTCATCCATATAATATTACGCGCGACTCAAAAACAACGAAAACGTAACCAATTTTTTAGCCTTTTTCTCCTATTATACTCGCCATTCTTCGGGTTGATGGTGGCATACCAGACGCATTATAGTGACGTTTCAACGCGGACGGATAAATTAAATATAGGACGGTCAAATCGTGTGCTCGTCGCCACCGGTCGTTTTTTCCATTATCGAACAATAACAATAATAATAATTATAATCGGGCCGGGATTATTTTTCGGCGACCATACGATTGTTGATAAAAATTATAGCAAATTTAAACGGTTCAAACGACATAATGGTCATTCGTCGCCCGAGTCGAAATAACTTAAAAAAGAACATCAAAGGTATATAAATCAGTGGTGCCCAACCCGCGGAGGTATTCTGTGTGGCCCATTACAAATTTTCAAATAAAACAAAATATTATTCTAAAAAAAGTAAAATTAAAATTGAAATTTGAACTTGAGTTTGCTTTACTAATAATGATAAATCTGGTTCGAATTTAGTTGTTCCGACCCTCATAGTTGAATGTAGCTGTGTTCATCCGTAAGTCGCGATCTATGAACTGATTTTATTTGTTTCATTCGTGAAAATAATTGTTCACAAATATACGTCGAGCCAAATACAGTTGCCATTTGCATTATAACGTTTCTTAAGAAAAGGAAATCTTCGTTATTTCGGGATTATTCGTACTTTTAAATTTGGTGGCCCGCTTAAAGATGATTGTTTACCAAAGTGGCACGCCGAACAAAAAAGGTTTGGGCATCACTAGTATAAATATTGAAATAAAACCCCGACGATTTCCCCAGCCACGGGCCTGACAATAATGACGATGATTAATACATAATATTAATTATCGCGACGACAATAGACGATTCGTCACGCGGGTCCGACGAGTGTCGGGCACGCGCGCGCATTAAGGGCCAGTGACAATGTAAACGTCGGCGTCGTCGTCAATGAACTGACAACGTTTCACCGCGCCGCCGTCGCGGATCCGATAACGAGCGTTCTATGATTATTATTATAATTAATGTATTTTCAAATCGGCCGGACGTGCGTGGCCCGAGCGCGCGACACTAAACGCCCCAGTCGATTTCACGCGGTCGGTCCGACAGGAGCGAAGGACGTCAAAAATACGCGGACGGATCGAAAACAAAAGTCATACGCGTCGTTGCGCGCGCGGCGCCCGCTGAAAATCATCTTTCCGTTTTGGAAACGTGTGACGACCGTCAATATTTTGTCGGTACAATATGCAAAGCCGGACGAGTTTATGATATTATTATTATTTTCTTTAGTCGACGACGGTTTGAATAAATAGTCATTTTCCGAGAATCGATTAAATTTCAAATCAAGTCGTCCGAACGAACGTCGGTTTAATTCGAATTTATTACATTTTTAATACCTCATTTTTTAATCTCTTTACGTCGAAAAACGACGTTGTTTTAATTTTTACTACGGCGGCGGCAACAAACATTAGTCGGTCACTTTTGCGAACGAATATTTCAATCTCACAACGAGCGAATACAAAATTACACTTTCACGGCAATCGAATCTCGATAATACATGAATATATTGATTTAAGCGATTGACGACAGGACGAATATTCAAATATCGAGTCGACATAAAAACTAAACTATAGTGCGTTGATAACACCGACTCGACTCAAACTCATTGACCCGTTGACGTGCATTTTCGATAGTTAATTATTGATAATAGGTATGTATTGTTGATTTTATTTTTCTAGCATTTTTTCATATTTCACGATACGAATGAAACAACGAGGGGCGGCGCGATGACGTTTTTGATTTCGATTAAAGAAAAAGGGATAAAACCCCTCCTCCCCCCCCCCGTATCGATATCGTTTCCGCGAGAAACAAATAATAATATATCATTATGCGAATAAACAATAGGTACGTACGCGCGCGCGTTGCCGTTTCTCTATGAATTCGCATTGCGCTTAATCGAAAACCATTTTATCGGGTACCGGGCGCGCATTGTTTTGGTATTGTGTAACTCTCGCGTAGTATTGCTTATTTAACCGGACAATGACGGCGGCGGCAAACAACAATATATTATTATATTCCACTAAAATCATCGTTTTTCTTGCAATATGCACGCGCGGCGCACAACAATATCGTTCCATTATTCGCCATGTATGTACTACTCTAACCGACAGCGCATAGTCGAAACTCTAGGCTCGCCGCCGCCGAGTGTATACTAAAATCGATGAGAGCATTTCGACCTGTGAGAGACATCGAACCCACTCGTCCGGAGGCGGACGCTGTTTAGAGAATTCGTGTTTTTTGTTGTTTCATTTCATTTCAAAACGTTTCGTAAACAACAGTAACCTGACCGAGATGCGAAATCGATAAATTACACACTACGCGCATACATAGTAAACGGGTTCGTACTTAAAGGATCGCGCGGCGGGTAACCGCTTTTTCTTGCGAACTCGTAGGTGGTGCTTTTTTCATTATTATTGATTTCCACGTGCCGCGATGTATTTTGAGAATTAAATTACAGTTTGCGCGTTTGTATTTTCGTTGTAACGCGCACCACTCGTATATTATTACAATGACCAATCGCACGCGAAATGTTGCCGACCGTTATTGTCAATCAGATATCGGATCCCGAGAAATACTCGATTTTTTCAAAAACTTTACGTTTCAATTAGATACGATTTATGCGCGCCCTCGTAATACGCACCGACAAAAGCAAGAGAGACAGTAGGGACCTAGCTGTCCAGGGCCTCGCGTATTCAAAAGTCCCGAAGCCCTACACGAGAATATAATAATATATAAAATGTATGTTTTCCTCTACTTTTGTAAACTCGTTCTGTTCACACTGACAGCGTAAACGACGACGTTACGAATAATATTTTCGTGTTATTTTACTAGAACACGACCATAATTGGAAATCTGTGCGTTAGCCGTTCGACTCGTATCCTATAAAAACGTTTCGAAATCGCGCGCTATAAATTTCTGCCGGCTCTCTTAAAATATCACTATACGTATTATGTTATAATGAAATTATCTTGTTCTCACCGAAATCGGCAGTGATTCTCTCGCCGCAGAACACGAACGCCAACAACAGCGCGTACACCGCGTGCCGCTTGCCCATCGCCGGCGCGCGCGCGCACTCTCGATCGTCCCCGCCCCGGTCAGGTACGATTCATTCGGGCGCCGGACCCCGGCAAAGTCCACCTGAAAAAGAGAAAAAAATAAATAATAACAATGAAATAACGGCGGCTAATGTATAGACCTGAAGACACGTCGAATACATGTAGGAAAAAAAAACAAAGTCGAATCGAGAACCTCCTTCTTTTTTTTTTTGAAGTGAATAAATAAATAAATTAAATGTACATCGGAACCCGTATTTTACTAGGAAAAAAAAAAAAAAAACCTTCAGTCGTTAAACATTTTTCGATGCATGTTATTACGTGATAAAATAATACGGCAATACGCATATAAAATATTGATAAAATAATAAGACCTTTGCGCGCACAAATGTGAAGTAAAAATAAACGCGCGGTTTATTAATAATTTTCGTTATATCGATTTCCATTGCATTCGTACGTCGGTCATCTGTTTGTCATCGATTATTTCGAACTTTCCAAACGTGTATCGTCTGTTTTCCATAGAAATAGTAGTTTGAACCTCTCTACAATTAAATCTGAAAATATCTCGCGACAAGCGAAGCGCGATATTTTACCCTGTGTTGTCAATCGATAGACGTCAAACTACTATGCTCGATTGTGAAAAGTCTGAAAGTCCTTAACCCGAAAGCGTTTGCCATTATATGATAATTATTCGTCGACGATTATTATTATTATTATTGTTTGGCCGTCGCACACGTCGACGTGCAGTCGTCGTCGTGTGGTAAAGTGGATCTCTCCGAAACACACGCGCGGACACGACGACGACGCGCGACGGTTATTAGTGGAGATATTATTATTATTATTATAATACGTCGAGTTCGGTCCGATTTGAACGCGGGCGGGCGTTGTATTCAGCCGTCGCGCGCGCACCTGCGCGAACGGGTCTGGTAATTGTACGAGGAAAACTCGGCTCTAAAATAGTAATGTTCGGCGCGCGCGTTTTAAAATTTATTAAAATGGAAACCTTTTCTAGTAGAAAAGTTTCCGCGGAGCGCGTTCTCTCTCCAAAGAGAATTCAATGTATACTAAATTTTAGTAGAGCTTTCGAAACAAATTAAGAAATTAATATTTATTCTCGCGCGCAACGCCGCCGTTTGATAATAATAATTACGTACGCGGGCCATACGCGATAACAGACCGGAATCGGAACGACGCGCGCGACGGCCGGGGGAAAAGAACAAACTTGACGATTCCGCGCCGTTTTATTTCACCCCGAGTCGCGCGCCGGGTATATTTATATTTATACTAGAAAATGTATAGAATTTTTAACTCGTCGGACACGGGCTTTTCTTATGCTTTTGCTTTCCGCCGGCGCGAACGCGTCACCTGTGCACGGTATATAACGTTGTGTTTACCGCGTCGACGACGACTCTGTACCGACGCACTTGTTTTCTATTCGAAGATTTGTGTCTACCCTCGTCGTTTGAACGAAACTATCGCCCGAGCCTATCGTCGCTTCAAAAACACAAAAAACCACAAACTCCGTACGGAACATATTATTACGTATTATCGTCGCCGCGTCTCTCCTCGACGTTCGTACATTATGTACATGTTTATATTCCGTTTCGAATTCCTCGCACGCCACCGGTGTCACTGCGCGTCAGCAGTAAATCGTTAATTATTAATATCCGCAGAGAGAGGTAGTATAAACTCCGAAATCGGTGTGCGGCTCGTGCGCTCGCGTCGGTTTTGCGGTCGGGACACGGGCCTTTCGGGATGCTCGCGCACACGTACGCCGCCGAGGATAGGTCTTGACATTTTTGGAATTCTCGACCGCAAAATAGTTCGGACGCGTCCGGGGAACGGGAGCGCGGCGCGAGGGCAAAAAAGAAACCGAAAACCATAAGCCGCGCGCGCGCGCTCGCTCAACGGTTAATGATTAATGTAAAATACGTCCGTTGTACGTAAAATATTAGCAACAACAATAACAACAAAGACGACGACGACGACGACGACATCGGGGCGGTCGCATAGTTTATCTTGTCGTTTCGTCAGATCGATAATATCTGCGTGTTTATACGCGTTCTGATTTATTAAAGTATCGAAATTGTTTAGCGCGCGCGCGTGCATCGAACTACCCTCCGGGTATCGGCCGGTGAATAGTAATTATGTCGACGAGCAAACAATCGAAAATGATAATAAATGGTTATGAAATAATGTCGATCGGACCGGAAGGTTCTCGACACGAGAGCGCGGCCCCCTCGGGAGGAGTGAAAAATCTCAGGAGAGACGCGAACGCCTGCCAGGACCGTGTAACACGAGAGCTGCTATACAACGTCGTCGGCTAAACGACGCGTGCAATAAATAAAGATTTAAAAAAACATAATTTCCGAACTCGATACGTCTCAATACCTATTCAAATCCTACCTTATTCATAAAATAATTGTTAAAAATCACTTGCACAGTTGAACAATTCACAATTGAATTTGAATGACTTAAGAATATATTTTCATCATATTATAATTTAAAACAATTTGATACATACCACAGGTAGAAGGATCCATCATTAAATACTTATATACTTCAATTTTCGTATTTTTAAGACATAAGCATGCGTTCAAAAAACACGTGATATTAAAAAAAAAAAACGAACATGAAAATTTATGACAACACCTGACGACTTTCGAAGCGCTCTCTGGCCGATATTAGTGGTATTTAGATCCAAAATCTGCCGAATTATTATGAACAGGTCTATAAAGTTTACAAAAATGCTAATAACGAAGATCTATAAAGCATTTCGTTTTTTTTATTTTCTGCCAACTTTGAGGGTCATTTGCCCCACTGTGCGACGTTCATATTCAAACTATCGACCGTATAATATTTTATTTTTTTTTCCGATGACGATAAATTTAACAATCAATGTTTACTGTTTACTCGCTCGGTTTGTTTTAAATATTTTAAATTTTAATTAGGTTTAACAACACGTCGAATACGTATTTTCCATATAATATTATAAATTAAAAATAATTCGATCGGTATTAAATCTACTAATCGCTCACTCCAAACTCTAAAACTAATTAACATAAACGAGCCGAGTCGAAAGTTATTACCTTCGGGGGTTTCTTTTTTTTTTTTTTTTAATGCACGTGTCCTAAATCGCAGACAATAAAATATTACGGTCACGGACGTGTGGCGCACACGAAACTGCTGCAGTCTCTGACCTTTTTACGCCGGCCGAAGCTTCGCGTAGAAAAATTGGTTCGGCGACGGGAATTATATTGTCACACGATATCGATTATCGATCGATTACGCGCGTTTCCAGGACGAGACTAGCGAGATGATCGTCTCGGGTTCTTTTAATTGCGCCACGGCGCGAACACAACATTATTATTATTTAACTCGCACCGGTAAAATCGTCCACCGCGACGTCGACAGTCGCTCGTACTGTATATTTACTAACATGGCGTTTTCATTTATGATTTAAAGCGGTTTGCGTCACATTTTAACAACATTTCAACGACATCTCATTTGTGCGATAAAATCAAAGTCATACTTAGGGTTGCCACCTCTCCGGGTTTACATATAAATCTACGGGCTACGGGTTCAGTGAATTATTCTCCGGGTCGTCATAACATTACGACGTATTTTTATATAATTATAAATAGTTTGTCAATAAGTAACAAGTATTTTCATTGATGGGAAATTTATGGTCCGAAATCGTCTGTCAGTGGAAATGGTTAAATCAGAACTCTGCGTCAAATTATGAAAATATAAAATATGTGATTATAATAATATTTTTTTGCATTTCATTACTTATCTTTTCACTTCATAAACTAAGCTATAGATTATAGATATTACTATATACTGGTGTTTACTGGCTGATGACCTTTTTTTTTTTTTTTTGCTTATCGGCCTGTCTCCGGGGCTGCTATCTTTCAAAGGTGGCAACCCTAGTCATACTGCGTTCGGAAGTGGAATGCGAATTTTCATATTATTCGTCTTGTCGATAAAATCGGTTCGCATAGTCTCGTCGTTTATTCTATACTGTTATTTTTCTTGAGACTATACTCCGAGACCGAAACGCAAAAATACACAAAATTAGACTTTACAATCGTTATCGCCGTCACACGATATACGAAACAGATTTATAACCGGGCGTGGCGTGCGTACGTGTACGTGTGTGGTGCAGCAGGTACGATCAAAAGAATAATACGAACGAGTCATAAACATCCTACAAACCGCAGTAATGATAAATTATCTGATCCGAAAGTGAAAAAAAAAAAACCGATTCCGAGCGGAACACCGCGAGCCACACGCCACACAGTGTCGGTTTTCCAATCAATAGAAGAGCAGAATCGAACTTTCCTTCCTCCGGGGGCGCACTCTAAAACAGTGTTTCGAAATATGTTTCGCGAAAGAATGAAAAAACGACAATAACGAAAGAGCACCGTCGTCGTTTATCATTTTAAAACCGATAGTTTCTCGCTCGCTATCGCTTAGATTCGAGAGAGAAAGAGGGACGTGAAAACGATTGGCCCAATAGCATAACATTAAAAATATGAAATAAATAAACACCGTAATGTGTTACGTCGACAACGAGAGAAAATTCGCGCGTTCGATATACGCATTTATAAATTTCACGATTCGGTTATCGAAATAATTTCAAATTTATTACGCGAAGAACAGGCTGGCTCGCGCATAGACGTTTTTTTTTTTTTTTTTTGTAAACGTCGTCTTATCGTATTATAATAATAATATAACGTTTACTTCTATGAAAAGTAAGTGCCGTGACAGATCCGTTTCGTATTTTTTCCAAGCAGACGTACGAAATTTAATATACTCCAACGCCTACATATTATTATAGTATTTGTATTCATGGGCGCCGCGAGGGGGGTGCAAGGGGATGCACTTTGAAAAAATTGAATGGTATTGAAACTATTTTATTTTGCATAATTTATCTACATTATTTCCAATATTTATTAAAACACTATCAAGTTCTTCGGCGATTTCTTTAGATTTTGCAAATAATACCTACGGTAAATTCAGTCGACGAATTATTTCTATAAAACTGCAAAATATCAACTAGTTTGGTTATGTGATTGTTCACCGTTTTTAAATTTATATTAACTTGTTGAAGTAGATTGTATACTGGTTCAAATTTAGCGGAATAAACAGCTATTACTTGCAGTGTAACAATAAAAACTGGCGTAGTAGAAAAGGAAATTTAGTAAAAAACTAAAATAACTTTGCATCATCATACAATTTGAAAAAATATTTTTACGTATTTAACTATTATTATTATTACTACTGATTATTATTATTAATATTACTATTATTATTATTACGTATACAAGCATTATTTAGAAATCAGCGTATACCTTTTTGCGCGATGCACCCCCTTGATAAAATTCCTGGCGGCGCCTATGTTTGTATTTGAATTCATATCGAAAACGTAATATCGAGACGCGATTGGATACGCGTAAAGTATAGTCGCGTGAAAAAAAAAAAAATGCTAAATAAACACGTGCGTTCTACAAATGTCCGCTTTCAAATGAGAAAAAAAGGAAATTATTTAGTTTGCCAACAGTGTCGGGGGCACGTGCGTTGGCACGACCGATTCGAAAATTTTCCGCGATATTGGTTTCGCCGCGAGATCGAAAAAAAAAAAACGAAAAAAAACAAAAACAAAAAGAGGCCAGAGTAACGTTTCACCGACTTCGCCCCGAATATAATAATTCAGATGTATTTTTTTTCACGTCAAATAACTCGGCACGTGTTTGCCGAAATCGACACGAACATACGTATTTTCTCCGGGAAAGTTTCCGTCTCCTCTTTAGCGCCTTCCGACTGGAATTAAGGATTTCTCATAATAATTGATTTTTTCGTACGTATTACCATGTATTACGTGATTAGAACGGAGCACACGTGTATGCTTACAATTTAAAATATGCGCTAATAAAACTCCAAGAAGAACCAAACGATTCAAACTTCACTTCTGTTAAATAATACAATTATGGTAAACTATTCGCGAAATCAAACTACCTAAATAAATAATCCGTTAACAAAATGTAATTTTAAACTAAATGTTTGATCTTTATATTATAAAGTGCTACGACTATCTGGTTTTGTTAATCTGAAAAAAATTGGTATATTATGAATACCTAATATATATTAAACATTAGAGTAAATACGTATTTCAAACTAAGAAAACTTCGAGAACACTAATTATCTAAAGTTATGAAAAAGTTCTAAAAATATGCGCTGAAACGTATGAATAATATAGCCGCGTGATTGGACCGAAGAAAATTGACGAAATCGAATTGATAATTTGAATTCTATAGGTCAAGAAACAGAATTCTATCTTACTCCGCTTTGATTTAAACTTTATAAAAATAAATGAAAAGCAGCAGGCTCTTGCGCCCGCTCTTTAGCGATTAGCGAGATGCTTGCGAATATAATTTCCAACATACAGCGTAATTATATTTTATTCAAACTTGTGTTTATTCAAAGTTTATTCAAAACTCGTTCAAACTTGCGCGCGCCTAGATGAACGTTAGGCGCAGTGGCGTATACGCACACCGGAGCCCCCACCCCAAGTCATGTTTAAGGACCGCATGAATTTTATTGCACAAGTCAAATACAAACTAAAAAATTTCTATTTTATCAACATGTTAATAGTTGTCGCGCGTGTACTGAACGTAATAATTTTACTCTTTGAAATGTAAAATGGGTGTATTGTCATAAATAATCTTGATTATATGGATTCAAAAAAAAAAAATTAAATTAGTAATTAGTAAAATCAACATACCGTCATGAGCGTTTAACGTTTTTTTTTTTTTATAGGAGTGGGTTATTAACTCTGTTTCACACATAAATGGCATAATGATATTATACATCTCATTAACATATAAACTATATAATTTGTGTGAGGCAATAGATGAGGCGAATCGCCTGAATTCCTAGAATAAATAACGATCGTGAGAGTGAAAAAACAAACTTTAATATTAGAAATCGAAATGAAAATCAGATACCTATATGGAATTAATATACGTAGGACTCGATAAATCCGTACGAATCGCGTGATCACGCAGCGACCTCGTTGCGCCGATACTACTTTAAAAATGCTAAACAAAATAATTACTACGCAAGTACTCGTAAAGCTTAAAATCATACGTAATATCTAAATCGAATTTATTTGAAAAAATAAAATGAATCGTTTCAAACCTTATCCGCACAGCTCCCCCCGACCGTTTTGCAAAAATCCGCGCGAAAATCGGTTCGGTAGGTAGTCTTTTCAGTTTACAGAAGAAAACGAAAGAAAGAAAGAAGCATTTCGTTTTTTACAAAGAAATAATGCGACGAAATTTAGAAGAAATCGTTGACGAGTTCGTTCGAAAATTTCGCTTTCAAGTAGGCGAACAATGTTTTTGTTTTCAAAACGTACACGCGAGCGGAAAAAAAACATACTGATTTTTCGGTCGCAGGTCTAAGGCCGTCGTTACAGTTGTATTTATTTCGATTTTAATTCCTCGTCCGAGGGGGGGGGGGGGTTATTTAGTCGCTGCAGACAGCTCGACGATTCGCAAAACGGAGTACAACGCTGCGACGTTATGGAACTATACGATCGTTATTACATCGTGTCGGTTCGACTAGCGGCCGCGTCTACGAAAACTGCGCAGTCTCTCCGGAGAAATGAGAATTAATCACACCGAACAAAACAAACCGCGCCCCCCTGCCCCCCATTGTAATGACATTAAAGACGACGCTATTCATTAACATCGGTCCGACCTAGTTGTTGTTGTGGCCGAGTCCATTCGCGTTCGTCGCCGATTAGCGGGCTCGCCGCGCGCGTCGGGGTTTATCGCGCGTTACAATGCCGCGCGGAGGTCGGCGCGGCGGTCATTGTTTCACGGTCGACAGTACCGCAACAATTGGGTGTGCAAGGTGTGCGATGCACACGGGCCTTCGGTTCTTAGGGGCCTCCCAAACCATAAGCTAAAAATTGAAGATTGTCCGTTTCAAAATGAATTTAGCCTATATTGGTATTCTTTACTTCCTCGTGGCTCGTACCTCGAAAGTTTATCTACGGCAATATTATAATCACAACAACACGACACGTAAATGCATTCCTTTGAAATTATTTCAAATTAAAAGCAGCGCCGAGTCACGTAACACACGCGCGGAAAAATGTAGAAGGATAGGGTAGGAAGAGAGATAGTAGAAATGCCCCGTTTTCTCTCGTTGCGATTCTCGACCGCGCTTTAATAAATTTAACGATATTAATAATTCCACCTTTGTTGTTATAATTATTGTTATTAGCGTTACGTATTACACACACACACGTATACTGTTGCCAGCACAACGTTGCGCCGCCCGCGAGTGTTTGATCATTGAAAATATGCGTTCCGATCGCGCAATATAATCAAATGAAATATTATAATATACGTTACACGTCATAACCCGTAGTAATACGTTCGCGAAATCATTCTTTGTCCTGGAAAATAACGCTTCTCCTCTCCCGCACTCGAACGGCCGGCTCGCGTCGAATCGTGTTGTTCACATTTTAGAACGCGATCGCATTCCTATCTCTATTATTATAACTTTTATCTGCAACGCGTCGGTTTATGAAATGTTTATAAAACTCTATCAAAAAGTCAGGTACGATCGTGACACGTGACCCAATAAGCAACTATTGACGTCCAAGTCGATTATCCTTTTAATCGTCAGCGACGACCGACGGCGACGTTTATAACACACTTAATTTGGCAAATTAGCCGACGATGTCCTTTGTCAATAGTTCAATATGGTCGTGTGGTTTTTTTTCCACTCAAACAATAATCTATCGATTTTTACGAAAACCTTATTTGATTGTTCATAGAGACACGAGGAAGGTTTACACATTGTACCACTCACGATAGTGGCAGTCATCACGTCTTATGTTATGTTATATATGGTTGAAAATACGAAACAATCTGTTCACTGAAGGTTTGACCTCTTCCGAACAAATGTATACGCGTAGTTTCGTCGAGCGGTTCGAAAACTTTCGTTGCATATTTTTAAACGCATTTAATGACAATACACGACCAAGGACAATGAAGTTAGAAACAATGAGTCATCGATAGCACACATAACTTTATGGTTTTTTTTCTTGCGATCGCACTGATTTCAATTTAAACTAGACATTATTTTTTTCTTCTTAATAATTAATTCAGTATGTTTCAGTTTTATGATAAAAGGTTATTTATACTACTGGCCAAAATTGTCTTATGTTTATGATCGAAAAAATTAAAGTGTTCGTTTTGAAAATATTTGCATTATTGGTGATCGTTATTATTAATTCAAAATAAGATTACTGATTACTGATTAATAATATTAATTTCGATAAAACGATGGTAAAATTATCACGGTTACCCAAAGACTAGAATATTTTTATACTGCTCAAAAAGTATCGCGCGATACATATTATTATAATAACTTTCGTTGTTCAAACAGCGCGGCGGCGAGTATTGAAAAATATGGTTCATTCAGTCGCTTAAACGCGAACATCTTTCCGAAAATCAGAATTTGAACAAATGTCTCGTTCGAGCATGAAAAAAGAGTAATAGTGCTTGAAAAGTAATCCTACGCATTATTACCGACGGCACAAGAAATCATAGTTCTTTTATTATTATTATTCGTATTATTTTTATTTTTGTTTACGAATTAACCGACTCGGAGTTCAACAATTCTTCCATACGATGGAAAAGACATCTCGCATAAATAAATAAATAGAAATTCTAAACATTTTTTTTTTTTTTTTTTTGCTTCCGCGAAATCAATGTCACTCGAGATTTTTTTCCCGTATAGGTTGGCCGTATACCGTACCCATTTTTGTCTTTCTTTTCTTATCCTTTTGACCAGGCGGTTCGACTGACTTTGACGTACTTTGTGCGAAGCAATTCCCGTTTCAAATGTCCACGGTAATTGCATGGAAAATGTGAATAAGTTCAGTACATCCGAGCAAATAAAATACGCGCGCGCGCCCCGTACAATACACGGGGCATAAAGAAAAAATAACGGATCCATTTGACGTTAGAAAATAAAATAAAAATAAATATATTTTTCCTCGACACCAATATTTTTATATACTCTTAAGTAGTCGCTTTATTCCTGCAGAGATTTTCCATTTCAAAGCGCCGCCGCCGCCGCCGCCGCCGCCCGGCACAAGTTTTAACTCGATGCTAGTGGAAAATATATGAAATTCTCGTGGAATATCGCGGACGAGAAAGGAAGAAGAAAAAAAGGGGAAAAAAATTATAATAATAAAATCCACGACGACTTTGGCGTTTCGCGATATAAACGATATTAACGTTTTGCTCGTATTTCTCGACTTAAACTCTACGGTACACTGGTCTTATGGTATTACAAAGGCGATCGGTGGAAATAACTGTTAACTCGACGTTGGCGAAATACGGAAAAAAAAAAAATAAAAATAAATTTTGAGGACAACGTTATCCGGGCCGAAAACCAATTACTATATTATTATTATTGTTCTGCGGGGATAAGCTTATCGAGAAAAATCTTCAAAAGCCAAAGAAAAAAAAAAAAAACTTGATTTTTAATTAAAACCGTACGCACGCCGCCTTAAGCCCAATGACGAGGACTAATGTCGTGTGAAATTACTAGGAGATGTACGTGAAAACGTATCGTATAACATTAACGTGCTCTTTGCGAAAGACCAATAAGTTATCGTCGGAAAGAAAGAAAAAAACCATTAGATAAAGATTATACAGACGGTATAATTTATAAGCTTTGTATTTGTTTTTTTTTTTTTTCGCGGCTTAAACGACCGCGTTTGCCTCGACGCCATCGACGTGACGCGTGTGAATATACCAATACTAATATTCAACCACGATAATAATAATTATTGCGGTTGTGACGCGTGGGGCAATTTTTCTATCACGTTCGTGTTCGTCATTGTTTTGCGCTTAAACTACGCGCGTCAATTCAAATTTCGATAAAATCGTTCGTACATATTTTAAAGACTAAATTTTTCACAGTACTTATCACATTTTTCGTGCCACTTAAACGTGAAGATTCGAACGTTTTCAAAACTATGCAGCCCCTGTTTTCGGAACTATTTAGGTTTGAAATCGCGTGTGAACACGCGTACGAAATGATTTCATATTTATATCGATAGGTTCGTCGCGTAACACGTGATACGTTATATTATAATAATTGGCGTAATATTTTAGACAATGTAGCGACAGCGGGGAAAAAAAAAACGACCAAATAATTTTACACTTTTTATATAATTCGCTATTTTTTTAGCAATTCGAACGATTCGAAAATAATTGAAATGCATTTCGACTAAATCTTCTCTCTATATATAACTGTAAGGTGCTTTTTCTTCTCCAACAGCTCAAACCGTTGGACGGATCGGGTTGAAATTTGACATGAAATAGCTATTATGACGTAGACGCGCACTAAGAAGGGATTTTTGAAAATTCCACCCCCGAGGGGGTTAAAGACGGTAAAAGGGGTAAACATTTTATTTGTTCCGATTTTTATACATACTCTAAAACACAAATAAACATTGCCTATAAATTTTATTTTTGTGAAATTCAACTCGCAAGTGGGTTAAATGAAATGGGGTAAAAAGGGAGAAACTAGAAAAATTCGATTGGCCTGAACCTCTGGAACTTTGAGTATCAAATTAATTAATCATAAAAATTAATTTGTACGTTTAAATTGTATATCTATGTTCATATTGTGTGTTTGTATAATAAACTATTAAATAATAATAGCAGTCAGCTGATAACGGGAAAATGTCAATTATTATTATTATTTGGGCCGTACACATTTTTTATACTTAAACCCGACAAAGACGGGTAGATTCAGCTAGTCACATATAAACAGTTTCAGAACGAAAAAGCCGACGAGTTGGTTGCGAAAAAAAAATGACGGGCGTTTCCGTTCGACAAACGAAAGGCGAAATTTTCTCAGGACAGACGGTGACCCTCCCCAAAAGCGTAAATATATGTATAGTGTACATTTTGTACACACTAGAAAATATGTTATCCTAAAATACGTTCCGAAAAATCGGAATTCGAATAAACGCGAAAAACAAAGAGCATGTTCAAAAAAAGTAATCCCAAGTGTATTATTTTATAATAATAATAATAATTGTGTGTCGGACGCCGCCGCCGCCGCCGAGGCGTACGGTTCTAAAAATAATGTCGAGAATCTCGCTATGAGTAACGTGCTATTATTTTATAGTCAATTATACGCGCGGCGGCGCGTTAAAAAATGTACAAGTGACGAAAATAGATTTTAATTTTAATTAATTTGTTTATGTTTTCTAACGAACGCGAATTAGTGAAGACAGAGTTCTTTGTTGGATAACTACGAGTGTAATATTATGTTTTAATAATAATAATATGTTTGTCGTAAAATAAAAAAAAAAACAATAATAATAATAAGACAGAACGTGCGGTCGAAAGCCTTCTATTTTTATTTCCGTCGCCACTCGATGTGAGATTTAATTAAATATTAAAAACAGGCGCGCGACGTTATTATTAATACACGTGTATTTATTACGGTGTCGACCGGAACGCGCGCGCTCGTTCTTTTTAAAAAAACGAAAAACATTTGAATCGAAGCTTGTTCGTCGGATATATCGTTCGAGCTTTACGATTTTTCGACGGCAAAAAATCCGTGCGGTGAAATACGCGCGACACGTGTTATGTGTGTGTGTGTGTGCGGGCCATTTAGACTTATGGCTCTCGGAGAGAGAGAGCGACATCATATAAAAGCAAAACTATGTTACGCAGTCACGTTCAAAAGTCGATTTCGAGAGGATCCCGGGTTATTATTATGCGTTTATAAACATCGGACGACGGCGGCGGCGGGGAGAAAAAACCACCCGACCCACGTGATATTACGTGTATCGGATTAGATTAAACGAACGCGGTTAAAAGTAAAACGACTGGTAATTTCAACGCGGAAAATAATAACAACGACGACGACGAATGAAAAATAATAATAATAATAATAATAATAATAATAATATGTACCTACGCGCGGGTAAACATCAACCGCACGTCTTGTTCGATGTGTTTTTTTTTCCCTGCCCGAGAAAAAATACCGAGAAAATCTAAAAACTACATATTTACTCTGCGCGACGAATTTCTGACGCGACGTGAATCTTTCGGCAAATTCATACGCTAACCGAAAAAAGTCGTTCGCGGAAATATAAAAATAACACCTTTGTTTATTTATTTTTTTCCAACCAGTCACACGCGTGATCTCGCGCGCTTCTCCGGCGGTATAAACCATTCGAATTCGCCCGACAAATTACACGAGCATATTGCTTCTGCGAACTCGCTCTCGCTCTCGACGACGAGTTTATAATATCATCACTTATACGACGTACGCACGTCGTAGTTTTGGATTTCTAGTTATTAAATTTCGAAAAGCATCGTCGGAGTTGGAAGTCAAAACTTCCAAGGCAGAGGCCCCGAGATGATTTTTGGGGAGGTGAAAAATTACAGAGACCTACTGTAGATATTATGCTTTTTGAATTATGAAAAAAATTCACATCGAAATATTACGTCATCGTGAACACGTGTGAACACGTGGCATTGAAAATACAATACACTAGTTTTGAACCAAATTATACGTATTACCTAATTACTCGTACTTCTATCGTCGCACATGATTGAAACCGAACATATTATTATCAAATATACTTCAAACGAGTTGATTGAACTTTGTAAGAGAGAATAGAGGGCGATTTAACAACGAGAGAAGCGCGAATAATATTAATCGTAGAAAATTAAAATATTTGAAAAAATGTCAACTTAAACTTTTAAGTAAGTTTTGCCTATTGCCGCGACATGTTGTGAAAAAAGAAAAGAAAAAAACGTTCGTCCATTTTGAAATGTCGACCTTCTCGAGGCACACGCTTTATTAGAAACGAGAAATATTCCAATAACATTTCAAAAAAAAAAGAAAAAACTGATATTCTTACAACTTACAACCGGTGCGACGATGTCGAGGACTGAATTTGAAAAAAAAAAAAACCACGTCCTCGTCTATACGAAACGATAATTATTATTATAACCGTTCTAGTGTGTTTGCTACTCTCGAATCGAGAAATGTATTTATACGAATTCAATTCGATGTCAATGGATTATCATAAGATTTTCAAGACTAAATCGCGATCGAGTGATAATAGAACGTAATACTTATAACGAACGCGGAAAATAAATAAAAAAAACATTCAATCGTGGATTTGTCGTGAGCGTGTTGAGCGCGAGTTTATTATGATTATTCGTTATTTTCTTCCGATACAGAGTCATATTCCAAAAGGACGTTTGATTAAATTCTAGTGCCACGTGTTCGACGGGTCCGAATGACGAGCCGGAACGTATAGGTGATATTGCTCTTTACGGGGGTAAAAAAAAATGAAATAAAAAGGATCTTTTTTTTTTCGGGCATCGTTCACCACACCGGGAAACGCGGCACCGGATCGGTGCGCGCGCGCCTCGCGCTTTTTTTTGTTGTTGCGGGAAACACCTCGAAAACGACCGCCGACGAGACCGCAGCGCGCTGCTTATTAAATAAATCTCGGCCGTTTCTTTTAGCGTACACGCGCGTAAACGTTATATTATATTAATATTTATTGCGCGCCGCCGCCGTCGTCGTCGGACGCGAACAGCTGCCGCGGGAGCTGTATAATAAAAAATAACAACACGACCTCGGCTCGCTCGGCGGGGGTAATAAATACCTCTTTTTTATATTCGTTTTTTCTTTTTTTTACTTACGTTATTCTTCTTGTAAATCGTATTAAATAATATTGTCGTATAGAAACGTCGTTTGACGACCGCGCGGAGAAAAGTTGGCTCCGAGAATTTCGAAATGGCTTACGAAAACAAGCGCGGCGAATTATGTTTTTTCCCGTCTCTCCCCTGCCGGCAACTCTATACACGCTCGTCCGCCAAAGTTCAGCTGTTCGTTTTTAAAAACGAGGATTTCTCCTCGGACGCGACAACGCACGCGGTCGCCGCCTATGGCATTCGACAACGATTTATACGACGACGCCGAGTTGATTTATTAAACCTTATTATCGACCTTTGATCTTTCTCGGCCGCCGCGTGCTCGAGACACGCGAGGGAGAACGTTTATCAGACGAAAACGATTACGAATAATGAAAAAAATCCATGACGAGCCGAATCGCATCGAGTGCCGCTCGAATCCGTCTCTAATTTTTCGTTCGTACGCACGGGACGACCGGTTTTAACCCTACACTGCATGACTTAATTTTTATGTTGAAACTATCGGCTGAAAAAATTATTTTTAGATGTAAATAAGGTTAATGATCATCTAAAAAATACTTTTTTTTACTTTTATTTAAATTTCACTTTTTAAGGACTACTTAAGTTCCTGTATTATCCATGATACATCATGCATTGAAGTAAAAAAAAAACAAAAACAAAAACAAACTAACTAACAATAAGAAATCTTTTCTATTATATTAAATTGTCACATTCAAATAGTAATACGTAGTTATAGTATTGGTAATTAGACTTCCAATATAAGGATTATTGCAAACAATAAAATTATTCAACAAAGTAATTATTTAATTTTACTTTTGTAATAGTCGTCATTGCATAGTGTATCATCTGTGATACAATTATATTTGTTACGAATGCATAATGTATCATAATATGTGATACATGTGAAAAATGAATAAAAATTTATACTAACCATTAATTTGAGATTAAACAATTTAAAAACAATCTCAACACATGACAGAGTAAGAAAATTTTTTTTTTTTGATAGTTATGATAATATTTTCCACTTTAAAATTGAATTAAAAAAATACGTTTTTCTGTTGTTGATAACAATTATTATTATTGATAGAGATTTACTAATACACAGCTGATGTCAAAGACGTTTTATCAAATAAATAATGTGTGGGTAAATATATGAAGATGTTAACAAAAAGACCGCCAAACCTTTGTTGTTATAGAAACGGCTGTTATTTTTAATTTTCATGGTTGTATCATGGGTGATACTTTATGCAGTGTAGGGTTAAGCTCTTTCGGCGCAAGACCCTTTTTCAAATAAATCGCGCGAGGACCATAACATTTTGGATATTGTCGATCGTTATACTTTCACTTTTGTCCGTGGTTTTTTTCCACATAGCAGTTGGCACGCGGCATCGAATCTCGATAAAGGCGCCCTGCACTTGTCGATCTAAAGCCGCCCCGTGTACTGAGTGTAAAATGTCGATTGTCGTCCGTTTGTTTGCAGAGCAAATACACATAATGTATATATAATATATACCTATATATACACACAAATAGGTATCACGTACGGGCGAGCGAAATGTTTGTTTCGAAATAATAATAACAATTAATAACAACCTCCTCCGGGCTCGTGTGTCGTTTTCACTCTCCGCAAACGTACCGCCATAAAACGCGAGTTTAAGTTATTATTAAACGCGCGGGCGCGGTCATTAAAACGGATAATAAAATGTCATTCGGCAACGGCGCGCGGCGTTACCTACACCGCTTAATGTTCTATTTTGGTTTTCGTGTACTCCGACGCCGTAACTCCAAACCACAAAACACGAGCCACGCGAACGGACCGGCCGCCGGTCATTATAATAACGATAATAACGCGTGTGCGATTTCCTACGCGACGGCGAATTCTGCAGACGTAACCGTTTTCTTTCATAAACGTAGACCGTAGATTCGATTTTCAAATCGAAAAACGTCGGAATAATAAAACGCGGACGGAAATTAATCGTCGGCGAAACGAAGAGAACGAAAAGGCGTTGGAAATAATATGATAATAATTCCGGAGAATCCGGTCCGACGGGAGTCCGAGTTGTTGTGTAGTAAACACTCGTCAACATCGACTTTACACGCGCGCGCGCGCGCGCGTGTTTGCTTCGAGATAAATATTTTAATAATTTTCGTCCGAAACAACCGCCCCATAAGCTATGACTAATGGATAGTATATAATAATATGGTAATCGGTTCGCGCGAGTACCGCGAGTTTCGTCTCGTTCTTTTTAGCGCTTTCAAAAACGTTTCGCCGAAACGAGGGTTAACCGGACGCGCATATTATATGAAATACCGGACGTTTTCGGAACCGCGCGCGTCGTGTTTCCGATTTAATAACAGTTCTAAATACAGACAGCGGCCACGCGCGCCGTTATCTGGACCGGCACCACTCGTATTGTTCGGGTAATTTTCTCCGTATCGAGGCGACATAAACTTTTGCTACGGAAATGAAATACAACGACGACGACGACGACGACGACGGTGCTCTCGTCGTAAAAACGGCGGGCGGGCTGTGCGTTTTAATTATGATCGTTTGATATTTCATACGGTCCGGCAAAGATGGCCGCTATAAATCGTATCTATCATTTATCGTTCCGTTCGCGTGCACAATAATTGTTACGCGCGTTCTATGTGATCACGGTGGAATTTTAACCGCCGCAAATCGATTTCAAACGATCGGTAAAAACATTTACGACTCATTACAGTTGAAATCTACTGCAGCTGGGCCGTCGTTTCTCGAATTCAAATTATTGTCACACTGATTCCACGCGCAAAATCTATTTGTGCCGCGTCGAGAGTCGACGCGATCGTCAAAAAAAAACACACGTTATACGTCCCGCGAGTGAAAAACATATACACCGTATGTCTGAGCTCGTTCGACTTTTTAGAAAACCGTGCGTATTTATAGGTTTTTTTTTTGTTTATATTCTTACGATTTATTCAACGGTTTTCAAATTTACGACTCGATATGCTCGATAAAAGCACTCCGCACGAATAATATACAATGTTGAACCTACGAGTTTTTAGTTTTCAAGAAATCGCCTGATAGATTTTCGCCCATAGATCCGAATCTATTGCGGGAGCGAAAGTTAACCGAACCGCGTCGTCGGTGAAACGTTACGTTCGATCGGACGTCTCGTAGTTTATATGGCACTAAATATTCACCCAAGCCATAGTACAAAAGCATAAACATTTGAAATCGCAACTGGCGCACAATGAGTGTACGTCAAGGATTCGGTAAACTCGTATTGTTCTGATCGCCACCACCGTTTGAGATATAATATTTACGCGTGTACTACTGTTTATATAATTTGATTATATTTAATACGCGTTCAGAGAAGTAGTTTTCGTAAGTTTAGTCTGACGACGATAATATTGGTTAGCACTTCTGTGGGGAGGAAAAAAATTATATTTATCAATAATATGTTTCGTTGTCGTTTTATCAAACATTAGGTTTTCACATTGAAACGCATAACGTTCGTTTCGCTACTATGTTTTGGATCAGAGATTCCCAACCAGGGTGCCGCGAAATTATTTGAAATATATTTTTTTAAGAAAAAACGATTTCATGAAAAATATAGCATTGTGAGTAATACAACTATAATATAAAACCTATTGTGTTTCATATATTTGGTAATAGAAATATTTACGATGTTCAATCTATTTTAATGTTCATACAGGTTTGATTGATATCGCTTCGATGTGAAATACTTGTGACTTTATGACTATAATATGTAGACCTTACTATTTTTGTTGAACTGATAAATAAAACCAAAGTAGTCTATAGGGTATATAGGCCCTAGGCCTAGGGTGCCTCCGGATTTTTAAAAAAATGACCAGTAAGTCAAAAAAGGTCGGGAACCCCTGTTTTAGATCATATATTTTAGTCTCGGTGCATTTTTTCGCAATAAACGAACGACAATGATTGAACGTTTGAAAATCGATCGCCATTATAATATCACACACTCGAATCGTCGTACCACTAGCAGTAGTACAATAATAACGTCCTCGCTCCACCGCACCGTGGCAGAGAATATGTTCAAAACGCATTATCCGTTTGTTTTTACGAGTAGCAGCAGCTACATAATATACGTACGTATGCGGTCGCCCGTATCATTCAAAACACGGCGAACGTGTACGAGCCGTTTGTGAGAGAGAGTTGTGTTTTTTCCTAAGGATTCGACTTTTTTTTTTCTTTTTTTTTTTTTTTTTCGAAAACTAGGTCATTATATGCGACGTATATTATTATATCCTCGCGAAATGGTTACGCCGTAATATTATATGCTCGGCGAAATAAAATCTAGAAATTTGTGCAATTTGTTCGGCCCGAATACTGATGAGAGGAGACCGGCATAATTTATACCGCCGTGTACTAGATCAACAAAACCGTATTTACATTACTGTTTACACGTTGTATTATTCTTGTGTGTACACCGACGACCGTAAAATGTTTTACGTTGGAAAACGTCGTGTCGTCGTCGTCGTCGTCGTCGGTTTTTTTGTTTTGTTTTTTTTTCCTCTCGTACCATTTGCACAGTTTCGGTATCCGGCCACCCTTCAGTTTTCCATACCGTTGGCCTTGTGCCAGCCACACATAACGTTACAGAAAACAGCATAACGGCGCGGCGTCGGAAACGCGTTGTGGATTGTTACACGCGCATTATATTATATTATATCGTATTATTGTTCTCGCCCTATACTCTGAATATTGTACGTTTTCGTAATAAACCGAAAATAATAAATATATAATAGAGAAAGAAGGAGAAAAAACCAGTAAGAAACCCGGAATTATACGAAAACAAAAAGGAAAACAAGTGGGAAAAAAAAAAAAAATAAGAAATTATTATATATTTCGTTAATTATTGTAAGTGCGCGGGCGTTACGCCGCGCGAAGAATGTGGCTCGGCGTTATAAAGAGAAAAAGCCAGTGTAAACATTAAAGTTTCGTTCAAACGGCGGCGGCGGCGGTTCGCGCGATTGTTGAGCTTTTTTTTCTTTTTCTTTCATTTTTTTTTTCTTCGTTTCTTTCTTTTCTGGCTTTTATTTTTTTCTATTCAAACGCGCCGCCGTCGTCGTCGCGCAACGACTCTGAGACGCGAACGGAATAAAAGGACATTTAGTCGCGAAACGAATAGTGGTAGTACGTCGGTCGTTGTGTGTGCTACAACGCGCCAAAAGTTTTAACTGAATTTTATGGGTACACCCCAGAAGGACGTAAGAAACACATATATTTATTTATTATATACCTTCTCGGATCTTAGTTTAAAAGTTATGAGAATTTGCGTATTTACCGTTTGTATTATATACATATATATTAAAGTTTTTTTTCTTTTTCACACCTAAAAATATTTTTAAAATTTCAACTCGTAATAATAACAATACGCGCGAGTAGAGCATAGATACTTTGAGTAGTAAACTTACTCTCGGAGAGACCGCTATACAGTCGATAGATTCATATTATGATTTTCGTTTAAAGTTATTTTATATTTATTTTTATTTTTGTACATTATGTTTTGCAAACAAAATACATAAGTTTATATTATTATCTAGATTTAAAAAAAAAAAACTGTCGGAATGAAAATGCGCTGAAACCGTATATTACACGATTTCATGCCGCCGCTGGCACGTTTCCTAATTGGAAAAAATATGAAATTTCGGCGGGTAAAAGAGCGCGATTAAAAAACATTTATTTTAAAAAAAAATTACGAACTATAAGCCGCGCGTTTAAATTCAATTATCTGCCGAATACGAACGTCTAGTCGTTTCGTCCTAACTCGAGTATTTAATACTAGAAAAGCGTAATATTATAAAAAAAAAAAAACCGAGAGTTTTTCGATTAAAAACGCGCAACGATTCGGGCGGCGGCGGCGGCGGCGGTAAAAAGTATGCAAATTGAATTCTAAACATTTTTAGAACCGAAAATAACGGTAAATTCTCATAAATACGTACCTATTATGTATTTACTTTTAAAATGTTATAGTATAGCGTTACGTTTTGTATGATAGAACATTAGCTTAATGAAAATTATGATTTATCTAAAGACCAGAACATTAGATTATATAACATTATTATAATATTCGTTTTTTCAAAGCTAAAAGTTTTCAAGACTATTATTTTAGTAATATATTCACGTACGATATTATAATATAATATAAATACGGTACGATATGTATTTTTTTTTATATTATATATATTCAGTATACCTACACCGAAGCTTTTAGAGTCTGTTTCGAGTTACAAATACGTATATAAGCTATTCACGAAGTACCATTTTCGTTCTATACGCATGATCAATCTATAAATCGTAATAATAATATGCGTTTTATATTATTTCCTTATAAATATAAACGGATCGAATAGTATATTAACATAAACGTTTCGACTATAATATTATATATATATGGTTTTGAACGCATCGATTCGAAACGTAACGATCGATTTCGTACGAAATTAACATTATAGTCGTACCGAGTGTAGGTATACGTATAGTCGAGCGCGTGATTTCGCAGTTCCGTTTTTCGCGACAAATTTATGAATATCATGTTGTTCGTAGCGAAGTTCGGGTCAAAGCGAATAACACTAGATATTATTACCGCAATACTAATCGTTATTGTCACAAATAATAGAGCATCTCCGCGTTAGTTTCTAGACGACTGAAACGGAGCCGAAATATTGCCGTTGAATTTGTATCTTGTATTATAATATAATATATCATGATATGTTTGTGGAAGAAAACGTTTCATTTCCGTGGTTTTGAATTGAAAAGTTTCGTAAGTTTTCATTGTCACGTGACTGACGAGAGAGCGGTGTGAACGAACCGCGGCCACCGTACAAATAATTACGCGCGTAAGAAAATAATATTACATAAGAGTCGATTGATTTCAGAACGCGATCGCGCTCGGATAATAATATTATTCCGGGCAGACGTTGTTGGGCGAGATTATTCGTCGAGAAACGTTCGAAATTACTTTGCTCGATAGTCGTCGCGATTGTGACTGTGCGTGCGTTTGCAACATTGAAAACGAAAAACTCGAGTTCGCTACAATGAAATTGCTCGAATCTATAAACTAAACAAATATTACCGAACGCGTTAATTATTATTCGTCGGAAACATGAGGAAAAAAGACGAAAATGCTCTTTTAGTGTTTGAAAGAAAGGTACTGAGGAAAATCTATGGACCATGTATAGACGAACCTACAGGTGAATGGAGAATACGGAAAAACAAGAAACTTCAGGATCTGTATCAAAGACCAAGCATTAAAGAAGATATCACCAAAAGAAGACCGAAGTGGGCAGGACATTCTTGGAGAAAAACCGGGTCATTGATAAAAAATAGTACAAGAGAATGCACCGAAATGAAAACGACCACTTGGAAGGCATGGGTTACGCTGGGCAGATAGGATCAAAGAAGACATAGAGAAAGTGAGACCAGGATTGGATTGGAAGGAGTTAGCTTTAGATAGGGAAACATGGAGACAAATCTGTTGGACGACATGGTCTTGAAGGCCGAAGTCACGGAAGAAGAAGAAGATGAAGTTAATTATTGTTACCTATATAGTATATATATATAGACGACTCGTTGCGAAATAAAAACGCGCCTTTCGAGCGCTAAAAATACCGCGATTGCCCGAGGTCCGGGGGGGTTTGTAAGAATTTATTCTAAAGCCGATGGAAAATCGCAATTCAATTCGAAACTAATGTTGCGTGGGCCACACAACAAGCCGAGAGCGAGCAAACGAATTCTCGGGCGGCAAATCCTAGGCGGCGCTAAGTCCGATCGTTCGTTGCGTTTTTTACACCCGGCGAAAATATAATATACCGTCGAAAAAACCCGTCCGAACGTCTCGACCAAACCGGCGTTTTTATTGTTATCATATTTTTCGACTGGTTTTGTTGCGTCACGACGCAGAAGCGCGCGACGACCTCGTCCATGTTTGGAGTCGAAATTGTTTCGCGACCGTCGAAAAAGTCCGTAGTCGCGCACAACACGAGCTAAAAAAAACAAAGAAAACTGATACAAAAAAAATAAAGGAAATACGCACACGCGTTTCTCGTTTCATCCGTTCGTTTCGCGACGAGATCGGCCGAGACGGCGGCGATGACGTGACGTGACGAGCGAGATCGTCGTCGGACTCGCGCGAAAAACTCAGATGACGACGTTAAAAGGGGTAAAAAGGGTGAAACTAGAAAAATTCGCCTGGCCGGAACCGCAGGAGCTTTGAGTATGAAATTTGGTCAGCAGTTTCGTTTTATATAGCGGAGACTCCTTGGGAAAGGATTTTCCAAAATTCGACCCCTACCGGGGTCGAAAAGGGGTAAAAATGAAAAAAATAAAAATAAAAAGTTATACTGCACACGGGTGAAGCCGGGTTATTCAGCCAGTACGTATCCTCTTCGTAAAAATCGGGTGATCGTATTTTTAGAGCCCCCGTCGACGAAAAATTCCGTGTTAAAGCCCGTTTTTTCCTCCCCTCAGTGACCGCGCGTACTCGTCGTAGTGCACCGTCGTCGACGAGTCTCTATAGAGACGTTCGTGTTTTTCACGTTTTTTAAATTTTAATGACGACGTGTACGTACGTTTCAAAAGCGTTTGCTTGCGCGTGAATTTAACAATAATAATAATAATAATAATACTAGTAATATGACATTACGTACGCACGATGCGCGCGCGTGTTCGATAACGGCGCCGTTGTTTTACACCGATCGGGTGGGTTTTAATAAAAGGAAACCCTTTGGAGAGAGAGAAACTTTCGGCCGTTGTTAAATAACAGTCGCTCCGCGAATTTCCGACCGAGCGTGCACACGACGACGGTATGTGTGTGTGTGTGTGTGTGTGTGTGTGTGTACGCGACTTTGTTCGTCTGTGCGGCGGCCCATGTACGTAATAATAATAACAACGACGATAATAATAGTTATAATGAGAAGATTCGACCGCGTTATTGAGACTGTCGTGCCAATGGGCGCCCCCCCGTTGCACACACGAGCCGTTTTACGAGTTATTGTAAACGTTGCGTTATAAAGTGTACAAACGCCGCCGTCGTCGCCGCCGCCGCCGCCTCCGTTTAAAGTTACGCGATTCCGTATTAATTGGATTGGCGATTAGAGCGAGTACGAACAGTCCGAATTAATTGCGTATGATAATATTATGCGCAGAGATAACGGGCCGGAGAGGCGAATATTCGCGATAAAACTTTATTCCCGCGCGCCAAACGTTCCATAATAATATTGTTATTATTATTATATCATGATTTTCCACTCTTCCGACCTTTGCGCGGCGACCGACGACGCGCGTCGCAAACGATTTGAATTTTTTTTTTCTTTTTCACTCGAATATTACCCCATCGAAATTCTACCGCGAAACGAACATCTCGTCGCGTTCGATTTGTGTATTGATCCTCGCGGCCCGGTTCGAACCGGGCAGGGCTGGATCAAGGGGGGGCTAGGGGGGGCTATAGCCCCGGGCCGCAAGTTGAAAGGAGCCACAGTGTGTCAACTCATTTTTTTCCAAACATTATTATAACTTATAAATTTTAAATTTATGTCATATGAAAATGGACTATGGACTTGGATACTTCATTACCGACACACAAGACCCAATTATAGGTATAGTGGTCGTCGCTTCTTGCAACTCGTTAAAAAAAAGGAAATTGTTTTAGGTGAAAAGGCCTCAATAAAATTAATAGCCCCCCTTAAATTATAACCATAATCCGGCCCTGGAACCGGGCTCGGAAACGTGCTCCGGCAATAAATGACTTTCAGATCGCTCGATTCGAGAAGAAAACGGGCACGGTTCGCGCATAATTTATACACTGTACGGGTGGCGGGCGGCCGATTTAAAAATTGTATAAAAAATAAAAATGCGAAATAAAACACCGCCACGAGTGCGCGTCTAAAGAACACGAAAAACTTTTCTGACCTAAACGGCCGGTGGCGCGCGTCGAGATGTTTAGTTGCCTTGGCGTAATAATATTATTATATTCGACCGACTATATCGGTGAAAACATGGCCGGTCGTTTACGTGGTCGATTCGACGACAACCGACCATTGAATCGGACGAAATCGTAATTACGTTTGGACTTTTGAGACGACGAGATCGGCCGAGGGCGAAATATAATCTTCAATTACATCGCATTGCAATCAATCCGTTCGGTTACCTTGGCTATTCGATATTCAAGACCCGGCCGAGTTTCTCGGACGGTCGCGCTGAATTCAGCTGTGGTTTTGCACATTTCAAATGATATAGATGTCTCGCGGCAACTGTCGTGGCGGTGCTCTTTTAGATATTTCTACTGGCGGGGTTAAAATTATAATTGAATATTTGTGGAAAACTTCAAAAACGTTCCGTTATAAAACAGAACCGATTTTCAATTATTATAAATAAGTATTGTTATGGCTCGTGTGATTATTATTTTTTTAAACTTACAAACTCTACCGTTGACCTGCGATATACGTATTTATTCTAACATATTATTATTATAGTTTACATCATTTTATAGTTTCAATGTTCTGATCCTTGAAATGTAGTCGGTTAAAAATATGGCTCGTTATCGCTTCTTTTTCTTTTTTTTTTTTGCGGCCCAAAGATATCGAACTGGAAACGACTACGACGACGACAAACTGCGGAAAGCTCGTTCCTTTCTTCAGAGTCCTGGAATCGTAGGCGATCGTCAAGCCCGTCATATGCTCCGTATTCGACCGCGTAACCCGCTTTATTGTCATCATCGCTGACGCCGTCGCCGTCATTATCTGACTGCCTAGATTTACGATATTATAATTACGATGATGTCGAGCCAAATGACGTTCACACGAACGTCGAACAGATTTTCCGTATTATTCACAATATTCCTATTTTATATAACAAAATGTTCCAATTGATACTCGGCCGTCGTTCTTACGCGTTTCGCCGTCATATTTCAATTACTATAACGGTGGCGGCAGAAACTAAACCTGCACACGCTGAAATACAAAACTACGGAACGTTTCCAAGTATTCTACTCGAAACAACGCGAGCACTACACACACACACTCGTTCTCCGGAAGACGTGTGTTCACAACAAATATGACCTCTAGGCGCACAATACGAAAAAGAACTAGTGGTTGGAACTCGCCGAGTGCAGTACCTAATTAATACAGTTACAAAAAAAAAATAAAATAAAACCAAACTTCATAAAAAAAAAAAAAAAAAACCGTCGTAAACAATGAGCTCCAAACGGGAATTGTTTTTCCATTTAAATTAAATACACTATTTTTTTTTTTTTTTCTCCACGCTCGTTTTTAACTATGCAAATTTCTCTTTTGTGTGTTTTACATTACACCTATTTCGAGTGGTCTGAACGTTAGCGCGTGCCTTGTGGCAAATTTCGAATGTCTCGGAAAAAATATCATAACGTATTTTTTTTCTTTTCTTTCTTCATTCTCTATCTCTCTCTTTTTGGACTGTATTTTACTCTTACGGTTTTCGAATGGCAAGTATTAGTAGGTCGAGTCCAACGCAGTCGTCTGTTCGTCTAATCGATTTAACGATGAACATGTTAAATATCTGCCGGCCGCGACTTATCGACTACCATCTGATGAAAATTATAATTAATACTATCGATATACGTAGTTGATGAAGGGAAAATATATTTTTTGAAACTACCCAATTCAAGCTTTCATATTTTTTTTTCCAAATGTAACGACGGAGGTATTCGTTTGTAAAAGTTAAAATCGAACGTTCCGCGTGGTATATTACGTATATAAATAAATACATTTTAGGAAGTTTACTGTGTTTGCATAAAGATACGTCGAATAAAATAGCTGCTTTTCTCGCGGCGGACCGATTTTATTTCAACTTTCTTTGCTATTTGATGTTGTTGGTTAGCCCGTCTTGTGTTTACAGAACTATTTAATTATTTGGATTGCATAATATTGGAATAATTTACAAACGTGTTTTGACAATATTTAAATACTCGCATTGAAACACTATGAACAGAACGAACGAAGTAAATCGGTTTTGATAACATTATCATAGTCAAACGTCGAGTCGGCCGAAGCATCGCGTACAAAGTTTTATAAATACGTAATCATAAGGTCTTAAACAGCGGTGCGGGCGACATTGTCCGTTTTTAAATTAAAACTGGCAATATTCATAACTGTATACGTCATGTTAGATTGGTTTATATTTTTGTTTAACGTCGGATTTAGTGAAATTATTTTGTCATACCGAAAGTGAAATATTAACGACAAGTTTTTCCAGGGGTTTCGTGCAGAAATTAATGCGCAAACGTGTATATTCGTTAATTTTATTTGGTTTTTGTTATACGCCGCCGTTGGTTCAAAACACGTCATAATACAAACCCCGACTTTTTAGGTATTTGTAAAATTGTTTTCGTTTAAACGCCATAACGCGAATCGAAACAACAAACGGTATTTATTTTTTTCGAATACGACTTACGGATAAAAAACCGTGTTCGCCTAGTCCGAAAGTAAAAAAAAAAGTTTAAATTGTATTGTTACTCAATCGATATTAATCTATAATTTATTTCTGTTTTAACTCTTCACTCTTTCACTCTCCCGAACGCACTCGTGGGTTCCCAGACGCGTCGTGCCCATTAATCGCGTGTCTTATCGAATAATAGTCTCGTCGAGAATTCAGAGACTTGAACTGTTCAACGAGCGTACGAGCATTTTTCGACAAATGTTTTCGATCCGACGGGAATTTAGTCGCGGACGACGACGTACCGCCGTCGTATTATCATATATACATTATGTTTAGCATAACGTATAATGTACATATTAAATTCAAAAGACGTTCAATAAGTATCGGTTCTATTCTTTTCTTCGGGATTCGAATCCACAGTAAAGTTATTAAACTCCCCGCACGCATAAAGACGGTAGTAGGTACGCTGTTCTATTAATATTTGCTGACCATTTCGGGAAAAACGAGACCGTACCCGTAACCTCGTTACACGCGTATATAATATTTTCAGATTAGGACACTGTCGTTTTGCGCCGTATTGTATTATTATAATAATATTACCTATATAATATGAGTTATGTCGTCGGGGGTTTCACGTAGACGATACGACGACGTTCGCGATGCCTGTCCGGAGCGGAGAGAAAATATTTCGACGGATAAAGATATGATTTCATCATAAATTTTCATGCACATCGGTATTATACAACCGAAAATAAAATAACATTTCGTCCATAATATCTCCTCGCGCGGTGTGGGTTTCTATTGCGTTTTTTTTTTTTTTTTTATCATCCGCGAAGGTCCGACCACGTCCGACCGTTTGGAATTACGTTTGCAGGAACGATTTTCAATATCGATATATTTAGTCCGTAGGAATAAAAAAAAAATTATAATAACGGAAATTAAAAAAAAAAATTAAAACCGTGTAACGAAATCGACCGGAAAACGAGGCAGTTTTATCGAACGTACAACAATAACAATATTACACTTTACACATTGCGCGAGCAATTATATTCCCGTCGGGCGTTTGCCGCGCCGCCGATAGCCCACTGTTTTTCAGCCGCGTGAGAATAGGTACTCGGCGCGAGTAAATTATAGTAACGTTCAATCTACACACTATATAGAGTAGGTATTTAGTGACTGGGTCATTCAACAGACACCGATGGAGCCGGCCGGGCCACGTAATGTACGAGATACTCGATGATTAGTCACTTGATTATCAAACGTTCGATATATAGCTTATATTAATATTCCGCGCCACAAGATTTATAGTGCCGTCACGGCGCGCACTATTATTGTATTATACATTAAGTCCTCCAATGGAACTATATACAATACATATATACACGTATAACCGTTTCCCTTTACTGTGGCTCGATTCGACGACTAAATCATTCATAACAGTATTACGTATAATATTGAAAAGGTTTTTTTTTTTTTTTTTTTTAACAAAACATCGATTTCCAGTATAATATTTTCGCGATTCAGTTTTTACGAGACGCAGCAATCGGGGGGTTCAAACGTTCGTTTAAAAAAGAAAAAAATAATATTATCGTAATGGGTCTTTGATTGACATTTACTACGAATGGTCACTACTACGAATATACCATTCGATTGTACGTGATTATGTGTTATGGTGAGTACGAATAGTTTTCAGTCGGACGAAAAACACATTTTCCATTTGAAATATGCATTCGTTACAAAAGGCATAACTAATAGTTTCCTAAATAAAAATACGTATAGTATATTTGTTCAATAATACGTTTCGCTTAAAAATGTCAAATGTGAAAAAAGGTCTAAGCTCTACGCGCGCATACCACCACATCGTCTATGCTAACTTTCCCTAAAATTATTTTTATGTCAAGTGTTGTTTAGTGATATAATTATAATAATAATTGAACATTCGCGCGCACGAAAACGTGCTCGATTACAATTTCAAACGAATAGAACAAATATTAGTCGGCAGGAATATATTGCGAGGAAGCAAGGAAGAACAGGACAAATCGTTAGCCCCGCTCTCTCTCTCTCTCTCTCTCGAATCCCGAGCGCACGTCCGAAACGTATAATAATAATATGTTACGGCGAATTCGACGACCACGTAAATTACGTCGTTCACTATTTCAGACGTAGCAGCCGTAAATCGACGCGAATGAATGACACGCGTCGATAATCTCCCGGCGACCGACTTCTCGATTGTCTCGCAAAAACCGATAGCCGTGGCGACAACAATGTTTTCGGCAATATTTATCGACTTTTACCGTGGGTTTCTGTCGTCGCTGTCCGTAATTATTATTGTCTTTGCGTCAACACCACACTTTTCGATTGATTTTCAGTAAATCCTTATATTTTAGATAATGTTCAGAGTTTTTTTTTTCTACTACGTGTCTTTCTCCCCCTTTCCCCCCCCCGTGAGAAATGAAAGTTTACACCGCGAGATAAGCTACAATTATTTACGATCGATAAACTGTTCCCGACGCACGACACTTGGCTTAACAGGTAATAAAACGTTTTTATCTACAAATTATGTGGTCGTTGTATTTAAATCTGCCCGTAATTAAAAACGTGAAAAAAAACAAATCAAGCCAAAACACACGAATTATAGCAGGCAAACCCGGAATCACATTAATTCGGGTCGTAAAAATAAAACACGTTGAAATAAAGTACTTAAGGATTACTTAATTAGTTAATGAACTCGTTAAAGTCGTAACGTCACGGAGATAATAATAATAATAATAATAGAACGAAAAGTACATAAAATAATTAATAATACTATTTTGAAAAAAAAACGCTCGATACGAAAATCATTTCCAAAAGTAGTGAACGTACGCCGCCGTCGACTGTGATAAAACTAAATAAACAAAACGCGAGTTTCGCGAATTTTCGAAAAAAAAAAAAACGTAACAGAGAACCTAAGAGAAACAGAGAAACTAACCTAACAGAGAACACCACTGACACAGTCGATGTTTTGTGACGACTATACAAGTCACATGCCGCTAGCACGGTTATCAATTTCGAAATGCCATAAACGATAATTTAACCAATAAGAAATGCTCGCGTAGGTGAGACTGTTACGCCATCCGTAAAATTGTACGAGACGAATTCATCGAAAACGCATCATTCAACGTATGTGATTGTGCATCGTGCACGTCATACGTACACGTATATGCGCGTAGTCAGCGTTTCTATAACGGTTTCGTAAAAAATTCTATTTTTTTGACGTCAATCGCGATCGTTTAAAAAAGTCACGGCACGATAGATTTTCGTACGATTAATCGATAAGATGACAATAGTAGAAAAAAAAAAAGGTAACCAGTCTGTCTTTTCGTCGTAAATCATTTTTGCGTACGACAATCGATAAATTACATCGGAATATAACAATTTACCGAAAATATAGTGATCGCGAATAGTATTCGAATATAACGCGAGACATATAATTGAATATTTGAATCGGTTAATGATTTTGAATTACGTTTATAATAGTTAATAGAAAACATAAAATCGAACGACAGCTTAATATAGTGTTTGATTATAATATAACTACCTGTCTACACCTATAGACTGTAAACAAAATATTGGCTTGTGAAATAAAGTAAGCGTCATAGACGCGAGACAATATCGACGGAGAAAAATTAAAACGGCGACGCTAAAACCGAGGAGAACTTTCCGAACAGCTGTCTTTGAATTATTTGCGATCGATCGACGTATATATCCGGTGGAAAAACGTACTATATTCTGTACGTTTCCTAGTCGAAACGCAAAAGGTACCTATACCAAACCTATGTTATTTTCAGCACTCTCCGATTTCAGTCGAATATTTTACTCGGTCCGGCATTTGAGCGTGAAATATTATTATTTAATATCATCGCGCCGATAAATAATGTGTTAATTATTTCACTACTATATTATTAACTATAAATCTCCTGGAAACGATCTGCCCACCGTCGAACGGGACGAAAACAACGGCCGAGTAAATAACAACATCATTCACGGCGTTATATATTTTATTCGCATGGAATACTACTATGGCGACACGAGTATACGATATTATAAATATTAATGTCTGCGCCGAATCCGTTTTGTATTCGGTTTTCGTTTGACACGGGGACGCGCGTCCCGTTTAAATTGTAAATATTATAATCTCTCCTGCCCCGTTTCGAAACGTAACTAAATAATAAATTTCAATAGTGTACGACGACGACGACGCGCGACGACGACGGGGAATCCGTCCGAAAAAGATCGGATTTACCGAAAGTTTAATAATTCTCAGTAATAAAATAAATCTCCGGTTTACATTTTTATGTTTTTACGATCGTTATTTTCCGAATGTCTTGGGCGGCGCTACGAACGAAAAACAATAGGTGCGCAATAGTATAATAAGGTATATTATATACTTATTGTTTATCGTAAACTTTGCCCTTTTTTTTTTTTTTTTTCTAATAGTTAAAAATATGTCTAGGGACAAAGGACATAATAATATTTTTAATCAATTTAATAACCATAACGTGATGTAAAAGACATTAAATTCTAACAAACGCGAAAACGAACAAGCAAACTCGAAACATCAAAATAACTGGAACAGCGCACAGACAATTCAGACCGAATGATCCAAACGATCCAAGATCCAATCGTTGGATAATTTTCTCGGATTCCCGTGAGGCAGTTTAACTAAGAGTCGATCGTTTCGGTTCTTGTTTTTCGTATTCGACATACGCTCGTAAAATATTACTAGAGCGCTGGTAAACCTAATCCATAAGACTCGGTTAGGTATTCGAATTTTTACGCTGCTTTATCTGCCGCGCGATCTAGAATAGTCTCGCGATAGTGTTTAAATTAATATTCGGCTACAGAAACACGCGGAACGATCGTGTTACCAGTATTGCGTCTTCGGAATCCCAACAACTCGGAGAACAAGTGTACAAAACGGATTGTTAAAATTAGAAAAAGGGAGAGAAAAAAAAAACACAATGCTCTCGACAATATTATCGCATATTATTATTATACAAGTACGCCGCGCCGGCAGTAATTATTATTTAAGGTGTTAATGAAAAAATAACAAAAATAATAATATTACCAAAGGAAAAAAAGTTCGTTATTAATGATTTAAAGTTAACTCGAGTGAAATTAAAATGAAAAACGTAACAAATATAACTATTGCGTAGGTATACTTCTATATTGACTATAAGTAACAATAATAATGAGAACGTGGAGCCCGAGGCGATGAGTTTCACACTGACCTTTCTCCGGGGACGTCGTTGTATGATATTTATAATATAATACATATATATATTATTATAAAATGTGAAAAATAATAAAACTTAAGAGACGAATAAAACGAACCAATCTTTTCCATTTCCACCCCCCCCCTCCCGCTCGTCTTATTTAAAAATATCTTTTCATCTTGAAACTTAATATTTCATTGCGTATTATTTAAATTTATTAAGCCCTCGAGTTTTTTTCTTCTCTTTATTGCCAGCCAATGTTTTACTTCCTTTATTGTTTGTCTCGGGCGTATTTAAAATGACCATGGAAAGACGAAAATATTAATGATATTCTCTCTCGGAATTTCCATCTTGTATAGAGCAGATTAATAAAATACGGACGTGTAAAAAAAAAAAAAAAAAAATTTGCTCGCAGAAGAAAAGTAAGAGAAATATCCTCGAAAAATATATAATATCAGCTCTTCCGCTACCGAATTTCAATTTATCCGGATTGTGTTTTCGCCGGGACTTTATTTGCACGCGGACATCGCGATGTAAATATACGCGCGACGACGCACAGAGTTCGCGGAGCCGTACCGCGGGGTTATCATCGAAATTAATAAAAAAACGAGTACACACTTTTTATCTAAATAGTAATATTTATTCGTCTGTTGACATTTATATAAAAAAAAAAAAGAAAAAAAGGCGCCGTTCGTTTTTCATTTATTATTGCGAATTCTCGCGAACTCTTTAAACTCTTTTGGCGGATACGCCCAGGGAGAATAAGTCGCCGCGCGACTGACGTGGAAAAAAAAAAAACAACAAAAATCTGTGAATATTCAAAATGATTGTCGCATTCATAACGTCGTCGTCGTGATTTATACGTTAACCAATCTATTTGGTTTCTCCTCGATCGATTAGATATCTACACGTATAATACGAAAGCGTAAAAGTAAACGAAAGCATTGATTTTACGGATTTTTCAGAGCACATTTCAATCCAACTAATAAATATACGTATATGTTTATTATAATATACATATTTGTGTTTTATTTCGGCCATTTATCGATATAAAAATTGAATAGCCGAAATTCGTATGAAATACCGGCGAGTATAATAATATCGTTCCAACGAGTTTAAAAACGACGACGTGTAATTGCTGTAGAAAAGGTATTTATAATAAAAGCGGGCGAATCGTTTTTTGTTTGTTTTTTTTTTTTTTGTTAATAATTTAAACGAAATCCGTCGAAACAACATCTGAATTATTATTCGTTAAAATGTAATCTTCAAACGCTTATTTCGCAACAATCCGATAGATTTTTTACGGACCAATAATAAATATTCGACGAGATTCTTTTTATTTTTTTTTTTCATAGGGCTTTGAGTAAATATTAAAATTGAGAATTTCGTGTAAATTTTTAATTGAAAAAACAAACTGTTCAAACGCGCTTTCGATGAAAATTAATATTATAATATCTACGAATCGTCAACTATTTTCTTTCTATACGAACAAAGTTTTACGTAAACTTTACGTTATATTAAAAAAAATTCTTTCGACATAATATCTCGAGACGTTATTTCTTCGATCAATATTTAACAGATAATAATATATTATCATGTATACGCCGCTCGGCGTGAGAATGTGAGATTTTATATACGTATTCTAAATACGTAAAAGAAAAGACCGTCGTCGTCGTTCGCATTGCATTAATGACAGCCGGAAAGTATTACGACGCACTATAGGTACGTTATTAGGCATTCACGTGATATTTGCACGTTGCGCGAGCGAAAATGAGGAGCCATAAATAATAAGTGACGAACGGCTGTGGGAAAACAACGCCGTGTGTTGTTTTAGTCGAAAACGTGGTTAGTAATAATATTACAATATAATATTATGTGCTGTATTCCGCAGGCTTCGCAATCAAATACAGCTAACGTTTCGCCTCTGGTATACTTGGATTATGCAATACATTAAATTATTATATATTATTATTAGTATCCGATATTATGCACAAACGCTCTGCGGTGTATTGTGTATATTCGCGCGCGCACGCAACGCACAAACACACACGACGTACGCCCCTCGAAATATGATGTTTAAAATATGTATAATATCACATCCCGCTCGTTTGATACGTTTCGCGTTCGCAGTACATATTTTAATCCCCTTACTCGAGGTTTTATTCGCGTTTATTTTCAGGCGGCCAAAGTTCTCGTTCTTTCCCCCCTCAACGCGCGCCGAAGGTGAGAGATATCGATCATTTCGTCGATAAATTCGTTCGACACGATATCGCGGATAATATTACACTGCGCGTGATCGATAGAGCGTCGAGAAGATCGGACGCCCGCCGCCGCCGTCTTCGTATTCGAAACGCACGAAAAAAAACCTTTTGCTGATTTATTCACACCGCCGCGTCGACCTGTCCGCATAAAACATTCCTCGCACGCGAAATTATTACGGCGACAGTCGTGTTCACGGGAAATTAAAAACAGTGTGCCGCCCGAGTGTGAAATTAAATCAAAACAGTTGCGGCGAACGCCGGTGGTTTATTTTTTAATATTTATTTATTATTTTTTAAACGAGCGGACTTTTTCACAGGAACAGGAGGAACCCTGATAGTTCGATATTTTTACTGTTTATGTTTTAGTCGTTCTTAAAAGAAAACCATAGGAACACAGTGATCGTGGGTGGTGGGTCTCGCAAGGGGTCGCACGCGCGACCCCGAAAACTATCGCCGGAGTCGTATAAATAGTATTTTACGTGGCAGACAGAATTCACCATTGTATTAATAATATTAATTATATTGATCAATACGTCGGTATAGCTGAACATTTTATGCGACCTCGAAAAAAAAACCATAGCGACTCTTCAAATTCAGCCGTCCTCTTTCACCGAGAACCGTTCTCTCGAGAACAACACGATATGGTACGTTCGTTTTAAATTTAACAGACCAATAATTCTGTATTAATCACTCTCGTCACCAGCTGTAACTCGCCCGGGTCTTGTATCTCTCTGTTTTCAACGATAAATATTATTGAAATCATCCGAACTTATTATTTTGCAACGCAATATCGAATGAAACTATACGAAACATTCCGTCTACTTGATCGATATTATTAGTGATGGCACGATAAAGGATAATATTACGGTCTATAAGTTTTGAAATTAGGATTTTTTGTTTTCATAGTTAAATTATTGTGTGGATAACTTAAAATACCTAGGAGTAAATGTCAATAATAAGAATAATATGCACCAGGAAGTGAATGAAAGAATTACGTGTGGGAAGAACAGGTGTTATTTTAGTCTAGTAAAACTACTAATATCAAAATTACTTTCGTGGACATCGAAAATTCTTCTCTATCATAGCTACCTACGCCCAATTATAACATATGCTCGCGAGACATGGTCCTTAACGAAAGGCGATGAAAGGACATTAATGATAATCGAGAGAAAAATACTCCGGAACATCTATGGACCACCATTTCAATCGAGAAACGAATACCTATGAAAGGAGAAAAAACAAACGATTAGAATGGTTTGGACACACTTTTTTTACGATTCCAGATATTATTATGTGCGTGTATTATAATTTACGATACTCTGTTTGTTTTCGACAATATTTCAATATTGACATTTTTCATCGATGTTCGGTCGAACCTTTTCGTTACGCGATATCGGGCCTGCCCGGGAAAAAATCTCTAGCTGCGCCTATACGCGCCGATTTCGAAACACGGGGTGTGTAATGTAAACCGAAATTGAAAAACACAAATATCGTTTGTGTGAAAGTGGACGTTTTCCCTTAGAAAAAAAAAATAAAAATAAAAAATATACCGTCCTTTGTGTTTTACACCTCGGGGCTCAGTCCTCCGATACGGAAATCGTATACGGTCGTAGGCACACTATACAATACGGGAATGCGGTCGACTTGGACTTTGTCAATACCCGAGGGTCGTCGCCGTGGTCGTATATAAATATCCTTTTTCCCGTTCGGCTCCTCTGCCCGACAGCACTTTGGACGCGATATTCCGTAATCTCCGATTGATTTCGGAACACGGCTCGCGGACACGGCGGCGTTTCCGACGGTCTTCGCACTGCCGAAAACGGTCGCGCGATCGGTGGCCACGTGAACTCGTCGTTCCGCGAATAAAATTTACCGATCGTTTTTTGTTTTTGTTTTTTTTTTTTTCAAGCGCGGCGGGCAGATAGACTTTTAAGTTTACCAAACGTCGTCCCGAACCCCACCTGAATATAAATTTAACGTTCTAATTTCACCCTTGTTTTCGTTTTGTTGGCGGAACTCATTCGTTCCCCCGCGTAAATGTAGAATACTCGCGTCGTTATATATGTAATATTATTATAGTCATCGCGAGGTAATAATATTTATCCGCTAAAGTTGTATCGTTAATACCGCGCGAGTGCAACGGAACATCTGAAATAATACGTTGTTCAAGCGGTGTTGTGCGAAGATGACTTTATAATATTGTCTAGATCAGCGGTTCCCAAACTGTGCTCCGCGGAGCCCTTGGCGCTCCGCAATAGTTTACCGAGGGCTCCGTCAGCAAATTTAAAAATCGTTTAAAACGAATATGATATTATATATTTCACGAAGACTTGAATGCCACAATTCACCGATACGTGTACTGCGTTGAGAAAATTCTATACAATTGTCTGATTTTAGAATTTTAGATAGTACGAAATATTTCCCTGGGGCTCCGCGAGAAACTTCTACTTCAAAAAAAGGCTCCGAGGCCGAACAAGTTTGGCAACCGCCGGTCTAGATAACAGACGGAGGGTCATAAACAATTATTTATCAATGTAAACGAGAAGGTTTTTTTCCAATTTTTTTTCTAATCGTGGCGATGATAGAAAAACAACAGATTATCTAGATACAATCACATGCGGTTAATATTTAAGAATTCGATTTAGAAAGCGAGGTATATACACTACGTAGGTTTTATACCGCGGTATATATACATATTATGGTATATTTAATCTACGGTCGGACAATGCGTTTGTTGTTTCTGCGTCGAAACTCCCCAAGTCAGTAGTTGTTGTGCGTCGACGTTTATTTTATTTTTTTTTAATGAAGGGAGAAAAATGGAAACACACGAACGTAATATTAAAAGTTAAAACACGTCCGTTTTTTTTTCTCCCTTCTTATGTGTAATTTTGAATTTTATGAATTTAATGCGAGTTGACCGTCGGATAATATTTTATGAATTCGTACACGTGTTTTGAAATCGTCAACTATAATGTTTCGAATCGGTAATGTTTACTATATTATATTATTATTAAGGTGCCTATGAGATGGGTCGTACTCGACGAATAATACGGATAACACTGGACTATGCGATATTAGCGTTATTAAAACTACGGTTTGAAAAAACATTAAATCTCCGACCGGAGGCAAAATTAATTTAATCGAAATAGAACACTTTTTTTTCGAATGGAACGCGCTGAAATTCGTAATCTCAGTTTTAGTTTGACGAATTGAAATAACTACGTCATGCGATATGCGATTGACTCGATCCGAGAGTTTTTTCGAGTTAAAACGACGTAAATTTACTATTTTCACAATGATTTTAAGAACTCTATATTATGTCGGTGCAACGAATTCCGATGTATTTTCTCCGAAACCGCGTGCATTGTTCGAATATCCATATCCTTTAGTCCTTAACGTCGATCGGGGGGTCGACGTTACAGGTCAAAAAAAAATAAAAAAAAAAAACCGTAAAACACACGACGCCATTCGTAAATTTATTAGACGGGCCGAGTAGGTATGGAATGTAAAAATGCATATTTCATACGTCGTAATAAGTAAGTATCTGCGTACTGCGTTACCCTGCAGTATACCTACGACGGAATTCTGCACCGCCGCGAGTTAATTAAACGAAAAACACGTTCAATTATATGAAATTTGAATTATTCATGGTTTATACCGCTTAACAAACAACCGTATCATAACGTTTTGTAGAGTATTTAATTTTTAGTCTCTTTTTTTTTTTAATTGAAGCTTTACATAGGTATAGTACGTATGAATATTATAATTTTAAACGCGTTCCGCATTACCATAACACAGGTACGTCGGCAATTTTTGTGAAAAAAAAAACTTTTCTTTTCTTTTTCTCTTTCCGCCGTTATAATGATATAAATCATACGAACACACAACGTCCGACGAAATAACTCGCTTTGGGTTTCGACCAAATTTCCGTGACAATGATTTTACCAGCTATAAACAATCGTCGGTCGGCATTCTCGTCGAATGTTCAGAACGATTTCAGACTCCGGTCAAAATTTGAATTTCATTTATTATTCATATCGAGTGTTGATCGTTCCGTCGCAACAGAACAGTCCTTATTAGCGACCTAGCCGGAGATTCAATCAGACCTTAGCCGAGGAAAAAGCTTTGATTTTTTTTTTTTTTGAAAACTATAGCTCACGTTAAAATCGGTACGAGTATATCAATACGTCGCCACATGAATAATAATAGACCGCGAGAATAATAATAGACGGGGACGAGAGGAGTTTTTAAATAATTCAAATCGTACCGATATTACATATTATTAATATCGATCGTAAGCATTAATTTATAATATTATAACAATCCGACGATTGTTTTTCGCGATTCACGCGTCATACGGTTCGCATATCTTCTATAAATATAAAAATTTCGTGTCACGATGTATGTTGGCGATAAACTCTGAAACTACTGAACGGATTTTGATAAAATTTGGTAACCATTTATAATATGGTCCGACTTAAAAGATAGAATAGTTTTTTTTTTCAATATTTATATGTGGCGAGCGCCGAGAATATTCTGGAACGGTTATATATACAGTGTGATCACGATTTATGGTAACACTAAATATCTCTGGTGGATGACTTTGTATTGAAGTGAACTTTTTAGAGGGTCTAGGGAGTACTTAAATACACATATTTTTATGATTTTCAAATTTTTAAGACTTAAGGCCTGCGCATGCGCAATACAACTTACATTTTTTAAACGGGAACACCCTTTTTTTTTCTACATATTCGGATAGATTATTATTTTTTAAACATTTTTTCTATGAACAGTTTTTTTCTATGTATCTACAAAACCGACCAAGTTAGAGTAAGTCAAAATTTGAATTTTGCATAATTTTTTTTTAGTGAAATTTTCGCTTATAACCACTGGAAATAATAAAATAAGTGTCAAATCAATGTTTTAATTTACTTTATATGTTTACAAATAATAATTTAACAATATCGTATGTCACCAGAATGTTCGTCAATTAGGCACGTTGCCCGCGAAATTGGATTTTCGTATGGTTTTATCCAAAAATTAAAAAAAAAAAAACAAAAAATTTTCGTTTCAATCGTAGACGCCGCCGTCGTCGCCACGCACTTACAATAAGTCAGTTATTTTTCATACTGCAAAATTCACTGGAAATATATGGCAAAACAACGTTTGCCGGGTCAGCTAGTTATATTATAAAAACGATATTGTTTCGAAAAAATAACACACGGTCGTCGAATAGTTTGCGAGAATTTTTCATTTGTTTTTTTCAGTAATCAAGACGCGCCGATACCCCTGTGTATTTTTTCATTTCCCCGCGTGTACGACGACATCAATGTCTGTCACTCATTTGAAGTTCACACGCTTTGGGTGAACACTAAACAGACGTTTGACCCCCGCAGTGGCCCGACTATTTTAAGAATAAGCCGAACTCTCTCGCAGAACACACTTGTCGAGGCCGCTCCTACGCTCGAACCTACCATCATTATCCCTCAAACTTACTTTACACAAAACTCTCCTGCAACCACTTTTGGGCGTGTGGTATTATTTTATAGGGTTTTGCCAACAACTCTAAAACTCTAAAACCATTAGAGTCTTTTTTTTGAAAATATCTACTCTCGCTCAAATACCGCACCACCGTGTCTCGAACGATTCTGTCCTCGAAATCAAGCCTTTACTACCCCACGCAAAACTTCCAAAGATTTAGCATCAAATACTTTTACACCCGAGAACCCAACTAGACGACTCGAAAAGTGGCCGAGTGACATAAATAGTAGTTTATTAAAACCATAGGCAGGTGTCTCTACGGCATAGTTTTCTTTCGCGCGTTAAAATTTTTTTTCTGTTAATTACAATAATATAACTTGCTCTGTACAAAACGTACACGAGAGTATATAGATTGTAATTGATCTAAATAAAGACGTATTTTCACGTAATCGCAATAATGAGCGAGACGTATTTCCGGAAAAAGTATATTATTATACGAGCAGATTAATTGAATACTTTTCGGAACGGCCCAAATTAATATAGACGACAGACGACTGAAAACTCTTTTGAAAGCACCGCGCGGAGGTAGTACTTTTCACTTAAAATTCCTACGCTTTATATGTTTCGACGACCTGCATGCCGCATTTTAAGTTCCGAGCCAGCCGAGTTCGCGTCTCGCCTGGTTACCCGTCGGCGGCGCGGAGGCGGAGGCGGCGAATGCGGGCGCCGCGCCGGGTATGGGGACGTAAAACTTTATAAATCAAAATAGTTAAAACATACTTAAACGAATGCGAATCGTCTCTTTAATGATACTTATTCTCGTTCTCTCGGGGCAACTCCTCGCGTTTTTCGTTCAACGGCCCGATACACGAGTTATAACCGAATTAACGTACGCCGCGCCGCGCGCCGGCTGGTTCAACTCCGGCGCGCCCTGATTTTATGAATATCCCGCAACGTTTATAATACGCCGGAACATAACGTTAACCGTGTAAATGTTTACTCCCCCGAAAGGATACAATTAACCTGGGCAAAGTTTTGCTTCTATAATTTTCGTTCGTACGGAATTGAATATAATAATACGCGCGCACGTATAGAGCGGTATTAAATATTTCAACAACGTTTCGGATTGCGGCACGTGCTGATTTTTAATTTTTAATGTAAACTGTTTAGACGTCCCCGACGACGACGGCGTAGACAGCGTGACGACGATAGCATAATACAATAATAATAATATTATTATTATTGAAAAAACCTAACCGTAAGCCATAGCGTTTTGCCCCCCCCTCCCCCCCCCGACACTTACGACGCGTTGAAAACGACCGATAAATATTATTTTCGTTTTGAAACGGTGCGCGTTCGTCGTCGAATAAATAAATATTATAAAAAGAAAAAACTCGAACGTTTAAAAAAAATTCGAATAATGACGACATTGTAAATAATTGTTTATAATCATAACATTCTAACGGTCCGAAAGGAACGAGTTTAAGGCCTCTACTGTAAAATTACTAACGAGCGTCCGAAGGAGTCTGTAGAGAGTATCGCGTAATACGCATTTCTAGAAAAACTTTAAATTTTACACCATCGCGCGAACACGTCAAATAAAGGTAATATTATCGTATTTTGATTTATGCGAATCTCGCGAATTAGCGAGCGAATAAAACGGCAATAAAATCACCCGAACCAGATATTATATATTGGTAGACTGTTTACGAATGTTACGATGAAATTATCCGATTTCACTCTTTATTAACGCTGCCGTTTTTTTTGAAAAGTAAATAAAAAAAAAACGAAAAAAACAACGGACATGAAACGTGTTTCATATTTCAAAAGACAGCAGGACGAATGTTTTTGACGTTGTCAAAATTATGTAAATCGCAACTGCGTGTTAGTTATTAGACGGAGAGAAATCTGAGATTTAAAGTGAAAAAATCCGGCCGCCGCCGCCGCCGCCGCCGCCACGCCTCTTTTTAATACTATTAGTCGAAAAAGTTTTTACCTTATTTACATTAAAACAATGTTTTAAACAGACAATTAATTTTCACATTAGCCCCGATATTTTTAACTCGGGATTCGGCTAAACGGAAACTTCATTATTTTGTCATTTTGGAAAAGCGCCAAAATCGATTTGTCAAAAAAGACGCTAATGAATATGCCCGCGCCCGCGCGCGCGAAGTGTATGCGACGTGAAATTATAAGACCGGGCGCGGCGTTTTTAACAACGGCAAATTTGGAAACCTTCTTGAAAATAGAGTCGTAAATTTCAGTCGCGAATGGTTCGGCTATTACGTTTCGCGTAACGCCTACGGAAAATAGCGGCCGGTTCACAGCCGCGGCGCAGTTCGCTACGACGATAATTATTTCATATTTCGTTACGTTACAATAGTATAATATGATACTATATAAATATCGATTTATCGACTAATAATCGTTCTCGTATTGATATTCGCTTGTTTTTCGACTGCGTCAATATTGTAAAAGCGTAGTAGTGATAAAACGGGTTGCGACATTTGTAGTATATCGATGTCCTTTGTTTGTTTATTTTTTATCCAATACGATAGTAACGCGTTGACGCGATCCGTCGAATTAGAAAACGTACGTTTTACCGCTCGTCTAGAACATCTATAATATAAAAACGAATCGCTGAATGCGTTGCTAAGCGCAAATATCGAGAGCAGCTGAACCGATTTCGCTAATTATTTTTTTATAATATTCCTTGAAGTACGAGGATATAGTTCTTACGGAGAGAAAAATTTAAAAAATTGCCTGAAAAAGTCTAATTATAATATATAAAATTGTCCTATCATAGTGTTTAATATCGAACTCTTCCGAAACGGCTCGACCGATTTTCATGAAATTTTTTATATAATATATTCGCTAGCTCTGAGAATAGGATATAAACTATTTTTTAAACCCCTAGGTGTTAAGGGAGTGGCCCACCATAAATATTTTTAAAAATTTAACGTTTTTTATATGAATAGGTATCTATTCTGTAACCATAGTAACCATTGATCATTGTTTATACATTTTTTTGCCAATCATTTTCAATTAAAAAATATATGCGTGTTTATTGTATATTGTGAAATGTGGGTATAATTATAAAAGAATATTATCAATATGCTGTTTTTCATTATAAATGTGAAACATTTTTTATAATACAAAATTATATATGGCAAAACAACGTTTGCGGGGACAGCTAGTAAAGTATATAAAAATTAGCATACTGTTCGTGTCTGCATGTCATATATAGTTTCTCAACGCTTACGGGGTTTATTTGCGATTTGATAACGTACAAATCGAGGTGAAAAATCGACCGTTTACATTTCGCACATACACGCGTAACATCGCGTAAATAATCGTCGTTCGATCGGAAGGCAAACCGAACGAAGCGTTTCGTCGAATATAGCCTAATCGTAAAATACAAATAAACGCGCCCGCGAGATTCATAACGTCGAGGCCGTATGGATTTCATCTCACGTGTTTTCGGCGACTAATCGTATCAAAGTTGGAAATAATTCACCGTCGTCGGAGCGTCACGCTCCGCCGTCATTGCCGCGGCGGAAAACATATTTTCGAGAAAAAAACGTCGCGTAACATTAACATGTACGTAGTGATGCGAGTGTGTATTATAATATGACCCGGTAAAGCCACTCCGCGGCGCGAAAAAAACCACGATTTTTCGAGTACCGTTCAATACGAGACGTATTCGCAGAAGAAACGGGGACGACGACGGGGTGAAACGATAATATCCGCGCGTCCGCTCCGTAACCGTTTTGCGATCGTGACCCGAACGGACACACGTTCGTCCTAAACGGTCGTTTATAAAAACCGTTTGTGCGCGGTTTATCGTCCGCGACCGACGAGTAGTGCGATATCATATTTACCGCGGCTCTCACGTCGATAACTTGGAAAAATCATTGCGTTTCCCGCTCGTCGAGGGAGGCTCGGGGCAGGAGGAGAGTACGAGAAAAAACCTACGAAAAACAGCGATAAACGCGAAACACTCGGCTCGGGCGAGCGTGTGATATCGTACGGGCGAATTAACGACGCGTGCGACCGACTATTTTATATATATATATATGTACTAGACGTGTGCGTTATACGGACGCGTTCGTGTATGGTCGCCGCGTGCACGCCCGGGCGAAGAGAAGAAAGAAAGAAAGAAAAAAAAAAATTAAAAGAACGGCCGTCTTTGTGTTCGCCGAGTCGTCTTGGCGAACACCGTCGCGTCGTCGAGATGATTAATCCGTCGTCGACCGTTTGGATCTGAAAACCGGGGCGGCTGCTGAAATAATTTATAATTGCGCGAAACACGGTGACGTGTTTATTTTTCGTGCGCAACACGTTTACGGGAACAATACTCGGGGCGGCTGGCTATTCGTTTTTCTATCGATCGCACTCGTTCACAAATCAAACTCGGAATAAACGACGACGATCTATCGGTTTGAAAAAAATTACACGTAAAACAAACGCCTCGTTTTGCGGCGAAAGATTTTTGTTTTTCTCAAAATTCAACGCGTATTCTATAGACTGTCGACTCGAAAAACTTTGTAACCTTATACGAACAACACGACACTGTTAAAATCGAATCAATTGTAAAATTATTAGCGTTTTAATATTATAATATATTTTGTTATACGTCACATTGTGTGTTTTTTCTTTTAACACCTGTGAGTTTCATTACGGAATACATAATACTTTAAATTAAGGACGAATTCGCTTGGCCTCGAGGCAATCGTGTTAAATAGGATTTTAAATATTTTTATCAAATGAGTTATATATTTTTATTTAAGTTTTAAATCGTCGAAAGCGCATTTGCTTCTTTACATAAATGTATATGTACGATACACACAAATAATAGAATATTAACTTATGCGATAATAAGAAAATCTAATTAATCGTAAAAACGTTCCGCATTTCTTATCGAACTGAGAAAGTTTTGAAATCTAAAATTTGTCTCTCTTTTTTTTCAATCGTTATTTCAGTGACACTACGGCGGTATATCAATTTTATCCGATTAATTAACGAGAGAAACGTAACGAAATAATATAAGTGAGTATATTACCTCGAGCGCCGCCGCGCCGTAACGTAATTACTACGTAATTATTGACCTATATAATATCAAATTATAACTATTTTCTATTTCAATATCGACTTAGCTCTAGACTCGTGGAGGGTTATAATACAATTATATTCGGCGGGGCTCTGATATTGACCGTTCGTCGTAACAACGGACTGTATCGATTCGCTGAAATACGAAAAAGTCGTGTGCCATAGCAGTAATATTATAACTAGCAACATTAATATAATATAATCCACGCTATACGAACCAGTTATTTCATACCGTATTGTTAAATTTAAAAATGTTAAATTAATGTCGCAACTGATGTCATATAGACCGAAACGTTTGATTTTTTGAGTCTATCCCAGCGGTTCCCGAACTTTTTTAGTTCACGCCACACTAAAAATTAAAAAAAACAATTGCGCCTCCCATAAAAAATTTAATTACAAATTTAATAGTATTTAAATATACAAACTTTTATATTTTTATGACAGTAAATATTATTAAACTTCAATTTAAAGTATTACAAAATATTTTTATTTTTATGAAAAAAACAATGAGTGTTAATATTTAAACTTAATGCGAACAATGTGTTTGTTTTCCGTTTAATAATTCTTCAAAATTAGGTAGCAATGTTGTGACGGCCACACTAGGGTGTTCCTTAATTTTTGATTTTAAAATATGTTTGGTCTCACCCCCTAATATTGTGCCTATATGTATAAAAACGAACTACAAAAAGTTTTGGTTCGATCAGATAAGGTTAACCCGTGCCGACTTGTGATTTAAGTTTGAACTTACTACATTTTTTAATATTTACGAAAATTTTCGACATTTTCGTAAATATTTCGTTAACCTTTAGAAATATCGATATTTTTAATACTACATATTTTAAAGTAAATTAAATTTGCTATAACTTTTATTTTATTACATTTTTTCATATCTCCAATGGTTCGTGAATTATATTGATTTGACTCTAAAAACACATGATCTCTTTGGAAATACGAGCAACATAGTAACGATTAATTATAATAAACAATGTTATAGAATAATTAATAATTATTTGAATGTTTTATATATATATTAAAAAAATGAAATGTTTTTATCATAAAAAAAATCCTATAGAATAAAGAAAATTAATATTTTTTTTGTATGGTGCTTTTTTTACAATCTGGATAAATTTTCCTATGTTCTTGTACACATTTTAGTATAAATTGTTTTTGTTCTTCATCTAATGTGAGTGTAGAATTGTATTCTTCCATCAACTTCACGGCTCTCTCTGCAGTATCGTTAACTATTTTTAATGAATTAATAATTTTTTTACCATTGATGTAACTTTCACTAGATTCCCAGGAAGTCGGATCATGTTTTAAGAATCCGTCATCAATGTTAAATCGGGAAAATAGTTTTAAGCTTTCTTCTGTTATAAATGCGTCAATATTTTTTTGTGGCCGCCACACGCATTTCTTTTTCAATATCAACTTTAAGTAATACCATTGACTATAAATACTATTTGTGATCAATGGTAATACTAACATAATAGTGAAAATAAGTTATAAATTATTAAAAATACCAATATTTACCACGCGGCTCGCGCCTCCCAGTTTGGGAACCGCTGGTCTATCCGACTGGTCAAGTTTTTTTCGCACAACGATAATGTGAAAAAAAAAACAAAGCGAAACCGAAATATCGACGACAATTTCAAAATGTTTTCGGAAAATATCCTAGTAAAACAGGTATGCGGATAATACGAAGAAGATCATTTTTCTCTCTACGTACATTTGACGACGGCGGCGGCGTGCTAATAACGAGTTTCGAAATGAATAAATTATTGATTTTATCGGCGATAAAAAACCACTTTTGTGAATACGTACGTTGCGGTTGAGAAATCGAGATATTGAAAGTCGGCGAATTCGGATTTCGCTCGGGCTAAAATATATTATAATATCGTCCCTGATAATAACGATCGCGCACTGGCTGTTGTCGTCCGCTACCTTCCGCCACCGCCGCCGCGAGAACGAGACGACGACGCTCTCGGGAAAATTGAAACGTCGCAGGAGTGCGCGCGATTGTTATTAAAAACGTCCGGTCGACTCGACGACGACGACGTTCGAACCGCTTTACGGACGTTAAAATGCACGCGATGCATTATTGCACCGCGCCGCCTTAATGACTATTGTCTCGGACTATATATATATTTGAAACGTGCTTTTTTTTTTTTTTTCCGCCACACGTTTTTCGTCGTGGTTTTTTTTTTTTTTTATATATATATTTTTAACGATCGCGTTCGAGTATTACTCCGAGAGACAATATTGAGAAACGTAAACGTCGACGGTGAAGTAGTAGTAATATTTTCCTCCCTTTATTTTTAAATACACTTTAACGTTTCGTATTTACCGACTCGTCAATTATTTTTTCTATCTCTCTGCAAGTGTTTTCACGCGAACAACACACACACACACACAGATGCAGACGATACGACACGGCGGCGGCGGTACGCGCGTAAATGACTTTTGAACGTTACGGTCGAGACGATCGATTTTCAGACCAGAGTGACGAACACCTGTATCGGTTCCAACACTCGGTCGAGTGGGGTTTGTTATTGTTTAAATTTTCTGTTGCAATTTATCGGTAGTGTAACTATGAGCAAATAACTCAGTACCGGCGCGGCGGCGGCGGCGGCGGTCGTTTAAACTTCAAAATATCCGTAAGTTTAAACTCCCGAGTTCCGCTTCACCTGCTACATCTGGAACTACCCTCCGAGAACAGTGTCGTTCGGCGGCAAAGTTCTTATTTAAATTATTTTTATTTTTTTTTTTTTTTTTGTTTATTTTCTATCGCGAATAAATCCTTTTCGCGTCGTTATTCGTCGCGTGTTGTTCCGTTATCTCGGGACCGTCGTAGGTCCTCGTACAGCAACTAGTTACTCGAGAGAGAAACTCGATTTATATATCAGTCCAACGATCCTAAAGGCAGGCTATTGTTGACGGAAATGGCCGCCGAACCTCTCATTTCAAATTATTAAGTAGTATACGAGTGTAGTATCGTTGGCGTGTTCAGAGCTCTTATTCGTGTCGTGCGTAAGCTAAATACAATATGTATGTGAGACCGGGCGAGACCATAATTGGACAAGGGCAATCGGTATTCAATTAGTACTTACGAAAATAATAATTAAAAAATAAAAATATAACAGACTATTATGGGAGTTTTTGTTTTTGTTTTTTTTTTTTTTTTTACGAAACAGTTACAATTAAAAATAACTTGATTGTTTCGTTCAGTTTAAAAATATAATACGACGAATTGAAGGGATATTGATTATTTAACGAGAAAAAAATAACTCAACCTCACGATTTATAAATATTAACCGTTCGATTTACATCGTTATAATCAGGGCTAGGATTTGAATGCAATAAAAAATTGTAAAATATGCATTTTATTTACCAAAATATGCAAAAATATGCATTTAAATTTTTATAAGACAAACACAAAAATATAGTTAAAAAAAATAAATATTTATTTATTGAAATACATCAGTGGTTGGCTTTTTGTCTTAATATAATTGAGAAATAAAATAAAATAATTTAGAAATAAAATGTATAATTCACATTCACTACGTGTGTTACATGCTACGACCACATATTATTTTAAATTTTCTAAAACGAATTATCGGCAATTGGATCGTAGTATGGCTTTGTATTTACTGAAGCTCCGTTCAACGTCACATGACGTCGAAATATAATATAAAACATGCATTTTCGCATTCTTATAATCGAAATATGCAATAATATTCATTTTATTAAATATATGCATTAATATGCATTTCATCCAAAATATGCAAAAACATGCAAAATAAAAACACCGCCATTTATCTCATCATTAGGTGATTCGTGGACATTACTGACAAAATCAATAATCAGAAGTCGCAAAAAAAACATGCTGTTGCATACAAATCCTATATCCTACATTATCCGCGTACAAAAACGATCGTCAATTTGTCTACCGCAGCTCAAGAAATTCACTGCCGACGACTTTAATCGCGCGATTGAAATAATTTACTATAATTACCATTGTCTTACTCGAAAGTTGAAAATTCCATTACAAAAATTTCGAATATTTATTTCTCTATTTATCCTTTTTTTTTTTTTTTTCATATCACATAATATATATTAAAAATTAATCAAAAAATTATTAAACTGCAAAAGTCTAATGCAAACGTACCACGGCTGAGAGCCGAGGAGAATAAAAGTAAAAGTTTAATAATAAAAAATAAATATAGTTATTAATATTTGATAGGAACCGAAATATTCATAACGCGCGTGTTTATAGTCGGATTTCGCAGGAAGTACCTATCATGCATAGGCAAGACTCGTGACACGCCTATGATAAGTATCGACTAATGATAATCCTTTTTAGCCGTCGTAAAATACGTCATAATATATTATGTCTACGGGTACGAGTACGGACTGAATTTGGTTTTTTTTTTTTAATTATCTCGGGGTTTTTTTTTGTTATTTAAACGAGTCGAAGGCGTTTATAATGACGTAATACGATAATTACAGTTTAAAGAATATGTATATTCGAAATGTGGACGAAACGAAAATATCGAACAGCTGGGCGAAAGAAATCGCCCGTTGAAGGGACGCTTTCTATTTGTTTGTTAGTTTGTTTGTTTGTTTTCGTTTTCTTCGAATTAGTTTGAATCGAAACTAACGTCGCGAGTCTCTCTGCGCGTCGCTCGCGCTGCAGACGAATTATAAAGGATTACCCGAAACTATGATAAAAGTAATATAATATGAAAGGAAAAAAAAGAAATGAGTTCGGGTAGGAAAACCTGCAGCCTCGAGAGACAACGAACGCGGTCGGTCGTCGTCGTATCGTGTTCTGCGGCGGAGTTCTGTACCAATTCGTTTTATTTTCAGTATCGTTCCCGGCCAAAACGGAAACGGTTGCGTACGAAACGTGTTTATTTATTTAAGGGGTTTTTTTTTTCAAACTTATTATTACGATGTTCGCCGCAAACGGCCGGACGGACATTAACACGAAACGACGGTATACCTTCAAATCCTCCGACGGCCATCAGCTGTGCAGTACACGATCGGATAGCGTTGCACTAATAAACGTACTCGACGAATTCATCGACCTATATATACATAACAAATTCATTGATCCCGCACCGAATTATTAACATTCTGTTAACCTCGACGGTGACTTCAACACCGCGGTTTATACACGTCGTGAATTATTTAAAAACGTATAATTCCCATTTATCGTCATCGTCTAACGCCGTCCATTAACGTTCATATTTTAAATTCTGAAAGGTGCGAAAATGTATTCGTACAAAATACGCGCATTCAGGAGCGCATAGAGGAGGCGAAAGGGACGTTTGCCCCGGGCGCGAGATTTACGGGGGGGGGGGGGGGCTGTAAAATTTATGTATACTTATCGATTTTTTTTTTTTTCGATGTCTAATTGCGTTACGCGAAAATCGAAAATAGGTAGTTAACCTATATTTGCTTTAGAACAGTGGTTCTGTTATCTTTTTAAGACCGCGACCCAAATTTTCCGCCGAAATTTACATTAACATGATAAAAAGTTAGTTCTAAAAAAACACAGAATCCGCATACTACTTTTATCGTTCTTATTGTTCTTTGTTAGTTTACAACGTGTATAATACACATTTACAAATGTACTTTCAATGATGAGGTGCGTGTGAAGTGCGCGCGTTATAGAAAATTATCAATTTCTAAGAGTCGGTTGAAAAAAATACTCCTTGCAAAGTTTGAGAAACGCTGCGCTATATCGTTATATGCAGGGTCCGGATTTGTATGCATTTACATATTATTTGTAATGAGTGTATGCAGTTTGATGGGAGCAAGAAATGTGGACGATTTGAGGAACAGAGAATGCATAGAAAAAAGTTTATTTTGCATATTAATGCATATTTTTGGGATGGCAGCATATTTGAAGATTTTTGCATATTTAAGCATATTTTGTATAAAAATTCATTAAACCAATAGTTTTATTTCTATTTGACCGTAGAAATTAGATTATGATTAATGAGTATTATTGAGAAATAAATTTTATATCCCTTGTCATATATTTTTGAATAGTTATTGTTAAAATCTCGTTAGAATACCGAAAACTTGTAGCAGTGTTCCAACTTTATTAAAAAACTGGATTGCATTTTATAATCAAACAGACCACACCATTTTTACCACAGATGGTTAGGTAGTGTTTTGTCGATTGTGTGACAAAAAAAATTTCAATTACAATAACAACCGCTTTACATAGTCGTGCTTTAAAACGTAGAGCAAATGAAAGCAAAAATCAATTATCTGTACTTAAGATATTAAGTTTATCTAATTGAGTTGCATTGATATTTATGGGAGAAAAAATATAATACATATTATATTATATTAGTGCATATATTTTGGGGAAGAGCATATTTTTGCATATTATTAATAAAAAAATATCAAGTGCATATTTAAAGATTTTTTTAATGCATAAATGCATACTATTCTAAGCTTTTCAAGTGCATATAAATTCGGACCCTAGTTATATGTAATTATTATTATGCTAAAGTCTAAAACCTAAAAGAAACACGGAATCGGAACACAGGTACGCGTACTTTGTTATCGATGTGTAAAATATAATATAATAATTTGTTTGAAATAAAAATCAGTAACCGATATGCCGAGCGTAGCGGGGGTTATTTTATTTTTTTGAAGTATTTATGCTTATATATTATGATAATATTATTAATCCATTCATCGAGGGGCGCAAAATAATTCCCCCCGCCCATTATACTGACTCTTGATGCGCCCCTGTACGCTTTCCGTTTCGACGATTAATTATCTGATCTAAATGTATGTAATATTATATCTACTCCGAAAATATTGCATAACTTCACCGCGCAGAGTGTTAGCGCGAATAGTCGGTATTGTTATTGTTATAATAGCTGAAATGTAATAAGCAGAAAGCTCTCGGAATAATAAAAAAAAAATATATATATATATATGTATATATCTTTTATCACGTGGTCGCGGTGAATTGCAAGCAGTACAGTGAACACTACTGACGGTGACTTCTATGAAGCGTAGCTTTTGAAGTCATCTAGGAAATTAAAAATAAAAACTACCGAAACACACACACAAAGCAAAAACCATAGAAATGATATTTTATTTTTTTTTTTGTTTGCAAAGTCAGAAAACGATTATTCCGGGAACGCGACATTTATACCAAGGGCATTATATTTTTTGATAGCTGATGTGGTCTGTTTTATTTTATACGCGTCAACCTCCGGGAGTCACGCATTCAATTCAAACAATTTCGAAATGTTATCTTCCTCACTAATTCAAATCATTACTTAGTGTATTTTCACCGAGTTCCGATAAAGACGATTTAGGCTAATATTCATACTCCCTTCCTTCGGTAATAATCGTTTTTCACGATCAATGATACGTCGGGTTAAAATTAAGTAGACCAATTCATAACAAAAATCAATCGCACGTCACCTGTGTGCGTACATCGTCCGTTTTTTATAATTATTTAAAACCATGTTCCCGAGAAAACATTCACTCGACTCGAGTGGATAAACAAATCGTTGATTTTTACTTCACTCTTAGATCGAGCGCGAATTATAAAAATATCATAAAGTCTAAACTTTTTCTTGGCCTCGTCCACAACGAAGGTAGCGATTTTTGTTTTTTTAATCGTAAATTTTTTTTATTCGTTATTCGAGTATAGCGAGTTATACTATCAAATGCGAGTCTCGTCCAGTTCGAAATCCGTTCGGACGAGTCGAGGAATGACGTTGACATTCCTCAATGACGATATTATCATGAATTATTACTTTTTACTAAAACAGTAGAATATTATTTATCGTCGTTCTCGTACGCGCGGGCAACGATTCGTTTGGATACGGACCCCCCGAAATCACCTAACATTATGTTGCATAATTGATTCAAACGTATGTGCGTTTAGAAAATACCGCTGCTGCCGGTATGCGAATACATTTCAATGCACTAAGTTCTTCACTTAAAATATTAAAACACCGAGCGCGCGCGCGCATAGAACTACAACTATTAAATATTAAAGTCGACTTAGCGAATGCGAAACCATTAATTTAGCGTGTAGCACGATAAATTGAGTAATTTATATAACATATATATATATATATATATATATATATATATATATATATATATATATATACATACGTATACATAAAAGGGTTTATTAGAATAAAAACTTTCTTTGTTACACACTTTAGAGGGTTTTGAATAACTAATGGAGAGGCTATAAATTTATACTATCCGCGTTTTAAGAACGCCTATTGTTACTGTGTCGGCTGTACGTAAATTGTCGGACTCTTTTAATTGGACTGCTGTGAGAAAGGATACGCGCGCACACGCACGCGCGCGCAACAAAACGTTTGAAACGATACCGATGAGACGATGCGGCGGCGGCGCGGCGCGGCGTCCCGTGATAATAACAATAACGACGAACGCGGAAAAGTATCGTTCGGAGCTCGAAAGAAAAACGGACTTTTTTTTTTCACGATGCAGTCGCCGCCGGTATCGTCGTAGAGACTACTTCTTAATCGTTCACAGTGATTATTATAAAAAGAGCTGTGGCAATGTGATGCCTCTCGAAAACCCCAGAAACAGCTCGAATGAAAACGATTTTACGCAAAAAGATTTTACGAATAAAGCATTTATAAAATGCGCTACGTTTTGTGTGTTTATTTTGATTATCTTTGAGAGAGAAAAGAGAAAAAAATTTTGGAAGCATCGACGTTTGGCCGGCGACGTGCGAAGCGATTTTTCAAAATTTATATACATTTCCCAGAGTCTATTTCTCGCGCGAGAGTCTTGAATTCAGAGGGGGGGGGGAGGAAATCCACATATGATTAGCATACGAACGTTCGAAAAATCTGAAAAACGCCTTTTTGAAAATCGTTCTTAGAATTCGCGACGCTCTGAAATAAATGCGCGCGAACATCGATTATGGATATCGGTGACAAAACGAGCGTCGCGTAATGCGCCACTTCCGAGTTGATCAAACTCATCGTGGAAATCAATCGGACAGCCGTGACGTCATTACGTTCACGGCCGTGTTTTTAAGAAAAAATTCACACCGCGCGCGATTATCGGCGGAAACCATTTGTTCCCGCGATGTATTATTAACGTTCTCGTCAAATGACTCGTCCGCCGGTGGTTTTTCGAGAAATTCACGACTCGAATAAAAATGTTTAGACGTTATATTATTATCGCCGCGCCGCCGCCATTGTCTTCTCGGAGGTTACTGTTCATTTGATACGCCGCGCCGCGCCGCCGATTCGTAAAATATTTACGCGGACGCGATAAACTAGAATTTACTTTTAAATTCGCCGGCACTGCACATAACTCATAGGTCAATTATATTTATGGCTATTCGCGGCGTTACAAATTTCATGCTTTAAGTAACGAACCGCAATATATGGGTTCGCCAAATTGCTTTGTTGGATTTATTTCGTTCTCGTTCCAAATTTATACTATTTTTTTTTTCCCCCGCGATCATTTTTTTTCCTTTTTTTACGACATGCTTCGTTCTCTTTTCCGAGATAAAAAAAAAGCAAAAAAGAGACGCAAAATTGTATGTAAATTTTATTGAACTCCGTGACGTTTACACAAACCTCTACGCGTTCTCGGCGATTTAACCGCCGCGCCGCCGCGCTAGCAGCCGTTTAACGACCGAAACCGATAAAATTATTTATTATTAAATTTTTATCCGAATCGTATTTATTTATTTATTATTTTCATTTTCATTTTTTTTTTTTTTTTCATTCATTCACTCGCAGACTCGACAAACGTGACGATTCGAAACCGCCGCGCCCCACCCCTAAGTAGATTATATTCGATGATTTTTTTTTTTTTTTTTAAATTTTAATCCAAACGTTCCGGGGTTATTTTTCCGGGTATTTTTGTGAAATATAATATTATGTAATTCGTGCGATATTTAATTCGTTGTGTAATATTTTGTATTTATCGAACAACCTAATCGACGACGATAGTTTATTAACAACATTCGAGTGTAATAATATATTCCATCGGATCCAACTGTTTGCAGGGCGGTGCATTAAAATCGAATTTTTCATATATATATATTTATTTATTTTTTGTTCGTACAAGTGTGTTTCGGTTTTCAAGCTAATTAATATTTAATCGTCGTTATTTATGTCGATGCGTTTCGACGGAAAAAACAAAAAAACAATCGCAACGTGCGGCGCTAAGAGTAGAATGGCCGGAAATCCACCGCCGAACGAATAAACAAAATAGATTAGAATAAACGCAATAACACATCGCGAGATTTATGAATCCATAAACGATCGTAAACGCGGCCGGAGCAGCAGCTATACATTTCGTACATTACAAAATGATTTATTAATAAATTCCCCAGTATAAGCTCGGCGGTGCAGGGGTACTGTTTTAAAATATCAGGTTCAATAAAATGGAATACACAATGTGTTGCGGCGGCGGCGGCGGCGGCGGCGGCGGCGTTCGTTTCGGAATCGATTTCGTCTAAATTTATAATATCGTCCGTCTCTCGGACGACGCGCGATGTCGCGCCGGACGTTTTCTTTGCCCGGCCGATAAACGTAATAAGTGCGCAGGTAGTGCGGGGGAGTCGTAGAGGTCACGGTAGTATTGGACCGGCGGCGTTAGTGTGGCGAGAAGGTAAAAATGTTGTATTGCGCAAAAAAAAAATATTATCGACCGCTAAGACTACGTCGCGATTCACAACTCTCGACGTATCCGCACCAATCGGTACTTCGGCCGAACAAAAAATGTCAAGTCTCTGATCTGATCGTCGTCGTCGTCTACATCGTGCACTCGGTCGTATTACAGACAGGATATTCACGGTAAAACGTATGAAATAACGTCTAACTTAGCGACGACGTGGGGCGACGTCGTCGTTTTCCGTCTTCGATTCAGAACTGTCGTATCGGTTTCATATTGATAAATTGACATTGGAAAATAGCGGTAATAATTGTAATCGAAATAAAAGGAAAACCTTTCGGCCCACGCACGCGCGTCATCTGAAAACTAATATATCTTTTTCTAGTTCCAGTCAACTTCTCGGAGCACAACAGTACAATATGCCGCCGCCGTGCCCGTGACAGTCGGACGGAGTATAAAAATCACTTATCTACCAAAGTACCGTATAACATTCCCATTGGCATCATTATAATTCGCTTATAAATTCATAATACGGTAAAATTATAATTAGATAGTCTTAATGCGGCACTGTATTTTGTATTAATTTAAACTTTTCGCGACCACCGGCATCCACTGCGTTATTTATGGTTTTAATTTCGCGTCGAGTTCTAGAACTAAATTATAAGTTATTCGGCGTCGTGTTATAGATTACGACGTGCTAACACTGTTTGATGCGAATAAATTAAGGATCGTGGGAGAATAATATTTCAGACCGCGGCGTAAAGAAGCGCATTGCCATAACGAAATCATATTATATACGCTTGCCGCCGATCACGTGCCCAAGTCGAGTATAGATATAGTGATATAATAATATTAGATACTACTCTGAACCCGCGGAAAACAGAAGAAAACAAAAACCTCTGGAAAACCAGTCGGCTTGGTTTGGACGTACGCGAGATTACACCGAGTGTCACTCGGCGAGTGATCAATCCGATGATTACCGGTGGAACCGTTTCGTTTCTACTCTCGCTATATTATTCGATGGCCCCGAAAATCCCGATGCTTGCCACTATAATACGGTCTAGGCCGGAGTCGATCTTTCTAGGAATATAGGTCGATCGTTATAAGAGTTAATTTTACCACAATCGGTCGCTTGATATTAAATAATCGTAATACGTTTTTTTTTTTTCTGCTCATCGAACAAATCTCTTCCTAATTTCTCTTGGATTTCGATCCCTTGTTTGAAAAGGTTTGCGACCCCTCAGGTCGTGCCGCGACGCTAGGATATCAGGCAAAATTAACCGGAACAAATAAACGCAACCCGCGCCCCCGAACGCGTTAACTCGTCGCACGTAAACTATCAAGTCGACCGTCAAGTGGCGTACGCCATATTATAATGATGAAATATTCACTGCGAGCCGGTGATGGTTTATTTAAAGCCGCGAGGAAACAAGGACAGGTATTCATAATAGCGTATACGTTTGGAGTTTGGGTGGTAAACGAGTGGTCGCGCGCGAAATAATATCGACGCGTAAGCTTTTGGCTTCATTATAAACGCGCGCGCCGGGAGCTACCATTTTTTTCACACGTCTACACTCGTCCGTGAGAAAACGCGGTCCTCGCTGAATTCCGGTAAACGAATCGATCCCCGGCCGCCGCCGCCGGGATACTACCCGCGAGCATCGCATTATCGCGCCGATAGGTAAATAACCCTAACCCGTTTTATTCCTTTCGCGGCCGCCGCGGCGGCGGTCCAAAACGTTTTATTTCTCCTAATCGTTTTTATCCGTCTACTCTCCCTCCCCACGTCGGAAGCAGTATATCTCTTTCGGACGGTTGGCGAACGAAGATTTCTCGTCCAGACAACGGACACGACGCTACGGCGAGCTGTTTTATCTCGGTCACGTGCGCCGCAATATCACAATCGCACGTATTTTACGTCGTGCGCGTGCGTTTAGGGGGAATTTAAATTTGTACCTATGAAAAATTAAAAAAAAAAACAAAAAACGAAACGAAAATGTTATCAAACGAAACGATAAATAATTCATACCGATAAGAACTGTGTTCGAAAATGCACGTATACGTACGTATTTAGCGAGCGTAATTATTCTGAAATTATTAGCCGTGGAGATCTGACAATAATTGCAATAACTTTTTTTTATAAAAGTTCTGTTCCATATACGTTTTAAAGTTGTGTTTTTTTCTTAAAATATATTTTTTTATTTTTACGCCATAACGAAACCGTGTTTTCAACGGGATTAATTATGAAATATTTGTAATAAAAACTACAAATTGTGTTCGAATTTAGAAGGGAAAAAAACTCCAGATGGTATAACTATTACATATAAATATAACATGAAAAGAGCTAGCAATATCGTCTGTTTTCTATTTGGTCGAGTCGTTAATTTCTGCTCAATTCACTGTAAAGAATTAAAATATTTTTCTTGCAAATCAATATTGTCGTTAGACATACTAAATAATTTGTCATTTACCGGCAAGCATTATAACAAGTCGTGGAAATTACAATATTACCACTTTGAATTCAATAAGAAAAATGCGAAATACATTATTGATTTTCAATCAAACGCTGATACACACGCTATAACAACAACCGTAACCAACCCGACGCGCGACGTCATGGTAATTTTTCCAGACTGAAAAATATTCGACAGAACAAAAGCGAATGTGTGTTATCGGATCTCCGTGGACCGTTTCATGTGGGTTCGTTAATTATTACTATTCTATACAAAGAGTATTCAGACAAATCGCATTGCGTTTTAGAGTAAACGCCGCGCCGCCGTTCGGTGTCTCTGAAAAGGCTTCGCGTTTTAAGTATGTTTACACAGATGACGTAGAAACGATCGAATATACTCGGAAAACCATTAAAACACAGCGTTTTCCCGTGCGCGCGTTTTCAACTACTGTCGCGCGTGTTGCGGCCGACGCGTCTGACTCTCGGTGTATTTCGTTGATTGGAACACGATTTACGTACTCGAGGACGAATGTCTAGACTTCGGTTTAGACTAGAAAACGGCTCTTTTGTACAACAAACTGTGTTTGTTGTCGGTCGCCGACCACCGCGCACCGTTTTTATAGACGCATTCAAATGCGTACATTACGAGTACGTAATAGTCACTGCTCGTTACCAGTGACGTAGACAAGGCGCGGGAGGGGGTTTTATAGGGTGTTTTACCGGGGGGAGGGGGGCACCCTTACAACAGGGGAAATGTGCAAATGTATTTAGAATTATGCTCACATTACGTAAAAATATGCTTTAAAATATATTTATTACAGTATCTAATAATAAACATTAAATAATAGAATATGATTATTGGTTACGAAAAAAAAGTCTTTCGTGTACGCGGCGTTCACTATAATAGTTTGATACTGCGGTCATTGACGAGCAGGGTTTACTATACCGTGAAGTATAAATATTAAATTATATTATGTCTACGGCTTATAAATAGATAATAAAAACCGTCTACATGGGCTACTGTCACTTTTTCCGGAGCGATGAGAAAACAAAACCTAAAAATCCGCAAGCGGCCAGCGTGCAGCGTGCCGGCGGCCAGTAACGCTAGTATTTTGACTAATTTTTGAAACTATCGACAAATTAACAGTGAAATAGTGAATAAACAATGAAAATATCTCAATGAGAAAAATAAAAGCGCGCTATAACTCAATAATACGATTAAGATCTACCATAAGATTACTACAATTACACGAGGCAATTTTTGAACCCTAATGAGGCGAAGAGGTTTTTTGAAGAAGAAAATAAAGAGTTGCTCATTGCCGCCGTCCGACTTCTCCCGTTCCCGAGTACACGAGGTGACTCGAATTGTTTCTTTTTGCTTTTTTCAAAGACATTCGAACAATTCCTTTCGGCGGTCATTTAAATATAGCGACGATAATTAATAACGAACAGAGTATTGTACAATAACAATGCGAAATGATTATAGAACAGATGACTTATGTAACATTTGCATATTTATTTCGCACGGTTAAAAATATAACAGAATAATTAATGACAAATAAGTCTTATAATATTTAGACAAAGCCGGTAACGAATAATTTTATTTCGCGTAGAAACGTATATTATTTTGGATTTCGTTCGCTGTTAACGCGTGTTTCTTTATTTTTTTGTCGCTTTTTTATTTTACTTTTCGATGCATATTTTATAACTTTTCAGCTTGTTTACACTTTGTATTTATTTTTCATAATACACTTTAGGCACCTACTTACGTATATATATATAAAAAATTATTTCTAATAATATTTTATTATGATTTTCTTCGCCGTTGGTTTTTAATTTTATTCAAAAAAAGGAAATTGTCAAAATATATTAATCAATATAGTTCCGTATTTTTTTTTTTTGTTACATTTTCTTTTCACATTCGCGGTATAGTCTGTGCCACTGCGCGTGATTGGTCAAGGACGAACGTTTTTTTTTTTTTTTTAGTGAAATTCGCAGTTGCCTGATTTAGCGACGAATACACGAATACAATGACGTCACATTAAAAAAGGAAAAATCATATTTATCACACGTTTTAGGTTTTTCAACTGTCTATAGGCTTTTTCTTGGGTCCGAAAAAACAAAAGGATGCAATCAAGCGAATGTAAAAAAAAAAACGATCTACACGGAGCCTACGATTAATAAATTCGTTATCAAATCAGATTTACACGATAATTAATGTTCGAGTGAACCGCGCATAGTTATCGAAACCGGTTCGTTTCAGTACACGGACAGAGTACGGTCTAGTTTAAAAGAGTAAATTTTTGGCACGCACACGCTAACATAACACTTATTTACGAGGAGTCGGCATTTATTAGGTTAACACATAAGACGTGCGTCGTCGTCGTCGTCGTCGTGTGCCGACTATAGGCTCGCGAGCGAGATCAGTCAGCGATTACAAACGTTTTATCGCGCCCCGCAGAGACGCTCAGCAGGATTTCGTGGAAAGGATGCGCGGCGGTGGCGCCCACGCGCGCAGTCAATTAGTCGGCGAGTATATACGCTTCCACTACATATACATCGTTTTCTCGGCTATTATAGCCGAGTTGTGACGCATTAATTTCAGGCCACCTAGCTCTCTCTCTGCCACACGCCTCCCTAAACGTTTTATCGCCCTTTACACTTGGCGTGACACGCGCCCGGCACCCCCTCTACTACGCGGAATTCGACGGTCCTCTCCGCGTCAATCGGCGGCCGCGATCAAAAGCGCGTAAACGTATACATTATATTGCGGCGCGACCAGACTCGGAATTAAAAACCCCGGGGAGCGACACACATCAAAGTGTTTTTATTAATTCCGAGCCGGCGGATCTCCCCGGCGCGGCGCGGCGCGGCGGCATTATGGGTAATATACTTTTGAAAACGGCGGCGGCGGTCGAATCGGAAACATGAAAAAAATTATTAATTATAAACCGCATTGATAACGAGCAGGGCGAAAACTTTCGAGGATCGAACAAAGAAAATCCAAACTCTAAGAGCGACGATAGACGTTTTTCGTGTGTTCTCTGCGTGTCTCGTTGTCGTTGGAAACCCGTAGCTTTGCCGCGGGTGAGCAGCACATTATAATATTATGTAAAGGTTTTCGCGTACTGTTTTCGAAACCGTTTAAAGAAACTAATGTGTTTGTAAAGTTTTTTAACAAGAGTAATCCGTTTTATCTCTCTCTCTCTCTCTCTTCGCCGGCACAGTGGCAACGAAATAAATATAAAATTACAGATAGAATTCTGTTTATTTAAATCGGATAAACGGAACGACGACTCGACTTAAGCCCGTTAATTAGGTATCGAAAGAAAAGAGAAAAACTGATAATTCGTCCAACCCTGATTTGTGGACATCGACGTTTAACAAAAAAAAAAATCTAATTATAAATATCATTTTTTAGTCGATATTATTTTCATTAAAAAGAATGAAATCAAAATATGTAAAGTAGTTATATTTTCGAATATGTAGATGCAAAAATATACAAAATATTGGCATTGAAAACGGTCAAAACATAGTCCGAACACCCAATTAAGACGTTATAGTCTGTAGTCACCCGACACGGTCGTGATGAATGTATCGCAAATCTTGGCGAAAATTCAAAACGTAATTGATGGTAATAAAGTGTAATATTTTGCGAGGCGAGTGTTGTTTATACGTCGATATTGTCGTCGATGCCGTCGGAACATTATTTTAATATTTATCAATATAATAAATATACGTAAGCGTAATATTTATTATGCAGATTAGTTTTTACTGTTTCAAACGTAAACGTGACATTAATATTCATGAATGAGTAATGATTATGACCATTTTTTTATTTGATATTTATAACGACTGACGCCCCTAAGTGTAACGATAACGGTTTAATAAATTGAATTTTAAAATGACGACCTTAAATAAAATTAAACCTACGTACAATTGATAAAAAAAAAAAGAAAAAAAGTCTGAATAAAAAATGCACGTTTGCCTCGATCTTGAATCGTTATCGCGTTTAAATTATCGATTCGATATGAATTATTTTGATTCGATCCGAGTTCGTGTTGCCGGCGAGAGAGGTATAACGTCGACGGAAAGTGTTGACGACGAATGCTTTCGACCTACAGTCCCTTTTTTGTTGTTATTTCGATACTTTTGAAACCTAACCGGAGATCTCGTGAGATATTACAACTTTACGCGCCGGCTCGATTGATCGACGGTGGTCACGTCGTACAGATAATAAAAATCAATAATAATAGTTTAAAATAAGAGATAACGTTCGTAAATTATATTAAAATACCGTGTCCGTCACAAGTTATCGGGCACGGCGTTGAAAACCACGTACCTGCCGAAAAATACATCGCGCGGCGGCAAAGCTTTATTATTATCAACGCGGGAATAATATGATTATAGCCATTGGGTTTGAGACCCGGTACGTATTGAGTATCCTTTTGTTCGGTGCGCTTTGACAGTGACTAACGTCGTTGAAATGTTTAATAACGTTTTCGCCGTGGCATAGATTGCATTAAAAAAAAAAAAAAAAAAAAAACCCTCGAAAAGAGGACGGAGAACACACAATAATCCGGGAAATTTATGGTCTTCGTTATTATCGTCAGCGTTTTTAGACACCGGCGCGGCGCGGCGTGCCGTGCAGTACGGATATACACAATACGTTATGATATAACATCAACACGACTACATTGTTCGTATACATATTATAGTATAGTGTTATTAATTAATTATACTGCGCGTGTTTCGTGTGTATTTTTTGAAAATCGACCGAAAATTCCACCACGGGTAGACAGAAGAAGAAGAAAAAATAAAAGAGAATTATCGAAACGCTGTTTATAGTCGCTCGTAAGTAATTGTTTTAATTTTACACGGCAATTATGTAAATTTCGAAACGCGTATTGGGTTCGGATAATATAATTATTTAAGATTTCGTCGATTCGGTCGAAACGTAAACATAATGATGTAACAATGGAACGCCTTTCCGCCTCGCATAATAAGTAAATTGGTTTTCGCGTTTTCGAATCCGCTTTGAATCCGCGTTGTGCGCCGCGCCATATCGGATTTGAAATATTATTATTTTTTTGTTGTTGTTTTATCACACTCGCGCGTGTTATAATAATACTACCGTGTTCAGTAGCAATTCCGAAAGAGAGAAAAAACCGACGAATCCTTATTATTTCCGAACTTTTACAAAGACTATATTATATACGACTATATTATGTCGTTTTTAATTAGAGTATCCGATCATCGTTGCTGCGATTTCACTGACTTTTTTGGGTTTTTTTTTTTTTTTTTTCGAAGGAGAGAGGAGAGACTTTTAAGGGGTTCTCGTAAAACGGGTAACGCTCGTGTTTAAAAGTTATTTCGTCGAGTGTTTGGAGAATTCGCAGAAGGTTTAAAACAGTTACACTCTACACAGACATCGACGTTCACGAAACTAACGAGCTACTCGGACAACGGGCGATATACTTGACGAACAAACGGGAGAGAAACGAAAATAATTAACGACCGAAAAAATTAAATTCCAAGTGTAATTGTATTGCATAAGTATGACGATGATGATTGAAAATTATGGACGTTAAAAATGTACAGTGTAAAAATAATCTCGGGAAAAAACATCGAAATAAAATAAACGCAATACAATCTATACGTTTTATCGTAAGTAATGAATATATATTCCTTAGTCGCAACGGTTTTCAAAAACGTCACAACGTGTACTCGCATATAAATAATATATAAAGATTTATCGAAACGATTAAATCCTCTAAGATTATTGTTTTGTGAATTGAAAACATGAAATTTAATTCAAATCGATTCGGCCGAAAACTGTAAAATAAATCGTACGTCCATTTTGACTTGGCATATTAAGTTTTCCAAGTTGTTGTCCAAAAAACGTTAAAAAATGCATTTCCTCAGATGGCACCCGTCACCAATGCATTCCAATCGATTGATCCGCATGCATTTAGTGCACTAAATCAAATAGTTCTCGTATCACACGTCGCGAACACTTTTTATAGTTCACATTATTAAAATATATTATTATAGTTCGTTTCAGAACAACGAGCAGACATTCAAAAACGTGAGTATAAAACGTGAAAATTGTAAAATCAATAATATTATGCGAATAAGGATTTTTGACGAACAAATAAGATATAATAATGCTCGTGAATTTAAAACGAATAAAATAAATAAACAGTGGACTATTATAATTTTAATAATATTATTAATTTTATTTTAAAAGTAAAATTATTCGGTCGGTTTTAATTTTTTTTTTCCGTCATCTCTCTCTCTCTCTCTCTCTCTCTCTCTATTAGCCATCAGATAATCACTTAATCTCTACATCCTTAAATACTTAAATTAAAAACGCATTTCCTTCATAATCCTCTATTACTTTTTTTTTTTTTTCGGGAGTATAGTCTTGTTTTGTTATTTAATTTTTCTTTTTTTAATTAATTATTTTAAACGTTAAATAAACACAAGCGTAATCGTTTAGAATTAATATATTATACGTTCCGATCTCGTGTGTTATACTATTGGTTTTTTACGCTGTTTTTTATGTATACTTTTTTAGATTTATATGTAAAACAGCTTTTTGCAAAAATTGTAATCGAAACATATTATGTTCGTTTATTTGTACAGTACGATTTCCCGGTTTTTGTTTTTCTCGCGAAATAAGTCACGTCTCGAGAAACAATTTTTTTAGATATATATATATTTTATAGAGAGAGGGAAAAAAACCAAACAATTATACCGAACAAGAATCGTTCGTCATTCCTCGACATCATCCGCCCGCATAGCTTTACGCGACGTTTTCCCCGCCGATAATATATTAATACGCCGTTTTTACGAGTTCGATTAAAATTATTGTTCGACGTCGGTTCCTCGAAAATACGAGACATAGACTGGGTCCCTCCCCCCCTCCCCCGGTGGCTAGCGAGACGCCGATTTCACAATATTTTCCGGGGCGTCAACAACGTCAGAATTGAAAATGCCGTCGCGGGAATTCAATAAAAACCGTATATTACTATACCGTTTTGTGTGCGGGAAAAAAATGCTCGAATTTAAACTCTCAACCCCGTTTCAGTACGTGCGCACTAAAACCCATTAAATTTAGAGTCTAGCAAAAGGGAAAAAAAAAAACTTTTCACAAAAAAAAAAACGTACGACGAAACATAATTATATGCATCAGTCATGAAACGGTTCTCGTGAAGAATCGCGATTGGTCACGCGTTTATTAGGTAGTTCACGAGAAAGACCACATTAATTACCCACCCCTTCCGTCGTATTCGTTTGATTATTATTTAGCGCGAAAACGTTGAAAATTCAAAACGTCTATTAGTGTAATAAATTATGTTAAACCAAATATTATAATCGGAATTAATTTTTTCCTAATCCTTCTCATAATCTCATCACACGTGTTTTATTCGTTTAAAGTCCTACTCGAAATCTACGATATCGATAGACCCTTTCAGCTCCGAAGGAAAGCGAATTGTTTTCTTTCTCTCCGACGACGTCTGAGATACTTTCGATATTTAATAGCGACGAAATATATAGATAAACAACATCGCCGTCGTAATAATAACACAACCGGGACGGTGAACGTTGTCGTGTCCCTTATTCTCACGTCATTAGGATGTCGATCGGACGCGAGACAAAACGATAAGAAATCAAGTTTTTAATAACGTGTGATCAAACGTAGACCACAACAGCACGCGTGCCGACGATAGCGAAACACGATCGGTCATTAGTATTTTGCTATTGTCAAACCATGCGAGAATGGAGTAAAAAATTAGTACCACATTGCGCAACTATACGAGGGGGGGGGGTACGAACTTTCGTTTCGTCCGTGGGATCCTCGAAGGATTCTTTTCGTTTTTAACGTATTTTACACTTGCTTCAACGTCAATAATAATCACTATCGGGTGATTAGAATTGAAAAAGACTGAAATTTCGTCGCGCATTTCAAATGACGCCGGGGACTGAAAAGGGTTAAACGGACTCGATAACAATAATGAAATAAATATTTAAACCGCAGTATTATTATTATTATTATTATTGTTATTATATCGGCCATCGAATTTAATTTGGTGTTGATTAATGGGGCTAATTTTCGACGGATCATCAAACCGTTAAACGGTATTAAACTAAATACCAGAATAATCCGGAAAATATTATACCGATTTAAATTATCGTTAAACGAACGACAAAACTTTTAACGAGCGGGCATACTCGATATCGAACGATTTCGATTCAATAACGAATTAAATAGCACCGGCAGGGGGAAAAAATACCGTATTTAACAATGAGGAGCGAGAACTATTTTCGCTTCGAGAAAGATACGGCTGAATGCCGAGAAGAGGCTCGTTAAAACACATACGCGTGGAAGTAAAACGTGGGCGAAAAGAGAAAAAAAAAAACTCGAAACTTTTGCGACGTATGGAAATGATAAGCCGGACGGAGAGAAAAACAAATGAAAAAGTACCGTAGAAGAAAAACGGACACGCGTCCAGAGCACGGCGCTGGAAAACATGCCTGGACGAGCCCCGCCGAGACACCCGGAAGAGCTGCGCGATATAATAATTATAAAAGGAAAGAAAACATAGCAGGACGCCTCTCTAGAAACTCCTGTTTTGGACAAATCAAAAGTGACGCGAGGAGTGAAAAAAAAAAAAGAATTTTTCACGTCGTAATCGACTCGAAAACATGGAAACGAAACGGACCGGAGTTTTCGACGAGTAATACTAAAACACGCCGGACGCGTTTACAAAAATAAGGATTACCGAACTGTTTCTCCCTTAAAATAAATTCGCCACGGTCCACGGGAAATAGTAAAAGCTTTTGACCGACGACGCATCGCAGAGGTACATGACTTTTTATAGTTTTATAGAAACGTTTTAGCGGCGAACGATGCTGCGGAAACGGACACATATTGTTACGTTAAACGTGGGTACCTAAGTTTTTGAAAACATTCGTTATCGGAAAAACGAATTCGAAAATTCGACGACCGAGGAGCCCGTAATTCCGGCAGACTATAGGTTTCCGATCAAATAATGGGTTTTCAAAGATAGAGAGAGAGAGAGAGAGAGAAAAAAGTACAAAAAGAAAAAGTTACGGAAAACCGGCCAAAACTCAAACACAATATGTTATATTTCTTTCGTATCATTTTATTATGTGTACCGAGTGCTTAAACTTTTGTTTATATTTCGATACTAATTCAATTCTTACGTTTCCCTTTGCGGACGTAAAATTTTAAGGTATTCTCCGATAAGGTTCGGAGATTGGAGAATACGATCATGTTACACGACCGAAGAGTTTTGAAGAACGAAATAATATAATAACAACGTTTCGCTGAAAGCCAACGGTTATTTATTGGAATTGAAACGGAAGCCCGGAGTACACGCGGAGTAAATCATTCTGACATGATACATATCGGAATATGAGAAAAGCGTTTGCCAATTAAAAAAAAAAAAAATAATAAAAATAAACACTGGAAAAGCTTCAGAACTGTGGCGGTGACCTTAAACCGTCAGATAACAGTGAAGCTTCTCTTTTTTTTCCAATTCAAACGACGACGGTAAACAATAGCCAAAGTACGAGTAATACCTACCTTACGATGCGCGTGGTAATCGTTTCTAAAAACCAATTTTTACAACGAACGATTTGTATTTTGCTATAAAATTTATTATAACAATAAATAATAACGAAATACGAAAATTACACGTGCCCGTTGCTCGGATAAATTCAAAGAAATTCAATTGTCATTTAAATAACATAAAATATGTTTGTTTGGCGAAATGCATTTCGATATTTCTACATCGTCGAATCGAACCGTCGCGGTCGTCGTCGGTTTTCATTATTTCGTTAAATCGATGAAAAAAAAAAAAAAACCCCCCGTAAAGATTCAAGATTTTCGTAAACAATAAGAGTAATATTATATTATTATTAGGAGGCTCGAGGAACTCACGCCTCGTTTCCAAATCAATTCCTCATAAAAAATATATATATAATATTAAGTATTTATTACGATTGAATTTTTTTATTTTTTCCAACGACATAATATAATATCGAACCCAATAAAAAATATCGAATTCGATTAAAGTCATATGATTATTCCGATACGGCGTGTCCCGCCCGATCTTTTCAAATATTTACCGTGACATGTTATCCGACAAGATAAATGTTGATGAAGGTTATTGTAAATCGAATTTCCATCACATAACGGCGAATTTTATTGAAATAAAAACGTACGCCGAGACATGACGATTTATGGTCGGGTCGGGGCGAGAGGGAGCGAGGGAGGAACACGTCCGACATAATATTTTCGTTCAACGGCAAACCTTATCGTGCCCCGAAAAACGTGTCTATAAATAAATCTCATAATAATACGCGATGCTCTTGACAAAATTGTATTGAAAAAAGTCACGAAAATCACTTGGAAAATATAATAAGTAACCGTATTATTCAATGTCGACCTACAAAATATTCGTTCGAAATGTCCGGTCGCGCGCGTCCGAAATAACCGAAAAAAAAAAAAATAAAATACATTTTACGTCGACGGTCCGTTTTTTTTCCTCCCTTTTAAACGTGTACCGGTCGGATCTATCGATTGTGGACCAAATAATCGATCGATAATATCGATGGCTAGTTCTGAGACGTTATCTCACACAAACCGTTAGTTAAAATGTAACATATACATTTTTATTGTTCTTTTACGACGAGCGAATAAATCAGAGAGACATCACGCGATGATCGAGTACCCGAATATTGATTGTCGCGCGGTCTACCGTAGATATTCGGTCGAAACAAAAATATACAACGCGAAATTATTTCGCGGAGCCGCGGGGAAAAATTTAAAAGTGAAATTCCTTGCAATGAAAAACGACGTGGAATTCTGATTACACGGTGATTTATGCTCAAAGATTATCCTTTGGATTATTTGAATTTTGATTTCGTGTCGAACTCGAAAAGCGTTTCGTCTAATCAAAGGTTCGATGATTACGTGCCGCCGATCGAATTTGACATTTGACTTCTCATCGCCGAACAAACACCACGTTGAAATCAACGTTAAACAGTAGTTATAATCCCAACGCGATTCCCGACCCATTGGCAAAACACAATGCGCAGCAGACATTATAAAACAGACGTCACAAAACAATTGATAAAAATTTGAATCGCTGTAGGACACCGACGGAATTGACATTTCTTTTTCTTTTCGGCCGAACCGCGTTCATTTCACGGATCGTCTCTCCGACTGTAAAACGAACGCGCTTTTTATAATTATTATTACTGTTAAGTTTAACTTGGAATTAACGAGAAACGAGAGCAGTATGTTATAGTCTTGGAACCGTATAACTTTGTTTGCGCTATATCGCGAGAGATAATTGTTTGATATAGTTTAAAATTAGTTTTGAAAATGAATAGTACGAAAAGCACTAACAATGTCGTTCGTAGTATTTTCGTTTACGGGCGGCAAACACTCCTCGACATCGATCGTTTTCATGAGATTTATTTCCAATGGTAATGATTTCGACAAATTATCGATCAAACATTATTGACGACGGCCGCGATCTGTTGTCCTCAAAACACAAAGCGCGCTTGCATTTATAACCCCTTTCGTTCCCCGAACGAAACAAAACGCCGCCGCCGCCGCTCGCTCTCAGACCGCGTATAAAATATCAGTAAGTGAACTCTGGATTTACGTTGGGCGATAAAACTTTTGAACATAAATAAACAATATCGACGTTTATAAACGAAATAAATTGCTCGCGACAGTGTATTCGTTTACCCCCTGGCATGACGTTCGTTTTGTTCGCGTGTAGTAAAAACAATTATTATAATAATATTATTTCAACGGACAATAAGACGACGTACATAATATATTTATTTTTTTACCGTCCACGAGCATATTTTCGAAATAATCGAATATTTATTTCGTTTTCGACGAGATTTCCAAATTACTAAACATGATATTCGTAAACGCGCGTTGAACGAATACGATTTTTGTTTTTTGTTCAAAATTATTATTATTTTCATACGGAAATCGATCAACAAAGATCTTTAGGACGAGTTTAAAACGGAATGGTTAACACTCTCGGACCAACAATATAATATATGCCGTCGTGTCCAAACGAATTCCCAGTAGAGCAGTAATTGAAATTGTACGTACGGTTTTTTTCTTTTATTTTATTATTTCTCTTAAACAATAAATAAGATGTTTCTATCGAAAAATAAATAAATAAAACGCGCGGCTATATGATATTCGTTACGTTTCGGAAAGAGAAAAAAAAATAAGTCATCGGTTATATTGTTTGTCGTATTCGATTGTCGGCGTGACGTTGTTTTATCGTGAAGATTTCTACTCCGATTATTACTGGAAATTTAAAAATTTATCGACGTACTCGCGCGCGCGCCCGGGCGCATACGACTATAATATTATATTATTCATATTATTATGTTTCGTGTTCTACTCGCGTCTGGAGAACACTAAAACAAAATAAAATAATAATAATATTTTTTATTTAAATGTATAAAACGGGAAATAAGTCTGATGAAAAAATAAACTATATATATGTGTGTGTGTGTGTGTGTGTGTATATACATTTATATAAAATAAAATTCTTATAAACATACAATAAAAGTGAAGAGATAAACCGTAATGCTATGTAAAGAAAAAGTAATTTATACGAGATTCGTTTCGCGTCCGACGGTGTATGTCTCTATCATCCGTTTTTCCTCGTGGTTTTTGAAAAAATATTTTGGTAAACGTTTTTTTTTTCTCTAAAAACATCCGTCAGCAATTATATCGGGCGCGAGCGTTTTTATACGAGTAATTTTGTCGGTGTTTCTGGGGAATACGTGAATATTGGCGTCGACGATTTTATCAAACGACATGCGGAGAACGCCGCCGCCGCCGCGCAGTCATTTGAATATATTAATGTTAACGCGTTGCTCCGGTGTGAATTTTCCATGCGATCGATCGTGCGAGAGACTTTGTTAACCAACTATACAAATCGATCGATCAACAAGTTTTAGAAAGTCGTTTTCGGCATATTAGAAGCTTTGTAATTTTCAAACACGGTAAATACATAATATACGAGTAGGTAAACACGCATAATATATACGTATATATAGCATACAGACAATTAAATATGCATAATGCGTCATATTTATGTAGAAACCTCAATCTGCGCGCAAGACTTCGTTTACCAAGTTTCTACGACTACATTTTGAAAACGTTCTGGCCGACGCGATCGTTTTAGAAATCGTTTTTTTTTCCAATACGATATTGATAGGTATTTGATGCGAAATGCCATCATAAAAACACGAGTTGGAAAAACAGTTGCGAAAAATAATAATAACAATTTTTTACGTGCAGAATTTCATACGTTACAGAACTCAGAATCGATCGCTTTTCTGCATAATTTAATCAGTAATTTTTTAACCGAATCTCATAATATAATGACCATAAAATAATACCTTTCAACAATGTTATGCGATGTTGTCTAATCGGTATCATAAAATACCGTTTATCCTCCGTGTTCTTTCCAAAAAAAATAAAAAAATAATAATTGTATCGATGTTTACGTGGGTTGCGTACGTCTACCGTCGGGATTTTCTTTGTTTATCACCTAGCCAATATGTTGGCACGCGTGACTATGAGACCGTGTCAGACAATACGGAAACGTTTATAGATATTTATTTATTTATTTTTTTGGTATTGAACAAAATATATAAATAGTATATACTTGGTATATATTATAACTGACGTAATGTGAAACTTGCCTATAAGGGAGATGATGATCGAAAATCAATCGATGATGACACGTCGTCGTTCGTTTAGAATTAAAATTGATAAAATTACGAAATAATCGTTGACATTTAAACACAACGTTCGTTTTGACGTATTTCGACGAGTAATAAACACGAATACGAAAATAGTTTATTGAAATATAATAAAAACAATTCCTTCCTGACCGCATTTGGTACTTTGACGAGTCAAATTCTATTGGGTTTGTGTACAAACGTTGTGTTACGTTGAGATAAATTCATATTTATTCGGTGAAAAAAATAAAATATAATATCTCTTCAAAAGTGGACTACTGTGAAATTCGTCAGTGCTTTCAATCAAGTAACACGTGTACACGCCCAGCTGTACTACACTTTTATCCTTGTACATAAAATACACGAGTTTACTTTTTTTTATTCAAATCGCTTTAAATATTCTACGCGACGACGCGTTTATTTTACAATATAATTAAGTGCCTCTCTCTCTCCCCGAAAATTCTTAAATAATTTTGGTAAGTCGAAAAATCTTGAATATTCAATACGAAATTCCTCATAAGTCGATGTTATTTAAATCATATATAATAATATATATAAGAACTACTAGCTGTCCCCGCACAGTATTGATTAACATTAATATTTCTAAAGATGTCTCTACTAAATAAAACCAAACTATTGACCAAATTTGATACTCAAGTTCTGGCTAGGCGATTTTTTCTAACCTCACCCTTTTTACCACCACCTTAGGGGTTGAATTTTTGAGACGTTCTATATAGCTTTAAACCTTCCCCGAGACTTGGCCAATCCATTAGTGATAACCGTACTAAAATCCACCGAGTATACTTTTCGAGTTATGCGCGTACATACTAAAAATGAGCTGTCCTCGCAAACGTTGTTTTGCCGTTTAAAATTTCGTACTATGAAAAATTACCAACTTATTGTAAGTATGTATATGTGAAAAGTATGTGAAACACGTATATATATTTTAATTGAAAATGATTTGCAAAAAAATTTATAAACAATGATAATGGTCACTATGGTTACGGTATAGGTATACGTACATATAAATGGGCTGAATTTTTCCTATAACCAATAGCAACCATTAAAAAACAAAAATTTCAAAAGTACATCACAAAATCCCCGTTTGAGCACCTCCCCTAATTGGTTTTTCCAAAATTTGAGCCAAATCGGCCCAGCCGTTCTCAATCGATGAATTGTTATACATTTTCGGCTCCATTTTTATATATACGTATATAGATTTTTTCAAAAGCAGTGTTTGATATCTTTTTTAATTTTTAAAGCCTGTAGAATCGCCAGTCGATGCACAAAAACTAAACTACGTGAAAATCTAATGTCCGTGGAAAAGTCAAGAAATTATTTTGTATTTCACAAAGTGTAAAAACGTTTTCCATTTCTTGAAATACCGATGACTTTTCACGAAACGAACAACAATTTCACTAAATGGACGTGACATATATATAAAGAGAGGGACACGACCTATCGTATTTCGATCGTTCTAAATATTGTTTTCCGCGAGTTGTTGGAAAATAAATCCTCGCCAACGATATTGTTCGGTACCGTGCGGACCTGTGCCGTGGACTACCGGTCGGAAAACAACGGAACACACCGAACCAGCTCGACGCGTTATTACTATCGTTTTCGACCGTTTCTCGCCGTCACGCGATAAATGTTTCGTATCGCGTCGGCGGCGGACCGCACTCGAACCGCGCGGCGGGCGCGGACAAATTGCCGGGCGTTATGAAAGCGACGGGTAAAAATATGTTTCGACGGGTTTTTATTATGTACATAAATATTTCGGCTATTACGCGATGAGAACACGGGTCGTTGAATCCGATCGGATGGCAAAGAGCGAAACCGTCGCGTACGTTATCGGCCGCAATAAAACGCGTTGTGCGGAAAAACGCGCGCGCGCGCACGACGACTGCGGCCGCGAGGAGCTCGTTTTTCAATATCGCGTTCTGTACCTACCGCGGTCGGCGCGGCGTCGAGACTTTTTATCTCGTCTAGAGACGGATTAATAATAATTCTACGTTGTCCGAGGAGTTATCTGAGATTTGAAAAAAACAAATAAACTACCTTTCTTATCCCGATAAAAAAGTGTATTTGAAAAAAAATTGTCGGTTCCTATACTATACGTATAACAGGGGCGGCCAAACGGTCGATCGCGGACAATTTCAAAGTCGATCATGTTGGAAATTATTTTTAGGGACATGATTTCTCACACGAAAATGATAAAAAAAGAATTCCGGTCTACTCTCTCCATGATGACCACATTTGGAGCAGTGTCTTCGATTAGCAGTTAGCAACTATAATTCGCCAGATTACGACCAATTGGTCAACGACATGCAATGTCACACTTCAACAATGCCCAGATCAACAAAATAATATTATACTCATCTTATTAGATTTTAGAAATTATTATTTATTATTATATTATTTTTAGTTATATTATTAATTAGTTTATAATACTTATTGTATGTTTATATGCACTTTATGCAAGTATGTTTCTTAATAATATTATAGTTATTCAATAATAATAAAAATCGGTGAAGTATATTTTTTAGTAGATCGTGACCAAAACAAGTTAGGCCGCGCCTGTTATATAATTTATGTAAATGAAATTTTTTCGTCGCAACGATAATATTGCGTATTTTCCGTTATCGAAACGTTCGTTATTTGTTTAAAGCAGCGGTCTCAAACATACGGCCCGCGGGCCACATGTGGGCCAAATACATTTTGAACAAAAATCTACGAACAAAGTGTAAAAACGTTAATTTTTTTCTTTCGCGCGTCATAAAGACAGTTTTTAGTGAACGAGTAAAAAAGAAGACACTTCAAATTCGGCCCGCGAACCTTTTTTTGAAAAAAATTATGGCTTGTAGATAATTTGAGTTTGAGATCACTGGTTAAAGTTAATGTTTTTCAAGTTTTTACGAAATCTGTTGCCGAACGCGACGAAAATTAAAAAAACGAAACGAAACGCCACTCGATTATCACGCACCGGGGCGCGGGGGGTCGACGACTACCTCGAAATCGGTCGGCGAAGCGATTCGTCCGTTATCTGTGCGGTTTTTTGTACGCGCGCGACACAAAATTATAGTCGTGTTATCGTTGCCGGAAGACGAACGGTTTTTTTATTTTTTTATCAACGCCGCTGCCGCAAAGTGCGTCGCGTTAATTCGTTTCGATTGCACTCGTTTACTACGGCCGGGGCGAAGAGTGTTTGACGTGCACTCGACTCTGGTCTACGAATAATATCACCGAAATCCGGTTACTCGGGCCAACTAGTCTGCGATACCGATCTAGCGGCGGAGTCTCTGAAAGCTCCTCCGGACGATTAAAAGAAGAAAGAAGAAAAAAAAAAAACCGTGAAAACATAATAAAAATAAAAAAAAGTGACGATGATGAAAAACCCGACCGCCGTTTCGCCCTTCAAAGTAAATTGTTTTCTTATCCCCGGCAGTCGCCTCGGAGCTAAACCAAACATCATTTAAAAACAAAACAGGAAGGAAAAAAAGACTAAAAACTTCTTTTTTTTTTTTTTTTTATCTCGGAAACCATCAAAGTACCTACCACCTACCGAAGTAGGCGATGTTTGCGTTCACACTCGCTCGCGTCGTCGTCGTCGTCGTCGTCGTCGTAGAACGCGGCGGTGTCACCGACTTGATATTATAATAAACACACGACGATAACCTGCGCAGACACTGCGCACCGCGACAAACGCGCTCGCACAAAAACGGTGTAGATAATTGTAGTAGAAATATACGAGGAAACGTGTCGCCGCGACACCGTGATGAATGCGACACCGTTGACGAATATGACGCGGCGATAATTATTTTTATCACTATTATAATTTATTTTTAGCCTGCGGACTACTGCGACGGGGTCGTTAACTAGTTTTTTCCCTTTTTTTTTACACCTCTCGTTCTTTCTTTTTGCTATTTTTCCTTTTTCTGCCCCCCTCCCCCCGAATAACGTTAAATCATAATAAAAGCCGTCCGCCAACAAGGGACGGTGGTAAAATGTCGGCCACGCGTCACGTTGTTATCCGCCGCGGCGGTGGCGGTAACAATGGCTGCCGCACACGGGAGGTTTAACATATTTGTAGGGAATAAAATACGTAATCGAACGGTGGTCTCGCGCGAATAACGGCGAGATAATATTATTATATTCTCGACGACGACGACGACGTAATTATACCGTTATTAATTATTGCTGCACGTACCTCTCATTTTTTTTTTCCCCCTTTTTTTATCCGCGGCGAAACTCCGACTGACCGGCCTGTAGCTTCGGCCGAAGACGCGACGAACGTTGCGCGAGTGTCTATCGGCTGCTTCCGGCTACAGAACTGAAAAGAAAACAAACAAGCGATAACGTCAGAACCGTCCGAAACACAGACTCGGTGTCATACAATCGTCGTGGTCCGGCGTATGGTAAGTTTGATCAAACAAGTATTTTATTATTATGTGTTGTTTGGTCGTCCGTCTAGGAAGGATTTGATTATTGTTTCAGCTTCGATTTGATTAGAAAACGGGTATGGAAAATACGAGTATTCGCCGGCGTAAAACACTTATTATCGAATCAAAACGATACCCATATTATATTTTATGACGCGAAATATATTATTATTCTAAGTTCTACTAGAAGAATAATAATTACTATCGATCCCAAACGATTTCGCCATGTATAATGACGTCACGCGGAGTATTATTAGTTTATTGTTGTGAATATACTCTGTTTGTGTATTCATTCGCATCATTAAAAATGTACGTATACTCGTTTTGTAGAAAAGTTGTTTTATTATTTTAAGTTTTCAATTGGAATTTACGTTCACGGTAATAATAAGGGGGGGGGGGAGGGGGGAAACACGACAACGCGACACGCAACGCACATTTCTTTCAAAGTAATTTGAAACGTATAAACAATATGACGTACGTGTGTGCGGGGGGGTTATCTCGATTACTTATTGCCATCGGGGTGGTGGCGTACGATATTTTGTATTTTCGTCGAGTCGGCGAACACATGGATTTATTACACGATAGATCAAAAAAAAAATACGACGAGAGAATAAAATATGACGCGACAAAGAAACGACGACGTTCAGTCGTTATAAAACATTATTGTCGTGTACGATTTGTGTTTACCGGCCGCCGATAATACGATTAATATTCTAATAAGGTCACGACGTAAAAGTTTCTATAGTGTTCGGTTAATATGCAAATCAATCGATACGGGATGCGATACGGTTTCAAACGCTCGTCGTTATTAGTCTCGTTATAATAGTTTACGTACGCGGCGCAGTGGCTTTGGGCGAGCGAGCTAGGCGGTGTCTCGCATGAACTACTTTATAATAATATAGTAGAGCAAATATGATTTAATAAACATTATCGTTCACGTCGTCGTCACCGATAGCTTCGGATTGTCGAATTAGTTTTTCGTCCGTTTACGAGAGTTATTTTTTTATTCTATTCCTCGAACCCGTCAGAGTATACCTCGGGAAATAATAATTACGAAATCTTAGTTCGCGTGGGGGCGACAGCGGCGATCGCGTTCGAATTTCAAACAAACACAATATACGAAACCGATATACTGGGTCAAGATGCTTAATACCTGGCAAGATAAACATAGAGGTACCTCGGAGTGAGATGAAATCGGTCGACAACACACAGTCCCAATCACTATGGACTAATTTTAGAATCGGAACCTCGAGCTATATTAAACCGTACAACTTTCGAACTCGTCTCGACGCGGACCTTTAAGGATGTCTCTGCAGATGATACTATTCGGGAGTCTGCCGAGTGCTGGGGAAATGTTTACTAAATAACCCAAAAATAAATCCGTTCGAAATCGATTCTGATCATTCGACGAATCGAAACGATCGCGGCCGAAATAGAAGTTGGTTAATTTTAAATTTAACTATAACGCGTTTATAAAAATCAACAGCAGAATAAAATATAGACTTCAGTGAGTTATTATTATCGAGTAATTATCGCGAAAACTGTAATATAATATTTCTCGGTTTCGTGTACGCATTCCACCGCTCGAAAAGTTACAAAAAAGGTTAAGGACCTAAGCGTTATAGTTATTCGCGCGACGGTCAAATGACATTGTCTTAGAACCGTGTCCTTCGTCGTCGGTTGTTCGGTGTTCTTCCTCGGGACGTTTCGCGCCAATGCTGTTCTTGCGTTTTATCTTTTTTATCTACTCACTTCGATATTATAATAAACTCACGCGAAAACAAAATAATTCGACAACACTTGAAAACGCGGCGGCGGCAGCGTTCGACCGCAATCGATTTTTCGGTTTTCGACGGTCGAGTGCTACACCATTATGCGACACCGGCCCCGCGATAACACAGACGTACGTATTTCGCATTGTGTGTACTCGCGAAAACTTTTGTTCGTTTATCAACGCGAGAATCGATATCTTCCGTCTGTTTTCGATGTTTTCATCGAGTTTATCTGAGGCGTAAAAGCTCCCTCGCCTAATAATAATAATCGTTACCTATATAGAGGCGTGTTATTATAACAACGGTTCGCGCGAAACGGCTTATTTTTTTTTAATGTCTCGTAAGTGTCGTTGAAATCGAATTGGGGAAAAAATCGCGTGCTCCGGAGCTTTCTTTTCGTCTAAAATCGACGACCGTCGTAAGTACGCATTCGCCGATACGATATTTCAGCGGCGAACGAGAATCGAATTTATGACGCGGTCGGCTGTCAAACGACATTCAAAACTTATCGAATCAGAGGAGTTTGAAAATTTCACGAAATGAAAAACATTTTATTAAAAAAAAAAAGTCGTGCTTTAAACGATAGTAAAATGAGTTTTTTTAACGTGATAAATTCTCGCATCGCTTAATTAAGATAAAAAAATTAGTTTCTATTTTATTACCAAACGATTATTTGTTTTTTAATTTCTCCTTACGTGTCGACCACTTTGATATAATATACAATACGTTTAGTATTTTAATATAAAATCAATTGTCAGCGTGTTGACATAAAATGCGTGGGAAACGATAACGATCGTCTTTCAAATATCGCTACGATAACCTGGCTTTTTAGCGACGAAGCCGAAGAATGTCGTAAATATTCGAGACGGACTCGCCAGACGATTTAATTCGAATTCGGATGTTTATTTTATTTTTTTTTTTTTTTTCGGTAATTTCGAACCCGACACCACGGTTTGCCGTTCGAAGCGTTCGCCGAACGCCGTTTATTTTTAGTCGTCGTAATTGTGTGGTGACTTTGATCGGCATTGTTGTTTCCGCGTTGAGTATTTTATGTTTCTGACGGCATCACAATACGCACGACGTCATTATTGTCAGCGGCACGTTAATTTCGTTCGCTCGGATTCAATGTGGAAAAGAACATCTCATTGTTCATCGAGTCCTAATTGTTTCGCGGACAATATCGGTGTTTAGATTGTTTTTGTAATTGGCTCGTTTCCCCGGAGCGGAGGCCGCCCCCGCGGACGTGAAAAAGTCACAAACGATCATATCGCGAAAAATCTATATCGAACATGATGATGAAAATAATTTCACTACTCGTTTCGCACTCGGACCGCGGCGCGTTGTCGATTTCCTGTTTCCGGGATCATGTCCAGGATGTTATGCCAATCGATCTATCAAATGGTTAAAACCGTCGTTACCGTCGTCGGAAGGCATAAATTAATTCGGCATCAACGAATGTGCAAAAATTTAGTTGTGAATTTTTAATTATTATTGGCTGTCGGTTATCTCGAGTTGGACGATTTTACCACAAGAGTGTTATCGTAACGAAAATCTATTTTTAGTATCGATCGAAACGATCTTTGATATTTTCATAAACTCACACTTTCGAGTTTGTTTAAATTTCTTTAAATTTCAACAACTTACTGTATGGCTCGTTATCGAAAAAATAACGCGTTTGATATTCGCGTTTTGAAAATCAAACAATTTCATAGCACTATTTCAACACGAAAACGGGTTTAAATTCTTTTGGTGTACTTGACTCTGATTCTACGGAAGAAAAAAAAAAATGAGCCTGTATGTTCTCGGTAGGTGCGCGGAATCCGAATCGTTCAAATCGCTATTCTCACTTCTCGGTAAAAAAAATCCACTGCAAGGAATTCTCATTTGAAAAATGTTTCGCGTTCAGACGTTCGTTACGACCGACGCGACGACGTGAACGTTTTGAATATTTATCTTCTGGTAGCGATTCTTCGTAAAAAAAAATAAAATATTTTCTATTGATCAAATTAAAAATACCTCGGAAAATCTTACCGAAAAGTTCAATAACGTTTAAATGATATGACAACATATTTCGAGAGACTGGTGCGAAATAAAAAATATTACATTTTTCTTATTGGTCTAAAAGAGAAGATACGTCAGTCCATAAAATATTATTTATGCAAACACTTGTTCGATATTCCAAGTGACTTGGAAAAAAGTACGAGACCGGAGATTACAGGAGTCACAGGATGAGACACGGGTGACGAGTAATATTGATATCGGGAAAATTATTTTGTTTTTAAAATTATTTTGTTATCAATGTTTAAATCAAATTTTTCCCCCCGGCGTGCCGTAATTCGTCGTCAGTTTTCCACAGTTTTATGCGATCGGACCTCAAAGTACCAATTATACATCATTTCCTACCAAAAATCTACCATTAAAGCTTTAAAAAAAGACCAATTCTTCTAATCCAAGACGTAACATGATACATCGCGCGAGAATAAAAAAAATTACGTCGTAGTAAAACTAATACATTTTCTCTCATAAGATCAGAAGAAATACTCAAGAGTCTAATAAATTATATACATATATACATTGGTTCTAGATTTTCGCATTTATTTTTATGTTACAGTGTATCGAAATCGCTTTGAAGTCTCGCGCACATCCGATTTTATCAATTTGTCAAGTATTTTACACTGCAGAATTCATCGAAGAGGCGACTTTGAAAAATCAAAAATTAAATGACTTTGATTACGAGTTTATTAATATTATATTACTCGAGTAACACGTACAGTGAATACGTCGTTGTTATTAATATTGTATATAAAATAATCGTCGAACACATTAGTACAGATAAAGATAAACTCGTTAAAATGCGTTGTGATTCTTAACTTTAACGTTAACAACTATTGTATTATTATTATTATTATTTTTTTTTTTTACGTTAAACGCTCGCTGTAAATTTGGTAATTATTATTATTATTATCTTGTTGGTCGTGACGAATAAACGGCGAATTATTAAAACTAATTTTAAACTATAGTTCACAGGTTATTTCGCCAATGGGAAATTTGATTAATTTCACGCCAAAACGGATGCGTTCGGATAGATCAAACATACTCGTACAAGATTAATTTTAGATTATTGTAATTACGTCGAACTATATATTATAGAAACAGCTTCTCCGCCGAATAATATTCACAATATTACTATGAAATAGGACGAGTCCTTAAACGTTGCATCCGGTGCATCGAAAACATAATAATTTAAGGAACTCACGTTTGAATCGTATCGTTTATTTTAATCGATTGAAATATTAAAGGTACACATTCCCAACGTTTGGATTTCTACCTTAAATTCTTCATTCTATTTTATAAAAATATGTAAACATGTCAATGACGTTTGTCTCATTACCACGTGGCGGCGCGGCGGCAGGATATTTTTCCTGTTAGGTCGTTAAAAAAAATGAGAATACCCTTCAACACGATAGTATATGATAGACAGAGTTATCATATAATAATATTAGAGTAGTATCTATTATTCTTAATTACGTATTTTCGTGTTTCTACGGTGAACTAAATTAATATAATTTTCTTTCTGCTCATTAAAAATTACCATATTATTATGTTATTTAAGATCGGACCAATGCCCAGTGGTAGGGCCAGGCATTTTCGGGCGGGGCCATGGCCCTACCTGGCCAACCCCTAGCACCGCCACCGTGACTGTACCCTCGTAAAGTTTTACCTTGTTTTACTTTGATTTTTATTTGATTTCAATTTATTTTTAATTTTTTCGTTACAAGCAAACGTTTTTTTTACTGGATTTTAAATAATTTCAACAATCTACAAAAAATTTAACAATTACGCTACAGTGATGGTGATGTGATCACCGCTATTACTAACACAATTCATAATAAATAACGTGACGATATTTTATACAAAGAACATGACTTGAATTAAATCGCGATGCTAATCGGAGTAAAGACGCTTGTTGTCATAATGGTGTTATTTCCGAATATTTTGTTCGGACGCAGAACGAACTCCGAAAGTCACGTCAATCGGAAATTGAACAGATTCAACTCGGGATACGACGTCAAAATTGCAAAATTCACAAAAGTTTTCAAGAATATCGTGAGAACAAATGAAAAAACTTTGAATAAATAAAGGTAATCGAATGTTCGAACAAAATATTGACCATTTTTTAAACAAATCGAATTCGGCGCGCAATCGTTTTTTCTTCTATTTCATTCCACTGTTGACATTTTAAATTAAAATAAATATATACATATATATGACTACACTACATTATTATATACGTTGAGGTGAGCGTATCCTAACATCCGATTCGGTATCATCTGGTTTTCTTTTGTTTTCGACTGAATTAAAATATTATCAGCATTGTAAACTTAGGGGACGATAGACTGCTTCGATTAAGAAAATTCAAAATTCGAATTCCTCGTAAGTTTTTTTTATCATTAAAAATGAAGAGACTAATTATTATTATCGAATAGACGAATGGACAGTTATATTATTTATTGTTGTTCAATTGTATTCAGTTAAATATAACTAGGAAGCAGATTTCAATGAATTGAAAAAAATTAGACTACCTATAATACGAGTATTACGCTTTCAAAAGTTAAAAAAAAAAAAATAGGAAAAATATGCAATTATATTTTATTTTCAATTGAAACAAATAAATATTGTACTTGAAAAGCATAATTTTAGAGCTCTTACGACGAAATTTAATTTACATTTCAATCGGCTATCTAGTTATTTTGTAAGAAAAACAAAAATTCTCGATTTTCCAATCTACAATTCTATCGTATCGGACTATTATAAAATGTCATAGACAGTTTTTCTATGTATTTTTTTTTTTGTTGAAAAGGCGAATTATTTCAGTATAATTCAAAGAAAAGAAAAATATACTATCAAAATCGATGCAAATAACCTTAGTTTCCAGAAACTTAAAGATAGAATAATATTGTGCAGTTTGAACGCGGCAAAACGACGGGAAAAGAATAGGTTTATCTGCTTTGAGAGATAATTCGTTTATGACACCGGGCGGCTTTAAACGTCGAGACGGTGTTTGCGTTCACGACAATCGGGTTCATAGCGACGATTTAATTTAAGAGGTTTAACGTTTTTTTTTTTTTTGTTTTTTTTAATACAAATGAAACTAATCGGTTGAGGTTTTTTTAACAATAATAAAACTATTGCAAATAAACCGATAAAATATTACGACGACATCGTTCGACGACGACGCGAACAAGACTGAAACGATAAAGGTCGAGAAAAGAAAGCCGACGGTTTTCGCGCGAATCGATTTCACCTCGCCCCCGCGCAAGTATCATTTTCTCGCGGGGCAGTAGGCGGATGAGACACCGTACGATTAGTTTTGTAGTTTTGTACGTTTCTTTGATCTTTGAACTCGGCCACACGACGTACTATGTTTTCCGCCGTTAGGTACGACGGAGACTATGTGTTTCATGATAATTATTATTAATCATCATAGATTTATATTCGTACACTTATTGATTGAATTGGGAAAAAAAATAAGAATAGGTCAAAAATCTATTGAAAAAATGATGACTGAAAAATTCGAGTTCTCCGTGAAATATAAATAAATACTTATCGAACGTTAATTATTACCTCGTAAAGAGCCTCGTTCGTTTAATCCCAAAGATCCGATTGTAATAATAATACCGATTGAGTTATTTCAAAATTTATGCGGTGTATATTTTTTTTTTAAATATGTATGAGACAGAGTTTGTAACCCTAACGGGGGAAAAAAAAATTTTTCAAGTTACGCCCGAGGTATCTTTTATAATTTTTTCTTTTTTTCTTCACTCAATTGGTCCTTTTGTTATGTAAAATAAGTCGAGTAAGCTAATCTATACGCGCAAGTATAGATTGTTATTAGTTTATTACTATGAATTTACAAACTTTTTCCTTAAAGAGTTCTTTCGATCAACAATCGTTTACCCAATGCTCGTAAAGTGTTCATTCATTAGTAAAATATTAGTTATAGAAACTCAAATTGATTACATAATCGATTTTATACTTAAGTATTCGTGTTTTATTGACGCGGATAAAATAATATATTCTTACGTTTTCTATACAAACATTATTTTAATATTTATAATTTCACTTGAAATTTTGCGTGGGTAGTTGATCAATATTATATATATATATATATATATATATATATATATATATATATATATATATATATATATATATATAATATATTCGTACAAATCAAATGAAATACTTGCAAATTTTGAACTGAAATAAACTCAAACTAAATTTCAAACTCGAAAAAAAAAATGGAAAACTATAGGAAAAGTATTATTAGTTTAAATAATGTATAAAATAAAAACACAATTTTCAATATTTTACAATGATCGTGATAGTTTTAAAATCGAATTCGCTTCAAAATAAAAGAGTTCCCCTCATTACTATGTATAATATAAGTATATTAAACTATATTTTTCCTATTAGTTAGCCGAAACTACCGGTGTTCTCAAACATCGAATCGCCAGACCTTCGGGGGAAACGAGAAACTTATCAAAGTCATTAAAAATACAGAGGACAAGAGAAACGCCGAGCGTCATAATAGAAAAGTTTAGGAACTACGCCCAACGACGTCAGATTAAAATCAATAAAATCATCCTGGGCCGAGGAATTGACGAGAACGGGATTTAAACCTGTCGAAGAATGATGTCGTGATGAACGGACGAATGCTAATTTTCATGGTAAAGAAAAATCTAGCGCCGTATTCCGTTCGAGGAAGAAACGGAACTATACTCTCGGCACCGAGTGGACCGTACTGAAAAGGCTGCGAACGAAGAGCCTGGGCGTTGTGTATTAAACATTCGTCACGATGCACACTCGGAGACTCGGGAGATAGCCCGGCTGGCGACTGCGGCGGCGAAGAACAAACCGTAAAACATATTATTATAATGGAATCAGTATAATGCCGAGAGAAGAAGTCTAGTCGAGGACGTCAAAGGATTCGTGAGAAATAACACTAGAGGCGATGGAACGGATAAAGGCGGGCTTAGACGCGCGACAGTTACTCTATAACCTATTCATAATAAACGTGTCGTATAACCCTTATTTATTAATGCTGATTTTATACTTCTATTGTTATGAGCGTTATTATTTACCACGCTATACCGATTTCAATGGTTCGTTGTTTTATTATAAATATATATATATATATATATCTATATATATAAAAATCTATGTACATTTGAATAAATTTTATAGCTCAAGATCCACCGAACCGATTTAGATAAAAATTTCAGGGCATATTAGGATTGATATGTAGATGGTTTCTGTGAAGTTTGTACGCTGTGCGATATGTGGTTCCGGCGTTTAGGCCTCTTAAGTGCACAATATTAATCACACATTGTTATTGTTTTGCCATGGAGATATATATACACTCTATGTGGTTATTTTTTATTATTTGTTTCCGTGGCACGTGCGTCTATGGCATTTTCTATTAATTGGTTTGAGACCTAGCCGAAGACTAACCGCCGAAGCTATAAGTATGAAATTTGGACGGTAGTTTTGTTTTGCGATATAGACACCTACTGAGAAAGGATTTTCCGAAATTCGACCCCTACCGGATTTAAAAGGGGTAAAAATGAAAAAAAAACTGATAAAATAAAAAGTTATACTGCACACGGGCGAAGCCGGGTTATTCAGCTAGTTATTTATATAATATGACTTTGTACCGCGATTATCAATAATTATAATTAATATTTTATATTATAAATGATTGTTGAAAAACACCAAGTCGTATACAATAAATAAATAATATATATATATATATATTTTGCTCTCGTACATACTTCAATAGAAAAAAATAAGCACACTTTGAATACACCTGAATAATGCACTAATAACAAATAAGAAACCTCAGTAAAGATATGATATTGGAAAACGCTGCAGGCTGCGCGGAACTACATAAATGTGTTATTATAATAACCTTGTCGCTATATTATATTATAAACGGTACGACTAGGATTCGGTAGTTAGCGAATTGAATTCGCAAAAAGAGCTTTTAAAATTCCAAACAGGCGTTTATTCAATTTTAACTTAGACGGCGTCTAATCATATCGGCGACGCCGCCGGTTGTATACAGTAGCGCCCGTGAGATTTAAAAATTCCCCGTTTTGGTCACAGATTTCGACTGCAAACGTAATGCAAAGTATACAATATTTTCTTCCGAACTTACAGCATCGAACTGGTACGACGAGGCTCGATACGTTTTCGGACGTCCATAGAATTTTCAAATATATTCGAATTGAATGCACGCGAATCGGTTGGTAAAATTTCCCATAATAAACAATAATCGTTTCGGCGTTAAGCGTTTATAAACGTCCCGCGTGGAAGGAAAAACAAAAAAAAACACACACACACACACACACACCGCAAAAATTTGCCCTTAGGAAATTAATTTTCTCCGCCGTTTCCGGAAATATTGAGTTCAGAAATCGCGTTTCGTGGCCGGAGCACATTAAACGGCACGGCGGGGTCTTATTTTTGACACGAACGCCGGCTGCCCCCCAGCCGCCCCACCGCTCGTTCGTTGTTATTTTAACCGAAACGTGATTTACTGACATAAAACTACGAAAGGGCATATTATTTAGTTACCGCCAATGTCGTCGTCGCCGCGGCCGATTGTAATAATTGAGGATAATCATAGACAATAACGTGCCGTTGGGGTACGTCTGTGCTGACTCTCGCGGCGTCGCGTTTTTTTTTATCGGGCGAACGGTTGAATAAAGAGCGCGTTTCGTTTTTGTTTTCTGTATTATTACGACGAGGGCAAAGATACTCGAATGATATTCTCGCGTCGTCAAACGACTACGGCGCGGCGGAGAGCCGTTTTCCGCGGCATCGCGTGACGCGGCCAATCCACTTTCGGCCCCGTCCGTTTTGCTCGATAAACGATATTCCCGATTCTCGAGCCGACACCCATCGTACACGCCGTGTTTACGCGGCCGTTTCAATTCGAAAGACCAGAGGACGTATAATAATAATTATTACCGTTGTTTTCGGCAGCGTCGGAGCAGAGGTTTTTTTTTTTTTTTCGTTGGGTCCGAATTGTTTACCGCACACGAAAATTATACGATTATAAAACGCCAGTCGTATTTGTTTTTCAACGTTCATTCGCATACGACAATGATATGCAATTCAATTTGCAATAACCTCTACACCGAAAACGTTTTCTAGCTACGGATTTATTACGACGATTACGGTATATAAATAAAAATATAAACACATTAAGAGTGAGTTATTTTAAGAAGACGGGGGGCTACTGCGCAGGAGACAGTCGTGACAATAAGAGGCGCGGTCCGAAGAGTTGGAAAAGAGAGCGCGAAAAACAGATCTATTAGTGTAAGAATAGGGGACGTCAGTAGAATAACCATTTAACGGATAGGATATAGAGGGAAGACCGATATCACAGCACTGCGGGAGACAAGTATGGCGCGAAAGTTTTGAGTGAAACGGACGAGAGAATAATCATAAGGTGGGTGGCGTTCAATTTCGTCGACGGCGAACGAGAAAAAAGATTGTCCCGTTAAAAGGAATACACTTTACAATCCGCAGTACACCACGGCTGCTCGCGTGACAAACAAACAGGACGAAGTATAAAAAATTACACCGGACGAAATATTATAGGGAAGGATGACTGTCCAGCGACGACGTCACCTCGAGTACGGAAACATGTTTGTGACAATATTATAGTTATCGAGTTATGTAGTCGACGTCTTTTACGAGAGTTTTATCGTCGTCGCTACGGAGGACTCTCGGGAATTTTCAAAAAAAAAATAATCGCAACCTAATTTCTTCATTCAGTATAGGACGTAGACCCGCCCGCGTTGAAAAATTAAAAATATAAACTCGTAAACTACTCGTAAAATACTGAGAATATCCAAATACAATAAAATCATTTCCGCGCGTATTTAATCGTGTAAGAACAATAAAAAGCGATTCGCCGTTTACGCAATCGTTAATGTCATAATGGAAAATAGAATACGATTCGAATCGAGCCTCGAGGCATCCGCGCCGACGTGAAATTACGATGTAATTATAAAACGTCGAGCCGTAAAAGTTTTTCTTTTCTTATACGTTTCCAACGACGAATCGACGACATAATAACTAACGACGACGAGAAAAAAAGTTTGAACCAATTCACCGCCCCTTGTGTTTTTCTGGAGGGACCGGATTTCTTACCGTTCCCCTCCGAATACGAGATTCCGAGTTGTGTGCAGAATGTCCCCGAATAGTGATTCAATGCGTATTGTAATTTTGTAGTTTTACAATTAAAAAGCGAGATGTTAAATTACAATTCATCGGATAAATAATTAATCTATAGCAACGAAAATATTCTTATTTTTATGCCGTTTTTCCCCCCATGACGATCACTGGTAATAATAATCGAAATAATATTATATCAGCTGTGCTCGAGTTTGTTCGGCGTCGTATAAACGTTTGGTCGTTTTGATTTTAATTTGTGTGTGTTTAAGTCGATTCTAAGTTGTGACGTGTTTCACTTGAGAGTTAATTTTTAATTTGTGCGAGTTAAATCGTCCCCAATGTGTAAAACCGAGGCGTGTCAATAAAAATGTGGTCACTATAGGGACGAAACATATTTTCTGAAAAGAAAAAATAGAAAACGTTTATTCGTTTTTAATCGAAACGATAAATTATTATTATTATTATTATTATTATAACGATTTGTAATGACAAAAATATGATTGTTGGCAATATTTTATATTTTTGAATATTATATTTGAGTTCAAATTAAAACGCGATATTGTGTTATTTAATTTTGAAATATAAAAGAAAATTAGTGTTTTATGATTGTTCCTGAGTTGAAAATATACTGTTAAATAAATCGAATTACCGAGTTTAATGTTAAATAGTAGGTACCTAATGCGTTTAAAAAGAAGAAGAATATATATAATTATACTGCGTCTATATGCATGGAAGATGTTTTATTTTTATTAGAAACGTTGTCCATCAAAAAGTAGAGAGAGGATTTAATTTTAAAAAATTAATAATTATTATAATATTATTTTAAATTTGCACTTGGAACGAATGAAATTCACCAAATCAATGTAAAATCGCTTCGCATTACGATAAACAATAATAGAAACATCGTTCGTTCCTAGTGCAAATTTAAAATACGTATCTGTTGAAAACGCAACTGTTTGACAAACTACCAATGACTTTGGCGACGGCCGAAGGGATATTTACACAACTAGGTACAAACGGGCGGCGGCGTCTGTTGATATATCCTTAAGGACGACTTTAATTATGATTCATCCACAGGTGATAGGATCTGTCCTTGGTCGGCGGATCGGTATATTATAAGAACAGTTCAGGACCTAAACACGCGAGACCAAAGCGTTCGGACGAGTTTTGAGTAAGTTTTGAACATAACCTATTCGTAATTTTTGCTTTTCTGTGGTTGGCGTTTCGTTTCTAAAAGGATTTTTAATCGCGACTGTTTAAATAACAAGTCGACTCGTACACGACACGATCACAACACGGTTCTAATTTCGCATCACTTTTCGTACCCGACGTCGGCAAAGCGTTCGCGATGGTATTGTACACCGATGCGGAGGCGTATCAGCCGATCAAACAGATAGTAAGAGCACATTATACGCACATTAAAACCCACGCCGTTTTACCTGATGATATTGGCAAACGCTTTCAAAAGCACAAGTCGTTCTCAATCAGCACGGTATCGGTTTCCGGGTCGAAAATTACGACAAAATAAAAAAAAAAAATAAAATAAAACGGTTAAAAATATTTTAGAAACACGATCATATCACGCCCACGCAAGTGTTCCACAAAAAGACCTTTTCATTCCGTTTCACGTCGTATTGATTTTCACTCGATCCCAATGTCGAAACTCGGTTCGACAACGAGCTACACGGGAAAAAAAAAAAAAAAAGGTCTGGCGCGTATCCTTTTTTTCCGGTAGGACGTAAAAAAAATTGTCCTTCCGTTCGTCAAAAAAATATAACATTTTACGGTGGTATAAAGTAGTTTTCGATAGAATTTTCATAAATCGACGACATAAAATCCTTTTTTATCTTTTAATTCGCATATACATACTGACGATTTGAAAAAAAAATACAAACGCGTACTATATAAAATTCAACCGATTATAATAATATCATCGTGTGGTGGTTTTCGATTGAATTTTATTTTTCCCGTTTTTCAATATCCAACTACATATAATATTACAGTGTTTTTGTGGTGCGTCGGTCGTCTAAAAGTACTCGTTGTAGTTGTAGAAGCAGCCGAGTAGTCTTAAATTACAAAGTGCTTTATTTTCATTTTTATTGTAAACACGGATCGCGCGGTTCTACGGGCAGGTACTTTGTAATTTCAAAAGAGGGGCAAAGCCCGACAACGCAGCAGATACCTACCTATTCAACTCGAAGCGCGGCGCATAATAATTGTTTCAAATATAATATTTACTTCTCGTATACGTCAAACGTTATTTTACAACAAACTTTAACGAAATTCACATCGCCCGCCGGTGTTCTAGTTCTCCCCTGTCCCCCTGTCCCGCCGTCCCCCGTAAACTCCGAACTCTATACGAACGTCGTACTGTATAATGTAATTGTTAACTTTCAGTTTTTGAGTAACGTTCGTTTGAATATAATAATTTCCAAACAACCGTCGAACCGTGCCGGTTACTTAGTGCGCGCATCGGAATCGTAGAGGAATTAAACGCGCACAAATGGAGAAACAGATGAAATACGAAACGGAGTGAAAATAATATTATAATGATCTCGTCGTTTGGCCCCTAGCGAGACCATTTGGTCACGACGACATTCGAAATAACGATGGAAAACAATACAGTTACGTTTTAAATATGCATTTTTTTTTTTTTTTTGTTTCGTTCACGATTTTAAAAGCGAACGAAAAACAACAATAATAATTCTCGTAACATTACACTGCGGGTGTCGTTCTAAAGGGGGATTATTTAAGTACGAATGTCGTGTTCACGCCTTCGCAAAGTTTTCGTCGGTAAAGGTAACACGTTCTTACGCGATAATATACCAAAACGCGACGCGCGGAATAGCTTTGTCGATATTATTTCCGCGTTTAATGATAAATAATTATTTATAAAAAAAATTATAAAACAAAATAAACAAACAATGCTATACTATTAGTATACTCATCAAATAATAATTTAGTATCGTTAAATATATATAAAATAATTTAATTATATTATATATTATTATAATGAGATAAAATAGGTTTCGCCTGGAGTATTAGCACTATTTTATTATATAATACTCTAGGAAACACCTATTTATTTTTCGTTTACTTATTATTTAATGGTTTCAATAAATTGTACGACAACGTAGTTAGGCTAACGAATTATTAGCTACCGTATTATTCTAAAACTATTTTCAATATTTGTTGATTTCACAAATCGAAACATTGTAATGCGAGTCGGATTATCAGTTTTTATACGTACACGCAGCATAACTGCTGCGATGTTATAATATTATAATAAAAACAAAAACGAAAGTCGAAAAAGTTTGAATCTCATCGAACTTGATGTTCGTAAAATAACACATTATTCAAATGAGTTGTTCATGAAAACCACGGTATTACGTATATACATAATATTTTATAATATAATATGAAAAATTGTTATCAAAGAAAATCGATCTTTAGAAATAGGCACCGCTCCGGCGTAATAATATAGTTGTCTCTCATTATAAATGCATAAGAAAATAATGATAATATATTTTCAAAACTTATTTGAAATTTTAATAAAGTGACGTCACTGTTGTTATTTCGGCGTACGATATGTAAAAAATAATAATCACGCTAAGGCGGTGCTCGGGGGGAGGGATTCTGGACACTTTTCCAAGTGGTTTCGCGATCGAGGTTTTTTCGTGTTATCAAATGTCCAAGACACTCGTAGAGATAAAAAGCGGCAATGTTTAGACGGCAGTGAACGTTCTGTGAATTGATAGGTACGTAATGTTCGACGGGTCATATTTTTACGAACGAATGTCGAAATCCTACATTGCGATGATACTGTTTAAATATAATGTTATGGCAATTAGTCTGTTGTAAACGTTTTGTCTCGGAATTGTGCGTGGGAGAACATAAAAGACGCTGTGAATGTGCTACGTGTGGTGTTTATTGATTTAAAACGAGATAAAAAAAGAAAAGAAAGAGACGCTCGCTATACACGCGCGATACGCGAAAGAAATCAATGAAAAAATGTTAAAATAATATTTAAGATCTGATTCTCGCGCATATCAAAAATAGACCCCGAAGTGAAAATATCAGCCCGACCTGCGACGCAACGTCGTGAATAATACATAATATTCGACTCTCGATTAATTTTATCGATTTCGTTTTATTATTCGGAAACAGTAGTCGAACAGTAGTCGTGTCTTAGCTTCGACTCGGTCGTTTTAACTGTCTCGTGAACGTTTGATATTAGTTTTTCAATAGTTCGGTTTATACTATTACAACGGTGTATGTGTATATGTGTGATATAGATCGAGACGATTAAAATCGTTCTCGCGACGACGTCTTGTTATTTATTGTATCCCGACGCAGTCGGATTGCACAACACGACGACATGCAGATCGTGTCGGAGTAATATTTTTCCCGCCCAACGGTTGGGGGGTTAGGCTTCGCCGTATATATTATATATACTCGTATTTACGAAAAAGAAAAATTTATCGGCCCGTTTGGGAATACACGATATTATATTTTTTTCCCGTCCGCGCGTAACGTGTAAACGTGTAATGGGGGGTGAAAAAAAAACAGCGTTCATCGCACGTCGTCGGCGTGACGGTGCGTTTGAAAAAGTACGTCGTCGCACGAGATCTTTTTCCGATAAAAATATACACGCCAACCGAAAATTCTCTCGCGTTCGCGCGGTAAAAACGCCTGCAAGTATATTCATACCGGTTTCGATGTCACCTCGTGCGTGATATCCGACGTCAAACGTATCGTCGGCCGACATTAATTGTTTGGTAAATTTACGTTTGACGCCACAGAAAAAAAGAAAATTCGTAAAAATAGACCGGGTATGTTTATCCGGACACGACGACGCGATCGAAACGCAAAACGCTTCTCGTGATGATAAACTAACTATAACATACATGGATAATGCGCCGGGTAACAGTCGTATCGATTCGTACAAATACAAAAGTATAAATTTTAATGAAATAAAACGACGAACGATTTCTTCATTATTAATAAGTGTATTTTATTTATTTATAATTTTATTTTTTTTTTCGTTTTCGTCTGAATGTAAAAGTTTTATTTTCACCATAGTAGTGAAAAAGTGTTTTGCGAGACAGCTGATAGATGTATGGCATTGAATTATTTCTCACTCATAATGTAATATAAACGAAATGAATAAATTTAGCAAACGGAAAAAAAATAAACAAATCGTGCGCCTTGACAATTAGTCCGGCCGAAATATACCGGTATACCCGATTGAGTCGATGAAAGATTTTATAAGAGATTTCACAACCAATTCAGTAAGAAAAATATCGGAAAAAAGATAATTACGATTTAAAAACAATCAATACCGTGGAGGATAAAAAAAAAAAAAAACGCAGACGCAGCGCTTGTGAAACTAACGCATTCGAATAGAGATAATACCGATTTTAAAATAATTTTAAATTAAACGTTTGAACGCTTAGAAGAAAAGAAAGAATCGCAGTGAAAAATACTCGGATACTTTTTGATGAAAGCATTCGAATATACTTTCGAATATTTTCACAAAATATTACCTTATTAATTCTTATCGTATATTTAAATTTAGGGAAACGTGTTGAGGGAAAGAATTATGGTTGTTCGAACACGGTTCCCGCAGCGACCAGAAACTCAAAGATTAATATCTGCCCCCGCGTCATTATTTATGTATTTCTCAAAGTATTCGAATACAAATCATTTTGAAAACACTATTTCTAGTGAGTTTTATAGGATACGACGTATTTAAAATACGCATCGGTTTGGATGAGACGTGAAACGAATACGTTCGTTCGAACACTTTACGACACACTCGAAAGTGACAGATCGGGGGCGTAGGAATTATCGAAACGCGTCGCCGCGCCGGGCGGAAATAAACGAGTCCGAAACCGAGCGTATACGAGGAAACGCCGAGCTGCAATACAAACACGTCGCGCGATTTGCCCGTAAATCGATACATACTGCGAGACATTTCGACACAAGATATTGTTACGTATTATTATAATTATTATTATTATTATCGTGGTCGGCGAACAAACTGAACGCGGTCGAGGCTATGGCGGCGTCACGTCGACCGGAAGAACACACTCCGAAACACACGGGCCGATCATCAAACGGTCGATGATTCGTGCGACGATACGACGACATCCGGTTCCGGGAACGAGGGTGTGAACGCTGGGCAAATGATGATGATTTCGGTTATATTATAGAGAAAACAGAGAAGCGATAAAAAAACAATAATACGTAAATAAACAGTGCGATCTGTAAGACGTCTGCTGTCGGATCTAGTAAAGTCGAAACGTCTGAACCGGAAAACGCACACGTGCAGCGGATATTATGTAATATTATTACATCGCCACGCGCATCGTTAAGACCTACTTAGTCGCGTACATAATATGAGTTTCCCGAAGACCAATGTTGAGAGAGGGGAGAGACTTATAAAAATAAATACCTTTTCGACAACCAGCCGGACCTCGAACTCGGAATTTATCGTTTCTCTGCATTGTTTCTGCATTTCCAGTGCTAATCAAACCCGTTGCGAGCATCTGACTTCTTTTAAATATTAAGAACGAGCATATAGTCGGTTCGCGAGAGAACGTTGTTTTGCCATATATTTCCAGTGAATTTTGCAGTATAAAAAATAACTGACTTATTGTAAGTGCGTGGCGACGACGACGGCGTCTACGATTGAAAGAGGAATGGTGCGCGCGCGCACGCAATTTCGATAAAAGTTATGTAATAATATTGCAAAATCAATTCGTTTTTGGTAAAGATCGTCGGGTTTTTTGATGACATAAAAATCTATTCATATAAAATGCAAATTACTCGCTGATCGTTGCATCTCAAAATCTAGCCCGTGAAATGGGCTTCTTTTTAAGGGTTGAATTTTGAAAAATAAGCTTGTAGATTTATTTGTATACATCCCCCTAGGGTAGGTGCTCAAACGGGGATTTTGTATTATGAAAAATTACTAACCTATTGCATAGATTAAATATACTATCATGCGCTATCTATGTGTACTTAATCTATGCCTATTGTAAGTATGTACGTATATGTGAAAAGTATATGAAACACGTATATATATTTTAATTGAAAATGATTCGCAAAAAAATTTATAAACAATGATAATGGTCACTATGGTTACAGTATAGGTATACGTACATATTATGTATAAATGGTTTATATATGATATAAATGGGCTGACTTTTTCCTATAACCAATAGCGACCATTTAAAATTTCAAAAGTACATCACAAAATTTCCGTTTCAGCACCTCCCCTAATTGGGTTTTTTCAAATTTTTTTTTTTCGTAAAAACCTTCTCCTGGCAATTACGAACAATTCAAAAAAAAATTTGAGCCAAATCGGCCCAGCCGTTCTCAATTGATGAATTGTTTTACATTTTTGGCTCCATTTTTATATACTCGTATAACCGTTCCAGAATATTCTCGGCGCTCGCCACATATAAATATTGTAAAAAAAAACTATTCTATCTTTTAAGTTGGACCATATTATAAATGGTTACCAAATTTTATCAAAATCCGTTCAGTAGTTTCGGAGTTTATCGCCAACATACATCGTGACACGAAATTTTTATATATTTAGATATATATTTTATATTTGAGAAGAGTTTGAATGTATCGTGTGAAACCGGCAAACGCGTTGTTTTTACTGTTGTAACCACACATAAACGATTATCGAACTCTTATGGTTACATGGAAAAAAAACTCGTACCAACGGAGTAAGATTTTTCATAATATGATATGTACGTTCTTGTCGTCATAGGCGTGAACTGGGAATGGGGTGAGAGAGAACGACTGCCCCGCGCGCCGCCCGAATAATAATTTATGATTTACTTTCTTTGAGAATTCGTTTTTATCACTGGATTTCCAACGACGAAACGGCCGCGTTAGCAATTCGTCTATGGCGTTACTGGATTCGTTTAAAAGTTTTCACTAGAAGTTGTTGAAAATAATAATAACTATCATAATATGCGAATTGTTACAAAAATTATCCGTCTCAATTAATAACCACGAAGAACACTCGTCGAGCATTGTTTATTTTAAAAATTCAGATAAGAGCACGTACTCTCTTGCCTTGTCGCTAAATTCGCTACTGATAATATTGTTTTAAGTTGACGTGATTTTGACGTTACATCGTATGTTGTTAATTCAGAGTTTGCATCTCCTTAAAAAAAAAAAAAAACCCGTTCAAGTAACAACGCCTTTGTCCGTATACTTTAATATAAGATCGTGTTATAGAGTTTTAGTTATAAAATAATATGTACCAACTATAGAGCAGAGATGACGAACCGTTTAGTAATCGATTTGTTCGGGTCAAAGTGTCCGAGTGAAATATTAATAACCAAAATAAAGCAGCTTTTTCGACTCGGTCACTCGAATATTTAACAGTGAATTTTTAAAAATCTAATATCGCAGTGGCTCTTTCACGATTGAAATGAAATACCGAGTACCAATGTGTACGTAAATAATAATATAACGATTATAAAGTTTCGGAAAGTCGTGACCTGTTAAAAACAAATAATACGGTATCATCGTATACCACCGCCGCCGCCGCCGCCGCCGATACCAGGAAATCGTATTTCAATTCGTTTTCAATAAGTGATATTAGCCGTCGATAAATAATTCGAAACTCGGTGTATACGAAACAGATAACTGATTTATGATTCGTTTTATTTTCCCGACTAAAAGCCCGAGTATAAACTGGTGAAATGTTCAAATTCGCGTGCTCTTTAAAAAGTATTCGCGTGTCACGCGGCGACTCGCGTGCTGCAGGTTCGTCGTTCCTGTGCTAAAGCGATCGCGGCGAGTAGTAAAAAGGAGAGGCAAATATACAACGTCGATGCTATTTTCTAAATCCCACCGGGAGGAACACCGAACAAGACTATTTACAAGTGAACGGTCGAAAGGCTGGGAAAAAAATCGCATTAAAATATTTCGGTGGCAAATGATTTCGTCCCGTACGCACTCGTATAATAATATATTGCCATGTTATTATATGATTATTTCTAATGACATTATAATGTTTGTTTTATCACCGTAACGTGGTATAGTTCGCAAAGTCACCCCCGCGCGTTACCTAGTTACAATTTGTTTTGATTCTCTTTCGCTATTTTGCTTCGCGCGGCCCGAGACTTTTTTTTTCGGTTAGTAAAATCGTAAAATTATTTCATACGCCCCCGCCCGTCGTCGGCGATTCGAAAAACGTAATCGAACGGCGAAATTCGAAAAGCCGGTTTCGATCGAGCTCGGGTTAAACGTGTATATTCTCGTATACGTATATATACCTATATACTCGTATGTAATATAATGTTTGAAATCGATTTCGCTACGTCGCGGTCGTCGCGGTGTAATATTATTACGACGACGACGAGATCGTGTTTTTGAACGCGACCTTTGTTTTCATACTTTCCTCGCCCGTGTGCGAAAACTATATTTTTCATATCGAACTCGATCGAAACCGACGAAACGCGAGCGGCATAATTCGAATTAATAACGATTATTGTTATTATTATTATTATTATTTTGGAACCGTGCGGCAAAAACGAATTACATAATAGTACTTGCTGCAGACGACGACCGTTTGTAGTAAATACACGACGACAATGCGTCGTTTTAAAATGTCTGCAGGAAAAACGGTCGATTAGAAAATATTATTATTTATAAGACATTGTACGTATAAATAACTACTGTAATAAACCGATATAGATCGCATGAAAAATTTAGTTAAATGAAACGCAAACACGGATAAAGTTTGAAACTCGTAAAGTAAACACGTTTAGCGACGTTTAAAAAGCAAAAAAAAAAAAATTACAACACCCGTAGGATTTTCGTTTGACGTATATATCAGAGGAAATTCGAAACGAAATTTAAAAAAAAAAAAACTCGTTTTAAATTAGAACAAAATTTATTTCAACACCGCGTTTCAATGAAAACCCTACCCGTTTCTTTCCATATTTTTCGTCAGACACGTCGATTTTAAATTATGGTTTTGGTGTAAAAGCAGAAATTAAAATGTTATTTAGGCACGACGACGACGTGTACATAAAACAACCGACGCATACAAAATACAAATTTATTGTATTCAAGCAAATATTGAACCGGCACGTTAATGCTGTGAACATTACGGAACTGAATATTAATGAAATGACCGACACAAAAAGGACATCGAAATTATAATCGACCGGCTTTTGAATTCGACGAATTAAATATACTTTCGGTTAATGACTAGGTACGTTGGTTTTAAACGAGGTTTATTATTTTCCGTAAAACAAAAAGTCACTTCGGTTCTAATAATTTGAAAAAAGAGGTCAAAATTATCGGCGAAAAATTAAAATCTTTCAATTTCTTTTTCACGACGACGCGCGACGTCTTCATCGATATCTTTCGTATACTCAAAAATTGGTGCTAATACTTAATGTATTACTTAAATAATTTCATAAAAAAAAATTCGAATAACGACCGAATCGTAAATAGTGTAAATATAACCTAATTGTTAAATTAAGATTGAATCCAGAAAACGTTCAAATTAAGCGCGAGATTAAAGATATCAAAAACAATTAAGAATTTTATAATAATCCGGTTGATAATTAAATGACACGAGTAGTTGCGGGGGTAGGCCAAGTGAAAATAGAATATAAAAGGGGTGGAGAAAAAAAAACCCGAGAACATTAATTAGAACTTTACTAAGATTTAGGATAATAGGACGGCGGCGAACTAAATATAGTCTAACTAAAAAAAAGATAATAGACGACAAAAAGAAAAAAAAACGATTACCCTCTTCTTTGTTCCAATATTATCATCGCCGAGCTTAATGAGCACGATCGTGTGGCTTTCGTAAACACACATGTTTCGAAATAAATCTATATTTATAAAAATGGAGACAAAAAATTGGAAATTGCATAAGTTGAGAACGGCTGGGCCGATTTGGCTCAAATTTTTTTTAAATGATAGAGAATGTCGGGGAGCGGGTTTATAGCATAAATTATGGACCTAACTCCTATCTTTTTCAATCAAAAACGACTATTGTTTTTTGGAGAGAATTTTTATGCTTGAATCATGCCTCCTATGAGAAGAACAAACATTGGACGGCGTACACGTAATGCAAGAAACATTAATGAATTTAGACGTGCTCATAATACACAGGCCCACAGGGGGTTAAAAGGGGTAAAAATGGAAAAAATCCTGAGTCACTGGAACTTTGTGGTATTAAATTTTGTCAATAGTTTCATTTAATATAGCAGAGGCCCCTAAAGAAAGGATTTTCCAAAATTCGACCCCTAAGGGGGTTAAAAGGGGTAAAAAGGGTGAAACTAGAAAAATTCGCCTGGCCGGAACTGCTGGAGCTTTGAGTATGAAATTTGGTCAGCAGTTTCGTTTTATATAGTGGAGACCCCATGGGAAAGGATTTTCCTAAATTCGACACCTACCGGAGTTAAAAGGGGTAAATGGGGTAAAAATGAAAAAAAACTGATAAAATAAAAAGTTATACTGCACACGGGCGAAGCCGGGTTTTTCAGCTAGTAATTTATAATTATCACGATTCGCCGTGGCAATTAAAAATTAAAGAAGTAACGATTATAAAAGGCCAATGATTAGAAATATGTTACGAGTGTTCGATAAAAATGTATATTATTAAAACCTAACTGTCCTTCCAGAAAAACGATTTTTTAGAAATTTAAAACTAAATTTCAAGCTCGACGACTATACATTTCTCCGGTAGAAGAAAAGCGGTAAGATAGACGCAACGAGGATATTGTGTACGTGAGTTCCGACGTGAAGTATTGTGCAGATAATTAGCAATATATCGCTTATAATGATAATAATTTCTACCAATCAAATCGTATGGACTTATTAAATTTAAAAATAGAAGTCCGCGTTTTCTAAACACGCGTTATGATTTTTATCGATTATGAAGTCGTAATTTGTATAATCATCGGACGTTGTCGGTTTTATCGGGACGACATGATATTATATTATTTTTTTGTTCTCGAAACATGTGACGATTTTCAAATAAATAGTACGCGCACATATTTCACGTCGTCGAATCAAAGTAAAAATGAACTTTTCAAAAGCACCGCTTATAATATCTAAAGTTTGGAAATTAAATTATACCGTAAACATCGTATTTCAATACTTTTAAATATATCGCGTTTATTCGTGCATTCACGATTTCGCGAATTTTCATAACGCATTCGTTGCACAATAAACGTCCGACATTCAGACGTTTCAGATTTCGCCAAAAGTCACTTCTGGGCAACGATAATTTCATCGTTTGTTAATATTGTATTCTCAACGTTATTGGAAATCATTCGTATAAGTCCGTCAGTTGGAAATGTAAGAGGAAAAAAAACGTTTCGGACGTATTCTATTGATTTCGTTGAAAATGTACTTACGTTTCTCGAGAACTCTCATTATTTGTACTGCTGAATCACGTTATCGGTCGAGTTGGAGTGTCTGATCCATCCGACCCTGAAGGTAAAAACAAAAAAAAAAAAAAAACGAAAAAAATTAGAATAGAAAAACGACACGTACAATGAATTATTCGATAATAAGTTATGTAAGATTTATTACATAATACGAATTTAAATAACTATGTAAAAGTTTCGTTTTGTGACTCTTAAGGGTATTCATTCTCCGGGGTTTATCGAGTCGACGAGTCGATCGAAGGACCGACGACGACGCTACTCAAAGTGTCGATTCGTCGACGAGCGAATTACAATACACACGCACATCGCGAGTTCGCGTACCGGCGAAACGTAATTCGATAACGTCGCTCGTGTTCGACAACAAGCCATCGGGACGTAATTTTCATAAAACGTATTATACAATATAAATCGATGGGATCGAATTAATCGTCACGCCGCGCCGCGGCGTGTGTCACTATTATGTCGCTCCGAGACGTCAACACCTTTGTCGCGAAACTTCGAGAACGACTGTTTCGCCCCGCAGCGAGTCGATAAAATGATAACAATATTCTCGGGCGATTTCCGTACGCCAAAACGTGCGGATATTATTCAGGACGCAAGTCTAAAACGTTTCCGATATTTCGGTTTACTAATTCAACGGTTTATTAGGATCGACCCGGAAAAGTACCGAAAGAGTTCTCGGCGGGCGTGTGTGTGTGTGTGCGTTAGAGTCATTATAATATAATATTATGCCCGTGGACTTTAGATATTATAATAAAGTTTTACAAAACGGTATATTTTGTTCGTGATCGTTTTTGATTTCGAAAATTCTTTTCATTATCTTTTTCGGTGCCGCGAAAAACAAACGACAAATATTTTCATACGTACGACAGTATTTATTTCAGGCATATTTCCAGTAGCTTTTCGTCATTTATAAGTCAGATAATGAAAACGTCCATCGTTTTCTGGCAGTAGTGATACGGTTAAGTGATGGTAATAGTTCGGAAGAAAACCTAATTTATTTTTATGAAACGACCGAATTTCTTTCGAAACTTTTTTTTATTTACGACCATATTTGAAAACTCATAAGAATTCATATAACAGCTATACGTATAGTGGTTAAAGGAAACAGTGTTTTTATTCATTTTCCTTATATATATTTTTTTTTCTCTCACTCTTTCATAAGGCATAATAATAATTCATACATACATTATTATTAAATAATGCGTTTCGGGAATAGAAATTTTGGTCTCGGTCGTTTTGCCGTCTCCAGACATATATCCAGCCGACCCGTCTACGCGTGACCGATCTCACACAAACGACGTTTAATCAGTAATAATAATATTATATTATTGTTATAATAAGTTATGAAAACCTATGCTCGATACCATTTGCATTATTTTGTTTGTTTCCAAAGTGAGATAGTACATAAAAGGATGTCCTCCCCCGTAGGCATTCCTACTCTTTATTTTTATCGATATTATGATTGGAAATAAAAAAAACACGTCACGTTGACATTTTCGTACGAGTCGTCTCAAGAAACAAATGTTGAAATAAAAGCTTATTGGAGATTCTTTAGATGAAGACGTTTCACTAAACATATTATTGATAATTCGCGGTGTACTCTGTCGATAAACAGATATCAGCGAACGCGTCGCATTTCACACGATTCGTAAGATCGACTAACGCGCGGATTTCTTTGAACAAATCGAATTATATTGATGTTATTATCGTTCTATTTTTTTTTTATTTTTATATCTTAATATATATATAAAAATGGAGACAAAAAATTGGAAATTGAATCAGTTGAGAACGGCTGGGCCGATTTGGCTCAAATTTTTTTTAAATGATAGAGAATGTCGGGGAGCGGGTTTATAGCATAAATTATGGAGAAAATTAACCCTAAGGGGGTTAAAAGGGGTAAAAAGGGTGAAACTAGAAAAATTCGCCTGGCTGGAACTGCTGGAGCTTTGAGTATAAAATTTGGGCAGCAGTTTCGTTTTATATAGTGGAGACCCCATGGGAAAGGATTTTTCGAAATTCGACACCTACCGGAGTTAAAAGGGGTAAAAGGGGTAAAAATGAAAAAAAAACTGATAAAATAAAAAGTTATACTGCACACGGGCGAAGCCGGGTTATTCAGCTAGTTTTTTATATATTTATAGTGTCTTGGAAATTTTAAATTATTGACCTTATTTCTCGACGGTTTATTCGGTACTCGTGACTTCCGAGTTGCCGGGACTCCGCGTTTTCCCGTTTTGTTTACACTCGATACCGTGAAAATTTCGAAACCGACGACAACGATTTGCCGGCGAAACGCCGCCGGAGCAAAACATTTCACCGCGTCACGCTCCTTCGCGTCCGGATTAGCCGGCTGAACATCGCTAACGCAAACAACATTGGTTGAGTGACGCGGCGGCGAGCTGACGGCGCGCGATTTTAACAGCCACTCGGCAAGACACAAACGGCGCTCGTCGATGAATAATAATATTATTAATATTGCCGCGTCGATTTGCGAGTTCAGACGAGTCGCGAGCCGAAGCGGAAAGGGAGAATCTGTACGGGAGGAGGGGAGCACTGTTTTTGCGTTCCTTCGCGAGACCTGACCGGGACGACGACCGCGCGAGCGAGCGAGTATTGCGTTTCTGAATTACGACGACGCGTTTACAATTGCATAGGTTTTTTTATCGAAATATAAAAAACGCACATTATTCTCGAGAAAACAAATTTCACGCGATTTTAGAACCCTGGCCGCGACTGGATCTATCGCAGTCGTCCGGGGTCGTGATCGCGAAGACGGTTCCCGAGAACCGAACAGAAACCGAAACAACCGTCTCCGCACACCTAGCCGCCGCTGCGTCGCAAAAGGTAGTGTGACAAAATTATTGCGACGCCGCCGCCGGTCGTTAAAAAAAAAAAACCACGAAAAAATAAAATAACGTCGCGTGTATTCCGGCTACGCACAAACATTCGTCCGGGCTACGTGACAATAGCGAGAGAACAATGTTTCCGACGACCCTCGCGCCCTCGCCCGCGGTTCCGATCGTCCGACCCGGTAGGAATACCGCGGACGATGATAAATTATTTATACCATTACGCGCGTTATAGAAAGGGCGATTCGTTTGTCGCACAGCGGTAGTTTTTTTCGGAAAAAAGAAAAGAAAAGCATTAACTTTTTGAGAATTTCGAGAAAACAGTCGTGTATGTTACGCGCCGCCACAACGATGGTGAGATATTCACGCGCGGTTTCGTTATCGTATACGTCACGAATATATCGGCAACTCTACTTTTGGTTTCCCCGAGTTATGAGCGCATTTTTCATGTTTTTCGTGAACTTTCGAGGTTCTTGATTTTTTCGTTTTAAATGGAGCTAGACGACATCGACGAGCTTGCCATCGGACTGAAAAATTAAGGTTTATGCGTTTTCGAATTGTCTCAAACTATATTAAAAAAAAAAAAAAACGATAACTCGATTGGATTAATTTAGCCTGTTCGAAATAAAAGAAGGCTTTTCCCGATTAATTTTACTTGTTTTTCGATATAATAAGTGTTTCTCAATAAAATAATAAGTATAGATACGTATGTGTGTGTATGCATACTGTACAGGGAGAGGGGAAACGAAAAAGCACACGGAAGTGTCTGGAATTTAGAGCGACGTCTTGTTTTTGTCATTAAAATCGTCTTGTTTTTTAAACCGCAGCGGTATCCTCACGTTTTCTTGACTCGACTGAAGCGGGGGGCGGGACGTGCTTAATCCTGTTTTTTCGGTGGCCCGCCCTCGCGCGTTTTTGTCCCTTTTTTCCGTTCTCATTTCGCGATAAAAACAACAAGCTATTTCGTGACGATATTATTATTATTATTATTATTTAATATCCAAACCCCGTTGCGTGTTTTAAAGAATTCGTTCGATTTTTGGACGTGCAAAATAAAAAATACTTTATTAGATTCGATTGTTGTTCGCAGCGAATTGAATTAAATAAAAGTATGAGACGATTTACATTTAAAAAAAAAAAACAGCCAGGAAAATTGACGCGGTATTTTTTTCGTTAAACAGAGTAGTCTACGGAAAAAAAAAAGGACAAAAAAAAACAATAATACTTAATCGATATTATTTTACGGCAGTCCTAGTTTTGTTTTTTACATTTTAAAAACGCTCAGCGATAATAGGTTTTAGTTGTATGAGATAATACCTACACGATATTGTTCGTCGCTAATGGTTCTGTGAGAATTATTGTGAAATTAATCACAACTGTTCACGTGCTATACTATTTTGTTTGTTTTTTTTATTTTATTTTAATGACAAAAAAATAAAATATTTCTCCCGAGTACTTATCCGTACCGCGTAAAGGTTTTAAAATTGATTTCTGACCTCGAACACGAACGGTAAGGGTAACATTTTCAAAAGGTTATTATGTAGGTACGTTATATTATGTTTATTTCAATAATCTTTTATTCGTAATTTTTCGAAAATTATCGAAAGAACGCCGCTTCAGAGATCAATAATTATCTCCGTTATCGGTTCGTATTCTCGTTGTAGTTTGTTCGAGCTGCTTAGAAACGCATTGTTCTGTTTAATATTTCGGAGCCATAGCGAATATATTCTCAAAGGCCAACTGTTAAAAACGCAGACGAGACGGATTTCCAACGTATTAGAGCGAATCGCGTAGTAGTCGGTCTTTGTCCGATAATTTTCGCCATGACTTTTCGTCGATTTCGTGGTCCCCCCCGGACGGGGGGGAATTTATTCGCACGCGCTTTATTGCGTTAAAAACTCGAAGCGTAACGCCGCGTTTCTATTATAAACCCGACAACGATATTATAATATTATGTGTGTCGACCCTCCGTTTGAGGCGTGCAATACAAACGCTGCTGGCAATTAATATGCGTACGATTTTCGCTCGCGCTATCGCAATCCCCGCCGGTGTTAAATGTGAAACTGCAGCGTTCGCGGATAATAAAATAAAACGCGACTCCCCCCCCCCCCCCCCCCCGGTCGTTTCTCTCTATTTTCATTTCTACTCGGACGAAACGGTAAAACTTCATTACAAACGCCGCGCGAAGACGAGTCGGACAGACAGAAAAAAAAAAAAAAAAAAAGAGGGGAAAAAATCGTGTTCCGAACGAGAACATGACGTCGCGTATCGTCGTAACGCGGGGGAGCTTGGCGAAAAAAAGAAAAAAAGTTACGGAACAGTAGTTGAAATATGCGTTATTGCCAAAACCACATTACAAGCGCACAAAGTGTTATAAACGAAAGTTTCACAGTACTTTATGTCGAGCGGGGAGAAAAGAGACGAGAAAAAAAATAAAGAAAGTCAGACGCTCTATGAATGTAAAATACTGACACTTTTTTCTCGGTGAGCGGTTCGAACGGGCGACGCGTTTAGAGATTTTACATTTTAAAACGGCGGCGACGGATTATTATTTACGGATCGACGTGAACTGTGTTACGAAATCGAACGTTTATTAGACATCGTAATAATAATAATACGGAGAACCTCGCTGCCCGTTCGCCGAGATCTGGGGAACGGTTGCGGCGAGTGCTCGGCCGCTTCGTCGATTAATCGCACGCTCTCCCCCTCGATAATAATATTGTCGGCGTGTCCGAGTTTGACTAGTTTGTTTAGTCGACAGCTTCGTATTAAATAAAAAGTAATCGATACGATAAAATTTATTAATTTATAATCCGGTTTAACATTCATATTATATGCTTAGACAACTATATGGTTACTTGCAATCCTTTGTAAATATCGAGAAGAAATTGATATTATTGAATTATTATTGCGATTATTATCGCGTTGCGTCGGAATAGTCCAAAAAAAAAACACGCTTTTGGCATGGAAAACATGACGAAATTTGAAATACAATCGAATTTTATATTCCGAGTGCGACGAGAATGCTATTGATTTCACCCACGACATGTGTGTGTGCGTGGTTTGACCAGAAGGGTTAATCGGTTTTAGAGACAATTTCTGGATGCGAATTTTGTCTCGTTGGCGCGTTAGAGAATTCGTTTTTAAAACGATTATTCCCTCTGCGGTTTTCGAAATATTTGCAAGGAACAATTTACCAAAAAATAAAAAACAGCATAATTTACAGCACATGGTTTTTCCGACGAAATCGAATTGTTCATTTCGACCCGTAACTTTGAAAATGATTAATAATATGCGACTACATACTTTCTGTTCGTTTGAAAACACTTTCAGACTTTCTAATTCAATGTTTTCTAATATACTACACCCGTTATAATATGTTCAAACGTACGTTTCAAAATAAATTCGATATTATAATTTTCAATAATATTATAGCACGCAGGTGTTCCGTATCAAATATATTAATCCAAAAAAACATTGCATTGAAATTATTATTAACTGTCGCGGCATGTTGATTATTGAAAAATTAGCTCAATGTAATATCGCATAGTAAAATGTTAATTATTTTCGAAATTGACGGAGAAAAATGTGGAATACATTTACATATTTACATAAATTGCTTCGTTTTACGATAATTAAAATATTTGTCGTTCCAATCTATACGCGGACTTCAAAATGTCATCGACGATCGAATTTCGAAAGCGACCCCCGTCGCATTTAATACGTATTAAATTCTTCGAATAAATAATTTTTTACGCTCGGTTTAATGAATCGAGAAATTTAATATCACTTTTTATATTCATTTAACTATTTCAATGACGCGCGTATTATTAATAATATACGTATAATGATCGCTCGAGGCTAAAATGATAAATATAACGTTAGAATGCCTTTATTTTTTACTTTATTAACTAAAAGCGCGTTTATCGTTTCAAATATTATATTTAAATACAAAACGTGAAAATAAAATAAAAAACCGGAAGTATACACACCATGGTGCGAAAAAAAAAATAGACAACGCCGAGATATATCGTATTGTGCGATATATAATTATTATAGTAAAAACGATTGCTTTTTCAACAAACAGTAACGATTTTTACGTCATATCATTCCTCTTTTTTTTTACAAATCTCAAGAGACATAATATGTACCTGATTGGTAAACATATTTTTATAATTTTCGAATGTGTAATAAACTCGACGGTCGGATCATTCATTACTACAGCGGAAACATTCATTTCACGATCGTGAATTCACTAGGGTTATATAAAATTATGATGAGCTTAAAAAGCCAAAAAAAAAAAAAAATGGCCCTAAGAAAGGCGTTGAAATTGAAATACGTCATTGAAAAATACTTAAAATACAATTTTATAAACCATCTATGCGTTATATACTTCCGCGTTTAAAATATAAATATTAAAAATCGGGAAAAATAACAGGCTAAAAATAAAAAAGTCGTTTTTAATAATATCGATACGTCCGGTTACTGCAGGTGTATAAACACAATTAGTATTTCATAGAATTTTTCAGAATTTTTTTCAATATTTTTATAAAAATATTATGATATTCTTTTCGTGGAAATTTCTGAATGTACGGTAATCACGTTTAAAATAATTAATTTTTCGATCGTAACTGAAAAAAAAAAACCTACTGAAATTTAATATAAAAAAAAATATCCTAAACGTTTTTTCATTTTTTTTTTTTTGAAAAAAAAAGCACTACGATTTCTAAAAATAACCGAAACACTAAAAATGTAATGAAAATTCTCCCGTCACAGCGTTTGTTATCGAACTCTTCCGAGACGGCTTGACCGATTTTCGTGAAATTCGTTGTGCATATTTGGTAGGTCTGAGAATAGGACTTGGACTATTTCTTAAACCTCTAGCTCTTAAGGGTGGCCCACCACAAATGTTTTTAAAAATGTAACGTTTTATATTATATTTACCTATTCTGTAACCATAGTGACCGTTATCATTGTATATAAATTTTTTTGCGAATCATTTTCAATTGAAAAATATATTATACGTGTTTCATAATTTTGTGAAATGTGGGTAAAATAATAAAAGAATATTATCAGTTTCCTGGTTTTTCATTATTCAGTACTTCAATTTGTTATATTTAAAGTGATTTAGAGTAGTATTGATGTTTTCGTTTTTTTAAATTGACGTTGAAGATAAAAAAATATGTATCGTTTTTTTTTTAAAAAATATAGTGCATTTAATAAAGAAAAAATGAACGTCTGGCGTTTTGTTATTTTCACAGACCGTCGTCGTCCACAGCGCAACCATTCTTCTTTCAATCATATAGACATCATCCCCATATACTTACAATAAGTTAGTTATTTTTTTATAATACAAAATTACATAATAAATGGCAAAATAACGTATAGCGGGGACAGCTAGTTTATATTTGAATTCGTCGATTATTATTATTACGCTTAAAAAAGGTACGTCCGGTTGATTGGAATAAAAAACGTAAATCCCCATACCGTTCCAGCAGCGCTCGATGATCGACTGTTTTCAACGCCTGCCCCCGAAAAGTCGTTATTACTAGGTACTTATAAACCGCGTTCGTTTTGAAAATGAATAATTTGATCTCGCACAACGTTACGGTTGTTGTCAAAACGCGCGTAACACACGATGTACTCTGGTGGCCGTGGAAAAATAAATAAAACGGCATCAAACGATCATAATATTATATGCACGTTTTTCGTCGTGAAATATTCGCACACGGTGAGCGCGCGTGTGACTGATCGTCGTGCTCGCGAGATTATTCATAAAACGAGAGTCGTTGCGAATTAATAATTCAAAATCGTATTATATAATATTATATATTACGGTGCACGTCGTTTTATCCGTTGCGCGTCTGCCCGGATCGCGCGCCCCGCGGACAAATGCGTATCGATTTAAATAATATTGCAATCTCGCGGGCCAGACGGCTCGAGAGAGGAGAGAGGAGAGAGAGCGTTAAAAAATAAACGGCGGACCCGAGAGTAGTCAAAACGATATCGTCTTTTCGAAATTTTGACGCCGAAAATATTTTTCCCGCCGAACGCGTGACGACGATGAATGTATACTATACGAGTATTTTATGTTATTGTTCCGCCAGTCGTCCCGTCGCGTCGTCGCGTCGTCGGGGCAGCCTCGATACAAAATATACATTTTTTTATTTATTTATTTGAAATATTTTCTCACGTTTGTATTTTTTACAATGAAAAAAAAAAAAACAAAACTATTTACAAAATTCAAAACGAAAACCACCGAGATGCTAACGCCCGATAATGCTTGAATTACTACGCGCGCAGACACAAAGTAGGTGATTTCGCGGAGGGATGTAATAATATTAAACCTAATCGGCCTTGCGCGTTATTGAAACGTCGAGCGAGATGTCGGGATAGTACACGTTTTGAAAACGTTTGTGGTTCGCACGATTTGAAAGGTCAATAATAATTAGTCGAGTAGGTCAGGTTGTTGTATATACGTACATATGTATATAGTACGCGTAGGTAAGTACGCCTATTCTTCACAAACATGTTCGGTAAACATTGTGTTGTAATATTCGGATAATTAATTTAAACGCGTCGTTTTCGGAACGTATCGTATACGATCGCTCTCGAATTCGAATTCGTCTACCTCGACCTCAGCAGTTACCGCCGCCGTGTCAGCATATTTCTAATAGTCGTTTTGTTCAAACAGTTATTAGTATAGTATTATTATAGTATTATATCGAGTCGGATAAAACGTAAAATTGAGATTTGATAAACTTGAATTTCGATATAATAACAAACGATCGGCTCGGATTAAAAACGTCGTGGCCTGGGTATGAAAGAGAAAAAAAACGTGTCCATTATTTTTATGTTCATAAAACATATCAAGTTAAATTTAAAATCAAGTTATTGCTTTTGTCGATGTCAGTTATCGTATCGTTTCGTCTAGATTTGTTTCGATATAAAAAAATATCAGTTTCTAACGTCAATCATCCGTTTTCTCGTGTTCTGGATTTGTTTTCAATCATTGTTTATTATAGTTTTGAAAATAGTGGCGACGACGATCCGAATCGATCGGCGATTACGACGCAAAATCATAATTAGTAGTTCTGAATTGTTTCAGAACCGTCGTCGGTCGTATTAAAAATGTTTCGATTTTAAATAATCGTGGATAAAATGAAGAAAATCGTATCAACGAATATCGTTAATTATATATTCTGTCGATAAACGTACACACGGCATACGCTGCAAAGTCCGGATTAAGTGGCGAATTCTAGGGTTATCCAAAGACAGGGGGGTGTTAAAACAAAACTACCTGTTTTCTATCGACCATCTCGACATTAAAACAACGCCCAATAATTGTTTCTCTGTATTATTTTCCAGTAACGACTTGTATTCGAACGGGCAACGGCGATTGTCATGTTATTAAAACCGATAAACACATTTTAAACACATTTAAACCTACTCAAAAAAAGTTTAACTCATACACGATTGGCGGTTACAGATTCCGTCTCAAACACCGTCTAGCTGGTTGCGATAATAACGTGACCTCGTAGTAAAATACCTATATTATACCTAATATTAGAATATTACCGAAAATAAAAAAAACCCGGCCCGGGGTGATGATCGCTTTATCCTCGCGTCTGCCGCGGTTCCGGTTCGTCCTGCTCTGCGCACAGTCTTCGCGATGTGCCGTGCCCACCCTCCTCCCCCACCCCTCGTGGTGCGAGTTTACAGAAACACATACTATAAATAATTGCCTTCGCACCGCGCTAGGTGAATATCGAGAAATGACGAATTAATTATATATCGCGCGCGCGCAAAGCCATAACGAGACCCAATCGGAAAACGATTAAAACGGAAAATTCTCCACGTGTGTCGTCGTTAATCTCGAGCAATTAATTTTCGTCATGCGGTTTCGCGCTGCAGTCACGAGGAGCGCGATAATATTAAGTGCGTACTGTGTATTTTATAATTCGTAAATATACGAGTACGTACGGCAGAAACTTATCCGCTACGCGCCGCCGTGAATATTTTAGTATTTAATTTTCCGTGTTGGCGAAATTACCCGAAATTATAAATAATAATAACAATAACAATAACGATAATTATTATAATATTATTATCTTTTGTATTAAAACGGAAACGAGATTTCGTCGGACTGTAAGCGAATGAAAAAAACCAAAAAAACTGCTTTACGGGGTTTCATAATTGTTTTTATATTCTCCGCCGTTTATTTACTCTGCGAAAACGTTATGCTAATAAATGCTATCAATTGGTATCAAGTTTTTTTTTTTTACCTACCGTTAAAACAAATTAACCCTTTCACTACCGAATTAAAAATATTGGTCAAAAAAATTATTTTTTTGCATATTCGTAATCAGTGATCTAACAGTATAATATCCCAATTTTTTTTTTTTTTTTTGGAACATTATTAAAAAAGTTACACATATGTCCATTACTATGGACACTGGGAATTCAGGAAAAAATATTCTTATCCATTCGATTTCTTTTTTTTTAATAAATGGTATTGTATTGACCTAATATTTGATTTTTAGGGACTTCGGCCACTGGCTCTTGGGTTTGCTCGATTAGATTATCAGATTCGTCGTATATATCTGCATCTTCCAATACTAAATATTCATTTTCAACTATCCCCGAATAATCGTTGTTCTCAAATTCTTGTAGAAGAAACTCTAATTCATCCTCGGATGTTATGGACAAACTACATAAATCCCTTATATCTCCCTCTCCCAAAAGGTTTAAAATTTGGTGCCATAATAAAATCAAAACACAAACAACACAACACAACAGCTCAAAATCGCTCATACATCGTCAAAATACAAATACGTTGTGATCGGAATAATGTAATAAAATAATAATCCCAATCAAAAGTACCTGAACCTCCCACTGTAAATAGGAATCATAGGGATATATTTATCATAATGACGCTTAATATACAAAAGAAACAATAAGTATATGTCTATTGTATCATTGTTTTTGATTTCTAATACCAAGAGGCAAGAAATGTTTGTGCCGTCGAAAACGGTCGTTGGGTAGCGCAGGAACTACCAGTGCCCATTACAATGGACATACGTATTATCACGTATAACTAACAAAATAATTGCTAAAGGTGAATTCTATTGGCGGCATAAGGTTCTTGATAATATTTATGATCTAGAAAAAAATACGCAGTATAGCCAACACTAATATTTTAGCCGTAAAATGAGAAAATATTTCGATATTTTTGACATGCTGTAATACACGATGTTTTTTTTTTTTAATTATTTATTGACAAGAATTGATAATAGTTAACGGAATGAAAATATTTTTATAATGTTCTACAGAACTTATAGATTGCTATCAATATTAAACATTACCAAAATTGGTAAACAGTAAGTGTGGAAAAAAATTATAAAGTCATGTCCATTGTAATGAACAAGGGTAGTGAAAGGGTTAACAACGCGCGAGAAAATTTCATTGCGAGTAATGTCGTTAAAACCTCTCCGGGATGAAATATCTTAAGACCGTCGTCGCGATATTATTAATTCGGTGCCACTCTTTATTCTTTATAAATTAATCTTTGCGATTGCTTTCGCTAATGCTTCCGAGCATAAAACGTTTAAAAATTCTTAAAACGAAATACGTTTATAATTAATATTCAAGTAACACAATAATTTGCAAAACAAATCGCTTCGCTCGCGTAAAAAAAAAAAAAAATAAAAAAAAATACCTGTGACGATTTCACAGCAAAAAAAAAAAAAAAAAAAGGTTTCCGACCAAGATTTTGTTCACAGACAATCGTCGTCCTCGTTCAATGATTTTTATTATTCGCGAACTAGATTTTGGTTATTTCTAGAAAAATAATAAACAATACGATTTAATTATTATCGACAAACAACAGTAGGCCGAGTAGTTAAAAAACTACCAATCGTAAAACCGATCGGTCGTTTTGCTTTTTATTTTATTTCTTTTCGGAGAGACGGAAAGACAGAAGACGCGTTACGAGTTCGTAACGTTCGTACGGAAAACGTAGTAGTAATGCGTACGACGACGACTGTTTGCAAGGCCATATAATACAAGTTTTCGATTTGCATGACGTACCTACTCTAAAAAGTAGATGAAAATAACTCGGATGCGTCTGGGGGCCGGGTAAGAAATCGATTTGACTATACCTACGTATATATATATATATATATAAATATATCGCATTACTTTATTTTATCGAACACAAATTTGGTTGATTGAATAGAATAACCTTTTTTATTGTTTGAGCGCGCGTTCGAGCCGCCCGCTCACGGGCGTAGACATAAAACGGGAACAGTAATATTATCATATACCGATATAATGTACTGTACCTGCGCAAAAGACGTCTTTTGCGAATCCCGAGTGGGCGGATGCGAACGGGGTGGTAAATAATAATGTGCGCAGTACGCTTTGACTATAAGACCAATAAAGCAAATATATACAAATATCATCCAATAATAATTATTAATATTATGATAACGCGAATAATAATTATTATCGTAAATAAATGTCCGATCGATACATCAGTAATACGCGCGTTTCCAGCGATACGTACACATTTGTAATTCTAAACGGTCTATTTTCTAATTTCGTCGAGCGTTGAATACGTAGATCGAGCACGCGTCTCGAAAAAAAAAGAAAACGCAAAAAAATCGAATACAAAAACGCGTCGTTATCGACGCGAAACGTAAACGATCAAAGCGGGTCGGTCCTCCTGTCGTTTGAGAGTCGCGGCGGTAATAATGTAGTCTTCGCCGCTCGGACGAAATTAGTAAACCAACGCCGCCGGTGAATAATCTGAAATAAATTTCGGCGTCCGGTCAGGGCCGGATTAAAGTCTCTCCGCGAGCACACATTCGCCCACGCATTCGCCCACGTTCGATCGATTTAGATAATATGTTATTATAAGTTTTCGTTGTTTCTGTTAAACGTATTGATAACTACGCCGCCGCACAGTTTTCAAATACGTTGGAAAAAAAATAGTCGTAAGCGATATTTCGTTTCGCCCGCCCGTCGATCCGGGGGTGCGGTCTAAGAACCCCCGCCGGTCGCTCGATCGGACTAAATGCATCGACGAAATTACGTTAACTCGCCGCCGCCGCCGCCGCCGTCGGTCTGAATCGGGATAATTGGTTTAACACTTAATGCCGACTAATTTGTTGTACGCGGCGCGCACCCTTAACCGGTCGGTCGCCGGCTAGTCGTAATGGAAAACGCGATCAATTCGGCCGCGTTCGCGGAGCAAAAACCGAAACGCTGCCGCCGCCGCCGCCGCCGCCCCGAAACTTTAAGTATACGCGAACAACAAACGACTGGCGTGCGAACACGGCAGTTTATTATCAGCCGTTGCCCGAGACGCTCGCGACTAATGGCCCGCGTCACTGACAAACGCGTTTTACTGGGCCACGTTGATTGGGAAACCGACGCGGCGACTTACCTCTGCCGAAGTCGGAGAGCGAATATTCAAAAAGAACTTGCTTCTTTTACCGGTCGGACGACGACGGGCGAAAGGAAAGAGTGAAATTTACGACCGCGTTAACAGCCAGTCGCCGTGCCCGCCGCTTGTTCGCTATTGGCAGAAATGTGCGCCGAGTCAACCCGACCCCCCCCCCCCCGGGGGACGGGCAGTATTTCAATTACATTTTCTACGTTCCCCTCGAAAAAAATAATAATGTATTTTGAATTTTGCTATTTCAAATACACACAAAGTGACGTGTATTCGGCCCGTCCCTGCTCGCGAGCAGTAAATAAACAGTGTGAAAACGTAACGTCTCGATACTGTTCAGTCGATCTATTTGTAAAATCGCTCTCGTAGTTTTTAATCGTTCGAATCTACGTAAATGGCGCGAGTCGAGTCGACATTTAGAGCTCTCTAAACGATTCGAAACTAAAAACAAATGAACAACATAGTAGTTCAAACATAGACAAAAGACAAATATACTTAATAAGATACGTATATTGCGCGGCGATGTTATATTTCTCAGGTATTTTAAAAATACTATTTTTCGTTATGTTATCCAAGTGCGCAGCGCGAATATTTATTTTGAATTTTAGTCTTTTTTTTTACGTTATTCTGTCTGTAAAAATAGAGTATTGTTTGCAATTAAAATCATTCGAAATGGTCTGAAAACAAACAATAGGTAGAACAATAGCGAATGAATAATTATAATTAGCCTATCGTTTAGTTGAAATCAGACGATGAAAATGTAGGCCGAACGGTTAATTAAATAACAAAAACATTTCTCGTTTTATCTTTAAGAGCTACGAAAATTAGGATGAATCTTCTTACGGCCACGCGTTCTGTTGCTAATAGCTATTAACACCGAAAATACTTGTTTTCTAATTTCGATATTCGATGCCAAAACGAATTCCGGTATATATAAATACGACGGCGTTCGACGGCCGAATTAAATTTATGGAAATTCTACATCTGATAGCCGAATAAAATGATTCCGGGTTGCATTTAACACGACATATTTATAGGGAGCTTGGATAGAATGGGTTGAATTGACTTTTATTATATCGACCATAATAGCCGTTATCGGCGTGAGTTTCGGTTTAAATTGCCTTTTTTATTTTTTTCAATTAAAAATAAAAAACCCCCAAACGTCTAACTTTTTGAAACTAATAACGATAGTGTTGCCACTAGTCGCCACTACTAAATAAAACGAAAAAAATACTTGAGATCATATTTACATAATAATATTAGGTACACCGTCGTTTTCGACTCGCGATTTGATGTTTTCGATTAAAATGTATTTTCCCTTTACTTAAAAACAATATGGACTCGATTGAGTTGCATAGTAACGTCCTTTTCGCGAAGTCTCTAAATCATTTGGAAAAACGTTTCAGTTCCTCTCGGTCTCCCCAAACTCAAAGCGGGTCTACTCCTTTCTTTTTTTTTTTTTGATGTTTATCTAATTAAAAGACTCGGAATATGCACGAGCGCTGAAGTGAACTCGTACGTTATTTAATAACCGCGCGGTTAGCAGACACCATCGGGGCGACCCGGAGAAACGAGTGGACGATTTTCTTTTTTCCTTTTTTTTACACTTTTCGCGAAACCTTACTAATTCGATATCTTTGTTTCCCCCCCCCCCCCCCGTTTCAAATAAAGTAGTTTACACGATAGAGAATTCAACCGAAAATGTAAAAAAGAAAAAAAATAATCGTAATGAAAAAATCGACCGCAAATGCGTTATAACAATAATTATTATTTGGGTCGAGAATGTTTGTTTTTTTTTTTTCACTCGTTACAATTGCGTGGTTTTAAAACGGTATTTCGTATACGCGTAATTCATTTATCATACGATTTTGTATAGTAACGTTTAAAACATATTATTTTGAAAAGAATAACGCAACAACATTTGAAACATTATACGTTTTTTTTCCATCCTGTATGCTCGAACAAAATACACGTTTCAATAGAACCACCGCGGCCGCGGCGTTAAACGCATTTATCATTATCGGTATACGATTTATCTATACACTACACCACCTCGTGACGACTACCTGCACTGTGTTATTCGTTCGAAACGTATGGAAATTCGTTTTCAATGACGCGAACGAAACGATTATTATATTTAAAAAAACGAAACAATACTCTGTCGCGATACTCTGTGTTAATGATCGTGACCGATATGGAAACGAGAAAAAAAAAAAAATAGTCGGAAAAAACCATTGTTGTTGACCTGTCGTCGAGAGATTTTCTCATAACTTATTATTACTTTGGATACGACAATCTATATTTCGTTCGCTCGGCTGGTATTTATTTTTAGCAATACGTGTATAAACTTCGAATAAATATACACTTTAGGAAATCTTAATTCGTGATTTCACCGAGAAAATACGCGATTTCCTTCTTTTCTGTAATAAACTAATAATAGGAAACAAGAATATCGATGTGGATAGTTCGGTTTTCAGTGTGTCTTATGTTTTAAGCGGGTACAAATTGTATAGCAAATACGTACGATTTGTAATATTATAATATATTATAATATTCTAAAAAACGGGCAAGAGAATCGTCTACCCCCACGCGACCGATGAAATAATGTGGGCGCGACCGACGATAACGACTACGGGTTAAACGGTTAGATATATTATTGTTTCACTCGATGAAAAAACAAAAAAAATAAATAAATAGCATTTAAATAAAAACAATAACAAATATAAAATATTATATAATATATAATAAAATATGATTTTATTTAATACGACCTTTTAAACGACGAGCACGCGCGGCTTTCTGACGGATAAATATCAATAAGGATTTATAAATATAAGACATATACAGTTGAAAAAGCCATATCGCTCGCTCCTTTCAACAACGTCATATTATCTCGATTTCAAAGTTAGAAAGTAGAATGAAATACTGAAATAATATTTAATAATGCAAAATCCTCCGACGGCTTAATATCGAGACGTAGATATGACGGTTTTGCTGGGAAATATTACTCTTTAAGGGCTTTCTAAAAAATAGGCATAACTCAAAACGGCCGATTTTTGAGATACGACGTTGTTGAAAGGAGCGAGCGATATTTAAAAATATATTTCTAACGCCCAAATTACTCGTAGTGCCCGATTAATAACTTTGATCGTGATGCAATATAATTATGCGTTGTACATGATTGTTTTTAAACATTCTACCGCCTCGCCGTCGATCGACGAAAAAAAAAACACGCGCACTTTACTTCTCAAGTTTTTAGATTCCGAGTGAAACGTGGAAGTTATTGGTTTTACCGAGACGTATGTGTATTTATGACCTTATTTTTTTTGTAAAAACTTTTTCTCGTCTTTTTTTTTTTTTTTTGTTACCGGCAATAATTCACATAATTTCTACAAACAATTTAAAATCATACACACATATCGTTATGACGATAAATACTTCATTGGAGAATACGCGAAATCGGCAATACCGGCGAACGAATTATAATAATATAATATATGATAATCGCAAATAAATAAATAAATTAGTTACCAAATAACCTCTTGTTCGTTTCACGCGTTCGGCCGTAAGTCACTCCTCGCTGGGAACTCTGAACGCCCTCGCTCGAACCGCGCAACAACGCGCAATGAAATCTTAATCTAACCGCGGGGATCACAAACGTGGACGGGGGTGTTTTCGTTTTGCGCCAATACGTTTCATATTTTTCCGTCGTTTGCGTGCGAAAAAAATATTCCTCGGAATAAAATAAATAAAATGCCCGACCGACACTGCATGCCGTGTCGAAAACAACAACATTATAGCAAAAACTACGTATATACTCGTATATACTGCGCTTTAATGATATTTTCGAAGAACTTATTTAGTATTATAATCCGTGTTTAATAATAATTTACAATTTACTAGTAAAATATTAATTGCGCGTTATTAACGACGGCGGCGGCGGCGGCGGCGGCGGTCTAGACCGGGTTAAGATGCAAATTGCAAATCTCCACGGGCCGCTCTACAAACTCGCGAAAGTAGTATTATTAAGACGTTAATAGATAATTCACGAGTCACGGATTAATATTATTATTGTGATAATGTCGAGAAATGTACTTTTCCGTTTATTAAACGAAACGCTCGACGATACGAAATGTTTTCGTTCGAAAATATTTCCACAATATGTTCGACGTGGCCTATTAAATGCGCTATTATAGAACAAAGCGATGGAAAATTTGCGAAAATTTACGTTAAAGAATATTACCAAGTAACTTAACATTACTATACTTAACTATATTATAAGCCGCATACACATCACTGTTATTCGAATTAAAATATTTGGGTAGGCATTTACTGTTTTTTTTTTCCAACATAAACTATGAATTATAGATTTAATAGTCAATAAATGATATTCGTGTATACGAGTACGAGACACGCCGCGCTACGAACATGCTCTAAAAACATTATAGTCTAGTTCCGGCAACGTATTGAGTACCTATTGAAAAAGAATTACGTCGAATGCGACGACGTTTAAAAAGAAGAAAAAAAAACGATTCTGTTAAAAAATACAAGAGCCATTGTATACTTTATCGACGGACATCGATTATTATTAATGATTCAGAGTCGGTGAAATGCGCGCGATAATTCATCAACGTTTTTCATTAATCTTTTGAAAGTATTAAAATCAGCATGACGTATTCATTATTGTGACCGATTCGTCGGCGACGACGACGACGTTTACAAACGTTACTACGACGACGTCGTCGACACGAATCTAAATCGGTGTTTTTCATCGGACGCGGGACGAAAAAAACGTGTTATAGAAATTATTATGTTTCGACCGGTAGAAAAATCTATTTTCAATTAATCGCTTATTATAATATTTATATATATACAGTTTTTAAAATAAAACGTAAATTCCACAGAAATAATAATAATAATAATAATAATAATGGAACGATAGTAAAAAAAAAGAAATAAAAGTGGAAAACGCGAATCCGGAAACGTTATTACTTCGCGCGACCATTGTAAATCATCAGAGATAATATTATTTTTACGTTATACTATAGTCGAATAGAGAAATATCAACTACCAACAATATTATTATTATTACAATAATAATTATTATTATTGGAATAATGTTCGTTTTAACGCGATACAATGATACAAAACGTTCTCAAACGCAATGCAACTCGAGTACTTACACCTTTAATATTCAGAATACAGATTATACTTCGGGGAAATATAATTGAATTGAATTCGGTCGGGTTAAAATCGAATACCTTTAATAGCCCCGGGGTAAAATGTTGAAAAGCCCTTTAATTTACAATATTTAGCAAGCGCAATAAGTGCACGAATAAAACACACTATTTATTTCGTCCGTCGTTAGTTCAAACTGGTGTATAGAAACAAAGCGATCGCGTTCCATGCACACGCATTAAACAAATGGATCTTTATTGAAAAAAATAAAAAAAAATGCGAGTCCGTGACGTCACAATTCACCGTGCAAATCGACGAGTTGAATTTGTTTTATACGAAAATTTGCAACGCGCCGACGCGTACAATGCCGACATTTTGTCCTGAACAGATAATTTTGGGTGAAAAAATCAGACTTCGTCCTGGAAAACATTGTAAAAAATCCCGATGTTTATCGAAACGTCGTGAAACGACGATACGGAAAGTTTTTCCCTCTGAAAGAAATGAAATCCAGACTCGATTCCCGTCAGGGTTTCCCGCGAGGTTTCCGGTAGTTTTTTCGTAATTTTCCGGAAAACTATTGGGAAATTTCTAAAATTACCTCTTAAAAATACCGTGCGTGTCCAATTTTCAATCCACAGAGGACAAATACAACTTTGACCGTACTTTTTCTCCAACCAATAACTATATTGCATTCAAACTGAAAATAAAAAACGAGAAAAAAAAAATGCCCGCGCGGCGGTGTAAACGTATAAATTTGTTTTTTCACTGCTTGAAATCGAAATGTTATCACTTATATAACTCGGGCCGCAGTTTCCTTCTTTGCGATTCGAAAAATAGTTTGTAGTTTTTAAACTCCATCCCCCTAACAAGAGGGAAAAAAATGTACATTTTTAATGAGTTTCAACGACGACAATGAAAACATTGAGATAAACTAGAGTAGTAGGTTAATATCGTAACATGTTTTGTCATAGAAATCAAATCGAAATTCCTATATCGACTTGCAATAATATATTATTTCGACGATAGTTATAAATCAGACAACAAACCGAACGATAAATTAAAAGAGGAATTCAAATTTTCATACTCCAACGAAGAAAAATTAAAGAAGTCGTCAAAATCATCAGATCTCACCCATATGAAATTTAAAACCTAATATATTATCTATTATTATCGATGACGAATTAAATCTTCGCTTCTATGGTTTTAATTTGAAATACATTGAAAAAATTATCGGTGTTTATACTTGTAATTTATTACTTCCCCCGTTACGTTTGACGTTATTTACTGCAGTCATATGAATTTACAGTAATTTTTAAAAATTAAATAAAATACCCAATGGTTTTACCGTCGTGTTACATTACGGTTATACGGAACATTTTGACGTCCTTGAGCGTTCCACAAAAATGGCGAACTCGACGTATTTGCCGATAAAACCAGACTTTGTTTCTTTTTTCATGCTCTAAATGAATACGCGCGCATCGAATAACGTATTATTATTCTTATAGGTAAATTACTAAACGGTTTTTATGTTCTCTTTTTCCGTTTTTTTCGCTCTCGAAACGCTGTTTGTATGATAATACAACTATTCACGGTTAACAAAGCACAGAATATAATCTTCTGTTTAATATGTTCATGTCGTATATAATCTAGGTGCATAAGCGAAGGTGCATACACCATAAATAGAAAACGTTTTATTGGAATTATACAATATCATTATATTACTTATGAAACTTCCGAGCGTTCCTCCTGTCGACGGTAATCAAAATTTCGATAAGTGACTATATACCCTATTCCAAATGAGAACGAGCTTCGGCGGTCGACTTCTGCGCATATGAGTGGCTTACCACGAGCGCGACGGCTAGAGCGACGTAATTATAGTCTATCGTAGACAGTTGATCTGAACAAATAACAACAAATTGCATTCTATTTGATTCGGCCACGTTACACGCACATACCGTCGTCGTCGGTGTCGAAACTCGGCCGCCGTCGGCGTCAAACATTAGCGGGGAGTAAAATGGGTGGAGCCTGACCGCCGCCCGACGAGAACTGGTCGCCGCCGAAGCCTGTTCTTATTCGGAATAGGGTATACATGGGTAAACAATACAATACTCGACCGACACATTTCTCCGCGGAAAAGAAATTAAACTACACAAATTTTGATTGTTGGAAGGTCGAACGACCCTGACCGATAATAATACAAACAATTGAAACCCGGTGTGAAAATATTCATAACAAACGACTGCGATATCGATGTGTATTTCAAACGAATTCAGATGAATGGAATTCGGTTAATTTAGGTTTTCATGCGAAATATTTAAAAGCAATACGCACATAATATTCACCTGCCGCCGATAAAAATTCGAGATTTATCGAATTATAACACGTGAAATTTAATATTTATGAGCATATTACATTATCCTTTTATTCAAATGTCCAGTTCGGAACTATAAAATTTCAAACGTTATTACGGCAACCTGAAAATCACCAAAAAAAAGCGCGTTCAATTATAACATTGTTATCATGAAATTATGACATTTCCATAAAATTGATAAATTCAATTATCATGTAACTAATATATGTGTTATAGTTTCACATGTGACAATAACGAATAATTGAACTTCTAATTTCGAAACGTTCGGATAATTTAAGAACACGGTCGTCTGATGAATATTGTTTTCGACTTTTATCTCGGTATAAATTATATCATAGACGATACGAATAAATTAAACGAGGAAATAATATAATATGTAAAAGACTTATTGTAACAGTTGGTTTTTTTGTTGGCATACGGAAAAAGTTAATTTATAAATAATCATTATTTAGAACATGGTCAATTATATTTAAATTTACGTGGAATTACCATCTTATACGTTGGCGATAATAATTTTGTATAAAACAAATGAAGATTACTATGACAGCAGAGTTCGTTCATCTATATAGCAGCGGTGCCCACTACGTCTCTGACAAGTTTTGTGCGGCCCGCACTAAACAAAATCCGAAATTCTAGAGATTAAATAAAACTGTAGTTTTATCATCCGTCCGCATGCAATATTTTTCGTTCGTCTCATCTGATTATTCCCGTTTGTTTTATCTTATTGTTTTTGACTTTTATTGAATTACCACAATTCGACAGATAAGTCATAGGGTACGACGCGCGTTTAAAGAATATAATATCTATCTTATGATTTTAATACTTCAATTATTAATTGTGTTAATAATAATGTATGCGGCGCGCAAGCTGTTTTCGAAATTAACGAAGAACACGGTGGTAAAATATAAGTCCAAATGTGTCGCGTGAAGTACTAATAATATCGAATGACATGTACAAACATTGTCGTCACAATTTACAAAAATTAATAGGGATTTGATACGATTTACCTCTGACGAATAAAAATAGATTATCAGCTGTCCACGTTAAATAAATAAATAAAGTAATTGTATTAGTATTATTTAATGGTTAATACTCATAAACTATTTTTGACTATTTTCGCACCATTTATTATAATACTCAAGGCAAGACCTTTATTTTATTATTGTTTTAATATATTTAATAGTCTGTATTAAAATAATTTTATATGTCTAATAATATTTTGTTATCAAATAAATGTTATCATTATCGTAATTCTAATCGACAAACGTTGGTTTGTTTGAAAACATCTTGAATTTATCTTAAAAATATTTAATATTACCAATTATTCGGATTTTTTTTCATTGCGTGTCACAAAGTATGAAATATTTTAAAATAGCGTGTCGCCAAACAACACAAAGGTTGAGAAACACTGTGCTATACGATGGAAACATTTTTTTTTTTCATAATCGTATGCGAAAAAAATGTCAACTTTTAATAACAATGAGTAAATTTCGAATTGCGAAGATGAAACACGATCCTATGCGACTATTATTACGCGAGCCGCGAGTTGGCCGCCCCGGGATTATTTCGAGTTTTCAGAGCGCTTGAAATATGTTGATTTTTTCGTTTTCATTTTTTAACACGACCAATAACGTCTACGAGAGTATTTGGATTTATTTCATTTCACGTCGAACGGTATAAAACATTCTAAATAGACAGTGTTAAAAACTAGCGTGCACTACATTTCAACTGGTCTTTTCCTCTTTTTTTTTCCAAGTTTTTCCGTTGTTTAACTGCATTTAAAAAAAAAAAAAAACTACTTCTCGTAAGTACATAAAAACTAAAAAAAAAGAAAAAAAGCCACCTTTTTATTGCGCCAACTGTGCTAAATGTAAAATCTATGAATAGTCCGACTACTGCACGAAACTTGAAGTGTATTAATCTATTCTAAAAAAAATTACATGTATACTGAAAATATACACACGCCACTTGAGAACCGTTCTGCATTTGAAATCGTTAACGTAACCATGTGTTACGGATCTGTGGAGAAAAACTATCGAAAAGGTTTTTTTTTTTTTTGATTTATTTCTCAAGTATTTGTATATTTATAAAACGTAATTATCGTTGCTCGTGTACGATTTGTAAAAAAACTCCATCGTTGTTTGTTTCATCGTTTTATTTTCGTAAAGTTATCGCGAGCAAACAAATATTATTGCTATGATTACGATTTAAAACTGTGTAAACATTTTATAGCGTTAAAAAAGTCAGGTTAACACATCCAATAGAGTGTAAATAGTAATAAAAAAAAAAAAAAAAGGTACTGAAAGTTTTAAATACTGAGTTTGTTATGGACAGTAAATACAGTACGGAAAGAGTTTAGTTTATAAAAAAAAAAAAATTGAAATTTCGCGAAAAATTAGGATATTATACAATACTAATTTAATTGTTTAAAACTATTTGAACGTTTTTTGTTGAAAAATCGTTGGAATTTTCCAAAATACTTTCGAGAATAGAGTTATCGAACCGGTGATGTAATGGCGAAAACATCTCAATAATCAAACGTCCGGTGCATATTTTACTCGATTTCATTTATAATTTTCATGAAAATAGTTTCGGCGACGATATAGTTTTACAATTCATTAATTTTGAACTTGGTACAGTAATCTTTATAGATGTGTTTTGTTTATGTGAGAAAATTATCGAATATCAAAGAAAATTATTATGAATTTAAAACAAAACGAATTTTCTTATTTACATACGTATAATATAGTTACGTTGAAAAAATAAACTCCGATTGCAAAACCAAAGCGAAATGGAAAAATAACGTCAGTATGCAGCAACTTACTCGCCCTGTGAGTATATTTTTGTAAGTACGACTTTCTTTTTAAATAAATCGATTTATTTAACGATAGGAGCAGCAGTACTGCTGTACGTCGTTGGTTGTACAATACAATTATTCGAAATCAAATGTATCGGAATCAACGAAAAAAGTTTTTATAAAAATAAACATTCTAAATATTTTCAATGAGCAGTTTTACACTGTGCTCAACGAAAAACCTGCAAACACCGAACGCAGTGTTATAGCCGAATGAACTCGATTTCTGTACCAAAAATAGAAAGAAAAAAACGAAAATTTCAATTTTTATCGATTAAATAATCGAATACGAGTAATGTATCTGGACAAACTCCATACGTGCGTCACGAAATGAAATACATATTATATTCACTAAAATATAAAAAAAAAAAGCCTTATAAAACGTTGGCGCCCCAATTAAAAACCTTAAATAGCACCGTCGAGTTATGTCTACGCGAACGACGGTAATTGTTTTACGACTACATTGAATCCGTTTCGATATTATCAATTTCGTAATACGATATTATAATATTATAATCCGAGCGTATTTTTTATTTATAGAAAATGTCACAACAATATGCAAAAGAAATCGGATTCAGACGAGAGAGCACATGATAGATTGTTTTGAAAATCCATTTATATTTTAACGGGTTGTCTTGGGAAAAGGGAAATTTGATTTTAAAGTTTTTTTTTTTTTTTTCAACACGTATAGTAAACAAAAACTAAATCGGTCGAGACCGTGTGCGCCGCCGCCTTCTCCGGAATCTGAAAACCGATAGATTAAATTTAATATTTTCGTTCGAACGCGATATAACGTACATACGTATTATATTAAAATATTACACGTTTATGAATTTACAGGTTTATTCGCTGATTTCATTATAATACACGACGCGGCGCGTGCACACAATGCGTATTTTATAGAATATCAATGCGATAAAACGTACCGGCCGAGAAGCCTTTTCGACCGTTTTCGTTTAAACGAAACACGTTATATAATAATATGAAATACACTTGGTATTTTCTCGTTCGTCTATTTCGAAACCTATGAAATATCTTTCGAATAAATATCAACCTGTAAATACACTTTCGTCGATAAACGTTTATACATTATCACGTCGTTGTTTACGTTATATTTCGCCGTTAAACTCTTTTTAAAATATTACAGTATTTTATCGTTATTTATTATTATTTTTTCGATTGTTCGGCCAAGTTTTTCGCCACAATTATTAGCGGTGTCGTGCCCAGCGATTTCCAAATAAAAACAATTACGAGTATTATAAATATTATAATAACTCGACATTACGAAAGCAGACGTTAAATAACGATTAATAAACGTCGGAGAAAAGAAAGTCCGTTTGTTTTGTTTTCTTATTTTTTGAAATTAACATACCTACACTAGGTAGACCGTTATTGTTATACAGTGGCAGTGTTTATTTGTCTATTCGAGTCGTCTGCAGACGCTTTGAACGTAAGCTCGAACGTGGTGTTATTACCGTCTAAATGGAATTCGTAACGGAATCTTTTGTAAAAGGCGGCGGCGGCGGCGGTTTCTATAATTGTTTGAACTCTTAGGGGTCTTCCCGGAGTAGGTGGTCGGTTGGTTCGCGGCGTGCTAAGGGGATTTGGTAACGATCCTTATACATATGGATAAAGGAGACTCGAATCGATCGTACGTTTGACAGGTCGGCGGGAGCCCGCGGAACGCGGTGCGCGCGCGCCATAGATCCGAACGAGGCAAAGAATACACTTTTGTACGAAAGTAATCTGCCGGTTCGAATCGAAAGTGCGGTTTTTCGGAGATGATGTTATTCGTCGGCTATTGATTTTTTAACGAAATTCTTTTGAAATTATTACCGAGGGTTCTCGGGCTCTGTCCGGAGTCAGGCCAACGTGATATTATCCGTCTGGAAAAGAATAAAATACAAAAAAGAATAACTCGCCGAGCTATAGTGATAATGCCGCGTCTGTTTTTGGCGAACCGGGTCGGAAGGTTCAGACGTGTAAAAGTCCGGAGGAGACGCGCGTTTCACAATACTCTATTTTAATATTTAATGTCGCATCAGAGTCTGAGTCTTTGTTGTCACGTTGATGTGTAGGTTATTTCCGTTTTTTTTTTTTTTTTTTTCGATTGCGTGCGATGATAACACTAATACGCTTATTTCGCGTGAAGGTAGTGAATATTTAATTTCGTTATCTCATAACAATAATAATTTATCTCGACTGTCGTAAAGAAAATAAGTTTTATCACCGGGCAAACGAACGATTGAATAAGTTAGCGACACGAGCGGATTCGGTTCAATTTATGTGATGTTTGATAAACGAATTGTTTTGAAACCAGTCCCGAAAGAAATTTAAACTTTGAAGACGCGATTTGAATGGAAACGACGACGTCGCGAAACGTTAGAACGATAATAAAATGTTATACCGTACATATGTCACCGTCGACAGAGTAACTCGGGCAATAACCTGAGTGCTTATCCAATAACATTAGTCTAGGCGTCCGCAGACAACGCAGTTAATGTTGCCGAAATCAAATACAATATTATTGTCGATACGTCAACGACTCGGTTACGGGGCGGCGAGGATGGTTTATTTTTCTAATAAAACACATTTTCGCTTTACCACTCTATTCCATACGAAAAACGACAATGTTACTTAGAAGTGGACACGAAACAAAAACCGAAAGCATCGATTGTAATAATAATTCAAAGACCAATAATTTCATAAGAGACGAAAAGAGTATATTGCCTTAAACCGATATAGTTGAAATGAGAAAACGGTTTGGTGTTAAACATAATAATACGAATTATTTGAACTTCAAAGACGATTAGTTTATAATTTAAGTTTGGCCGTATTATTGGGTTATACGAATCAAATCGGTTAAATTATTTATTAGCAGTGATTCGTTTGTTCGACGATCAAACTCAATTAATTATAGTCAATCCCGTTGCGGATATAGATTTTAAAAAAGTCATGAATCTCGTCAAATATTCTCGTCGCGGCCAGAAAATCGTGTTCATTGGCGTTACATAGTTTCAGTCACTACGTCACAAAATCCTATTCGAGAATATCGTTGTCAATTAGAAATTTACGTCTTCGAAGGACGTAACGTGACGCACCCGTGTCATGTCGTCATTAGTGAAATCCGAAATTTTCTTTAATTTTCAAAACGTTTAGTATACGTTTATGTGTTAATTTATACGTAATTGGATTTAAGGTCAACGGGCGCAAACTTAAAGTCCATTTTTTATTACAGGCACAATATTATGTTAACAGATAGACTAAGACGTTACCTAATTTTCACGATGTTTTATTTTCTTAATATTCCCCAAAAAGGTCAATCTAATGGACATTTTTGGAAGAATACAGTTGACATTTTACGCGAAAAACGTGGACGTGAACTTTATCGAAAACAAAATGAAAAAAATAAAAAAAAAAACGTGTTTAGTACACCTATATTTATATATTTTAAAGACCGCGTGACGCGAAAAATACAATGACCGATTCATCTTCTCCACCACCACGAAATAATAAACTAATAAAATCACATCGTTATATATTTCATCCTACAGAAAAAAATAAATAAAAATAATAATTACGCGAAAACGCCAGAATTGGGAAATCTGGCGGCGGCAAACCCGTTATCCCATTCACGAGAGAAAATCAAATAAAATAACCGACAAAATTAAGGAAATCTGATCGTTTAAATCCGATCGTCATTATCAATTACTCGCGCACTCGACAATGGATTTTTATCAATTGAAAAACAAAACAAAAAAAGAGACCCGGTTCTCCCCCTATATCGACCCTAAATAATTCCTAGACCATTACCGACAGCAAAAAAAATAAATATATTCGAAAATCATCGCTTCGAAATCGTTCGACTTCACGCACAGATATAAATCAAAACGTAACGCACATATGGAAAATATTCAAACGTTTCTGAGAGCAGTGCAGTGCCTTTATAAATTACTAGCTAAACCGATTATACCTAATCGAATAGAATCTCATACCTATTACAAATTTACAGATCATGATACTCGGACGTCTTACTTTCTCCAGCGTGGAAATTCGCAGCCATGCCCAAGCGAAATAGAAAAATAAAAATAAAACATTCAGCGACCTCCCTCTTATGGCCCGATAGATCTATACTAGCCCGACGTTGGGAAAATCTCTTTGAAAATGTAATATTTTTACTTCCCGAACGAATCGTTCCGGGAGAGCAAAAAAATCACGCCGAATAACCCCGACTCGGATTTCGTTCGAATAATTTCACAATCCACCAAATACACCGCGAAATTCATCAGTAGATATTTTATTATTATTCATCGATATATTCATATTGTTATCGAAACGTATTGATTTGTTTATATGATTCACCGTGTAAAGATTGTAAATACACTTCTAAAAATGAAAAAAATATAAAAACGAGTAAAAGAGACTCGAGCTATACAAAGAACTCCGTTCGACCATAATATCGACCGAGATATGGCATTTCATTCCACGTCGGTCCCCAATCCATTATTTATAGAAATAACGAGTCTCTAATATTTTACCGTCAAATCGAAACTATAAGCGCGCGTGAAAAAATAAATAAATACGACGGGACACTTTTGAAATAGCCAATCGAAATAAATCTCAGTAGGTAAAACGCTATAATGCGATCCACGCACTACACCCGAGTAGTTACATAATATAGAGGTACCTAGTAATTTTATTTTAATAATACTCGTATAATATTATAGTGACGAGGATCAAAATATGTATATTTATTATTATTTATTTATTTTTTTTTTTTGTCGCCAACGAATTCGCGTGAAATGAATACCGCCGCACAATACTACCATGTATAGTTATTGTATGGTAAGAAAATTTATTTTTAGATTTAGGGTTATGTGTAAACACGTAGTTAAACGAAACGGGTACGATATCAACGAGTAAAACCAAATTATTGCCAAGAAAAAGGGTTATATGAACCGAAAACACACACAAAACGAGTGTGACGGTGTTCATTCAATTTGCACGCAAAAGGGTAAGAATAATGTGTTAAAATCTAGTTGGTTTTTTATTTCAACAAAAAGTCTTATCTAAAAATCTGCTCTTTCAAAAACCATTCATAACATCTATATATTATTTCACACACAAACACACACACACACACACACACACACACACACACACGTGTATAATAATATGTACTATAAAACACAACGCATAACCGAATGTAATTTAAAATACGAATTCGCGGCGGTGAATTCACAATTTTTATCTTTGGTCCGTGGTCCGCGATAACGCTTAATTTAGTTTTTGAGCTTTTGAATATTATAACTATCGTATAGGTAATCTGCTTTAAATACACAATACACGATGATCCGGCGATACACATTATAATCAAGTGGTTTTTGTTCAAATTTAAATGCCGAACTAAGCCGAATCGCGCGACCCCGGCGGCGCGGCGGGGCAACGTGCAATTTTCTAAAAAAAAAAAAATAAAAGGAATATTCCGAGAAGAACGCGTTTTGCTTTTTCGCCATTTCTATCTCTTGCGCGCGTTGTGCACAGTTGATAAAAAAAAACACAAAGTAATATTCTCAGAGAATATTTGATTTAAAACGACTGTAAAATGATTGTTAATAAAAACATCGTACCCACTTAAATTTGCGATAAATCTGATTTTAGATTTTTCTTAAAACGTTCAACAAATGTAATATAATAATATAATAAGCTCAATCGATTTCGTTGAAACGTCGACTTCGTTAATCGATAATCATTCGGGGAAAGAAAAAAAAAACTATTTGTAACGGAGTTAAACCTAAATTTTTATCAAAGCTTTTCTCGATCGGTTAAAAACAAACTCACACACGTGCCTACCTCTATCTATCTCTATGATGTATTAATGTTGTAAATAAATACGGCACTTCTGAAATTGAAATATTACGATTGGCATTCTGATTCGATGCACTCGTAAAATATACCAAGGATAAAGGGGTAATTCAACTATAATATGAATTATAACAATGTGGATAGTATACGCATGTAACTCGTGTAAATAAACGATATTTAATACAAACGAAACCGGTAGAAAATTCTACGAGGACAAAGGAATTGAAATCAAACTATATTGGTGCAATGAACCATAAAAGACAGGAAGGGACGCGCGCGCACGCACACATAATTTATAAAGAAATATTTAAAATAATAGTGTGGAAAAAAAAAAACAACAAAAATTCTAGAGATGATTAACGACGACCGTATTGCAGAAAGACCGGAAAGTCACACATATAAAATGTTAAAAACAGAAACCAGTAAATCACACGGACGAGATAAGAATTATGAAGTACTAGAAAATAGTGCGCAATAATGCACTGAATTAGGTCACGGACTATTGAAATCATACTAAGGACGGACGTCTCCTTCGAACGATACGATACCTATACGACTGAGACCCAAAGGACCATAATAATTACATTGGTAATGTTGGTCTGTACGAGGGCGAATGAACCGCTTTGTCCCGCGGCGTTCGACTTAAAGTATTAATATTTTTAGGCTTAGAACTATTTCCACTCCAACTCGGTCTAATATTCTCAATCGTTCTCGTTCACTTGTGTTTTTTTCAATAAATTATATATTTCACGAGTTGAAATAAACCATAATACGAGTACGTATAATGTAACCATCGACGACGAATATTACGCAATTTAAATAAATCCATAGTTTTTGCACGCGCTTAATTTGAAAACAATTATGTCCTTCGGTGTTGTCGGCATTGTCGTGGCCATCAAAAATGTGTAGTCTTTTTCACTTTAAATGAAATTAAGGTTGAGAAAAATAATAATGTGGCTAATTTGAATTTGAATTTTTAAAAGAAAAATAAGACATCATACAAACCGGGCCGGTCGGACGACTGTAGCAAAACGATTTCGACTCGAATCGATTTTCCCGGTGTACTTTAAAACACTACGATAATATGGGAAAATCTAGTCTAAAAAAAAAAATTAAAAAAAAATCTGAAATCTGGTAAGCCGTTGAATCGATACGTATGCGATAAAAAATTAAATTAACAATACCGTACGAGTAATAATGTAACGTGATAGCGAAACCCTAGTACTCGTAACATGTTTAAGCCGTGTTAAAAATCGTTATACGCGTGACGTGCCCAGACGTTGTTGTTTTGCGTTTCTCGATAGAAATTTAGATTTGGATAATATTTACGTCGGTTAGAACTATTAGAACGCAGCGGCTGCAGCGTCGACGTGTCCGCATAACCTTAAACGAGCTAGACGTATCGCACAGCGATTATCTATACGAAAAAATAAATAAAAATGCTGCCAAGTAGTACAAACGGATACCTAGCGCATCGTAATATAATGGGGTAACGTACATTACGTCGTCTATAGAACAGCGTTTCACAAAGTGTGTTCCGCCAGATGTATGTGATTATTTAGAAAATTATTTTATATTATACTTGGACTATATTTTATATTATTTAAAAGAGTTCACCTGAATAATAGTTTATAATCGCTATAATGTATTTGTTGAAATTGAACAAAATAAAAAATTATAACACTCATATTATAGTACCTATAGACGTTGTCATGACGTAAAAATGAACTAATTTTAATAAATAAAAATTGATAAAACATTTTTCAGAGTATTGGTTTTTCCTTTTTTTTTTTTTTTTTTTAGAAAAATCGGGGTCGAGTTGGAATTAAAGAAAACCGGCGAAACACAAACTGTTTCATAAGGGTTCCGTGGTTGTAAAAATTTTGGGGACCGCTGGTCTAGAATATAATGACAGAATGTCTGTAGCCCGGAGTACGTTTAAACGAAATGTCTGGAAAACTATGGGAAATCGAACAACAATATTATAACAAATAATATTTATTGCAAGTTTAAAATTTAAAACGGGCCGCCGTTTCGGTGTTTATCCGGGACTGCACCGAATCTTGAATTGTCGACGTGCCGCCGCCGCCGCCGCCGCCGCCGAGGCGTTTAAATAAAACACCCGATTCGAATGCGCCCGACCCGCGGCACAAACATCAAAGTAATCGCACGGACGGACGTGTGCAGTCGGCCACGACCCGATTTATAACGCACAGATTTCAATAATAGACATTCGTAGGCATCGCCGTACTGTAAAGAATTGGCGGAGCGAAGGGTCTCCCCTCGTGAAAAGGTATATACGACGTGTGCCCTCTCGTGTGACGTCGTCGTGAAGAGACCGCCTACGCGTGCAGAGAAAAAGGTGATCGATAAACACGAAGAACACGTAACTGCTGCCACTGACCCCGCGCAGACGATAATGTCGCCAAAATAACGGACTATTGAATACACGTGATATAGATATAGGTACCTACGACCAGCTACACCCGATCAATGGTCGATTCTGGCGGTCCTCGGACAACACCACGCGGCCGCGAGCGAGCGGAAAGCTATAAAACGGGATGTTTTCATATTATATACGACGAGAGAGACGAGGATCAAAGTAAAAAGCTCAACATTTACGTGGACGGTCCAAAGGAAATATAATATTATCTAATACTCTCGTGCGATAAGTGCACGACAATATTGTAATTTATTATTATAATATGCGGTGTGCTGCGTTTACGATTTTTAAGCCGGAAAACGTTGTTTGCCTTCGCACACCCATTTTGGCACACGCGTTTTCGAATACACACCGCCGCCGTCGTCGGTCTCGCGTTTTAAACGAAACGTGAGTTTACCGTCGATCGAAAACGTACGAAAACATACCAGTCGCAGAGTTACCGAGTGAGCCCGCGCGGGCTTTGGTAATTTTTATTACCCGCGCGAAAAGGGCCGCTCGGCGAGTCAAACACGCCAATTCCTGCAAATAGTTCGCGAATTATTTGAGAAAAAGGCAGGTAAACGTTGTCGGAAAATGTATTATCGATTACGATTTGTTTCGAATCACCTAGACGACACTTTTAACAACGACTACGATCTATGTTATAATTGAAAAATCCATCCGAGCGATCGTTCGGAACACTATACGCAATAAAAACGTCAAGACTCTTTTGCACACGACTACGCGGATCACAAGTAGTGTTTGACTATTCGAACTGTACCCTATAGTGTTGATTCCTATTGATTCTCAACAACAACTAGAAATCTATGCGCCTTTATATATATATATATATATATATATCTATATCTATAGTTTGTACGTTATCATTGTTGTTTTTTTACAATAGACAATCATCAACAGTAGATAGTAAGAGTTTGACTCCGTTCTAAATTGACTCACAATACTAAACGAATAATACGTTTTGAGCTCGTGTGAATCAATTTAGTTTCATTCATTTACACGGACAACTCGGATTTAATGACTTATTATTTTCTATATCGGTACTTCTTATTCGTAGTTATATATAAGTCATATATACGTATATACCATTAATTACCCGCCTTCTTCAACTGCCGTTTTGTTCGTTATTTATTCCAACTGAAAGCATACCACATTGACAGTTTTACAATTCACTCTGTGTCTCGCTCGTTCCACGCGAAATGTTCTCTTCTTAAAATTCGACAATAGGCCTTCGATGCCTCTAACAAACAATCGAAACACCAAATTTGAGTTTCGCGTATTTCGATATAATCACATCGTTCATTACAAAGCCGGATAAAGCATGGATGTGACGTTTTCACCAATACACCTGAACTCTCTTAATATATTATCATGACCTATGACGACGCGTTGGATGCATAAAATGTTTAGTCGATATTTCGTGTACACTTGTATTTTTTTTTTTATTATTCAATTTTAGCATTCCGCGTTATGTTCCGATGATATTATCAAACGGAAAAATATGGAAAGCGCGATCCGGTTTTTTGATCAGCTATGATTTCAAAGAAACATTACAATATTATTAAGGTGGAAAATACTCGGAAAATAAATTACCAAACGCACTCAAAGACGACTCGTATTTAGAGTTGTGTTTTAACGATTTGTATAAATTTGCATGAGAAAGAAACTTCGATAAAAAAAAAAAATAATAACGATTTCATTGGAAAAATACAATGCGCGTGCATAATAATCGTCGAGCGCTTACCGAATAAACGCGCGCCAGCGCTGTTGTTCGTTATGCGCTATTCGAACAGAAAATGTTCGCGTATCGAAACGCCGCGCCGCCGTCGCCTCGGGTACTACTCTACTTATCGAGTGATACCGCGAGAAGAGCCTCGAAATAATGATGAGATTACGTTTGGTTTTAAACTATTTGGCATAATATACCGCGCGTCATATCGTCCATAACATTCCCGTCTTGAATCCGCGCGGGTATTTTCGGAGCTCGTGATAAACGACGATCGGCCACGGTGGCGGCGTTTAATTTATTATTTTTATATCGAATTTAATTAGCCGACGACGGGCCGCCGCGACGACGTCGAACACGTCGAATTTCCCAAAACCAACGGGCAAAGGGTTATTGTTCTGGTGGTACACGCCCGACTATTAATAAAACACTCGAATATAATGTGCTAACCCCCGCGGGAAAGACGCGCGATGTCATCAATTAACCGATCGTGTGTCACCCAAAACCCCGACGACGACCTATTGTCGTCGGGCTCGGACGGGAATATCCGCTGTACACACCTAAACAACAAAGCGATCGCGAGACTGTGTAAACGGGGAAGGAAGGGGGGTACTCTCGGTTTTTTTTTTTTTGCTCTTTTTTATGATTGTTATTTTCCATACTCGTCGCGCGTGAGAATTATTTCTAGATCCTTTTCGTTACCAATGGGGCCGCGGCGGCCCCCGCGAGTAGTAAAGTTCGGTAATTCGAGAAAATCGAGTTTAAAAGTTTTTATAATGTAAGCATAAATGCCCTAGTTCAAAACTCAATTTGTCCGAACAGTCGCGGCGGCGGCGCGGCGTCGGCGGCGCCTGATGGCTGTGGTATTTTTATTTTTTCTCCTTTTCGGGATTAAAGTTTGGTAATTTTCTAACACGATCTAAATATTTTATTCGCGCGCCGAGCCAAACCGCCGAAATCTGTTCGGCCGGGTGGGCGTGGGAGAACCTGAAACGGCGGCGGAACGATATGATGGAATTCACCGACGATGCGCGACGCGACGACGCGATTTCGTTCGACGTGAGATTTTGGAAATTCACGCGATTTCGTGAACGCCCCACGAGAGGACGCTAAACTGAAAGTCCGAAAGTTGGCGCTCCCGTTGGCCGTCGCCGCGTAGCGAGTAGGTCGTTGAACGCGTACGTTGCTCGTCGTTTCGATGCGCCAAGGAGTAGCGTCTCTCAGTGGCCATACTACATATACACTCGTTAGTTTTAACAACGACCTCACGAAAAACTCTACTTACTCGTGGTCATGGTCTCCGCCAAACGGGTTTTCACCAAAAGCGCCGCTTCTCTGACTTATTCCGCCGCCTCTAATACGCTAATTGCCCCACGCCGCCGTTGGAAAATTAAAACGCGAAATCGCCGGCACGCGTTACGGTACAAATTGAAAACGTTTTTTTTTTTTTTTAAATTAAATATACATACTCTATAACACAAATAAACATTGTCTATAAACTTTATTTTTGTGAAATTCAACTCGCAAGTGGGTTAAATGAAATGGGGTAAAAAGGGAGAAACTAGAAAAATTCGATTGGCCTGAACCTCTGGAACTTTGAGTATCGAATTAATTAATCAAAAAAATTAATTTGTACGTTTAAATTGTATATCTATGTTCATATTTGTGTGTTTGTATAATTAACTATTAAATAATAATAGCAGTCAGCTGATAACTTGAAAATGTCAATTATTATTATTATTTGGGCCATACACATTTTTTATACTTAAACCCGACAAAGACGGTTAGATTCAGCTAGTAATTTATATAGAATGACAACACGGGATTAGGTACCTGCAGTAATTAGTTTGTACGACTAGACTTTCGATGTCAAAATTGCGACGATACGACCACGTTAATCACGACTGAATGCTATAAGACTTATAGTATAAGTGATAATTAATTTAAGACGTCCGAGTTCTTAAAACGGGCCGAATCATTTGGTTAAGCTTGAGAAAAACAACAGTTCACGTGGTAACAGTGTGGAAAAAAATCAACCAAATATGAAAATTATTTCGCACGGTAATATCGGACGACGACAAAGATTGAAACAATACAAAGATTGACTAGAGAAAGACTTTGAATAATTAGTTTTTTTTGTTTTAATTTTTAGTTTAAAATTCTATGGACGATTTTTAAAAACCCAAAACTATTAATATTATTATTCTAATTGCAAATCAAATAACATTTAATAAGTTAATCGAATAATTTGCTGGCAACGTGATGATTGAAAATGTGGTATTTTTAATTGATATGATATTTATTTTACCTACTTATACTGTATTATGAATAATCAGCAATCCGTTTTCATTAATGATTACATTTTTATCATTTTTTATGTTCCTCGTTTAAAAATATTGACAACAGTCTAAAATTCGAAATTGCAAGACCCACTGAAAATATCATTAAATTCGGCTAAAAATCCCCCGACTCGTTAAAATCCAATAATATTATGAAAAATGAAAAACTTCAATAAAATGACCTTAAACGATTTATATTACCCCAAGTCTCGTGAAAAAAAAAAAGCACCGCAGTTTATGTATACGTGGGTAATTGATAAAGTTCATTACCGTACATTAATATGTACAAATGTGTCATGAAAAGTTATCCGTCAATCAATCATTCGTACGCACGGCAGAGATGTTGGTTATAATAAATCGGCTTGATTTGACAGCGCGCGCCTGATAGTTAATAATATTTTGTATTTTGCGAAAAAGAAAAAAAAAAAAAAAAGGATAATCCCTCGGTAAACTCTGTTTTACATAATACTTTACGGCCGATATCGAATCCCCAGAGCCGAATGTCAATTATTAAACATAATAATGCGCCATACACACCCAATTAGTCGTAATGACTTTATTGATTTAATAACGCGGAAGCCCGGCGCGGAAATCACATTTTAAACAGAGTTGCAAATCTTATTTTACTGGAAAACAATATTACGCGCGAAAAACATACCAACAACGAAGCCGTCGTTGTTACACGCGCATATTACAGCATCGTAATTATTACGGGTCGATCGACGTGCGTGATTATAAGCGTGATTATAAAAAGGCGTTCGGCGACTTCCGAGACCGAAAAACAAACGAAATAATAACCGTCGGATTATTATACGATGTCGTCGTCAAATATTTATCGACTCGAACGTACGGGAGAATATGATATTTTCACGCGCGAGTAAATCGTTACTCGTAACAAGGCCTGAGGAGCGGCGCGGCGGCGGCGGCGGCGCGATGTATTTGCTCGTACCCGAACTGTTGCTTTAACCCCGTCCTTTAAATACGCGAGTCGAGTTCGAATCGTAATTAAAAAAAAAAAAAAAAAAAATGAACTATTGTGTCGTTTTCGGATCATTAAAGTCTGTTGATTTGAAACAACCGGGACGAGACAAACGCCGTCGTCGCCGTCGTCGTCGTCACCAACAGCCGACGAGGAACGTATGAAAATAAAACGATATCGACGGCAATATTGTTAAAGTCTACGACGATAAATAGTCCGAATCTCGTCTGCGGGTGACGGAATCTCGCGGATCTCTATTAACGCGTTGACACGTAGTCGGGGCGTTATTACTTATTGCCGTACGACGATCGATATTAAATAATGTGTGACCTCGTGTATCTCGCGGCGGTATCGCAGAACGCGGTGCCGTGTCAAACATCAAGCATTTATCACGCGAATATCTATACAGACGAAATATGTTACGTGCGCTATGATTTATGTAGTAATAACTTAATAGGCGTAATGGTTATGACCTATAAACACCGAAACGCGTCCCGTTTTCTACGAGCTCAGACGCCGCCGGTTAAACAGTGGGAATTATACGGCTGTAACGCGAGCCGTAAAAGTGCGCACAACTGTTGAACGTTCGATTATTAGTACGTATGTTATTATCGAGTTACGGGTGCTCGGATTTCGCGGGACTTCTCTTACTAAACGACGTACGTGATTTTACGTCAAATTAAAAAATTAAACGAAATAAAGACGATCAGAAGAAATTTGCGAGGTTACCGTCTCTCTCATACAAGACACCCAAAGTCTCTACTACTTGCCTCGATCCTATAAAGTTGCCGCTTATTAATATTGTTTCGAGTTGATGGTATGCAAATTACAACTCCTCGGTTTTCCTCCTTTCCGAAAAAACCTTTAAGTTACGTTCGCGTAATAATCGAATCTAATAATATCTCGACGCGTATTTTATATACGTTTAACTCTACTAATATTCGTATTGAAATTTCGATTTTAAAACCGATCGTACTTTCAGATTAATTAAAACCAAGAAGCCGACACTGTAATTTCCGCGTATTTTTCTCGGAGTTTTAAATTAAGTATATCGATTGTGTGCGGTTAACCTCGGTGGTGGTAACTTATATCAATTATAAAAAATATGTTGACCTATTTGACAACGTCTTGTGACTTAATTTTTTATTTTTATGCCACTATATTATAATATTATATATTCACACATTTGATTGAAAATTATTTCATAAATTAGAGGTGAGATAAAATATTGTAAAATCGCAACATTTCTCGTGTGTAGTAAAAGTTCAATAAAATTTCAGAATAAAGCGACTAAACTCGACGGAATTTCCGATCAAACCATCGCTGCAACGCAGTATGAAAACCAACACAAAAACTATTTAGCGTGTGATGATTTATCACTTTCAGATTTAAAAAGACAACCGCACAGCCCAAGTGACTAATACAAAATATAACTTTCAGGAAACAAAATCTCAACTTAATGCGATCGAAACGAGATAAGTGTACAAAACCTTATTTATTCTCCTAACTCCGCTGAGAAAAGTTGTCCAGCACTTTAAATTATTAAATTGTTAAAAAAATTAATTATACCTATTATTATCGCGTTACTTAAATGATTGTTTATTTATTTTTTTCGAATCGTTATGTGGGATTTCAACTGAAATAAATTCGCACGGTGATCAAATATACTTTGAAATTTTTATATATGATTTCTGTTGATTATAATAATTTAATAAGTAGTTACTTACATACATAAAATACGGTTCTTGCGGTCGAGAAAAAAAAAACATTCTCTCGAGTTATTCCAATTTCACTAAACATTCACTGCGTAAATTAAACACTAAAATTGTTAAATCATCAACTACAAACTGTGTTTATAGTGTCCACATACCGAACTTTATTATTTTATTGAATCTTTTTCGAAATGAATAATTTGTAATATACATGAGTCAACAGTAGGTACGATTTACTTGTAACTACAGTTCAAGATGACTACTTGCTCTCTTGTTTTTGTCATGTAATGGAATGACTCGAGTGTTGTTTTTCTAAAGTTTTGATAATTTATTTCAAACAAATAAAACTTTTATCGTAAAAGATTCCCAAAAATGGATTAGTATCCCATATCAATATAACCAATAGCCAAACGATAAAGTAATATTTGGCTATTACGTCGGTAGGTATATATATATATTTTCATAAATGTTTTGCTCCCGGTAAACTTTGGGACTTGTTTCGAAAAAGGTATAATCCTCGATACATTAGAATTACTATCTAGGTATTCGATTTTACGTTACTGCGGAACGATAAAAACAATAACACGTGAGCTCGTATACCTACCGTCCGTTTAACAAAAGTGTATATATTTAATGCTTATATTATAACCGATTGAATATATAACCGTTTTTATTTTTTATCAGATAACTTGTAATATGAAATATAAAAAAAAACAACTTGCTTTTTTTTATTATTACAAAATAAAAACCTAGACCAAAGACACTAATATTATTTTGATTTTTACCCTTAATTATTTGTGTCAATTCATTTTCAACGAAAAAAAGGGAACAAAAGAACCTTGCGTTTTAATATTACATATAGATTATCCAAGTCACCATCAATTTATTTTGCATTTCTAGGTACCGAAAACTCGAATTTACGACAATCAATCAATGTGAATAAAATATAACAAATCGGAGTCGCGAGTATAGCGGTACCCGGAAGTATACCTCTAATTTATTATCGATATTTTATATTTAAATGAGAATTCACGGTAAAATTATTATTTAAATGTGACGGAATTTTAAATGTTTTACTATATTAGCGGGTGGATTACTTCAAGACCGGAAAATGACACAATATTATATTATTATATACCTATGAGATAATATCATAATATCAAACAAAAGCAACTGTTTTAAATAAGAATGTTTTCTACGACATTATATTATTCATATCCCCTTGACATGTTTTATAATATAGGTGCATGACAGCATATTATATTATGATAAAAAAAAAATAATAAAAAAAACTATTGAAAAATGTACAATAATGCTACAGTGAGCATTCGCTTTATTATTCTAGGTTAGGCGTCAAAAATAGTTTATACTTTGTATATTATATTATTATAAGGTACATTTGACTATATTATAGAGCGTACGACGGAATTATCGAATTAAAATATCGATTAAAACGGAATATTAAACCCAGCTAGTTGAAATACGGCCAAAAATTAAAATGAAAAATTTAACAAATTAGAAATTCATACGAATTGATCAAGTTTGTGAATCGTATTGGCTACTAGTTGTTTCGACTAGATACTCAAAAGTGATTTTAATAACAAAACGTATGAATAGTTTATTCCGCTAGGCCCTCCCGCACACCTTGGACACGATTTATAAATTAAAAACGCATACATTTATAGGGGAAAAAATCAAAATATTTAACTTGAAAAAATAATATATCAATTGATTTAATTTCAGTTCGTATTTTTCAGTAAATTAAGTATCAAATTTTACTCTAGGATTAAATATTTACCCGTTTTCTATGAATTTCGATATTTTTTAAGATTTTCACACTTGTACCAGTTGTACCTCGAAATACAATCACTTTTTCTATTCGACCTAGCGACATTTTTTTGAATTAATTTTTCCAACATAATATACTAGATGGGAACGCCATTTAAATGTTTTAGTTCCAATGGAACAGTTGGAACGTGTGCACTTTCAGTTTTAAAATGTGCATCATTAAACGTAAAAACAAAAACGAATATAATAGTAATGTTATAAGTTGTGATACTAAACAGAATGCATTTGTAATAGAAATATTCTTTTATGTTTTCAAATTCGCGAGGCCCTCGCCAGCTGCCCATTTCGCCCCTTCCCCCCCCCTTTCCGCTATTTTAGCCGAGTTAGAACGCGATATATCATAACGAATACATTAGGTATGCCGTAAAAAGAAAAATTTTAATTTGAACCGTTTTCATTGCAAATAACGCTTATTTATCATCTACCCGTACGAATTGCGCAAAAGCTTGTAATTTTAATATTTTAATATAATAACATGCGATAAAACCGTGTTATAATGTAATGTAACCGCCGCCGGTATAATTAAATAAAAATATTATATGTATACCGTTTGAATTTGTTGTACGAAACGACATCGTAGCACTTGATTCTATAAAATGTTTTTATCCTTTGCTATTTTAAATACGAAATATTTTTAAATACTACTAATGTTTGCTCTTATCTATAATTATGTTGAATGTATTTTTTTAAAAGACGCGATTGTTTAGTAAAAAAAAAAAAAAACAAAATATGAAATCAAAATCATTCATAGAAGCGTAAATAATAAATAAAATGTATACCCGTCAAGTTTTCCGTTCGTGATTTTATAATAATATTACATAAACGAGTGCCTAACGTTACGTTTGTGTTGTCTATTCGCCAAGGATTATTATTATCGTTAATGAGTTTTGTTTTAGCTAAACCGCATAATATTGTATTATCTGATTGTCCATACTCAATAAGAATTTTCAAAAAACATTTTTTTATTGCCAAAAAGATGACATAACAGTGTTTTGTCGAAGAATCGTTGCAAAAACGTACCTGCCTGCCCGTAATGATACGGGGGAAAAAAAAAAAAACATTCCGTAACGCACACGGAAATTATTTGAAACGTTGGAAAGACGAATGAATAAAAACGAAACTCGCGCCGTGATATAATTTCGCGCGCCGAGGTACGGCCCCGTCGCGACATGTCATGGCATCTCGTGACTGGAAATAATTCGAATTCACGTCGAAAACGTCGCGTCATATCGTTTAGCGTTCGAATTCAATATTCGCGATCGATGCAACGGGACACGGTGCACGAAAGACCGTCCGAACACGATCGTCGCGAAATATCTCCCCGACGACGACGCGGACATCGAAAAACGAGGTCTAAAAAACCCGAATAGACGCGCGGCGGCGCACGGCGGACCCGCGGATCCCGCGAGAAATATCGGACGAGCCGGACAAATGGCGCGATTTGTAGAAAAAAAAAAAAAAAATTCTCCGTTTCGTTCACTTACCCGGCAGAGAGTCCGACGAGGTAATCCGAACTATAAATCCGCGGCGAGTTCTTCCGTATCGTTCGCGAGTAATTATTTAATTATTAGTATCGTAAGAGCACCGCGATCGAAACGTACAGACGCACAGACGCACGAGCGCACGAAAGTCGGGGGGTTTTTTTTTTTTTTATGTAACCGTCAATGTCACCGGAACAAAGTGAGAAGAGAGAGAGAGAGAGAGAAAACGAACAACGAAAAAAAAAAAAACACGACAATACGATATAATTATTATTATTATTCACACACTCGGCCGCCGTAAACCCTTCGACGGGACACCGCTCTCGCGCCGACCGACCGCGTACACCGACGGGATGCCCAAGTAACCGTAACGGAGTCCAAACCGCGACTGATTATGTCAGCAACTCCCGCGACTACCGGCGAATCGCGTAGCCACCGCCCGCCCGCTCACCCTCAGGCACACACGCGCGACCGCGGCGTTTGCCGTCGGCAGGTCTGCACTGGTCGCCGCCGCCGCCGCCGCCGCCGAAAGACGGGTATATTTTTCCCGTTTTTATCTATCTTTTTCTTTTTTTCTCGCGAAACGGCCGACGACGGGCCAGGCTTCTCGGAATCTAATAATTGTCTCGCGACGTATAATATTATGTTTATCTAAACTAAATAATATATATATAATTGCCCGAAATCTCTTGAAACTTTTCCGACAATTCTCATAATTATTATATACCGTAACGTTTCAAGCCAAGTGATATCCGTATCGTTTATAAAAATAGTATGCGCGCAAATGGGAAAAAAAAATATCGACCGGCCGTCGTCGTCGCGACAAAAGACGCGCGTTTTTTCCGATTTTCCCTTTTTGTTTCTTCGCGGTGTGACGTCGTCGACGAACGAGAGTCGGTGAAAAAGCGGCATTCCGTTGTCCGTGTCGTCGCCGATTATATTATAATATTAATAATCGGTGTCTATAAAAATATTTACAGTATTTTTTCTATTGAAATAATTATTATAATATCGTGTTTCGGTTGTTTTTGATATTTTATTTATTATAAATATCGTCGAGAAAAGTACTTGTCGTGTTTGGCAACAGCCGGCCGTCGTTACACACGTGAGCGCACACAAATAGCATTTCGAGCGTTATTCGTACAAATATTATCGCATTAATTTGGTTACTATAAACACCTTCAAATAACACATGTCTATAAATATTTACAAAAATATAAACGATTGTACCATTTCCTATCGGTTATTGTTATAGACAAAGTCGAGAGTATCGATTAAGAAGTGAGCGTCGTCGCGCTAACACTGCACTAGCCGCGCAATAGTTTTTTCACCGCCGCCGCAGTTGATTACGTACACGTGTTTTTATTTTTATTTTTTTTCAATTTATTATCACGACTAATAAAATTAATTCGTCGTTAGAGGAAGAAGCTTTTTTAGACGACACGGACGATACTGATACTGATAATTAATTTCTACTACTTTATATCAAAAAAAAAATAATTTTTTTCAGAATAACATTGTAGTTTTTTATTATTATTTTATAAATTATTAATTGTACATAAAAAGTATTCGAAAATTTTTACTTAAGGATAAAAATATACATGTTTCTAGGTATTTTTTTTAATCGATTAATTAATAAAGATATGAAAAGTAAAGGGTGAGCGCGGCGCGAACTATACGTGTACCAACGACGGGTTAAAAGGAAGAAATAATAATATATCGCATTATTGTAATAATTATTGTTCGTCTCGTTTTCTGGCGTTACGACTCGTGTGCATTGTGCTCGTGTCTGAATGTTTTCAGTCTACGCCGAGCTCGGCGTGTTCCGTTTCAAACGATTACCGTCTGAACAATGTACTGATTGAGAATTATTATTCCTTTTATAGCACTGTGCAGACGAATTTTATTGTATAGAATCGGCGGGACCTGCAAAGACGACGTACGTCTCTTAATTCACACGCGCGCATTCAATTATATAAAAAAAGAAAAAAACGGTCGACACTACTACACTCTGGTTTTTGTTTCTATTGTTTATATATTATTTAATGGATTTAATAAATTTTTTGATATATTATTTAAAATACTCTGCTATTAATATTTTATTCCACGTCTATTCTTGTTTTTGTAAGTACACATTTTTCGGGTAGAATAATAAGTTTTATAATAATATAGTAACTATAACTATAAACAGAAAAGTTGATACAGACGATCAAATCTAAAACAGATAAATTGAATTCTTTTGCTACGAATGAAAATCTCGGAAAAAACTCGCGTACAACCTTGTCCGTTAAATATTTATATATACGTATGCTATGGAAAAACAAAGTCAATTTGTATTTTATGAAATTTGTCAATTGTGAATCTATAAGTTGGAAATTTTACATAACGCGCGTCATTGATATCATAGAATATAGATTATATTATATGCCCAAAAATAAATTACGTGTAAAATAAAAATAATTATAAAACGCATTCTGTGTTCGTGCAATAACGATTATATTATATTATATAAATCGTGTATGATTATAACGTATAGGAAACGTATAAACCCCATGCTTGTTATTATTAATCGGCGACGGACAGTGTGATCCAGCAGAAATATTTACGATTTCCGACAAAGTACCACTCATACACTATCAAACACGGTTCCCGGTATTAGCCAGTAATCGGTGTTGTATCGGGTGGAGTACACGGTTTTCGCCACTATTCGGAAATAATAAAACGACTCGAAATTTCGACGACTGGTATCTGTGAGATACGAACCGACCGTTTGTAGTTTTATTGCCGAAAAGTTATTTTTAACTTGTAGAACCATTCGCACCTTTCACGTTGACTGAAATATTCATCGAAACGCAATGTCGATTGAAACGTAGAAAATAAGAAAACCAGTAAAATAAAACAAAAAACACAAACGAAATTGTTTAACTCGACTTCTTAAAACGAACATTTAATTGGTTAATTTACCTTTTTACTTGACTTTTTAACTCGTTAATGCCCAGAGAGCTTTGCAAAAATCCGACGATTGAATATTCTTCTTTTCGAACCGAAAATAAAACAAAACGACTCGAGCTGTACGTTGGACACATTTACTTTCTACGGTTCATTTCGACGGTTATTATAACTAGGGATGAGAAGTTATAGGATTTGCATATTTTTTTCTGTATCTTCTATTTATAGCTAGGTGAGCTAAAAATCTGTTCTATAACCTAATAAATTGAAATTTGGTATTTAAATTTTGCATATTTTTGCATATATTGGTAGTTTTCTTAAAGTAAGTTGCATATTCATGTTTTTTTTTGTGCATAAAAATGCATATTTAGTAAAATTATGTGGATTTTAATACAATTGACATGAAAAATGTATTATTTTATGGAATTTTATATGTTTGTAGTCAATAATCAATAAAATAAAAATGCAATAAAATTGTATAAAACCTGACTATCAATATATAATCAATACACCTACCAATCATTTATCATCTCATATATTTTATACCTAGTATTAATTTTTTATCACTCGGTTAAAAATTATTTATATTTTAATAGAATCAAATTTAACAAAATATTATTTATATTAATTTATTGTAAACATGTTTTTTATTTATAGAAAAAATTGCATATTATAATATATTTTTTGCATATTTTCAAATTTTTGATGCATATATTATCATAATTTTTCCTTGCATATTTTGTCTATTTTAGTTTCCTATAACTTCTCATCCCTAGTTATAACATTGATTATCGAATGCAAGAATAACTAAAATCAAAAGCTACGACTATTTATAATAATTACCGTATTCTATCCAAAATCATATTATGCATGTTTTAATGCAATCAATTCGTCACGATTTGGTTTTAGACAAACATGTTGTTTGTCGCGATAAAAAAAAATGATCGAACCTAAACTTATAAAATATGTATTATATACTACTATACATTATACATTTTTTTCCCCCCACAAAGTTTGTGGATTATGCCAACAATAATAGTTTTATTATTTTTAAAAAGGAATAATGAAATCGAGGGGTTCAAAGTTTTCATTTGACATTTTCTCGGTGTTTTTCTAGGTGAATTTATTTGTTATTTAAATCGTATTTGATCTCTTTTACGATTCAAATAATTTTATATGAATACTTATGAGTTAATAAAACCAATCGCGCTGATATTTCATTTCAAATTTGAATATTTTATTAATATGAATGTATAATATCTAATAAACGTACCTATATAATACATTTCCCCCCCCCCCCCCCACGACTTGATGAAATGACTTTTAAATTTCCGAGATTTTCACTAACCGACTGAATTACGGACCGTATTGTACGCGTTTTTCACACACGTATATTATTTAAAATATTATTCGTTGCTAAATAATACGCGTGAAAAACTATCGAGAATACAGTAAATACGCGTACAAACTTGTGTCGTGGATTTTTCGAAAAAAGAGTTTTAAAATCGACTTGCATCACAAGAGGCATCGTTTACTTTTTGAAACTAGTGTTTGAAAATAATTACCAAATTAAAAAATAATCAAACTTCGAATAATATTAATATAGTTACACGGAGAGAAATGAAATAAATTCGAGTTGTGCATAAACCGTTATTACTCTTTTAATTCATTAATTTTTGATTTGATGCTGTTTTCGAATTTCAATGTAGGATACATTTAGTATGAAATATTAACTATTTGAATAAAAAGTGCACAAAACGTCCTTTTTGTATCCTCTCTGTGCACCGCTTGTTTTATTTTTTTCATTGTCCACAGCATTTACAACGTTGTAATTAAATATATAAAATTCAAGGGGTTTTCAATAGAAATATCGTAGACACTAAGTTTTGTTTTCCCGCCGGATTAAACGAATAAATTATTTTTAATAATTAAATGTATTCTGTCGAAAACGCAATCAATTTTAATAATGTGTTCTGCATTGTGGCTCGAAAAGAATGAGTCCATAAGCAATTATTATACTTGAATGTGCTTGCAATTACTTTACTGTATAATAAGTCTTTGTAGTAAGATGGATGAAGAAACATTATTTAGTGTTAAACAAGTAGCCGCGGTGCTAAACTTTGTTGAAAAATCGAGAAATATCAAAAGAAGACTGAAACAACAAAAACTTATTTCTTGTGAAAGTAAATTTCGTTCAAAAATCTATATTATGTATAGCGTAAAAAAATATATCAAATCACTGTTAAACTACACAAAGCAGACATTTTTGAAGATATAATTTCTTTCGTCTAATGTATGAAAACTAATGAACATATTTTGTACTTAACCCTTTATATCGACTAACACTAAATTGAAATCAAGAATCGATATCTAGAAATTTATTGTATTAAAATCAATGAGTGAAATATAATTTGTGAATCTAAATGATTCACAAAATGTAATAAAATATAACATATACGACGTGTACACATATAAAAAACTTTATGAATAATTAAATACCAAAAGGTTGTAGATATTTACGGTGTTTTTGTGTATTGTCAAAATTTAAACTTTGAATGCTTACATTTAAAAAAAAAAAATTGTGATTACGATTATACAAAATTTTTTACAAACTGAAAAATTGTATGGGAGAAAATTATACTATATTTTTCAGATTTTTGTAGAGGATAAGATTGTCTTTAAAAGTCATTCGTCTTTCGTAAATTGCATAAAAACATATTATGATGTACACATGTCGACAGTGAATCACTATTAGTGATATTATAATATATGGAAGTTCGGAGATATTCACACCATAATTTCATTTTTAGAAGTTGTAGTCCGTACAAAACAGTCACTGATATTTACATGATTTCCTAATTTCAGTGAATTAATTGAATTTCTAATTTAATGTTATTCAAATTCATTACTTGAAATGAAAAGAGACACTTAAATACGAGGAAAATATTATTTGTTCGTAATCAAGAACAATAACCTTTCGTTTTAGAATCGTACTTGCGAAAATTATGAATTCAGATGGGCTTCAGGAATTTTATAGAATAATATTAGATGATTAAATTGAATAATAATAATAAAAAAATACAGTTTTTCCTGGAAATTGCATAATTCACACTGATTATCGTTATGATATGATAACTCCTAAATTGTTTGATTTAACGTAAAAAATACTTTTCCGTCATTGTGTGTGACGTGACTAATAGGCTAAAACAGACAATGATGTCGAATGAGATATAAAGCAATGCAATCATGTTTTTACACAATTATACGTTTTCGGTAAAAAATGTACGATAGAAATGCATAATAAACTAGATAGCCATCCGATGCACTTGCGTATAAAATGACGGTTTCGCTAATTCTTTTTTTCGAAAACAAAAACACCGTGAAATATTCATCTTAACTCGATACTTATATATTGACGTTGAGTATTCGATATAATGTTGTTGGTACGTGGAATATTTCGATTCGACGAAAAACAAAATAATTTATTCAAACTATTTAATCTAAATAAATAGTACCTAACAATATTTGCACTCTTTATCAAAAAAGTCCGGGCAAGACTCGTTTGATTATTTTTATTACATTTTTATCGAATGTTTATCGTATTCCGACATTGCTCTACTGTAATGTGATGATTCACAAATAGTTTTGTATACGTGTAGTACTGATGGTGTACATGGATTTTCGATAAAAAAGATAGTATGAATTTTTTTTTTGCAAATTTAAATGTCCCTTTCCTTATTTGGTTATCCACGGGTGAATCATAACATTTTCAAACGAGTATAAAACGAAGGCAGAAACAGTACGACAGTCATTATAGTTTTACACGACGTTCTTTGTAATTCTTATGGTTTTCCGTTGACTAAATAAACTTTATTTGACATAATTGTTGATCGCAACTCGCAATACACAATCATGTCGATGTTCTTTCACGTTTTATTTGCAGCATGTTTTTTAATTATCGAATCGGAATATGGTTTTGTTAAAACTGGTCAGTTGGTTGAGCAAGTATTTTTACTATATTAATTTAAGTTTGCATGTTTGTTTGAATTTCGAATACTTTTCTATGAATTATGAGTAAAGCATATACATAAAATGTTTTATAACTATGATAAATGTGAATATTGATCAAATATAGTCGAAAATATAATCAAATATAGTTTTGTTAAAAATGGTCAGTTGGTTGAGCAAGTAATTTTACAATAATAAAATGAATATTAAAGTTCTTAAATAGGGATATAAATCTTTGAGGTGTTTGTTTAAACATTTTTTTTTTAAATTATATATAAATAATTCATTGAAAGTTTTTTTTTACAGTAAAATTATTTATTTTTTTAGAAACATTGAAACAACGTTTTGAGCGTATACAGCGGCTACAATTTGGTAAATATAATATATACATTTTATTTAACATAATGTATTGAATAAGTACTTACATTAAAGTTAAGTCAATAAAATAAACTTTTTTTTTAATACAGAATTACGTATCTCTAAATTTATTTATAATAAATTGTGAACTTCAAATTATTTTACAGAAACAATTTGAACTATAATATCTATCTTAACATTTGGAAGCTTCATTGTATAGATTGTTATTGGCCTTAATTCTATATTTTTTAAGGAAAAATTTATTTTTCAGTAGGAATATCTGATAAAAATTTTAAATGTTGGAATAGCAGCGATAAGAGATCAATAAATCAATATCATGTATGCGATACCTATGATGATTGTCCTGGTGGTGAAGACGAGGCTATAGAGATGTGTAAAGTAATATGGACATATTATTATAGTATTATCCTTTTTTATGATTGAAATTTCTCCTCACACACCCGGAAATATGCATGATATACTAGATAGCCAACTACTCTTATATTTTCCAATGAAGTTGAAAAGTAATACAATTTTCAATACCATAAATTGAGTTTTAAAAATTAAATACATTTCTTGAGAGAAACTGCTCTTTCTAGTGAAAAAATTAAAAATACTAGTTAGACAAATACCAATATTTTAATGCGTTAGAAAATTATGTTTACATGAGACCATAAATTTCATCGAATACCGATTAAATAATTTACATTGGTCTCATATTTTAAAGGCGAAATCACCCATCATGTGTATCTCATTCTTCATTTGTATCTTACTTACCCACTTTTCAATATTAGGAAGTTCATATTCAACAAAAATATTCATTTTTTGTCATCTCATGTAAAACGTGATTGAGTTTATTAATCTTGTTTCATTCATGCTTATGCACAATATCGTAGAACCGCGGTTGTAACTATTACCAATTCAGATGTAGAACAGGACAATGCCTCCCTCGAGCTTGGGCCTGTGATCTCACCAAACACTGTGTAGATGGGGACGATGAAGACTTCAATATGTGTCAAGTATACAGATTATTTGAATAAAAATTAATCATTTCTCCAATTTAACATATAACAACATACACTAAGTTTACTAATAGTCAAAGAGATACTATACATTTCAATACATGAGGTATGTCTGGTCTTAGCATATCATTAATATTTGCACTAATTTCTCGTAATTATACATTTATACTATTTTTATAATCCTACAATTTAAATATAATTATATTTCAATAATATTAAAACAATAATCCAATAAACGTATTTAAATTAGGAATGATTATTGTAATTTTTATGATTGTAACTTGAATTTAAGTCAAGTAAATTAATTGATATAATTTGAAGCGTGATGACATGAAATATAATAATCGAATTATAGAAATCTACTGACTTCGTACGATTGTATATTTCCCCACAGTTTCTGGACACTAGGAATTTCTATGAAGTCAAAAACGTGAAATTAGTGGATGATCATTGTACATTACATTTCAATAAACAAAAACAAATAAAAGAAGTGAACATATTGTTTTACTGCTTTAATAAGCCAAATTTTCATATTGTAATTAAACAGTTAACAAGTGATTTGAGTATATTTAATCGATAAAATTACCATCAATTATCAATATTATAGGAAAGGAAATGTGAGGATTTCCGTTGTAATTCCGGAAAGTGCTTAGATCCTACATGGGTCTGCGACAAAATAATACACTGTAGTGAAGGTGAAGATGAAGTCTACGAAATGTGTCAAGTATGTAGATTTCATTAATGAATATTTTGTACTTTAACCTTTATATCGACAAACACTGGATTGAAATTAAGAATCGATATTTAGAAATTTATTGTATTAAAATTAATCAGTGAAGTATAATTTGTGAATCTGAATTATTCATAAAATGTTATAAATTATAACATAGACGACGTGCAAAATATTTGTAAAGGGAAAATAACATAATAATTTTTAATTATATTAAAAGGTGCTAATATCGCTTATTCATATTTCGTAAAAATACCTGATTATCGTTCAATTTCAATCACTAAAAAAGTCTTCAACTTTTCAGCACTATTTTTTTAAAATCATTATTCACTGCGAGGAGCAAATTTTTGAGGGTGTTGATATAATTATCAATCTTTCAGTACACATACCAAAATTTTTATGAATAATTTAATACCAAAAGGTTGCAGATATTTACGTTGTTTTTTAGGTATTCTCAAAATTGTATCATTGAATCCTTACATTAAAAAATCGTTATTACGATTATTCGAAACTTTTTTACAAAAAGAAATTGTATTTGAGTAAATAATACTGTATTTTCAAGATTTTTAAGTAGACTTCAATATGTGTCAAGAATACAGATTATTTGAATAAAAATTAATCATTTCTCCAATTTAACATATAACAACATACACTAAGTTTACTAATAGTCTAAGAGATACTATACATTTCAATACATGAGGTATGTCTGGTCTTAGCATATCATTAATATTTGCACTAATTTCTCGTAATTATACATTTATACTATTTTTATAATCCTACAATTTAAATATAATTATATTTCAATAATATTAAAACAATAATCCAATAAACGTATTTAAATTAGGAATGATTATTGTAATTTTTATGATTGTAACTTGAATTTAAGTCAAGTAAATTAATTGATATAATTTAAAGCGTGATGACATGAAATATAATAATCGAATTATAGAAATCTACTGACTTCGTACGATTGTATATTTCCCCACAGTTTCTGGACACTAGGAATTTCTATGAAGTCAAAAACGTGAAATTAGTGGATGATCATTGTACATTACATTTCAATAAACAAAAACAAATAAAAGAAGTGAACATATTGTTTTACTACTTTAATAAGCCAAATTGTCATATTGTAATTAAACAATTAACAAGTGATTTGAGTATATTTAATCGATAAAATTACCATCAATTATCAATATTATAGAAAAGGAAATGTGAGGATTTCCGTTGTAATTCCGGAAAGTGCTTATATCCTACATGGGTCTGCGACAAAATAATACACTGTAGTGAAGGTGAAGATGAAGTCTACGAAATGTGTCAAGTATGTAGATTTCATTAATGAACATATTTTGTACTTTAACCTTTATATCGACAAACACTGGATTGAAATTAAGAATCGATATTTAGAAATTTATTGTATTAAAATTAATCAGTGAAGTATTATTTGTGAATCTGAATTATTCAGAAAATGTAATAAAATATAACATAGACGACGTGAAAAATATTTGTAAAGGGAAAATAACATAATTATTTTTAATTATATTAAAAGTTGCTAATTTGAATACGAAAACAGACATTTGTAAACTATTAGCATATTTGTACAATTGGTAAAACACAATGATTTATAAAGTATTATCATAGAGTTTAACAACACCAATACCTACTCTATTCTTAGAATAATTAACTATGAAGTTATGTTATATAATATAACCTAAATTATGCTAATGTCTATAGTAGCAGTGAATTGTTTAATTATATTAATAATTATCGTAATCAACAATTATTACCTCTCGTTTTAGAATCGTACTTGTGAAAATAATCAATTCAGATGCGATTCCGGTCAATGTATTAATAGAGATTCTGTTTTCGATGGAGAAAATGATTGCGGAGATGGAACTGATGAAATCGAGAAAACTTGTAAGGTAGGAAAATATATTAGTATATACTTATATTTTTATTACAATCAATTATTTTTCATTAATCTCATTTCTAAATTAAAAGAGTTATTGGAAACAGAACGAACAAATGATTGATATTTTTTATATAGTTATAAAGTTATAAACATTAAAAATTTAAGACATGAAATTATCATTTAAAAACGAAAACTAATAAAAGATACATTTTACTCTTTTTAAATTTTGAATTGATCATAGAAAAAATACAAATTTTTAAATTTTTAATATTTTGGTTCGCTAAAAATAGTTTTCTGTTTCATGATATGTATAAATATACGTCTATAATTATTAAACTTGTTGATCTAATATATTATTTACATTGTGTTTTACATCTTATACTGTTAAATAATATTAGTTTGGTATGGGATTTCGATAATTTTATTTAACGTCACTCTTACATACTTCTTACATGTATAAACTTACATACTGAATATGTTAAAAAGCTACTAACCACAACTTATGTCTTGTTTTTTTTCTTTAATTTTTTTGGCTCACCAAAATATCACTAGCAATGTGGTTAATGAGATATTAGGATCTGGAATTGAATGTATTAAAATTAACAAAGAAAAATCAAATCCAATTTTACGCTTTATAATCTGAACTAAATAATTCTATACGTTTATAACAGCTATGAATTTTTTTTATAAAAATAATAATAATCATAATCAACAACTATTATCTTTCGTTTTAGAATCATACTTGTACAAATGATCAATTCAGATGTGATTCCGGTCAATGTATTGATACATATGATGTTTGTGATGGAAGACCACAATGCAAAGATAGAACTGATGAATCCGAAATAACTTGTAAGGTAGGAAAACATTTTTGTGTATATTTTATATTTTATACAGCCTATTTTATTTTTAGTTATCCTTTGCTTAAATCAAAATTAAATTTGACAAAAATGATGTTTGTTAACTATTGGCAATATTTGTATTATTCGTAAAACACAATGATTTATAAAGGATTATCATAGTGTTTCATAACACCAATACTAGGCGTACTCTTTACTAAGAAAAATCAAATCCAAAGTTACGCTTTATAATATGAACTAAATAATTCTATACGTTTATAACATTTATGAATTTTTTTTATTAAAATATTAATAATCGTAATCAACAACTATTACCTCTCGTTTTAGAATCGTTCTTGTGAAAGTTATCAATTCAGATGTGATTCCGGTCAATGTATTAATAACTATTGGGTTTGTGATGGAAGACCACATTGCAAAGATAGAACTGATGAATCCGAAACATCTTGTAAGGTAGGAAAACATTTTCTGGTATACTTTATATTTTATATGGTCGATTTTTTTATAGTAATCGTTTGTCTAAATCATAATTTTATTGGAAAATATGAGTTAACAGTTATAACTATGTAGAATTTTTTAATATTATGTTTGCGCATTTACCCAATAAAAGATTTCTAAATACGCCTCTGTATATTATATTAATATATATAATATCAACGTATATCGAATTCTTGCATTAAATGAATAATAATCGTAAACAAGAACTATTACCTTTCGTTTTAGAATCATACTTGTGAAAGTTATCAATTCAGATGTAATTCCGATCAATGTATTACAAACTATTGGGTTTGTGATGGAGAAAATGATTGCCGAGATGGAACTGATGAATCCGAAACAACTTGTAAGGTAGGAAAACATTTTCGTGTATATTTTATTTTTCATATTATCGAATTGTTTTCATTAATCCTATGTCTAGATAAAACGAGTCATTTAAAACAGAACTTACGAATGATTAATATTTTCGTTACAGTAATAAACATTAAAAGTTTAAGACATGAAATTATCATTTAAATACGTAGACAATTAAAAGGTATATTTTATTGCTGCTTTTAAATTTTGAATTGATCCTAGAAAATAAACAAAGGAATAATCCTCAAACATTTTTGTTTCCTTATGATAGTTTTCTTCTAACAATATATGATTAAATATTTATTTAGTTCAATACGAGTTTTTAACATTCAAACATATTATTTATTTATATTTTTTAGATAGTTTTCTGTTTCTAGATATAAATATATTTAAAACTTTTGATAGTTCCTCACATCGTGTTTTTCATGTTTTACTGATAAATAATTATAGATCGGTATAGAATTTCGATTTACAAACTCATAAAGGATATCAAATAAAATCTAAGTTATTATTTTATTTATATTTTTACATTTGATGATTTCTTTTTTGCCTTATTATACAAATAGGGTCAGAAAAAAATTAATACTATTACATTTTCTGTTGTTAACCAATAGCGTTTTGCTCACCGCCTCCGAGTGGTAAATCATCATCAAAGATATATAGAATAATACGTATTCAAGTTTATTAGTATATTTATAATCAAATACTATAATATATTTTTAACATTTGTATCATTTTTAAATGGTTTAAATAACAAAAGAGATATGTCTAATTGATCGATTTTATTTCAGGATCGGAATCACGGATAAGATCAATGAGAATACGGCAAATGCAAAAGTTATGATTTCGGTTTGCAGTTGCTAATCAAAGGAATACATTTTATATTATCATTTTTCGATTAAAAACCTATCTAGAGTTTAACTATAATTTATCAAATTCACCAGTTCGATCATATTGTATATAGTCGATTGACCAGACGAATTGGAAACATAAGATTTTATTTTTTATTGAGTTATTCATATTTTAACAAACTTGTACTACGTAACAAATGCCATAAATAAATGTTACTTTTGTCAAGAAAACGTGTATCTATATATTATATAAAAGAGACCTATACGATACACTCATCAACGCCCAGCCCAAACCGCCGGGCCTAGTGACTTGAAAATTTCTACAGACGTTCCTCGAGCCACGTAGGCGTGCTTTAAGAAGCGATTTTCCGAAATTCCACCCCTAAGGGTTGGAAAAGTGGTAAGAAGGGTGAGACTAGAAAAATTCGCCTGGCCGGAACCGCCGAAGCTTTGAGCGTGAAACTCGGTCGGCGGTTTCGTTTTATATAACGGAAACTCCTGGAGAAAGGATTTTCCGAATTCCTACCCCTACCGGGGTTGAAAGAGTTGAAACGTGTAAAAATGAAAAAAAAATCTCCTAGCCGGAACCGCTGAAGGTATGGGTGTGAAATTTGGTCGGTAGTTTCGTCTAATATAGTGAAGTCTCCTCGAGAAAGGATTTGCCGAAATTCGACCCCTACCGGGGTTAAAAGGGGTGAAAAGGGTGAAACTAGAAAAATTCACGGGCGAAGCCGGTATTCAGTTAGGTTAATCAGTAAATATACATTTTTAAATCTAAATCGTATATCTATATTCATATCGTGTGTTTGTATAATAAACTATTAAATAATAATAGTAGTCGGCTAATAACGGGGAAATGTCAATCATTATTATTATTTGGATCATACACAGTTTTTATACATAAACCCGGCAAAGACGGGTAATTCAGCTAGCATATTTTATTCCAACATTTCTTCGATTAGAATTGTATCTTACAAAAAAAAAACAGCCTATAAATATATGTTATCAACGTATCTCATTGTGCTAATTAACACACAAACAAACAATTATATTGTGAATTTCACGTTATATTAGCACTATCAATACAATTCAATTAAACACTAACACACGTCATACGAAAATGCCAAAAAAGAAACTAATACTCGGGCAACGCTGTGTCGGGGCTGCTCGTCTTTAAATAAATTAAATAAGTTACAAACCGATATATGTTTTAAGTTATGTTTTTGACTAGGCCATTTTGCACTCGGAATTCTGTAAAACTCGATTTTAGATAAAAAACATATGAAAAGTTTTCTCTCACAAGACCCCGTAGTAAGTACACCTTAACGTAAAAATACTGCACAAGTAATGTAAGTAATAGTTTCGTTCAATTTGAATGTATAGTTAGTCATTTAAAACGTTTACATGATAAATTGTTGTGCTGAAATGTTCTTAAACGATATAGTTGTAAAAATCGTATAAAATAATTTGATTATTTTAATTCTTTTTCATGCTTACCACTGGTAAATGGTCATGACTTCTTAAAACAAAACTACTTAAATACCTATAATCCCGTTGAATTCGAAAACAAGTCGGTCGATTTATTTATTGTATCGAATATACAAATTTAAGGTTAAAGTTTAGAGCGAGCAACAGACCAAATGAATATAATATTAAAGTTTTTTTCAACTTAACCTAATCACGGCAAATCTTTAAGGACCAAGTTAATTCTATCGTTATACATTTTTCGTAATATAGAGTCGAAAAACTAAAAAACGAATAAAAACTATGATTTATATTATAATCGCAAGTGTAGATGTCATTTAAATTATCAATTTTACATTTTTATTTGTATTTTATGACTAAGTTCTATGACATTCTGTAATCGTGCGTTTCGCGACGGCCATTTTGTCGATAAAAAAATAATGAATATTCGAAATCGATAATTATAAAACCTAATAGAATAATATTGGATGATTAAATTGAATAAAAATAAATAAAAATTCAGTTTTTCCTGGAAATTGCATAATTCACACTGATTATTGTTCTGATATGATAACTTCTAAATTGTTTGATTAAACGTAAAATATACTGTTCCGTCATTGGGAGTGACTAATAGGCTAAAACAGACAATGATGTCAAATGAGATATATAGCAAAGCAATCATGTTTTTCCACAATTATTATACGTTTTCGTTAAAAAAATGTACGATAGAAATGCATAATAAACTAGATAGCCAACCGCTGCACTTGCGTATACCGACGGTTTCGCTTATTCTTTTTTTCGAAAAAAAAAACACCGTAAATATTCATATTAACTCAATACTTATATATTGACGTTGAGTATTCGATTTAATGTTGTAGGTACTTGGAATATTTTGATTACTATTTAATTTAAGTACGAGTAGTACCTAAACATAATATGCAAGACTGCAGTTGTAGTAAATATACGTAACTCGAGGAGTCTTTTAACTATTGATAATAGTTATTACATTCGAGATAAAAGTAAGTATAATAGTTATATTTCATAACCTACTCGGGATATCGTTTGGTCGCGCTAAAAATGCAATATTGAAATACAGTAGAGTCTCGCTAATCCGGTCATCGCCAATCCGGACACATTATACAATATACATACACGTATAACATACATGTATAAAAATTATTTATATCAATGCCGATTGTATAGCATAATATTGTAGGTACATATACGACATTTTTACGAAATAATTCGCGAAGTACCCATGATTAAGATTTGGGTTTATTTTTTTTGAAAAATATGTATCAGTAAGTTGAAAAAAAACGCGATTCCGTTTCATCCGGATAGAGTCCGGTCCCGTCTAGTCCGGATTAGCGAGACTCTACCGTATCTCATTATCGACAATCATTTGACAATATTATAGGAATATTCTTTTATCGTGCTTACCGCATAACTATATATGACGACGCACGCGTTTTTTTTTCGCGGTCTATACTATACACAGTCCCGTTAAATCCACAAGACACGTCGCCGGTCGATTTATTTATCGGTGCGATTGTTATGCATTTAACGAGAAACAATATAATACGCACAACGCGTGTACGTACGAATGAAAAAGATTATCTCTTATATATCTTCTTCTTCTCTTATATATGACAGTAACGTGCAAGTGGTGAAAAAGATGAAACTAGAAAAAATCGCCTGGCCGAAACCTCCGGAGCTTTGAGTATGAAATTCGGTCGGCGGTTTCGTTTTATATAGTGGAGACCCCTTGACAAAGGATTTTCCGAAATTCGACATCTACCGGGGTAAAAATGGGTGAAAGGGTGAAACAAGAAAAAAATCACCTAGCCGGAACCGCTGAAGGTATGGGTGTGAAATTTGGTCAGTAGTTTTGTATCGTGGTATAGACGCCCATTGAGAAAGGATTTTTCCAAAGTCCACCCCTACCGGGGTTTAAAGAGGTGAAACTAGAAACTTAAAAGGGTGAAACTAGAAAAATTCGCCTGGCCGGAACCGCTCGAGCTTTGAGTATGCAATTTGGTCTACTATAAATATAATAACATTTAGCACTTGACGCTTTTACCCCTTCATTATACCGGGAAAAACTTTTCACGGGCGAAGCCGGTATTCTGTTAGATAAATCGGTAAAAATAAATTTTTACATGTAAAATATCGTTACTATACTAAACTCATATCTCGTGTTTGTTGAATAAACTATTGAATAATAATAGCAGTCAGCTGATAACGGGAAAATGTCAATTATTATTATAATTTGGGCAATACACATTTTTTATACTTAAACCCGGCAAGGACGGGTAATATTCAGCTAGTATTATATATTTTATAACGTTTTTTTTTTTTTTTTTTTTAATAATATGTATTATTATTCGTAGTGTAATTTTATCTAAACGATTAGGAGTGCGGTGAACCTATGCACGGCGAATCTCTAAGGACCGAGATAATTCTATCCTTGTAAAGTTTTCGTAACATAGAGTCGAAAAACAAAACATAAAAACAAAAAAAAACTATAATTTATATTATTATAATCGCATCGTTTTATTATTTGTCATTTAAATTATCAACGATTTACATTTTTCATTTGTATTTTATGACTAAGTCCTATGACATTCTGTAATCGTGCGTTTATCTCGAATGACTAATACGCTAAAACAGACAATGATGTCGAATGAGATATAAAGCAAAGCAATCATGTTTTTACTCAATTATAAGTTTTCGTTAAAAAATGTACGATAGAAATGCATAATAAACTAGATGACCAACTGCTGCACTTTGCGTATAATGACGTTTAACAGTGGTTTCGCTAATTCTTTTTTTTGAAAAAAAAAACACCGTGAAATAATACCTCAATACCGATCTATTGACTTTGAGTATTCGATATATTGTTATAGGTACACGGAATATTTCGATCCGACGAATAACAAAATAATATATACAAACTATTCAATCTAAATAGAACCTATCAATATTTGAACTTTTTATCATAAAAGTCCGAACAAGACTTGTTTTATTATTTTTATTACATTTCTATCGAATGTTTATTGTATTCTAGCGAGTAGTTCTGATAGTGTACATTAGATTCTGATAACAATGATGGAATGTTTTTTTTTCTTGCAAATTTAAATGTCCTTTTCCTTATTTGGTTATCCACGGGTGAATCATAACATTTTCAAACGAGTATCACGTTTTATTTGCAGCATGTTTTTTAATTATCGAATCGGAAACTGGTTTTGCTGGATATCGTGAGTTGGTAGAGAAAGTATTTTTACTATATTAATTTAAGTTTTCATGTATTTTGGAATTTCGAATACATTTCTATGAATTATGAGTATAGCATAAACATAACATGTTTTATAACTATGATAATTGTGAATATTGATCAAATATAGTCGATCCTCAAAAAATTTTGGCGTTTAATGTAAAATATTTTTACATTTTACGTTATAAAGAGTAAATTTAATATTTAAAAGCCGTAGCTGCAAATTCCGGGGGGGATCAACGTTTTTTTTAACACATAAGAGATTTATATTGTATGTATCTATTTTATTTTTAGGAAAAAAAATTGCATATGTATAATTATTAATTTGCTTTTCATTTTAATTATAAAATTCGATGTTACAATTATAACGATAATTATCCTGATACGTTATAAAACTTTAAAAAAGCAAATGATGTGAATTTTACATACCTATATGAATTTGAAGGTGATTTACTCAAATTTCCTCTAAATTTGTTTCTTATAGAATGTGAACATCAAATAATTTGACTTCAAAGTATTGTTTGTAATTAGCCTTAGTTGTGTATTTAATTAACGAAATTGATTATTCGAATAGTTATTAAAATACAAATTCATTTTTCAGTAGGAATATCTGATGAAAATTTTACATGTTGGAATAGCAGCGATAAGAGATCAATAAATCAATATCATGTATGTGATACCTATGATAATTGTCTTGGTGGTGAAGATGAAGCTATAGAGACGTGTAAAGTAATATGGACATATTATAAAATTGTATTACCCTTTTTTATGATAGAAATTTCTCATCACTAAACACCCGCAGATATGCATGTTATACTAGATAGCCAAATACTCTTATTTTTTCCATGGAAATTGAAAAGTAATACAATTTTCAATACCATAACTTTAGTTTTCAAAATGATATACATTTCTTGAGAGAAACTGCTCTTTCTAGTGAAAAAATTAAAAATACTAGTTAGACAAATACCAATATTTTAATGCGTTAGAATATTATGTTTACATGAGACCATAAATTTCATCGAATACCGATTAAATAATTTACATTATTAGTAAAATCGTTTAAAATAATTTGATTATTTTAATTCATTTTCATTCTTACCACTGGTAAATGGTTATGACTACTTAAAACAAAACTACTTAAATACCTATAATCCCGTTGAATTCGAAAACAAGTCGGTCGATTTATTTATTGTATCGAATATACAAATTTAAGGTTAAAGTTTAGAGCGAGCAACAGACCAAATGAATATAATATTAAAGTTTTTTTCAACTTAACCTAATCACGGCAAATCTTTAAGGACCAAGTTAATTCTATCGTTATACATTTTTCGTAATATAGAGTCGAAAAACTAAAAAACGAATAAAAACTATGATTTAAATTATAATCGCAAATGCTGATGTCATTTAAATTATCAATTTTACATTTCATTTGTATTTTATGACTAAGTTCTATGACATTCTGTAATCGTGCGTTTCGCGTAGGCCATTTCGTCGATAAAAAAATAATGAATATTCGAAATCGATAATTATAAAACCTAATAGAATAATATTGGATGATTAAATTGAATAAAAATAAATAAAAATTCAGTTTTTCCTGGAAATTGCATAATTCACACTGATTATTGTTCTGATATGATAACTTCTAAATTGTTTGATTAAACGTAAAATATACTGTTCCGTCATTGGGAGTGACTAATAGGCTAAAACAGACAATGATGTCAAATGAGATATATAGCAAAGCAATCATGTTTTTCCACAATTATTATACGTTTTCGTTAAAAAAATGTACGATAGAAATGCATAATAAACTAGATAGCCAACCGCTGCACTTGCGTATACCGACGGTTTCGCTTATTCTTTTTTTCGAAAAAAAAAACACCGTAAATATTCATATTAACTCAATACTTATATATTGACGTTGAGTATTCGATTTAATGTTGTAGGTACTTGGAATATTTTGATTACTATTTAATTTAAGTACGAGTAGTACCTAAACATAATATGCAAGACTGCAGTTGTAGTAAATATACGTAACTCGAGGAGTCTTTTAACTATTGATAATAGTTATTACATTCGAGATAAAAGTAAGTATAATAGTTATATTTCATAACCTACTCGGGATATCGTTTGGTCGCGCTAAAAATGCAATATTGAAATACAGTAGAGTCTCGCTAATCCGGTCATCGCCAATCCGGACACATTATACAATATACATACACGTATAACATACATGTATAAAAATTATTTATATCAATGCCGATTGTATAGCATAATATTGTAGGTACATATACGAAATTTTTACGAAATAATTCGCGAAGTACCCATGATTAAGATTTGGGTTTATTTTTTTTGATACATATGTATCAGTAAGTTGAAAAAAAACGCGATTCCGTTTCATCCGGATAGAGTCCGGTCCCGTCTAGTCCGGATTAGCGAGACTCTACCGTATCTCATTATCGACAATCATTTGACAATATTATAGGAATATTCTTTTATCGTGCTTACCGCATAACTATATATGACGACGCACGCGTTTTTTTTTCGCGGTCTATACTATACACAGTCCCGTTAAATCCACAAGACACGTCGCCGGTCGATTTATTTATCGGTGCGATTGTTATGCATTTTACGAGAAACAATATAATACGCACAACGCGTGTACGTACGAATGAAAAAGATTATCTCTTATATATCTTCTTCTTCTCTTATATATGACAGTAACGTGCAAGTGGTGAAAAAGATGAAACTAGAAAAAATCGCCTGGCCGAAACCTCCGGAGCTTTGAGTATGAAATTCGGTCGGCGGTTTCGTTTTATATAGTGGAGACCCCTTGACAAAGGATTTTCCGGAATTCGGCCCCAAAGGGGGTTAAAAGGGTGAAACTAGAAAAATTCGCCTGGCCGGAACCGCTGGAGCTTTCAGTATGAAATTTGGTCGGCAGTTTCGTTTTATATAGTGGAAGCTTCTTGAGAAAGGATTTTCCGAAATTCGACATCTACCGGGGTTAAAAGGGGTGAAAGGGTGAAACTAGAAAAAAATCACCTGGCCAGAACCGCTGAAGCTATGGGTGTGAAATTTGGTCAGTAGTTTTGTATCGTGGTATAGACACCCATTGAGAAAGGATTTTCCGAAATTCGAACCCTTATAGGGTTTGAAAGGATAAAAGGGGTGAAACTAGAAAAATTCGCCTGGCCGGAACCGCTCGAGCTTTGAGTATTAAATTTGGTCAGCAGTTTCGTTTTATATAGTGGAGACCCCTTGACAAAGGATTTTCCGGAATTCGGCCCAAAGGGGGTTAAAAGGGGTAAAGGGTTAAAAGGGTGAAACTAGAAAAATTCGCCTGGCCGAAACCTCCGGAGCTTTGAGTATGAAATTCGGTCGGCGGTTTCGTTTTATATAGTGGAGACCCCTTGACAAAGGATTTTCCGGAATTCGGCCCCAAAGGGGGTTAAAAGGGGTAAAGGGTTAAAAGGGTGAAACTAGAAAAATTCGCCTGGCCGGAACCGCTCGAGCTTTGAGTATTAAATTTGGTCAGCAGTTTCGTTTTATATAGTGGAGACCCCTTGACAAAGGATTTTCCGAAATTCGACATCTACCGGGGTAAAAATGGGTGAAAGGGTGAAACAAGAAAAAAATCACCTAGCCGGAACCGCTGAAGCTATGGGTGTGAAATTTGGTCAGTAGTTTTGTATCGTGATATAGACACCCATTGAGAAAGGATTTTTCCAAAGTCCACCCTTACCGGGGTTTAAAGAGGTGAAACTAGAAACTTAAAAGGGTGAAACTAGAAAAATTCACCTGGCCGGAACCGCTCGAGCTTTGAGTATTAAATTTGGTCAGCAGTTTCGTTTTATATAGTGGAGACCCCTTGACAAAGGATTTTCCGGAATTCGGCCCAAAGGGGGTTAAAAGGGGTAAAGGGTTAAAAGGGTGAAACTAGAAAAATTCGCCTGGCCGAAACCTCCGGAGCTTTGAGTATGAAATTCGGTCGGCGGTTTCGTTTTATATAGTGGAGACCCCTTGACAAAGGATTTTCCGGAATTCGGCCCCAAAGGGGGTTAAAAGGGGTAAAGGGTTAAAAGGGTGAAACTAGAAAAATTCGCCTGGCCGGAACCGCTCGAGCTTTGAGTATTAAATTTGGTCAGCAGTTTCGTTTTATATAGTGGAGACCCCTTGACAAAGGATTTTCCGAAATTCGACATCTACCGGGGTAAAAATGGGTGAAAGGGTGAAACAAGAAAAAAATCACCTAGCCGGAACCGCTGAAGCTATGGGTGTGAAATTTGGTCAGTAGTTTTGTATCGTGATATAGACACCCATTGAGAAAGGATTTTTCCAAAGTCCACCCTTACCGGGGTTTAAAGAGGTGAAACTAGAAACTTAAAAGGGTGAAACTAGAAAAATTCACCTGGCCGGAACCGCTCGAGCTTTGAGTATGCAATTTGGTCTACTATAAATATAATAACATTTGGCACTTGACGCTTTTACCCCTTCATTATACCGGGAAAAACTTTTCACGGGCGAAGCCGGTATTCAGTTAGATAGATCGGTAAAAATAAATTTTTACATGTAAAATATCGTTACTATACTAAACTCATATCTCGTGTTTGTTGAATAAACTATTGAATAATAATAGCAGTCAGCTGATAACGGGAAAATGTCAATTATTATTATAATTTGGGCAATACACATTTTTTATACTTAAACCCGGCAAGGACGGGTAATATTCAGCAAGTATTATATATTTTATAACGTTTTTTTTTTTTTTTTTTTTAATAATATGTATTATTATTCGTAGTGTAATTTTATCTAAACGATTAGGAGTGCGGTGAACCTATGCACGGCGAATCTCTAAGGACCGAGATAATTCTATCCTTGTAAAGTTTTCGTAACATAGAGTCGAAAAACAAAACATAAAAACAAAAAAAAACTATAATTTATATTATTATAATCGCATCGTTTTATTATTTGTCATTTAAATTATCAACGATTTACATTTTTCATTTGTATTTTATGACTAAGTCCTATGACATTCTGTAATCGTGCGTTTATCTCGAATGACTAATACGCTAAAACAGACAATGATGTCGAATGAGATATAAAGCAAAGCAATCATGTTTTTACTCAATTATAAGTTTTCGTTAAAAAATGTACGATAGAAATGCATAATAAACTAGATGACCAACTGCTGCACTTTGCGTATAATGACGTTTAACAGTGGTTTCGCTAATTCTTTTTTTTGAAAAAAAAAACACCGTGAAATAATACCTCAATACCGATCTATTGACTTTGAGTATTCGATATATTGTTATAGGTACACGGAATATTTCGATCCGACGAATAACAAAATAATATATACAAACTATTCAATCTAAATAGAACCTATCAATATTTGAACTTTTTATCATAAAAGTCCGAACAAGACTTGTTTTATTATTTTTATTACATTTCTATCGAATGTTTTTTGTATTCTAGCGAGTAGTTCTGATAGTGTACATTAGATTCTGATAACAATGATGGAATGTTTTTTTTTCTTGCAAATTTAAATGTCCTTTTCCTTATTTGGTTATCCACGGGTGAATCATAACATTTTCAAACGAGTATCACGTTTTATTTGCAGCATGTTTTTTAATTATCGAATCGGAAACTGGTTTTGCTGGATATGGTGAGTTGGTAGAGAAAGTATTTTTACTATATTAATTTAAGTTTTCATGTATTTTGGAATTTCGAATACATTTCTATGAATTATGAGTATAGCATATACATAACATGTTTTATAACTATGATAATTGTGAATATTGATCAAATATAGTCGATCCTCAAAAAATGTTGGCGTTAAATGTATAATATTTTTACATTTTACGTTATAAAGAGTAAATTTAATATTTAAAAGCCGTAGCTGCAAATTCCAGGGGGGATCAACGTTTTTTTTAACACATAAGAGAATTATATTGTATGTATCTATTTTATTTTTAGGAAAAAAAATTGCATATGTATAATTATTAATTTGCTTTTCATTTTAATTATAAAATTCGATGTTACAATTATAACGATAATTATCCTGATACGTTATAAAACTTTAAAAAAGCAAATGATGTGAATTTTACATACCTATATGAATTTGAAGGTGATTTACTCAAATTTCCTCTAAATTTGTTTCTTATAGAATGTGAACATCAAATAATTTGACTTCAAAGTATTGTTTGTAATTAGCCTTAGTTGTGTATTTAATTAACGAAATTGATTATTCGAATAGTTATTAAAATACAAATTCATTTTTCAGTAGGAATATCTGATGAAAATTTTACATGTTGGAATAGCAGTGATAAGAGATCAATAAATCAATATCATGTATGCGATACCTATGATGATTGTCTTGGTGGTGAAGATGAAGCTATAGAGACGTGTAAAGTAATATGGACATATTATAAAATTGTATTACCCTTTTTTATGATAGAAATTTCTCATCACTAAACACCCGCAGATATGCATGTTACACTAGATAGCCAAATACTCTTATTTTTTCCATGGAAATTGAAAAGTAATACAATTTTCAATACCATAACTTTAGTTTTCAAAATGATATACATTTCTTGAGAGAAACTGCTCTTTCTAGTGAAAAAATTAAAAATACTAGTTAGACAAATACTAGTTAGACAAATACCAATATTTTAATGCGTTAGAATATTATGTTTACATGAGACCATAAATTTCATCGAATACCCATTAAATAATTTACATTATTAGTAAAATCGTTTAAAATAATTTGAATATTTTAATTCTTTTTCATGCTTACCACTGGTAAATGGTTATGACTACTTAAAACAAAACTACTTAAATACCTATAATCCCGTTGAATTCGAAAACAAGTCGGTCGATTAATTTATTGTATCGAATATACAAATTTAAGGTTAAAGTTTAGAGCGAGCAACAGACCAAATGAATATAATATTAAAGTTTTTTTCAACTTAACCTAATCACGGCAAATCTTTAAGGACCAAGTTAATTCTATCGTTATACATTTTTCGTAATATAGAGTCGAAAAACTAAAAAACGAATAAAAACTATGATTTAAATTATAATCGCAAATGCTGATGTCATTTAAATTATCAATTTTACATTTCATTTGTATTTTATGACTAAGTTCTATGACATTCTGTTATCGTGCGTTTCGCGACGGCCATTTTGTCGATAAAAAAATAATGAATATTCGAAATCGATAATTATATTTGTTGCCGCCCGATAGCGACAACAGGGGGCAACGGTCATTTAAGTTTAGGAATACATGGCACACATGCACAAACACATAACTGCACAATCTGAAATTTTACTGTCTACATTTAATTACCGACGACAAGGTCAACGGCCGTAAGATTCCGGCTCGCGTTCGTTGTCGTATGTGAGCTTTTGACGAACGCGAGTCGGCGTAGTCCAAATATGTGTGAATTTTTTCTGTTTTATTGATTAATATTGTTTTTGTGCGCAAATCGCCATTTTTATTTTATTGTTGTTTATCCGTGCGCAAATCGCCGTGTGTATTATTGTGAACGCGTGCGGGATCGTCGCGTAAATTATCATTATATTGTGCGTCCGCAATCGGCGTGATATTATTATTATTATTATTCTAAGGCGTACGCGAGGCAGGCACATAGCGCGTGCGTAAACCGCTACATTGTAAATTATCTGTGTTAGTGTGATTGTGCAATTATTATTATCAGGTTAGGTGCAGCTGGCCAGCCGCAAATCGCCGAGAGTTTTTATCAATATATTATTTATTATTATCAACCAGCCTTGTTTACATTTATTGATATTGATTAGTTTAAGTTACACACCACACCAAAAAACACACCTACACACCTCACTTCACCACATAGCCAACTAGCATTTGCGCGGCGAACCTAACCACTGCTAGTTGAGCTATTACACCGCATTACACACACACAGACACGCAATTTGAGTCGACCGGGCGACGCTCACTATTACTCTGAGCACCCGGCCCAAACATTTGGTGACCTCGACGTGATTTATAGAATAAAAAAAATGGATATAGAAAGTAAAAAGGTGTTAGCGGACTTGAGAAGGAAGCGAGGTGTGATAAAGGCGTCTTTTACACGAATTAGGAAGTACACCGAAAACTTCGATCCCGAAGTACAAGCGACATCGTTGTTAGAGTTCATGCAGGCGGAACTACTTCGCATTAATGAAAAATTCGACAACGTCCAGCTAGATATCGAATGGCTAGGCGAAGAAGACGCAGGGCTAAGCGATGGAGAAAGAGAATGTTTTGAGGAAGATTTCATGACTGTCTAGTTGCAGATACAAGAAATTATTAACAAAAAAAAATCTAGTTGCATAGATAATCCGCGTGGTAACAAATCAATGGCGCATTGCGTCAGGTTAGCCCCGATTCCGCTACCAACGTTTAATGGGGTAAAATAGAAGAGTGGGAGTCCTTTTTCGACATTTTCAACACGATGGTACATAACGACGACAACCTAATGTCTCGTCTGTACAAAAATTTCACTATTTACGATCGAGTGTGAGTGACGCGGCGCTGGACACTTTAAGGACACTATACCAATGACCGATGCAAACTACGACGTAGCAATTGAACGACTGAAAAAACGTTATGACAATCGTAGTTTAACCTGTATGGTTATGTTATGGACTGTATGTCACACATACGCGCTTTATTGGATAGTCCGAGGGTGGTCGAAGCGTCGGCGAAGGACCTCCAAGCACTCAATGCACACGTATGCTCGCATGTAGCAGCGCTGAAGGCGCTAAAAATGCCGGTGCCGTATTGGGACGCGTGGCTGGTTACCATAGTATTATAAGCAAGTTAGACCAAGCGTCCGCCCACGAGTGGCAATTGCGTCAAGTGAACACGGAGCTTCCGGAATTTGATAGAATAATATTAGATGATTAAATTGAATAATAATAATAAAAAAATACAGTTTTTCCTGGAAATTGCATAATTCACACTGATTATCGTTATGATATGATAACTATTAACTCCTAAATTGTTTGATTTAACGTAAAAAATACTTTTCCGTCATTGTGTGTGACGTGACTAATAGGCTAAAACAGACAATGGTGTCGAATGAGATATAAAGCAATGCAATCATGTTTTTACACAATTATACGTTTTCGGTAAAAAATGTACGATAGAAATGCATAATAAACTAGATAGCCAACCGCTGCACTTGCGTATATAATGACGGTTTCGCTAATTCTTTTTTTCGAAAACAAAAACACCGTGAAATATTCATCTTAACTCGATACTTATATATTGACGTTGAGTATTCGATATAATGTTGTTGGTACGTGGAATATTTCGATTCGACGGAAAACAAAATAATTTATTCAAACTATTATTTAATCTAAATAAATAGTACCTAACAATATTTGCACTCTTTATCAAAAAAGTCCGGGCAAGACTCGTTTTATTATTTTTATTACATTTTTATCGAATGTTTATCGTATTCCGACATTGCTCTACTGTAATGTGATGATTCACAAATAGTTTTGTATACGTGTAGTACTGATGGTGTACATGGATTTTCGATAAAAAAGATAGTATGAATTTTTTTTTGCCCATTGAAATGTCCCTTTCCTTATTTGGTTATCCACGGGTGAATCATAACATTTTCAAACGAGTATAAAACGAAGGCAGAAACAGTACGACAGTCATTATAGTTTTACACGACGTTCTTTGTAATTCTTATGGTTTTCCGTTGACTAAATAAACTTTATTTGACATAATTGTTGATCGCAACTCGCAATACACAATCATGTCGATGTTCTTTCACGTTTTATTTGCAGCATGTTTTTTAATTATCGAATCGGAATATGGTTTTGTTAAAACTGGTCAGTTGGTTGAGCAAGTATTTTTACTATATTAATTTAAGTTTGCATGTTTGTTTGAATTTCGAATACTTTTCTATGAATTATGAGTAAAGCATATACATAAAATGTTTTATAACTATGATAAATGTGAATATTGATCAAATATAGTCGAAAATATAATCAAATATAGTTTTGTTAAAAATGGTCAGTTGGTTGAGCAAGTAATTTTACAATAATAAAATGAATATTAAAGTTCTTAAATAGGGATATAAATCTTTGAGGTGTTTGTTTAAACATTTTTTTTTTAAATTATATATAAATAATTCATTGAAAGTTTTTTTTTACAGTAAAATTATTTATTTTTTTAGAAACATTGAAACAACGTTTTGAGCGTATACAGCGGCTACAATTTGGTAAATATAATATATACATTTTATTTAACATAATGTATTGAATAAGTACTTACATTAAAGTTAAGTCAATAAAATAAACTTTTTTTTTAATACAGAATTACGTATCTCTAAATTTATTTATAATAAATTGTGAACTTCAAATTATTTTACAGAAACAATTTGAACTATAATATCTATCTTAACATTTGGAAGCTTCATTGTATAGATTGTTATTGGCCTTAATTCTATATTTTTTAAGGAAAAATTTATTTTTCAGTAGGAATATCTGATAAAAATTTTAAATGTTGGAATAGCAGCGATAAGAGATCAATAAATCAATATCATGTATGCGATACCTATGATGATTGTCCTGGTGGTGAAGACGAGGCTATAGAGATGTGTAAAGTAATATGGACATATTATTATAGTATTATCCTTTTTTATGATTGAAATTTCTCCTCACACACCCGGAAATATGCATGATATACTAGATAGCCAACTACTCTTATATTTTCCAATGAAGTTGAAAAGTAATACAATTTTCAATACCATAAATTGAGTTTTAAAAATTAAATACATTTCTTGAGAGAAACTGCTCTTTCTAGTGAAAAAATTAAAAATACTAGTTAGACAAATACCAATATTTTAATGCGTTAGAAAATTATGTTTACATGAGACCATAAATTTCATCGAATACCGATTAAATAATTTACATTGGTCTCATATTTTAAAGGCGAAATCACCCATCATGTGTATCTCATTCTTCATTTGTATCTTACTTACCCACTTTTCAATATTAGGAAGTTCATATTCAACAAAAATATTCATTTTTTGTCATCTCATGTAAAACGTGATTGAGTTTATTAATCTTGTTTCATTCATGCTTATGCACAATATCGTAGAACCGCGGTTGTAACTATTACGAATTCAAATGTAGAACAGGACAATGCCTCCCTCGAGCTTGGGCCTGTGATCTCACCAAACACTGTGTAGATGGGGACGATGAAGACTTCAATATGTGTCAAGTATACAGATTATTTGAATAAAAATTAATCATTTCTCCAATTTAACATATAACAACATACACTAAGTTTACTAATAGTCTAAGAGATACTATACATTTCAATCCATAAGGTATGTCTTGTCTTAGCATATCATTAATATTTGCACTAATTTCTCGTAATAATACATATTTTATACAATTTTTATAATCCTACAATTTAAATATAATTATATTTCAATAAATATTTCAATAATATTAAAACAATAATACAAGAAACGTATTTAAATTAGGAATGATTATTGTAATTTTTATGATTGTAACTTGAATTTAAGTCAAGTAAATTAATTGATATAATTTAAAGCGTGATAACATGAAATATAATAATCGAATTATAGAAGTCTACTGACTTCGTACGATTGTATATTTCCCTACAGTTTCTGGACACTAGGAATTTCTATGAAGTCAAAAACGTGAAATTAGTGGATGATCATTGTACATTACATTTCAATAAACAAAAACAAATAAAAGAAGTGAACATATTGTTTTACTACTTTAATAAGCCAAATTGTCATATTGTAATTAAACAGTTAACAAGTGATTTGAGTATATTTAATCGATAAAATTACCATCAATTATCAATATTATAGGAAAGAGAATGTGAGGATTTCCGTTGTAATTCCGGAAAGTGCTTATATCCTACATGGGTCTGCGACAAAATAATACACTGTAGTGAAGGTGAAGATGAAGTCTACGAAATGTGTCAAGTATGTAGATTTCATTAATGAACATATTTTATACTTTAACCTTTATATCGACAGACACTGGATTGAAATTAAGAATCGATATTTAGAAATTTATTGTATTAAAATTAATCAGTGAAGTATAATTTGTGAATCTGAATTATTCATAAAATGTTATAAAATATAACATAGACGACGTGCAAAATATTTGTAAAGGGAAAATAACATAATTATTTTTAATTATATTAAAAGTTGCTAATATCGCTTATTCATATTTCGTAGAAATACCTGATTAACGTTCTATTTCAATCACTAAAAAAGTCTTCAACTTTTCAGCACCATTTTTTTAAAATTATTATTCACTGCGAAAAGCAAATTTTTTAGGGTGTTCATATAATTATCAATCTTTCAGTACACATATCAACATTTTTATGAATAATTAAATACCAAAAGGTTGCAGATATTCACGTTGTTTAGGTAGTGTCAAAGTTTTATCATTGAATCCTTACATTAAAAAATCGTTATTACGATTATTCGAAACTTTTTTACAAAAAGAAATTGTATTTGAGTAAATAATAATATATTTTTAAGATTTTTGTACAGGATAACATTTTTTTTAAAAGACATAACTCTTTCGCAAACTGAATAAAAAACATATTGTGATGTACACATGTTGATAGTGAATCACTATTAATGATATTATAAAATGTGGAAGTTCGGAGATATTCACACCATAATTTCATTTTTAGAAGTTGTAGTCCGTACGAAAGAATCACTGATATTTAATTGATTTCCTAATTTCAGGGAATTAATTGAATTTCAAATTTAACGTTGTTCAAATTCATTACTTGAAATGAAAAGAGACACTTAAATTACGAGGAAAATATTATTTGATTGTAATCAAGAACAATTACCTTTCGTTTTAGAATCGTACTTGCGGAAATTATACCTTCAGATGCGATTCCGGTCAATGTATATTAGAATCAGAAAAGTGTGATGGAGATAATGATTGCCGAGATGGAACTGATGAATCCAAAAACACTTGTAAGGTAGGAACACATTTTCATGTATACATTATATTTTATACAGCCTATATTATTTTTAGTTATCCTTTGCTTAAATCAAAATTAAATTTGACAAAAATGATGTTTGTTAACTATTGGCAATATTTGTATTATTCGTAAAACACAATGATTTATAAAGGATTATCATAGTGTTTCATAACACCAATACTAGGCGTACTCTTTACTAAGAAAAATCAAATCCAATGTTACGCTTTATAATATGAACTAAAAAATTCTATACGTTTATAACAGCTATGAATTTTTTTTATTAAAATAATAATAATCGTAATCAACAATTATTACCTCTCGTTTTAGAATCGTACTTGTGAAAATAATCAATTCAGATGCGATTCCGGTCAATGTATTAATACAGATTCTGTTTGTGATGGAGAAAATGATTGCCGAGATGGGACTGATGAATTCGAAAAAACTTGTAAGGTAGGAAAACATTTTCGTGTATACGAGTACTTTATATTTTATACAGCCTATTTTATTTTTAGTTATCCTTTGCTTAAATCAAAATTAAATTGGAAAATATGAGTTATAAGTTATAACTATGTAGAATTATTTCGTTTGTGCATTTACCCAATAAAACATTTCTTAAAACGCCTCTGTATAATATATATGTAAATATTAACGTGAATCTAATTGTTGCATTAAATTAGTAATAATCGTAATCAAGAACCATATAATAAAACCTTTCGTTTTAGAATCGTTCTTGCAAAAATGATCGATTCAGATGCGATTCCGGTCAATGTATATTAGAATCAGAAAAGTGTGATGGAAGAAACAATTGCCGAAATGGATCTGATGAAACTGATGAAACATTTTCGTGTATACTTTATATTTTATAAAATTGATATTTTTTTGTAGTAATTGTTTGTCTAAAATATCAAAATTAAATTTGACGAAAATGATGATTGTTAACTATTGGCAATATTTGTATTATTCGTAAAACACAATGATTTATAAAGGATTATCATAGTGTTTCATAACACGAATATCTACACTTAACGAAGAATATTTAATTACAAAATTATGATATATAATTGAACCTAAATTGTGCTATACGTTTATAACAACTATGAATTTTTTTTATTAAAATAATAATAATCGTAATCAACAACTATTACCTCTCGTTTTAGAATCGTTCTTGTGAAAGTTATCAATTCAGATGTGATTCCGGTCAATGTATTTATAACTATTGGGTTTGTGATGGAAGACCACATTGCAAAGATAGAACTGATGAATCCGAAACATCTTGTAAGGTAGGAAAACATTTTCTGGTATACTTTATATTTTATATGGTCGATTTTTTTATAGTAATCGTTTGTCTAAATCATAATTTTATTGGAAAATATGAGTTAACAGTTATAACTATGTAGAATTTTTTAATATTATGTTTGCGCATTTACCCAATAAAAGATTTCTAAATACGCCTCTGTATATTATATTAATATATATAATATCAACGTATATCGAATTCTTGCATTAAATGAATAATAATCGTAAACAAGAACTATTACCTTTCGTTTTAGAATCATACTTGTGAAAGTTATCAATTCAGATGTAATTCCGATCAATGTATTACAAACTATTTGGTTTGTGATGGAAGACCAGATTGCAAAGATAGAACTGATGAAACCGAACAAACCTGTAAGGTAGGAAAACATTTTCCGTGAATACTTTATATTTTATACAGCTGATTTTATTTTTAGTAATCGTTTGTCTGATTCAAAATTATATTGGAAAATATGAGTTATAAGTTATAACTATGTAGAATTATTTCGTTTGTGCATTTACCCAATAAAAGATTTCTAAATACGCCTCTGTATATTATATTAATATATATAATATCAACGTATATCGAATTCTTGCATTAAATGAATAATAATCGTAAACAAGAACTATTACCTTTCGTTTTAGAATCATACTTGTGAAAGTTATCAATTCAGATGTGATTCCGGTCAATGTATTTATGGAATATCTGTTTGTGATGGAGAAAATGATTGCCGAGATGACACTGATGAATCCGAAACAACTTGTAAGGTAGGAAAACATTTTCGTGTATATTTTATTTTTCATATTATCGAATTGTTTTCATTAATCCTATGTCTAGATAAAACGAGTCATTTAAAACAGAACTTACGAATGATTAATATTTTCGTTACAGTAATAAACATTAAAAGTTTAAGACATGAAATTATCATTTAAATACGTAGACAATTAAAAGGTATATTTTATTGCTGCTTTTAAATTTTGAATTGATCCTAGAAAATAAACAAAGGAATAATCCTCAAACATTTTTGTTTCCTTATGATAGTTTTCTTCTAACAATATATGATTAAATATTTATTTAGTTCAATACGAGTTTTTAACATTCAAACATATTATTTATTTATATTTTTTAGATAGTTTTCTGTTTCTAGATATAAATATATTTAAAACTTTTGATAGTTCCTCACATCGTGTTTTTCATGTTTTACTGATAAATAATTATAGATCGGTATAGAATTTCGATTTACAAACTCATAAAGGATATCAAATAAAATCTAAGTTATTATTTTATTTATATTTTTACATTTGATGATTTCTTTTTTGCCTTATTATACAAATAGGGTCAGAAAAAAATTAATACTATTACATTTTCTGTTGTTAACCAATAGCGTTTTGCTCACCGCCTCCGAGTGGTAAATCATCATCAAAGATATATAGAATAATACGTATTCAAGTTTATTAGTATATTTATAATCAAATACTATAATATATTTTTAACATTTGTATCATTTTTAAATGGTTTAAATAACAAAAGAGATATGTCTAATTGATCGATTTTATTTCAGGATCGGAATCACGGATAAGATCAATGAGAATACGGCAAATGCAAAAGTTATGATTTCGGTTTGCAGTTGCTAATCAAAGGAATACATTTTATATTATCATTTTTCGATTAAAAACCTATCTAGAGTTTAACTATAATTTATCAAATTCACCAGTTCGATCATATTGTATATAGTCGATTGACCAGACGAATTGGAAACATAAGATTTTATTTTTTATTGAGTTATTCATATTTTAACAAACTTGTACTACGTAACAAATGCCATAAATAAATGTTACTTTTGTCAAGAAAACGTGTATCTATATATATAAAAGAGACCTATACGATACACTCATCAACGCCCAGCCCAAACCGCTGGGCCTAGTGACTTGAAAATATCTACAGACGTTCCTCGAGCCACGTAGGCGTGCTTTAAGAAGTGATTTTCCGAAATTCCACCCCTAAGGGTTGGAAAAGTGGTAAGAAGGGTGAGACTAGAAAAATTCGCCTGGCCGGAACCGCCGGAGCATTGAGCGTGAAACTCGGTCGGCGGTTTCGTTTTATATAACGGAAACTCCTGGAGAAAGGATTTTCCGAATTCCTACCCCTACCGGGGTTGAAAGAGTTGAAACGTGTAAAAATGAAAAAAAAATCTCCTAGCCGGAACCGCTGAAGGTATGGGTGTGAAATTTGGTCGGTAGTTTCGTCTAATATAGTGAAGTCCCCTCGAGAAAGGATTTTCCGAAATTCGACCCCTACCAGGGTTAAAAGGGGTGAAAAGGGTGAAACTAGAAAAATTCACGGGCGAAGCCGGTATTCGGTTAGGTTAATCGGTAAATATAAATTTTTAAATGTAAATCGTATATCTATATTCATATCGTGTGTTTGTATAATAAACTATTAAATAATAATAGTAGTCGGCTAATAACGGGGAAATGTCAATCATTATTATTATTTGGATCATACACAGTTTTTATACTTAAACCCGGCAAAGACGGGTAATTCAGCTAGCATATTTTATTCCAACATTTCTTCGATTAGAATTGTATCTTACAAAAAAAAAACAGCCTATAAATATATGTTATCAACGTATCTCATTGTGCTAATTAACACACAAACAAACAATTATATTGTGAATTTCACGTTATATTAGCACTATCAATACAATTAAATTTAACACTATCACACGTCATACGAAAATGCCAAAAAAGAAACTAATACACGGGCAACGCTGTGTCGGGGCTGCTCGTCTTTAAATAAATTAAATAAGTTACAAACCGATATATGTTTTAAGTTATGTTTTTGACTAGGCCATTTTGCACTCGGAATTCTGTAAAACTCGATTTTAGATAAAAAACATATGAAAAGTTTTCTCTCACAAGACCCCGTAGTAAGTACACCTTAACGTAAAAATACTGCACAAGTAATGTAAGTAATAGTTTCGTTCAATTTGAATGTATAGTTAGTCATTTAAAACGTTTACATGATAAATTGTTGTGCTGAAATGTTCTTAAACGATATAGTTGTAAAAATCGTATAAAATAATTTGATTATTTTAATTCATTTTCATTCTTACCACTGGTAAATGGTTATGACTACTTAAAACAAAACTACTTAAATACCTATAATCCCGTTGAATTCGAAAACAAGTCGGTCGATTTATTTATTGTATCGAATATACAAATTTAAGGTTAAAGTTTAGAGCGAGCAACAGACCAAATGAATATAATATTAAAGTTTTTTTCAACTTAACCTAATCACGGCAAATCTTTAAGGACCAAGTTAATTCTATCGTTATACATTTTTCGTAATATAGAGTCGAAAAACTAAAAAACGAATAAAAACTATGATTTAAATTATAATCGCAAATGCTGATGTCATTTAAATTATCAATTTTACATTTCATTTGTATTTTATGACTAAGTTCTATGACATTCTGTAATCGTGCGTTTCGCGTAGGCCATTTCGTCGATAAAAAAATAATGAATATTCGAAATCGATAATTATAAAACCTAATAGAATAATATTGGATGATTAAATTGAATAAAAATAAATAAAAATTCAGTTTTTCCTGGAAATTGCATAATTCACACTGATTATTGTTCTGATATGATAACTTCTAAATTGTTTGATTAAACGTAAAATATACTGTTCCGTCATTGGGAGTGACTAATAGGCTAAAACAGACAATGATGTCAAATGAGATATATAGCAAAGCAATCATGTTTTTCCACAATTATTATACGTTTTCGTTAAAAAAATGTACGATAGAAATGCATAATAAACTAGATAGCCAACCGCTGCACTTGCGTATACCGACGGTTTCGCTTATTCTTTTTTTCGAAAAAAAAAACACCGTAAATATTCATATTAACTCAATACTTATATATTGACGTTGAGTATTCGATTTAATGTTGTAGGTACTTGGAATATTTTGATTACTATTTAATTTAAGTACGAGTAGTACCTAAACATAATATGCAAGACTGCAGTTGTAGTAAATATACGTAACTCGAGGAGTCTTTTAACTATTGATAATAGTTATTACATTCGAGATAAAAGTAAGTATAATAGTTATATTTCATAACCTACTCGGGATATCGTTTGGTCGCGCTAAAAATGCAATATTGAAATACAGTAGAGTCTCGCTAATCCGGTCATCGCCAATCCGGACACATTATACAATATACATACACGTATAACATACATGTATAAAAATTATTTATATCAATGCCGATTGTATAGCATAATATTGTAGGTACATATACGAAATTTTTACGAAATAATTCGCGAAGTACCCATGATTAAGATTTGGGTTTATTTTTTTTGATACATATGTATCAGTAAGTTGAAAAAAAACGCGATTCCGTTTCATCCGGATAGAGTCCGGTCCCGTCTAGTCCGGATTAGCGAGACTCTACCGTATCTCATTATCGACAATCATTTGACAATATTATAGGAATATTCTTTTATCGTGCTTACCGCATAACTATATATGACGACGCACGCGTTTTTTTTTCGCGGTCTATACTATACACAGTCCCGTTAAATCCACAAGACACGTCGCCGGTCGATTTATTTATCGGTGCGATTGTTATGCATTTTACGAGAAACAATATAATACGCACAACGCGTGTACGTACGAATGAAAAAGATTATCTCTTATATATCTTCTTCTTCTCTTATATATGACAGTAACGTGCAAGTGGTGAAAAAGATGAAACTAGAAAAAATCGCCTGGCCGAAACCTCCGGAGCTTTGAGTATGAAATTCGGTCGGCGGTTTCGTTTTATATAGTGGAGACCCCTTGACAAAGGATTTTCCGGAATTCGGCCCCAAAGGGGGTTAAAAGGGTGAAACTAGAAAAATTCGCCTGGCCGGAACCGCTGGAGCTTTCAGTATGAAATTTGGTCGGCAGTTTCGTTTTATATAGTGGAAGCTTCTTGAGAAAGGATTTTCCGAAATTCGACATCTACCGGGGTTAAAAGGGGTGAAAGGGTGAAACTAGAAAAAAATCACCTGGCCAGAACCGCTGAAGCTATGGGTGTGAAATTTGGTCAGTAGTTTTGTATCGTGGTATAGACACCCATTGAGAAAGGATTTTCCGAAATTCGAACCCTTATAGGGTTTGAAAGGATAAAAGGGGTGAAACTAGAAAAATTCGCCTGGCCGGAACCGCTCGAGCTTTGAGTATTAAATTTGGTCAGCAGTTTCGTTTTATATAGTGGAGACCCCTTGACAAAGGATTTTCCGGAATTCGGCCCAAAGGGGGTTAAAAGGGGTAAAGGGTTAAAAGGGTGAAACTAGAAAAATTCGCCTGGCCGAAACCTCCGGAGCTTTGAGTATGAAATTCGGTCGGCGGTTTCGTTTTATATAGTGGAGACCCCTTGACAAAGGATTTTCCGGAATTCGGCCCCAAAGGGGGTTAAAAGGGGTAAAGGGTTAAAAGGGTGAAACTAGAAAAATTCGCCTGGCCGGAACCGCTCGAGCTTTGAGTATTAAATTTGGTCAGCAGTTTCGTTTTATATAGTGGAGACCCCTTGACAAAGGATTTTCCGAAATTCGACATCTACCGGGGTAAAAATGGGTGAAAGGGTGAAACAAGAAAAAAATCACCTAGCCGGAACCGCTGAAGCTATGGGTGTGAAATTTGGTCAGTAGTTTTGTATCGTGATATAGACACCCATTGAGAAAGGATTTTTCCAAAGTCCACCCTTACCGGGGTTTAAAGAGGTGAAACTAGAAACTTAAAAGGGTGAAACTAGAAAAATTCACCTGGCCGGAACCGCTCGAGCTTTGAGTATGCAATTTGGTCTACTATAAATATAATAACATTTAGCACTTGACGCTTTTACCCCTTCATTATACCGGGAAAAACTTTTCACGGGCGAAGCCGGTATTCTGTTAGATAAATCGGTAAAAATAAATTTTTACATGTAAAATATCGTTACTATACTAAACTCATATCTCGTGTTTGTTGAATAAACTATTGAATAATAATAGCAGTCAGCTGATAACGGGAAAATGTCAATTATTATTATAATTTGGGCAATACACATTTTTTATACTTAAACCCGGCAAGGACGGGTAATATTCAGCTAGTATTATATATTTTATAACGTTTTTTTTTTTTTTTTTTTTAATAATATGTATTATTATTCGTAGTGTAATTTTATCTAAACGATTAGGAGTGCGGTGAACCTATGCACGGCGAATCTCTAAGGACCGAGATAATTCTATCCTTGTAAAGTTTTCGTAACATAGAGTCGAAAAACAAAACATAAAAACAAAAAAAAACTATAATTTATATTATTATAATCGCATCGTTTTATTATTTGTCATTTAAATTATCAACGATTTACATTTTTCATTTGTATTTTATGACTAAGTCCTATGACATTCTGTAATCGTGCGTTTATCTCGAATGACTAATACGCTAAAACAGACAATGATGTCGAATGAGATATAAAGCAAAGCAATCATGTTTTTACTCAATTATAAGTTTTCGTTAAAAAATGTACGATAGAAATGCATAATAAACTAGATGACCAACTGCTGCACTTTGCGTATAATGACGTTTAACAGTGGTTTCGCTAATTCTTTTTTTTGAAAAAAAAAACACCGTGAAATAATACCTCAATACCGATCTATTGACTTTGAGTATTCGATATATTGTTATAGGTACACGGAATATTTCGATCCGACGAATAACAAAATAATATATACAAACTATTCAATCTAAATAGAACCTATCAATATTTGAACTTTTTATCATAAAAGTCCGAACAAGACTTGTTTTATTATTTTTATTACATTTCTATCGAATGTTTATTGTATTCTAGCGAGTAGTTCTGATAGTGTACATTAGATTCTGATAACAATGATGGAATGTTTTTTTTTCTTGCAAATTTAAATGTCCTTTTCCTTATTTGGTTATCCACGGGTGAATCATAACATTTTCAAACGAGTATCACGTTTTATTTGCAGCATGTTTTTTAATTATCGAATCGGAAACTGGTTTTGCTGGATATCGTGAGTTGGTAGAGAAAGTATTTTTACTATATTAATTTAAGTTTTCATGTATTTTGGAATTTCGAATACATTTCTATGAATTATGAGTATAGCATAAACATAACATGTTTTATAACTATGATAATTGTGAATATTGATCAAATATAGTCGATCCTCAAAAAATTTTGGCGTTTAATGTAAAATATTTTTACATTTTACGTTATAAAGAGTAAATTTAATATTTAAAAGCCGTAGCTGCAAATTCCGGGGGGGATCAACGTTTTTTTTAACACATAAGAGATTTATATTGTATGTATCTATTTTATTTTTAGGAAAAAAAATTGCATATGTATAATTATTAATTTGCTTTTCATTTTAATTATAAAATTCGATGTTACAATTATAACGATAATTATCCTGATACGTTATAAAACTTTAAAAAAGCAAATGATGTGAATTTTACATACCTATATGAATTTGAAGGTGATTTACTCAAATTTCCTCTAAATTTGTTTCTTATAGAATGTGAACATCAAATAATTTGACTTCAAAGTATTGTTTGTAATTAGCCTTAGTTGTGTATTTAATTAACGAAATTGATTATTCGAATAGTTATTAAAATACAAATTCATTTTTCAGTAGGAATATCTGATGAAAATTTTACATGTTGGAATAGCAGCGATAAGAGATCAATAAATCAATATCATGTATGTGATACCTATGATAATTGTCTTGGTGGTGAAGATGAAGCTATAGAGACGTGTAAAGTAATATGGACATATTATAAAATTGTATTACCCTTTTTTATGATAGAAATTTCTCATCACTAAACACCCGCAGATATGCATGTTATACTAGATAGCCAAATACTCTTATTTTTTCCATGGAAATTGAAAAGTAATACAATTTTCAATACCATAACTTTAGTTTTCAAAATGATATACATTTCTTGAGAGAAACTGCTCTTTCTAGTGAAAAAATTAAAAATACTAGTTAGACAAATACCAATATTTTAATGCGTTAGAATATTATGTTTACATGAGACCATAAATTTCATCGAATACCGATTAAATAATTTACATTATTAGTAAAATCGTTTAAAATAATTTGATTATTTTAATTCTTTTTCATTCTTACCACTGGTAAATGGTTATGACTACTTAAAACAAAACTACTTAAATACCTATAATCCCGTTGAATTCGAAAACAAGTCGGTCGATTTATTTATTGTATCGAATATACAAATTTAAGGTTAAAGTTTAGAGCGAGCAACAGACCAAATGAATATAATATTAAAGTTTTTTTCAACTTAACCTAATCACGGCAAATCTTTAAGGACCAAGTTAATTCTATCGTTATACATTTTTCGTAATATAGAGTCGAAAAACTAAAAAACGAATAAAAACTATGATTTAAATTATAATCGCAAATGCTGATGTCATTTAAATTATCAATTTTACATTTCATTTGTATTTTATGACTAAGTTCTATGACATTCTGTTATCGTGCGTTTCGCGACGGCCATTTTGTCGATAAAAAAATAATGAATATTCGAAATCGATAATTATATTTGTTGCCGCCCGATAGCGACAACAGGGGGCAACGGTCATTTAAGTTTAGGAATACATGGCACACATGCACAAACACATAACTGCACAATCTGAAATTTTACTGTCTACATTTAATTACCGACGACAAGGTCAACGGCCGTAAGATTCCGGCTCGCGTTCGTTGTCGTATGTGAGCTTTTGACGAACGCGAGTCGGCGTAGTCCAAATATGTGTGAATTTTTTCTGTTTTATTGATTAATATTGTTTTTGTGCGCAAATCGCCATTTTTATTTTATTGTTGTTTATCCGTGCGCAAATCGCCGTGTGTATTATTGTGAACGCGTGCGGGATCGTCGCGTAAATTATCATTATATTGTGCGTCCGCAATCGGCGTGATATTATTATTATTATTATTATAAGGCGTACGCGAGGCAGGCACATAGCGCGTGCGTAAACCGCTACATTGTAAATTATCTGTGTTAGTGTGATTGTGCAATTATTATTATCAGGTTAGGTGCAGCTGGCCAGCCGCAAATCGCCGAGAGTTTTTATCAATATATTATTTATTATTATCAACCAGCCTTGTTTACATTTATTGATATTGATTAGTTTAAGTTACACACCACACCAAAAAACACACCTACACACCTCACTTCATCACATAGCCAACTAGCATTAGCGCGGCGAACCTAACCACTGCTAGTTGAGCTATTACACCGCATTACACACACACAGACACGCAATTTGAGTCGACCGGGCGACGCTCACTATTACTCTGAGCACCCGGCCCAAACATTTGGTGACCTCGACGTGATTTATAGAATAAAAAAAATGGATATAGAAAGTAAAAAGGTGTTAGCGGACTTGAGAAGGAAGCGAGGTGTGATAAAGGCGTCTTTTACACGAATAAGGAAGTACACCGAAAACTTCGATCCCGAAGTACAAGCGACATCGTTGTTAGAGTTCATGCAGGCGGAACTACTTCGCATTAATGAAAAATTCGACAACGTCCAGCTAGATATCGAATGGCTAGGCGAAGAAGACGCAGGGCTAAGCGATGGAGAAAGAGAATGTTTTGAGGAAGATTTCATGACTGTCCAGTTGCAGATACAAGAAATTATTAGCAAAAAAAAATCTAGTTGCATAGATAATCCGCGTGGTAACAAATCAATGGCGCATTGCGTCAGGTTAGCCCCGATTCCGCTACCAACGTTTAATGGGGTAAAATAGAAGAGTGGGAGTCCTTTTTCGACATTTTCAACACGATGGTACATAACGACGACAACCTAACGTCTCGTCTGTACAAAAATTTCACTATTTACGATCGAGTGTGAGTGACGCGGCGCTGGACACTTTAAGGACACTATACCAATGACCGATGCAAACTACGACGTAGCAATTGAACGACTGAAAAAACGTTATGACAATCGTAGTTTAACCTGTATGGTTATGTTATGGACTGTATGTCAAACATACGCGCTTTATTGGATAGTCCGAGGGTGGTCGAAGCGTCGGCGAAGGACCTCCAAGCACTCAATGCACACGTATGCTCGCATGTAGCAGCGCTGAAGGCGCTAAAAATGCCGGTGCCGTATTGGGACGCGTGGCTGGTTACCATAGTATTATAAGCAAGTTAGACCAAGCGTCCGACCACGAGTGGCAATTGCGTCAAGTGAACACGGAGCTTCCGGAATTTGATAGAATAATATTAGATGATTAAATTGAATAATAATAATAAAAAAATACAGTTTTTCCTGGAAATTGCATAATTCACACTGATTATCGTTATGATATGATAACTATTAACTCCTAAATTGTTTGATTTAACGTAAAAAATACTTTTCCGTCATTGTGTGTGACGTGACTAATAGGCTAAAACAGACAATGGTGTCGAATGAGATATAAAGCAATGCAATCATGTTTTTACACAATTATACGTTTTCGGTAAAAAATGTACGATAGAAATGCATAATAAACTAGATAGCCAACCGCTGCACTTGCGTATATAATGACGGTTTCGCTAATTCTTTTTTTCGAAAACAAAAACACCGTGAAATATTCATCTTAACTCGATACTTATATATTGACGTTGAGTATTCGATATAATGTTGTTGGTACGTGGAATATTTCGATTCGACGGAAAACAAAATAATTTATTCAAACTATTATTTAATCTAAATAAATAGTACCTAACAATATTTGCACTCTTTATCAAAAAAGTCCGGGCAAGACTCGTTTTATTATTTTTATTACATTTTTATCGAATGTTTATCGTATTCCGACATTGCTCTACTGTAATGTGATGATTCACAAATAGTTTTGTATACGTGTAGTACTGATGGTGTACATAGGTTTTCGATAAAAAAGATAGTATGAATTTTTTTTTTGCCCATTGAAATGTCCCTTTCCTTATTTGGTTATCCACGGGTGAATCATAACATTTTCAAACGAGTATAAAACGAAGGCAGAAACAGTACGACAGTCATTATAGTTTTACACGACGTTCTTTGTAATTCTTATGGTTTTCCGTTGACTAAATAAACTTTATTTGACATAATTGTTGATCGTAACTCGCAATACACAATCATGTCGATGTTCTTTCTCGTTTTATTTGCAGCATGTTTTTTAATTATCGAATCGGAAACTGGTTTTGCTGGAGATGGTGAGTTGGTTGAGAAAGTATTTTTACTATATTAATTTAAATTTGCATGTTTGTTTGAATTTCGAATACTTTTCTATGAATTATGAGTAAAGCATATACATAACATGTTTTATAACTATGATAAATGTGAATATTGATCAAATATAGTCGAAAATTTAATCAAATATAGTTTTGTTAAAAATGGTCAGTTGGTTGAGCAAGTAATTTTACAATAATAAAATGAATATTAAAGTTCTTAAATAGGGATATAAATCTTTGAGGTGTTTGTTTAAACATTTTTTTTTTAAATTATATATAAATAATTCATTGAAAGTTTTTTTTTACAGTAAAATTATTTATTTTTTTAGATACATCGGAACAACGTTTTGAGCGTGTACGCCAGCTAATATTTGGTAAATATAATATATACATTTTATTTAACATAATGTATTGAATAAGTACTTACATTAAAGTTAAGTCAATAAAATAAACTTTTTTTTTAATACAGAATTACGTATCTCTAAATTTATATATAATTAATTGTGAAAATTTGTTTATTATAGAATTTGAACATCAAATAATTTTACTTCATAGTATTGTATGAAATTAGCCTTAGTTGTGTATTTAATTAACGAAATTGATTATTCGAATAGTTATTAAAATACAAATTCATTTTTCAGTAGGAATATCTGATGAAAATTTTACATGTTGGAATAGCAGCGATAAGAGATCAATAAATCAATATCATCTATGCGATACCTATGATGATTGTCTTGGTGGTGAAGACGAATCTATAGAGACGTGTAAAGTAATATGGACATATTATTATAGTATTATCCTTTTTTATGATAGAAATTTCTCCTCACACACCCGGAAATATGCATGATATACTAGATAGCCAACTACTCTTATATTTTCCAATGAAGTTGAAAAGTAATACAATTTTCAATACCATAAATTAAGTTTTAAAAATTAAATACATTTCTTGAGAAAAACTGCTCTTTCTAGTGAAAAATTAAAAATACTAGTTAGACAAATACCAATAACTTTTAATGCGTTAGAAAATTATTTTTGCATGAGACCATAAATTTCATCGAATACCGATTAAATAATTTACATTGGTCTCATATTTTAAAGGCAAAATCACCCATCATGTGTATCTCATTCTTCATTCTTCATTCTTTCCATATTAAGAAGTTCATATTCAACAAAAATATTCATTTTTTGTCATCTCATATAAAACGTGATTTGAGTTTATTATTCTTGTTTCATTCATGCTTATGCACAATATCGTAGGACCGCGATTGTGGGGATGACTATTTCAGATGTAGAACAGGACAATGCCTCCCTCGAGCTAGGGCCTGTGATCTCACCAAACACTGTGTAGATGGGGACGATGAAGACTTCAATATGTGTCAAGTATACAGATTATTTGAATAAAAATTAATCATTTCTCCAATTTAACATATAACAACATACACTAAGTTTACTAATAGTCAAAGAGATACTATACATTTCAATACATGAGGTATGTCTGGTCTTAGCATATCATTAATATTTGCACTAATTTCTCGTAATAATACATATTTTATACTATTTTTATAATCCTACAATTTAAATATAATTATATTTCAATAAATATTTCAATAATATTAAAACAATAATACAAGAAACGTATTTAAATTAGGAATGATTATTGTAATTTTTATGATTGTAACTTGAATTTAAGTCAAGTTAATTAATTGATATAATTTAAAGCGTGATAACATGAAATATTATAATCGAATTATAGAAATCTACTGACTTCGTACGATTGTATATTTCCCCACAGTTTCTGGACACTAGGAATTTCTATGAAGTCAAAAACGTGAAATTAGTGGATGATCATTGTACATTACATTTCAATAAACAAAAACAAATAACAGAAGTGAACATATTGTTTTACTACTTTAATAAGCCAAATTGTCATATTGTAATTAAACAGTTAACAAGTGATTTGAGTATATTTAATCGATAAAATTACCATCAATTATCAATATTATAGGAATGGAAATGTGAGGATTTCCGTTGTAATTCCGGAAAGTGCTTAGATCCTACATGGGTCTGCGACAAAATAATACACTGTAGTGAAGGTGAAGATGAAGTCTACGAAATGTGTCAAGTATGTAGATTTCATTAATGAACATATTTTGTACTTTAACCTTTATATCGACAAACACTGGATTGAAATTAAGAATCGATATTTAGAAATTTATTGTATTAAAATTAATCAGTGAAGTATAATTTGTGAATCTGAATTATTCATAAAATGTTATAAATTATAACATAGACGACGTGCAAAATATTTGTAAAGGGAAAATAACATAATAATTTTTAATTATATTAAAAGTTGCTAATATCGCTTATTCATATTTCGTAGAAATACCTGATTATCTTTCAATTTCAATCACTAAAAAAGTCTTCAACTTTTCAGCACTATTTTTTTAAAATCATTATTCACTGCGAGGAGCAAATTTTTGAGGGTGTTTATATAATTATCAATCTTTCAGTACACATACCAAAATTTTTATGAATAATTTAATACCAAAAGGTTGCAGATATTTACGTTGTTTTTTAGGTATTCTCAAAATTGTATCATTGAATCCTTACATTAAAAAATCGTTATTACGATTATTCGAAACTTTTTTACAAAAAGAAATTGTATTTGAGTAGTAAATAATACTGTATTTTCAAGATTTTTAAGAAGACTTCAATATGTGTCAAGTATACAGATTATTTGAATAAAAATTAATCATTTCTCCAATTTAACATATAACAACATACACTAAGTTTACTAATAGTCTAAGAGATGCTATACATTTCAATACATGAGGTATGTCTGGTCTTAGCATATCATTAATATTTGCACTAATTTCTCGTAATTATACATTTATACTATTTTTATAATCCTACAATTTAAATATAATTATATTTTAATAATATTAAAACAATAATCCAATAAACGTATTTAAATTAGGAATGATTATTGTAATTTTTATGATTGTAACTTGAATTTAAGTCAAGTAAATTAATTGATATAATTTAAAGCGTGATGACGTGAAATATAATAATCGAATTATAGAAATCTACTGACTTCGTACGATTGTATATTTCCCTACAGTTTCTGGACACTAGGAATTTCTATGAAGTCAAAAACGTGAAATTAGTGGATGATCATTGTACATTACATTTCAATAAACAAAAACAAATAAAAGAAGTGAACATATTGTTTTACTACTTTAATAAGCCAAATTGTCATATTGTAATTAAACAGTTAACAAGTGATTTGAGTATATTTAATCGATAAAATTACCATCAATTATCAATATTATAGGAAAGAGAATGTGAGGATTTCCGTTGTAATTCCGGAAAGTGCTTATATCCTACATGGGTCTGCGACAAAATAATACACTGTAGTGAAGGTGAAGATGAAGTCTACGAAATGTGTCAAGTATGTAGATTTCATTAATGAACATATTTTGTACTTTAACCTTTATATCGACAAACACTGGATTGAAATTAAGAATCGATATTTAGAAATTTATTGTATTAAAATTAATCAGTGAAGTATAATTTGTGAATCTGAATTATTCATAAAATGTTATAAATTATAACATAGACGACGTGCAAAATATTTGTAAAGGGAAAATAACATAATAATTTTTAATTATATTAAAAGTTGCTAATATCGCTTATTCATATTTCGTAGAAATACCTGATTATCGTTCAATTTCAATCACTAAAAAAGTCTTCAACTTTTCAGCACTATTTTTTTAAAATCATTATTCACTGCGAGGAGCAAATTTTTGAGGGTGTTGATATAATTATCAATCTTTCAGTACACATACCAAAATTTTTATGAATAATTTAATACCAAAAGGTTGCAGATATTTACGTTGATATTTAGGTATTCTCAAAATTGTATCATTGAATCCTTACATTAAAAAATCGTTATTACGATTATTCGAAACTTTTTTACAAAAAGAAATTGTATTTGAGTAAATAATACTGTATTTTCAAGATTTTTAAGTAGACTTCAATATGTGTCAAGTATACAGATTATTTGAATAAAAATTAATCATTTCTCCAATTTAACATATAACAACATACACTAAGTTTACTAATAGTCTAAGAGATACTATACATTTCAATACATGAGGTATGTCTGGTCTTAGCATATCATTAATATTTGCACTAATTTCTCGTAATTATACATTTATACTATTTTTATAATCCTACAATTTAAATATAATTATATTTCAATAATATTAAAACAATAATCCAATAAACGTATTTAAATTAGGAATGATTATTGTAATTTTTATGATTGTAACTTGAATTTAAGTCAAGTAAATTTAAAGCGTGATGACATGAAATATAATAATCGAATTATAGAAATCTACTGACTTCGTACGATTGTATATTTCCCTACAGTTTCTGGACACTAGGAATTTCTATGAAGTCAAAAACGTGAAATTAGTGGATGATCATTGTACATTACATTTCAATAAACAAAAACAAATAAAAGAAGTGAACATATTGTTTTACTACTTTAATAAGCCAAATTGTCATATTGTAATTAAACAGTTAACAAGTGATTTGAGTATATTTAATCGATAAAATTACCATCAATTATCAATATTATAGGAAAGAAAATGTGAGGATTTCCGTTGTAATTCCGGAAAGTGCTTATATCCTACATGGGTCTGCGACAAAATAATAAACTGTAGTGAAGGTGAAGATGAAGTCTACGAAATGTGTCAAGTATGTAGATTTCATTAATGAACATATTTTGTACTTTAACCTTTATATCGACAAACACTGGATTGAAATTAAGAATCGATATTTAGAAATTTATTGTATTAAAATTAATCAGTGAAGTATTATTTGTGAATCTGAATTATTCAGAAAATGTAATAAAATATAACATAGACGACGTGAAAAATATTTGTAAAGGGAAAATAACATAATTATTTTTAATTATATTAAAAGTTGCTAATTTGAATACGAAAACAGACATTTGTAAACTATTAGCATATTTGTACAATTGGTAAAACACAATGATTTATAAAGTATTATCATAGAGTTTAACAACACCAATACCTACTCTATCCTTAGAATAATTAACTATGAAGTTATGTTATATAATATAACCTAAATTATGCTAATGTCTATAGTAGCAGTGAATTGTTTAATTATATTAATAATTATCGTAATCAACAATTATTACCTCTCGTTTTAGAATCGTACTTGTGAAAATAATCAATTCAGATGCGATTCCGGTCAATGTATTAATACAGATTCTGTTTGTCATGGAGAAAATGATTGCGGAGATGGAACTGATGAAACCGAGAAAACTTGTAAGGTAGGAAAATATATAAGTATATACTTTATATCTTATACAGCCTATTTTATTTTTAGTTATCCTTTGCTTAAATCAAAATTAAATTTGACAAAAATGAAGTTTGTAAACTATTGTATTATTCGTAAAACACAATGATTTATAAAGGATTATCATAACACAAATACTAGGCGTACTCTTTACTAAGAAAAATCAAATCCAAAGTTACGCTTTATAATATGAACTAAAAAATTCTATACGTTTATAACAGCTATGAATTTTTTTTATTAAAATAATAATTATCGTAATCAACAACTATTACCTCTCGTTTTAGAACCATACTTGTGAAAGTTATCAATTCAGATGTGATTCCGGTCAATGTATTTATGGAATATCTGTTTGTGATGGAGAAAATGATTGCGGAGATGGAACTGATGAAACCGAGAAAACTTGTAAGGTAGGAAAACATTTTTGTGTATACTTTATATTTTATACAGCCTATTTTATTTTTAGTTATCCTTTGCTTAAATCAAAATTAAATTTGAAAAAAATTATGTTTGTTAACTATTACCTCTCGTTTTAGAACCATACTTGTGAAAATAATCAATTCAGATGCGATTCCGGTCAATGTGTTTATGGAAATTATGTTTGTGATGGAAAAAATGATTGCCGAGATGGAACTGATGAAACCGAGAAAACTTGTAAGGTAGGAAAATATATTAGTATATACTTATATTTTTATTACAATCAATTATTTTTCATTAATCTCATTTCTAAATTAAAAGAGTTATTGGAAACAGAACGAACAAATGATTGATATTTTTTATATAGTTATAAAGTTATAAACATTAAAAATTTAATATATGAAATTATCATTTAAAAACGCAAACTAATAAAAGATACATTTTACTCTTTTTAAATTTTGAATTGACCATAGAAAAAATACAAATTTTTAAATTTTAAATTTTTTGGTTCGCTAAAAATAGTTTTCTCTTTCATGATATGTATAAATATACGTGTATAATTATGAAACTTGTTGATCTAATATGTTATTTACATTGTGTTTTACATCTTATACTGTTAAATAATATTAGTTTGGTATGGGATTTCGATAATTTTATTTAACGTCACTCTTACATACTACTTACATGTATGTACTTACATATTGAATATGTTAAAAAGCTACTAACCACTACTTATGTCTTGTTTTTTTTTCTTTAATTTTTTTGGCTCACTAAAATATCACTAGCAATGTGGTTAATGAGATATTAGGATCTGGAATTGAATGTATTAAAATTAACAAAGAAAAATCAAATCCAATTTTACGCTTTATAATATGAACTAAAAAATTCTATACGTTTATAACAGCTATGAATTTTTTTTATTAAAATAATAATAATCATAATCAACAACTATTACCTTTCGTTTTAGAATCATACTTGTAAAAGTTATCAATTCAGATGTGATTCCGGTCAATGTATTTATGGAAATTTTGTTTGTAATGGAAAAAATGATTGCCGAGATGGGACTGATGAATCCGAAACAGCTTGTAAGGTAGGAAAACATTTTTGTGTATACTTTATACTTTATACAGCTGATTTTATTTTTAGTAATCGTTTGTCTGATTCAAAATTATATTGGAAAATATGAGTTATAAGTTATAACTATGTAGAATTATTTCGTTTGTGCATTTACCCAATAATACATTTCTTAAAATGCCTCTGTATAATATATATGTTTTAATAGATATATTTTATTGCTGCATTTAAATTTTGAATTGATCCTAGAAAATAAACAAAGGAATAATCCTCAAACATTTTTGTTTCCTTATGATAGTTTTCTTCTAACAATATATGATTAAATATTTATTTAGTTCAATACGAGTTTTTAACCTTCAAACATATTATTTATTTATATTTTTTAGATAGTTTTCTGTTTCTAGATATAAATATATATAAAACTTTTGATAGTTCCTCACATCGTATTTTTCATGTTTTACTAATAAATAATTATAGATCGGTATAGAATTTCGATTTACAAACTCATAAAGGATATAAAATAAATTCTAAGTTATTATTGTATTTATATTTTTACATTTTATGATTTCTTTTTTGCCTTTTTATACAAATAGGGTCAGAAAATAATTAAGACTATTAACATTTTCTATTGTTAACCAATTGCTCACCGCCTCCGAGTCGTAAATCATCATCGTTTAAAAAGATAAATAGAATAATACGTATTCAAGTTTATTAGTATATTTATAATCAAATACTATAATATATTTTTAACATTTGTATCATTTTTAAATGGTTTAAATAACAAAAGAGATATGTCTAATTGATCGATTTTATTTCAGGATCGGAATCACGGATAAGATCAATGAGAATACGGCAAATGCAAAAGTTATGATTTCGGTTTGCAGTTGCTAATCAAAGGAATACATTTTATATTATTATTTTTCTATTAAAAACCTATCTAGAGTTTAACTATAATTTATCAAATTCACCAGTTCGATCATATTGTATATAGTCGATTGACCAGACGAATTGGAAACATTAGATTTTATTTTTTATTGAGTTATTCATATTTTAACAAACTTGTACTACGTAACAAATGCCATAAATAAATGTTACTTTTGTCAAGAAAACGTGTATGTATATATTATATAAAAGAGACCTATACGATACACTCATCAACGCCCAGCCCAAACCGCCGGGCCTAGTGACTTGAAAATTTCTACATACGTTCCTCGAGCCACGTAGGCGTGCTTTAAGAAGCGATTTTCCGATATTCCACCCCTAACGGGGTTAAAAGCGGTAAAAAGGGTGAGACTAGAAAAATTCGCCTGGCCGGAACCGCCGGAGTTTCGAGCGTGAAACTCGTTAGGCGGTTTCGTTTTATATAACGGAAACTCCTGGAGAAAGAATTTTCCGAAATTCGACCCCTACCGGGGTTAAAAGGGGTGAAAAGGGTGAAACTAGAAAAGTTTTATTCGTATTATATTTTGGAAAGTAAACAAGTTGAGCAAAAAATAGGTAAGCATATAGTGCTAAATTAATTTTGTGTTTCTACATGTTATTTATATTCGAACATAATCTTTATATTATATAAAATCGTAACTACCGAGCGTTGCGTCTCAAAAACTACGCGACGTACGGACTCGAAATTTGGAACAGTGTCCAATGCTCTCAGGCGTGCAATAAGAAAAGTACGAGAAAATACGAGTATGATGTCATAAAAAGTGGTCGGTACTTACCGTTAATTATCGGTCTCTCAGATATCGATTGCATCGTCCGCAGCACCTGTTTTCGTCTGCATTCGATTTTGCGCTTCGACCGGCACTTCGTGGACCGCGACAAAATCACTACGGTCACACATATTTTCATCGACGACGATCGTTGTCGTCGATCGTATTTATTATTCGAGATTAGAGAAATCAAAACGCGAGAACAATAATTATTATCGCGACGAACGAAACACCCGAGTACGAACATCACCGAAGTGACGATACGAAAACACTGATTCCGATTACATAACAAATTCTCGCGGCGGCGGCGGCGCTAAACTTTCACTTTAATTGTATACAAGACAGGGCCCCAATCGGTCGAGCTTGCCGTAAAAACAACCGACCAATGACAATTGATTTGCATGCGATCATATTCGGCGGTCCAATGAAAAAAATATATTCCATTGTGTTCGTTCTATTGTGTAATCGTTCTTTTGTTCGTCGCACGCACGCGATTTCGGTAAGAGTTATGTAATAATATGACATTGCATAATCAATATACCTTTTGGTAAAGATCGTCGGGTTTTTTAATGACGTCATCTTCTTTTATATGTATATAACTGTAACGTGCTTTTTCTTGAAAACCGTTGGCGGATCGGGTTGAAATTTGACATGAAAATAGATATTATGACGTAGACGCGCACTAAGAAGGGATTTTTGAAAATTCCACCCCTAAGGGGGTTAAAAACGGTAAAAGGGATAAAGTATAAAATTAAGTATACTGTTGTATACGCCTACTCAGGTTGACGCACACAAATATATCTTTGACGGTGTCAGATACTCTAACCGTCAAACAAGTATGTAACGGAAGACCCGATAACAGGCCTACACGACTATTTCCTTAAGTGACCACGATAACGAGCACTGCTCAATAGAAAAGTCGAATAGGACTCTGCAGGGTTTATTTCCCTTACAACTCTAAGGTTACTTTACAACTCGAACAACTGACCACGAAGAATCGAGCACTGGTTATTCGAGCGTGAGGTCACTTTACCTAAACGATATTGTATTTGCACCACAACTGACCACGAAGAATCGAGCACTGGATGTGGCATTAAACACAATATTGTTTTAAGATATAAATTTTAAGTAGTGAGCCTCTTAGTTACTTTAAAAAGGTTGACAAAATCGTTCAAATTAAAACTGGTTATATTTTTAATAAATTCTAAAACTAACATACAAAAATATTTAAAAAAACGAAATAACGTCCTCTCTCTATAGTTACCGCACTTACCCGTACGATAAAAATGGAAAGAGTGACCCTAGTCCGCCCTCCTCATGGAGCTTAAATAATATATTTGCAATTTATTGCCTCAGCATATTTTGCTTCCCAGGCTTAAAACTAAAATTGCTTGCTATAAAAATTATACGTATGTATATATGTATTAATACCATAACTGCCGCGTCGCAACAATATGACTAATATTTCTATGACGCAACAACTACAATACTAATACATATATACAACAATACATATTAATAGAGTATTACTCTATAACACGAATAAAAATTGTCTATAAACTTTATTTTGTGAAATTCAATTCCCAAGTGGGTTGAATGGATTAAAAAGGGTGAAACTAGAAAAATTCGCCTGACGTCGGTCGATCGGTCGGTAAAAATTAATTTGTACGTTTAAATTGCATATCTACGTATATTCATATTGTGTGTTTGTATAATAAACTATTAAATAATAATAGCAGTCAGCTGATAACGGGGAAATGTCAATTATTATTTTTATTTGGGCCATACACATTTTTTATTACTTAAACCCAACAAAGACGGGTAGTTTCAGCTAGTAATCTATATACGTACTCGTATATATAAAATCCAAATACCACTCGCTCGTTGCATATCAAAAACTACGCGACGTACGGACTTGAAATTCGGAACGGTGATTCATCTTATCATATAGGCGAGCAATAAGGAGGAAAATGTTTGAAAATTCAACCCCTAGTGGGTAAAAAGGGATAAAAGGGTAAAATTTGGAAAAAAATTGCCGAGCCGGAACCGCCGGAGCTTTGAGTATGACATTCGATCAGTATTTTTTTGTTTTTTATAGTAGAGAGCCCCGGAGAAAGTATTTTCCGACCTCTAAGAGAGTTAAAAGGGGTGAAATGTGTTGAAATTGAAAACCTGTATATGTCGGTCGGATTATTTTGAAACTCAGCATACATGCTTTGTATTAAAAATAATGAAATTCCTATTAAGTTAATTGTTTTTTTTTCGCTGACTTTAGACTAATCATTACACGATAATAGGTACACATGAAATACTAAATTCGAAATGTTCACTCTACAGTCTACACGTCTCATTTTTAACAAGACGCTTAAAATATGAAAATTAAAAAAAAATCTGCATAATTTGATTAATATTATAGGCATTTACATACTTTACGTTCCAATGGCGATAATAGGAAAAGGGTCGGAAAATCGTTATCACCGATCGACATTGAATTGCACGGTGGACTATTTACGTTTACGTTCAAATGGGTGTTTGACGTATACGTATATCACGTGCATATCAATAATTATTCGGTCGATTTAGGTTGGTTCTTTTGACCGAAATTAATAAATGAGGTTTCTGCTCATACTGTGCCGATTTCTTTTGCGGTGATAAAAATAAGGTAAGTCGCTTGCCATTCGTTTAGTTGATTGAATTGCTCTGTACACACGACCGACCTGGCTTGGTCATTCATTATCATCAATGTCAAGTATAGAATACTTATGGCATTTTATATATTACGCGTAGTATTTTGTCAAAGAAGTTGCGTTTTTTTTTTTCATGCCAAACTGAAACACGTACTTTTTCAAACCGTAGTGATGATTTTTTTCAGAAATTATAACAGAAAAAAAAAAAACACGAAAAAAAAGGACGAGATGGGCGTACAAAATTCGAATGAGATACAGGTGATGGGATGATAGGTGATGGATGATCGATATTGGTGATGGGTATTGATGTTTTAATTTTGGAACCGATTGGTACCTATTGCTCTCTCTCGAAAAAAACCATTCCGATCGACGCGATCGTGATTGATTGAGTGGAATGGGTCGGGAAAAAATATTGAAATATTTCGAAAAGTAACAGTCTCTAGAAAATAATCATAATACAAGTGTTTGATGATGAAAATTTCAAGTCCCTATTTGGTTATTAGTTATTACTCTCGAAATATGAAAAAAATTTTACTATGCCGTAAATTAAGCTTCTTTTTCGTCATTTTTCGTAGACAATTATTTTGAAAACCGAAGAGGGAATTAAAAAAAAAAAAGAACCCTCAAAGCATCGATGGGACATGATTCGCCATCAGACACCCGCGGGTAGTGAAGTTGACGATAGGATCAAGTATTTTGCTCCAAAACGTGATGACAGACTGAAAAAAAAAACAAACTAATTTACACTTCTCGTTTTACTGAGTATCTAAAATTATTATTCGTAACAATATTATTATTTTTTTATTTCATTTTCTCAGTTGCTTATCATTTGCATTTTGTATTTTATGTACGTTATTTCATGTTTTTCTCGTAGTGTCTTTTAGTATTATATTTTAACACGTTTTTTTTATAATATAACTAGTTATTCGATCCATTTTCTAGATAAAGTATTTATCCAATTTGAACGGAAACACTTTAACAAGAACACTTTTACGTTAAATTATAAATTAACTGTTTCAAGACTTTGATGGTAACACACACACACACACACACACACACACACACACACACACACACACAATTTTAAATTTTAAACGCGATAAAAATAAAGCGCAAAATGTAAAATCAAAATACATAAAGATTATTTAAATGCACCCCGCGTGTAACGAACGTGTTAGAAGCGAAATCATAAAACTAATAATTATGAGATATTAATTTAGTTTTTATACCGACGCGGCGTAAAGTTCACCAGAACTTTCTAATATCAACCATGAAATATTAATTCAATCGTTATTGTTTAAAAAGTAAAACTTTCATCAGTTAGACGATCTTAGTCTTTGTAAAAAATAGAAAATAAATAAACAAAATAGTTATATTAATATTTAATGGTTAATTAATAATCATAAGTCTTTGCTTTTGTTTTGAAATATTATTTTTTTAAATCGAAAGTCGATCGATCGATCGTTTTTTCATTTTTTTTTTTTGTCCACAAACTTTGGTTTTCAAAACATAGCACTTTTATCCTATTACAATTAAAATTTATTAACGAACCGTTTTGTTTTGTTTTTTTTTTTATTGTAATATTCAAATAAAAACCCTCGTCTTTCGAAATTTAAATTACTGTTTCACTCGTAACACTATAACCCATGTTTTTCTATTATTTTTTATATACTTAAAATATATTTTATATTATCGTCTCAAACTTATTTAATTAATTTTGTTTTATGGCTTGTCAGTATTTTTTACACCTTTTATCGAGAAGACACTGTCTGTACCATACGTTTTCTTTTGTTCGAAATTATAGTACACCTATATTGATTAAATTTTAGAAATACGTATTAATTTATTTACCTTTTTTTTTTCATCATTCGAATCGTCAATGTTATAATTTAATTAAATTAATTATTTTCTCATAAACATCACATTGGATTTTCACGCGTATTCTATACAACCATATTAATATTATGTGTGTTTAAACACTCTCTGCGTTTAATATCATTGAATTCGTCGTACTGCTTTCGCGACTACATTATCGCCGCTCGGTATCCTTTTGAAAATTATTTCGCGACGCGCTCTCCAATACTTTTTATACTTCAACCTCCTCGATTTTATATTATTTACAAACATTTCCATCGGCAACGTGTTATTTCTATTTCTCTTCCTCATTTTCCATCTTACATTTATCATCCCGTACGCGGCAGGTATAGGTCAGGTTAGATTTTACACGGCGGCGTATTGTAAAAGTGAAAACATCGTCCTCCCTTATTTCGTAATCACATTTGTTTGCCGACACCCGCAATAATTGATTGTTTTCGCGCAGTTGTAATATATTTTTGAATTCCACGTGCGTTTTTCGACTATATAGGCGTCTTTCTCGTGAATGATTTATTCGCAACTGTATACTTTAATAACCGTGACTATAATAACGTATTAACACGTGACATTACTATATACTACGAGACTTGGAGGCGAAGAAACACGTCGTCGCAATCGCAATAGTTAATATATATTACGAGAACGCTTAATACACAGTACAATTTTGTACCTTTCATCTCCGACTGACGCGATACATTATAATGTTACACTTTCGAAAATAAATTCCACGCGTCTGTCGTTGATGTTGAAGTTCTTTTTTGCACGTAAACGTTATTAATTACAATTTTAACGTTTTTCCCGAGAAATTTAAGAAATTTCCAAAACACTTTTTGTAGTTTAATTATTACAATACGTTTTGAAATCAATGAGTCTACTAATACTCTTTCGGTGTGTGTGTGTGTGTGTGTGTGTGTGTCGTTTACTAAACGTCCGTGCGCATAAGCGGAATATCGATGTTTCCGACGTGAAATTACCATTTAGATTGATCTTTTGTGTATTTATTGACTCAATCTGTGACAACATTTAGAGAAATACGGAATTCATAAAAAGAAAGTGCTTTAATTCTTATATATATATATATATATATTTATATGGACTATGGACGAGTCGTAATGCAGGGGACATATTCGAACAGCGGCGGTTCGAAACAATTGTAGAGCAAATATTGATTCCTAAATGGGACGGTGTCGTCGTGTTTTCAAACGAAATGGTTTTACTTGTTGCCAAGTACTAATTGTTATTGCTCCAGTGTTCGGTGTAGCACGTAATCATTGTACGCGTAATAAAGGGAAAATCTAATAAGGACATTTTCAAGAAGGCAGACACGTATCGCGATGAAAATATCACTCCGTCATTTGATTATGCGAATACGGATCAGCGGCCGAAGAGGCGAAATATGTTATCATGCGCGCGTACAATAAAAAAGCTATTATGTTAATTCGCATGCGAACAGCTTAAGCGCGTCGGTTTTTCCTCCGTGTTTAACATTAGTACGGTCTGCCGGAGTGAAGCGGCCGTGTGTTCGACTTGGAAGAAAACATAAAAAATAATAATTCATCATAACTCGGGCACGCGCAGCAGCAGCACCGACGACGACGGAGCATCGTCAATATTGAATTATAAGTACGGTTCTTTGTTGTCTCGACTACTAAATGAAATAAAAGAAAATTCTATACGACATTATGTTACTTACTCTCGACGTTTTTTTTGTTTATTTTTTTTTTTTTTCCAACTTTCATGTTTTTAAACGCTTTTTGCCGAAACATTTTGTTTATTTCGCGCCGTGATATTTTATAAAAAGCAAATCGTTAAAAAGTATATCGCTCTCTATTTTTCACATTAAATTCCGATGAGTAATGTGAACGCGTCGTCGTCGCGTCGAATTTGTTTGTAATATTATTATGTATTGTGTTTCGGGAAACATGATGTAACTCACTCTTGTCGAATCGTACGCTAAACTTGCGAACAAAAAAAAGAAGAAAAGCGTAACACCGTTTATTAAAGGAAACCATACAAATCATTATTGTTTTTGTACGTAATACAATCTGTCGTTTTACTTTTGAATCAAAATAATGTGTTGACGGTGGTAAAATTTACAATACTTTTTTTTTTTTTACTTTCATCACGAGAATGTTATAAATCGAAACAAAAACGTATTAAAAAAAAAAAAAAAAAACTAAAGATACTTCAAAATATAATAGAATTATAATAATTATTTATTTATTCTTCAATTAAAAATAAGCGCATTGGTTTACGCCGTAACTCGAGAGATTAAACTTTCCAGACACATATTACAGTAGGTATTACACTTTAAATATCCTACTTGGATATTTAATATTTATACAAGTAATTATTTAAAGTTAGGGTAAATGTACAAATTGCCGGCGATATAGAAACGCATTATTATATAATATGGGTCGTCCAAAAACGAAACTTCCTGGTGGATGACGAATAGCAAAAGGCAAACAATCGGAACCCAGAAATTTGACCGTTTCGACGAATTTTACGTACGACTGGCCAACAAATTAAGTAAGTTTCGTAACGACTTTGTGTTTACTTTAATTACTATTAACGTAATAGATTATATATAGCTATAGGTCGGCGGATAAATTAATATCAATAATTATTGAATAGTGAAATAATAAAATTGTAATAAAATATTGATTAAAACCCCGATTAGCACGATGTGTCGACTATTTCGAGTCTACAAAACTTATCATTTGATCAAAAATTAGACGAGTTAAAAGCAGCTAATATTAGAATATGCAATACGCATAGTTTTTGAATGTCGAGAATTTCTAATAAATGATGGAGTTAAAGATTTACATAAAAAAAAAAAGGGTACCGTATTAAATTTAATAACATTTAGTGTTGTATGAAAAAAAAAAAGGTTTCAGACTCAAATTAATGTAAAACAAAGTAAACATAAAATGGGGATAGGTAGCGCAGTCATCGTTATTGATTATATAGTTCGAACGAAATGTTTTACGATCGTTCTATGAAATTAAAACTGAAAATCGGAAACCGGAAATCTATAAATTATTTTCATACGCAATATTATATTGTATTGTAGACGAAGAAAAAGGGAAAAAAAAATAATAATACAATTATTAAAGTGGAATAATAAAACGCGCTCGTGTGTTTGCCGACTCGTCGCTCCGAACAAGTTATAAAATATACGTTTCACGTCGATAAAAGGAACATTATCGTTATTAATTTTCATCAGATAAATTTCGTTTTCAAATAAACTTATTATAATATAGTTTATAAAGCACAAGGATTTTATTATCTCGGTAGCAGAGTAGAGGGCGCACTCTGTCGAGTACTATCGCGTCGTAATATAGTTTCGTTTTTATATCCCCCCCCTCCCCGTTTCATTCGTCTACCATCGAACCATTACACTCTATTGTCACAAATCGTATACACAGTGTGTATTACACACGTATAGATAAAAACAAATACGACTACAAATTCACAGCTTAATTATTATTATATTTCTGGAAGTTATTTTTTAACGGTTCAGTGTTTTATATAGACGCGTAAAATATCTCATCGACGCGACTCGCAGTCGGTAGGTTTGGGTTGAAATAAAACGGCGCGGGTTTATTTTTATTTTCATTCGTATTAACCGATACAATAAATGCACACCGTTTATAATTATATATATATATTATAATAAAAGTATACGCGTTTACCGCACGTTGACTAGGCAGGTACTACCCGCCTGTGCCGCGGGATATTAGTCATCATTATTCGATATGAATACCTCCTCTAGGGCAATAAATCATACTAAGCAAACGGTTTTCATAATATAATATTATACTTTTACAAAATATAAATCACATGCTAAATACGAAACAATCGTTGTTTTTTTTTTTTTCGCGTTGTAATAAATTATTACATAATAGTACACGTCTCCGCGTTTTCATAACGGCCGGGAATCGTTACTATAATAGTATAATATCAAACGCTTTGAAAAAAAAAAAATAAAAAAATAGAAAATAATTTCACTATTCGTCGTCGTAGGTTAGGTTAGTTGATGTTTATGTTCATTTCGTGTCTGGAATGCGATTGTTGGTAAAACGAGCTTTATAATCAGTGTCGGGAATAGATAACTGATCGTTTTTTCCAGACAAAGACAACGATGAACGTAATAATTTCTATCTATAGGCAAAGTTAAAAACGTAGCGGTTGTAGATCAATATCAGATGGTTTCGCATTTAGTTTTGCAAACATTGCAAAACATAATATAAAACATTTGAAAAATAAAATAGTTTATGTTTAAAATAGACTTCATTAGAACATACAAAGTCATCTTGATGACTTGATAATAGAAAAAGCTCACGTTTGAAAACAAAAATAAATAATAATATAAATGTCGTATCTTTTTTTCACTCGTGACGAACAGTGAAATTATTCACGGCGGCGTATCTAATAATAAAATGTTACCAAACGTTTGTTTTCCGCGCAATACATGTATGCTGTAGTATAAAGAAAAATATAATTTTTTAATTTTTAGTTAGGTTAAATAAATTATCCAGATGATTAGTGCTCGTAGACAACAAGAATAATTTATATCCAGACGAAGATGAATATAACTGAGCCGATAGTGATTATCCAGACGAGATTAAATTTAAATATTTTCAATCCGGATGCCAACTCATCTTGATATTTCGCAAACACTGTTATTTTTTTTTTCTGTATAATAACTAAATACTAATTATGTACACCGTTCGCGCGACTCTTACGCGAGGTAACTTTAAGCGAAGCAATTATAATATATATAATATTAATAACGAGGCAATTTGTTTCGTCGCGGATATTGTACGGCCGGATATTCGTTTTGACGAAATATCGTTTATAACAATTAATTATTAAGGTTCCGGCGAATCCCCCAGAAAGCGGGTTTCCGCGTTGCGGGCATGAGCGATGCGATATCGATCGAAGCAATAAAAGTCGGGTCACGTGAATTTCGTATTGAACTATAATATTCAACGTATTGTCTACGTACAGCGCCTACGCACGGTAGATATTACGGGGAAAAAACCGACCGACCGGCGCGAAATATCAAAAATATGACGACGTGTCCTTTGATGTCGCACGCCAATCGTTATATGACCGTGCATTTAATATATTAATCTAAAATGTTACTCTTTAGTACGAAAATATAATATTATAGTACACGAGTTCGCGTGGCGTTACGAAAATCGTATCTCGTCGTGGATTGAATTCAACGTCGGAAAACTCGCTATAATCAAAACGAACAAATCGATTTCGTAGACTTAGTTTCGAAGTCGATGGCAGATTTACAAGTCCACGGTCGAGTCTACTCGGAATTCGACCCGGTTAGAATATCGCCATATGTCACGCCGAACATGCACGTTCCTTGTCGGTTTTTCTTTAAAACGATATGATAATAATTGATAACATTATTTTTCGAGCATCTCCGTTCGACCACCGTTTCGTATAATATATCCTTTTTATGATTTTTAAAAATACATTTTACGAATTATCGTGCAGGTGCCTACGTGCGCGTATCAAATCGTATTTTCGAGTTACAGTCGCTAATAAAAAGAGTTTGAAACTTCACGGGGTCGAGTGGATTGGTTTACCTAACGATTTTGCCCCATCCGGATAACGACCGCCGACGACGACAAAGCGAAATAGAAAATTTGACTTGAACGCACATACGTATCGTCGTGCGCTTCGCGGAGTAGTCCTTTACAAATAGTGTCCTTGATATGACTCTAGAAGCTCAGAATCCCCGGTGAAATCGAGGTTCTTGACTGTATTGTTGTGAACCGTTAGATTGACTCAGTTTCTCCATTAATAATACGTAATAATAATAATAATATAGTCGTGGCGCCGCAAAGACGAGTGGATTATATTTGCCATTGAAAATGTCACCGTGACCTCGCGGCCCCGGCGTTTTGGATTTGAATTAAACGCACGACCACGCGTGAAACTACGTCATATAGTACTATTATTAACGTTCGTATTGTTATGATAATAATATTGTGATTGTTGTTGTTCCGATTTTCCAACGAGTCGCGACGAGCCTCGATAATACTTGGTAAAAAGAAACAACTGAGAGTTGTCACTATCGAAAATTATAAAATCCCGTCGCCATCAAATATCAAACAAAACTATTGAAATACGAAGTGAGATTAAAAAACAAAATAAATAAATATTAGCGGTGTTCGACACGCGGTCTTTTTTATACATTATGACATCGGTATTCGATCCAAAATTATAAATCAAATTTATAAATTAAAAATCCGTCTTGATAAGAAGATATGGTCGCTCGTAAACAGCAACCAACGCTTGGCTGTCGCGTTACATAATATGTCACTATAAGTCCAACAACGATATATGATATTATTTATTATCTACCTAATAATACTTCTTTTCTATGTTAAAAGATACTTCTTAATTATCTTAATATCCAACGTTTGTACAAAATCAGTGTCAGTATAGTCAAGAAATCGTAACGTTTTAATTTCAACGATTTGAACACGTAGTACAAGATTCTTTAGAAGTTTGAAGTTTCTCTTGAAAAAAAAAAAAAAAACAATTATCGTAATATCACAACGAATATTTGTGAGCGTTAAAAAATTTAATTTCGACGGAATTCAATCGAACGATATTAGTTGTTTTTTGTCGTTATTAAAAAAACCCACTTATAAAACTAAATAGTAAATTTAAAAGTTAAATTTATATAACGTCATATCGATGAGTTTATAATAATATGAAATACATTCTTTAGCTCTTTTTCACTCGAATATTGTTTTTCGAGATCAATTTAACATATCGATTTAAAGCGCACATTTCGTCGTTTATAAAAACAACTAAAAACTATCTCTGGTACCGTTCTCTGGATCTCGCATTTTTTTTTTTTTTTTAGAAAAAATACAACTTTTGTTACAAATTCGCAATAATATTATTAATTTGATACGCATAGATGGCAAAATAACCATTAAGAGATTTAGATATTTAGTCGTCTGCGGCATTCCCACAGACCGGATTTTATTATTCGACAACAATTATCGCCATTTTTATTTATTTATATTTCTTTTCTTTTCTTTTTGCATTGTTTTAAGACGGAATGAATTTTCAGCGTCGTAATCTCTTTGGCAGCGAAACAGACTCTTCGGGAGTGTAAAATACGAATAGGATTTCGACGATTTATTCGTCTTAAACGAATTAATTCGGCGTTTGATAATGTTCGTAAACTATTATTATTGTATTAGTTTCAGTTTTTCTTGATGATTCGGAATTTAATTTATTCATAGAAATTAGATTTAACACGGCCGCGAGTAAACTGCGATTTACAACAACTATAAGACAAAGTCTAACGCTCGGTTGAACGGTTCGCGCCGTGGCCTGGTCCCGGAAGACCACTGAATCATTAAACGCCGTAAAACGTCTAAATAAAGCTATTCGTGGTCAGCGGCGAAATTAAAACTTTTAACGAAAACGGTTATAGGTATTGTTTAATACGTTTTAATCCGAAACGCGTGCACCGGTCGAAACTCTCGACACGTGTTTTTCTACCGACACAAAAAGAACGACTTTCTACGCGAAAATATTTTGTAATAATTATTTTGCCGATACAACGCGGGCAACGTCGTCACTGATCGGATCGCTAATTTAAACTTAAATAGATAAAAAAAAAAAAAAAAAAAAATGAACCGGGATTAAATTGACGAGAAAAATACTCGTTTCGCGTTTAAAGAAATATGTTTTTGCCCCCTTAAAAATGATTGAACCGTTCGCTTCGATAGACATTTAATCGTCGTCGGACGTACGGAGCGGACGAGGAATACGTAGATGCCTTGGAGCATATCCGTTAATGGCGGATGTGGATCAAGAATTTCGGGAGAAACGCGCGTGTTTTCTTTTACTTTTATTTTTCGTCATTGTCCGTCGTTTAGGGGAAATACATTTAAAAACGTCGGTTTTCGAGAAATCCATTCGTATCGTTCGACTATAATAATACCGTCGCGTTTTATTTTACCTTCAAATCGTATTTAAAAAAAACGGTTTTAGAAGAAGAAAAAAAACACCGTCATTTCAAAATCGACCTTTTTTGATTTTCACAAATGAAAAAACAAACTGTTTATAAGAAGACCTCGATTGGAGGAATATCGAACGTTGTCGCTGTAATTATCGCGTATTTACACAATTTATTTAAACCAACTCACTTTCCCCCTCTCGAACTCGGAATTATTATTTAGTATTTATTTTTTTTCATGATCTCGCAAAACGTGTTTTTTTTTTTTCTCATCGGCACACATTTGAACTTGTACATTCAATTAATAATTTCCCGATCGTTATTAAATATCGCTGGAAAAAAAAATAAAAATAATTATTACGAAATCGACTTTACCCGCGAAGAGAAAATTAATATTTGTCACGAGCTCACCGAATCGTAATTGGAAATTTTATTATTTATAAATAAAATCTATTGAAATCAATAAATATTTTAGGTTATTGTGTTGATTTATGATCGTAACGTAAACTCAAGATCTCTGGCAACTCATCACGATATTATAACATGTACACGATCGAACAATTTTGTTCAATTTCTACGTCACTAAGCTTCTATAAGTCACTCTACGCTTAATCGATTTTAATAAAGTAGTTACTCAATTGTTGTAAGACGCGTCGTTATTACCGCTATGAGCCTAACCGTGTACATTTTCACATTGATCGGTTACTATTTTCTCATCAATCGGAATATTTATTTTCGAAATTCCGTCGCTTTAATTTCGCATACGTATGATATTGACTCATTATTGGAACGGCTTTGTGTGCAAAGCGTTTTTAACCGTATTTGCGACGACAAGAAGAGTTCAATTACCACGAACGTGTACTGTGTAGTTACGATTGTTTTAAAACACAACACAAAACGTACGTTTTCGACGATTGATAAAAATAGTCGTCTGGTATTTTTATCAAATATCCGTGTCGACCGGAGAGTAGTGTGAAATGTATCCAAAGTGTTCGTTCGCGAGGAGAAAAAAACGAGAAAAATAATACTAAAATATCAAACGCAATATTAACAACTAAACTATTATAATACAGGGTGCTCTAAAATGATTCATCCGATTTCAAAAAATCATATTTATTGTAAAATTTGATTAATCATGTTAAAATAAATTTTACATTTTAATGGATTATTTTAAGTTTTATGTACAATGCATATAAATGTTCAATATGACCCCCCTTACTTGCACGACACACATCTAAGCGATATTCAGGTTCCTCATAAACCTGTCGTGAAGCATGTCGACTGTAACCAAGTTGATGGCGTCTGTAATGCGACTTTTCAATTCGTCAAGATCTTTTGGAATGGGAGGTACATAAACAATGCTTTTTATGTAACCCTAGAGAAAAAAATCACAGATTGTAAGATCCGGCGATGTAAAAAATGTAGCGTTATTACGTAACACTACAGCGACCGATCCATTGCTCGGTCAAAATTTCGATAACAACTAATTAAGTTACGCAACATGACTAAACTGCACATTATCGCGAATTATCAGCAATCGATAAAAACTTGCAGATAACCTCACCTTTCAGATGGTTGGTGCTTTGTTTACCTCAAATTACAGGAACGATATTTACAGTCTACTAAAATCGGATGAATCATTTTAAAAACATCCTGTATAATAATAAAAATATCGATTTTCTAAAGTAGCCGTTACCCGTAAAGTGCCGGGAGATTTTTAGTTCAATTACCGACGGGAAAATAATCACATTAGAGCGATGGTAATTATTATTTTAATACTGGCAATAATTGTCATTTTACTCATTACGTACTCTTACGTTCTCGTCACGCCGTCGGCAAACGTTGTAGTATATCGACACATTAGTACACGATTAATATTGCTTGATGAGAAGTGACTCGGACAAAGTACAGGCGATTCACATTATTAATGGCTTTTAAATTTAGAGAGAAAAAAAAAAAACCATCAATGAATACTATCAACCGATGCACGTGTAGGCGTAATTTTCAAATCGACGATCATCGATTTGAATAAAACCTAATAGTTTCATTGTCACTAATGGACATTAATCTGATTATAGGTGAAATTTATATTATTAAAAAAAAAAAAAAAACAGAAATAACCCTCGATGGATGGACTATCGCGAATCCGTGACGGATTGTTTCAAACCGTCGATCCGAGGTTCTCTCACGTGTCATTGGATTTAGGCCGATATTAATTAAATTCCTATTATCGTGAAAAACAAACATTTTCGATCGAAAATCACAATACATACGCATAATGGTAAAGTTGTGACCCACGTGTACTCCGAACAATAAACGATTATTGTGATATTTTATTATGGTTTTTAATTTGTCGTACGCCGATGTCATTGTTTTGCCTATACATAATTTACTCCGTACAACATCGATTGATATTATTATTGTAATAATTATTATTAATTTCTTCAAACTACTTGATCATAATATTATAATAATTAGATTATAATGTCATGAACATTTTAAACAAACAGCGTTGAAATTTAGAAATCGAAAACAAGATTATGATTTAAAAAATATGTATCGAATAAAATGATTATGACGTTTTGTTATGAACCTTACCTAACCTGTTACTATCTAGTAAGTATAATTTCAAATTTGAAAATTACCAAAAAGCAATATGAAATCAACGTTGAAAATCGTTGAAATAAAATTGGGCGGAGAGTACTATTTGTTGTACCTTTCATTTAATTTCGAATTACTATTATGTTGGTATATTATTATATCACGTACTTGGATAGAATATCGCATAAATAAAAATAATAAATATTTATAAAAGACGAGGGAAAATCTTCGATTTAGTGAGTTATTCGACCCCTTCGGTTTTCCACGTTCTCGCCAAAGGTTTGCCAACAGTTCTATTTAGTTTTTTAGTTTTTTTCAGTTTTTCATATCACTGTCAGATAATATTGTTGCTATTATTGTATGACTCGCGTGGCCAATCTACGGATCACCATAATTTATTATCTGGAAAGTATTCATGTTCCAAAAGTCGAGGCGACTTTTTTTGGTTTTGACTCGTCTATTTTCGTAACGAAAAATGCCCAAATACGGACCTTTTTTCGAACACCGTTCGTTGTAAACGTTTTGTTGTACACGCGATAATCATCGACTTCTAACGACGACGACGCGTCGCGACGTCACGATTCAACGGCAGAATACCGAGCGCGGCGAAACGATTTTTTTTATCGTCGGCTCTAATAATATTATTCACGTTTGTTGTTATTAAGAGTCGGCAGACACTTTTTTTGAAATACCCGCGGACAGACCCGTGGCAACCCCGTCGTCGGGCGGAAGATTTTTTCCAAGACGGGTGTTGTTTCGGGTGAAACAACAAGAAATCTTTTACTGTGAAACGATTCCTGGACGAAGTCGCATCAAGGTTTATCTTTATGTCTCATTATGTATGCATGAGCGCGGGGGACGAGAGTGTCCTATTCTCGTTCTTGGAGCAGATGTTTTTGCATCTCACGTTTTTTTTTTTCCTCTCTCATTCCGCCGGGATTGATTTTTTTCCTTTACATCTGACGCGTCATCGCGAAAACGTCCGATAAAACAACGCAGAAATTATTATAATTATATGCAGAGGAGTCGATATAGCGAGCGCACGAATTATTTAAAACCTTTATTTGTATTCGAGTCATAAGTGTGTGTGTAATTATTTTCATCGTTAATTTACATAATAATAATTATACGCGTAAAACATAATATGGTTATTACTTTTAGAGTAAAATCGTGCTCGATAATAGTATTGATAGCCCGGAGTAATTGGATAATTTGTTTTTTTCATATCCGCGAATTTGTTCGTTTATTCGTCGAATATTTCGTGGCTCTTTGACGCACGATCGCGGAATAAAACGAGATACTGTGGAAATAACGAAGGCTATGTCAGTTCGCCGTCTCTTGTGATAAAATAGAGGCGGCCGGTGGTCAGTTCAATGTTTCAATAAACAAACAAAAATCTGGTTGTTCCGCCACCTGGCGAGATAAAGGGGCTAGAGCGATGGTTAAACTACGTTTCCGTGAAACGAAATAATTTCGGACGGAAAATCGTCGACTTTCTCTAGTCAATCATCGTGACCGTTTTATCTCGTTTCAATTGTCGTCGCCGATATAATATTATCTATCGTCCGAAATATTTCACAAACGTTTTTTTTTATAATAACATTTGATCGCCGTTACACGCGCGTCGTTGTTTTTGTTATTATATAACTTTTTCGAGAACGTTAAACAATACAATGAATGATTATTCAATAATCCATTATGAGTTCTGCAAATGTGATGGACGCGTTTGGGAAGAGCCTTATTCGACATCAAGGCGAAACTCGGTGATAAAAACAAATTTACCTATACTCGTTAAAGCTAGTACCAAAATATAACCCTATTTTGACGTGTTATTTTGTTAAAATTGCAATCAGCTTGAACCACCACCGGGTAATAGACTTTATTCGGCCTATAAATATTTCCATACTGTTTTCGAACGCCATTATTGCGACGTGTTATTTTCATAAATAAGTCTCTTTACTCGAAAAAACAGGCACTGTTAGAACCTAACCGCCGCCGGCTACAACGGTGTCGTTAAATAACCGCGTTGACCGTGTTGCCCTAATGTAATTTATCGTTAAACATTTAAATATTATATGATATCGCATAAACTCAAAGTTTCAACTCCTCCGACCCCTCTCGCGCAGACGCGACCTCGTTTAGAAGAAGATCAAGAGAACGAGACTGGGTTCTCTCAAATTGTTCTCAAACCCTCCTGCAAACAGTTTACGTTTGCGCGTTTGAATAGTTTAGATATTTTACAGCGTAATATCACAGATTATATAATTCGGTAAGATAGCATTTTCTCCTAATCAACGACGAATTAAAATATGTACAAATAACACAATTACTCATTAAAGTAGCTTTATATTTTCGATACGAGATATAACATGTACTAAAATAGTATTTTAATCCCACGCCTTAACAAATTACCATCATGTCTCCACTAGTTTTTACGATAACAGAACAATTGAAAGACTATTGATACGGAGGTCTAGGACATTTTTTGTCGATGCTATTTTGACGATTGTTTGGTTTCGGATAATATTCTTGGCAACAATCGTTTTCGTTACGCGTTTAAAATTATTAATAATTACTATTGAAGAAGTTAAATGAAAAAGTACTGAAAAGTAATCTCAAAGTATACCAAAGTCGACACGAGAAAAAAATCATTATTTCGTATAAAAATATTTGAAAAAAAAAAATATAAATAAGCGTACGTATAAACGAGGCAAATTGTAAAACATAATATTATAATTTGCAGGAAAACGTGCATGTAAGTTGATTGTTTCAAACTCGTACTGTTAGGATGTGCGCCTCGAAGACGTGTTCCCGTATCGTTTTTGTCTCGTATTTGACACCATCGTTCCCACAATAGCATCATCGTTGTTGAAAACCGGTTAGAATTGTTGTTGTCGGCGAAATATAGCGAAATCTCGTGTTTAATTTTACCGCCGGAGCGCATAACACACGGTACAGGTTACGCGTAAAGTATGACCGAGTTTACGGGCGGCGCGGCGGCCAGGACAAGCCGTTCTGCCGCAAAATTAGCGTAAAAACGAATTTCCATCGCGACAACAACGCGATTGCTTTTATCGCCGGAAACGGCATTGCCGAGAGGGTATCGTCTCGAAAACGACTGTCACCGAACACTCGCGGGGCCGCGGGGGTTGTGCGGCGTCCCTTCCGGCCGGAGCTCTGGTCTGAAAAACCGAAGCCCGCGCGGATTTTCGACTAAATCTCCGCCCGAGGCGTCGCGTCGTGTTATTTTATATAGTGACGTCGTCGGATGACAGCAGACGTGAAACGCGCATTTTATTATGATATCGCGTTGTTGTCGTTGCGATCGGAGACGGTTAGGTCTCTCCTCCGCGTCGTCGCCGCCGGCCGACCGAATCAACACTGTCCGCGGCGCGCGCGTTGCGAATCGATATCGTCGTGTTCTCCGACGACGGTTCTTCACGACGACGCGTCGTATCGCTCTCCGAACGAGACGAAAGTCAAACGCGAAAAAGATAAAAAAAAACAAACGTCCTCACGTCCTCGGTCGACGCGGTTTTTCACACGACGACACGCCGCGCCGCCGTCCGATGATTATTACAATTCCGCCCGGCGACCGCGGTCGTATTCGAGTTTAAAGGGGGGCCGGGGTGTGAATTTCAAACCTAACGCGTCGGATTCCCCTGCCATTGGTCTTGGTTTCGGGTTTATTTCCTCTCATCGGATAAGCGAAATAACCGTTAAAATACCCGTCGTCGGGCGAATTGTTCGACCGTACGAATATACGCATTATCTGTTTGTGAATTATGCGTCGGACGAATTATAATAAAATCCATACGAACGCGCGCGCACGCACAGAAGAACGGGAAAATACATTAAACCGATATAATATACGTTATCAACCAGTTCGAGAACCTCCCCCGAATACACGGGCAAAACACTAATAACGAACGGAAGAGTCTGATGAAAAAAGTCCACGTGAAAATGCCAATGATTTAATTACGTAATAAAAAAGACGATCAATACGATAAGCTCGATGAGAACGCGTGTGTTGATAAGACCATAAAAAGTCAACTCGTGTAAATATCAAAATATCTATGTAAACTCGGGGACCAAACTGTTTAGCTACTTTATATTGTGTATTTCAATTGTATGAGTATTTTTACTACAAAACGAATGATAATGTAATATTTTATATAAGAACTCCGTACTCGAGATACGAGCTCGGCTCAGTCGGTAAATCAGCCATCTTATCAATGTGATTTTATTCAAATTTATTTGATTTATGCTGATAAATAAATTAATAAAAGCGCCGATTTTCAGTAGTAGTTTCAACATTAAAACGATTTTTCAACGCACTCCACAGTTCAATTACTCGTCTACGTACTTTAAAATGAAGTAGGATGGAGGATACACGCGGAGGGACAATATAATTATAGCCCCTCTAGGACTGAGTTTTACTTCTACGTAGATCCAATATTTCATTATTGTTTATTATGAGCTATACGCGTTTTGTACGTACCCGCTAGAATTCCAAAAAAAAAAAAACAACAAATCCTTTATGAATGCACGTAGGTGCATAGCAGTTGTGGAGAAAACACTAACGGCCGCGGCATTTCGCGAAATAATTATTTACAACGCGTTAGATATATTATTAAAGAGAAGTAAGAATCAAACAACACTCGTTGTAAGTGAAATTAGTAAAATTATAAAATAAATAACGCGGAGAAGCATTTAACTCTTTAGTAACCTGTTGATTACGAGTAAAAAAAAAAAAAGAAAAGAAAAGAAAATCGTTTTATTTGCAAATTTTCCCCTTTTCAAACGGCTTTTATATTCGCTACTGTTCACCGACTTATGCATAGGTATTGTCATATTTGTTTTGCAGGCGTCATCTTATCAATAATGTATTTTAATACGTTTCGTTTTCGTTTATATATCTTTGTATGCGCCTGTATAATCGCATCGGTTTTGACGGGCAGGTAGAAATTTAAAAATTATTAGAACCCCCCCTAGTTATCCACCGCTCTCTCCGCCAAAAACAATATTGTTATACGCGGGGCGGCCAAAAAACGGCTCGAACCGGAAGTACACGTGACGCGGACACCGCTCTTTTATTTTATCGCTCGATGACGTCACAGTTACGAGGGACGCGCGACGGTCGAAAATCATATTTATTCGTAGAGATACGATACTCTAGACCAGGAGTCGGGAGCCTGCGGCTCTTTGGGAAATTCATCAATAACATCGAGAAATTCAGTGTCAAAAATCCCACTAATAATGATACGATTTTCGTGTGTTATTTAATTAAATAATATTATAATACGGATAAAAATAATAATAATAATAACAATGAATTAATGAAATAATGTTTTTCTATATTTTCTAAATTTAAGACGTATTAACACGTTGATGGACAGTCACTGCTATATAGCAGTTATGGTGTTTTAAGTAGTAATTTGAGTATGACTGCCATAGCAGTCATGTTCGTTGTGGGTTTATCGTATTAAGACAGATGTTATGTCCATTTACGACTTTACAATTTTTTCTACATTCATTGTTTTTATTCCTTAATATTAAAAATAAAATCTCTGACTCATTTTTTATTCGAAGCAATAGTTAATGAGATATAAAAGTGACAATGAAATGACAGCATGATGTGCATGACTGCTATGGCAGTGACTGTCCGTCAACGTGTTAATATTATTTTTAATGCCTACCAATTTCTCTACGACTTAAAAAAAAAAAACAAAAAAAGGTTGCTCAAACCTGTGCGGCTCTCTGGGCATCATGGTTTAGTGACTTTTTTTTGAAAAAAAATGGCTCTTTCCTACGAAAAAGACCGCTGTTCTAGACGATAAACATAATATACACGATCGAACAGTTTTATCGATAATGTTACAGACGTAAAAATATAATTAACGTAACGAATAAAATGTTTACAAATCGATCGACACTTTCCACAACTACACGTTGTGCCGCTCGTAGTCAATCCCGACGTGTTGGAAAGCGTTGTGTGTGTGTGTGTACATCGCGTGGTTTAACCCGACACGAGCGTTCCGCCGGATCGAGAAAATCGGACGTCGTTCGTCGCGAGGCTATCGCAAAAGCGGTAAATCGAAATTCGAAAATCGCCGTACGAAAACTGTCACACGGAGACGTTATTCGAAACGATCGTCGCGACGACGACGTATAGCGCCACTGCACTGCGCGTAAGCGAAGCCGTTTGTAGTTGTACGCGTCGCATGAAAAAATCTGTACGCCCTTCTCGAAAATAAATTAAAAAATAAACGTCGCGCCGCCGGAGTTATTTGCACGAACAACTGTGTAGGAAATCCGAAACTCTTGCGAGTGTACAAAGATGGATCCGAATCGAATGTTTTACATGTATTTTATTATCCGAGCGGTCGGTCGATCGGACGCGGAAACGAAGCAAAAACGAATAAATAAATAATAGTGAGTCTCGTTAAAACGTATATCGATACCGTTGCGCGATGCGGCGCTAACGCGCGATTCTTTGAACTCGGGTTCATTCGGATAAATACAAATTGAATCGTCGAAATGTCTGTAATTAAATTTATTAAATCCTGAACGATAAAAAAAAAAAAAAAAAACGATGTCATTACACGTGGACCTTTTTTTATTCATTTTTTTTTTTTTTTTTTTTTCAGTGTGACGTACGTGAGTAGTACGTAGTAATTGGCGAGGGACTTATTAATTATTATGAAACGAATCGAATTAAATACTATACTACATCGTCCATTCATGTCGGTGGCGAATTCAACTGAAATTTAGGGGTGGGGAGGGAGATGTTGGCATAATGTGTACTATACATTACGTAAGTATATTATTATTTTTTTTTTACTCGCTGTTAGTATACGTATACATAATTTGAACCAATAAGTCGGAAGATTAAGTAATATCGGTTATAAACTATTTAACGATCGAGTGCTTATACTACTCGAACAATGTGCTCATTTCGTGTAACGATTTTCATTTAGCACGGCGGCGGCGCACGCAGTACACTAGTTTGTTCTGTCGATAACTGAAAACTACTATTACTAACACGTGATTGCGGTATATAGGTACACCGACTTTTTCGCTTTCACGCGAAGGCGACGTATTCAAAACAAATCGATCGAAAGTAATGTGACATAAAAAAAAAATACTAGAATTGGAAACGTCCGGCTTCAATAGTATTAGACTTAAAGATCGACTATCACGGCTACGAGCTAAATGAACTCGAATAACATTAAAATAGAAATTATTATGCGAATTCAGTAGGTACTCGTAACTCGTTATATATTATAATGATCTGTCGTATATTTCGAAATCTTTAGTTATAAAAATATTTATATTTCAATAGCTCGAATCTATACTAAAGAATAAACCCAAAGTCGTGGCACAATAATAATATAAGTACAATGGTTTTTTTTTTTTTAATATTATTTTATCTATGAAAAATAAATTGTTGAATAGGGATTTCGCTTAGAGAATCGCTAGCCCGAAACAAACGAAATCGATCGGTCAAGCATGGAAAAAAACATAAATTTTACTGCCGCAACGCAATGACGAGCGTAATGATTGAAAAAAAAATTCCAATCGCAATGTCCGACGACGACTCGAACTTTATTTTTAACCCCTTTCAACCCTCTAAGGGGTTGCATTTTGGAAAAAAAATTTAATAGATTTTTCATCGTTCGACATTCAGAGTATGTATACTAAGTTTCAAAAAAATCCGACCGAAAAATAACGTTCCACATTTTTCACACCCGTCACCCCCCTTAGGGGTTGAATTTTGGAACATGAGGTTATAGACGTTTCATTATATTTATCGCAGAGCACGTGTGCTAAGTTTCAAAATAATCCGACCGACATAATATACCGGTTTTCAATTTCAACACATTTCACCCTTTTTAACCCTCTCGGAGGTTAAATTTTGGAAAACACTTTCTTATGGGATCTCGACTAAATGAAACGAAATAATTGATCAAAATGTCATACTCAAAACTCCGGCGGTTCCGGCTCGGCAATTTTTTCTAAATTTTACCCTCCTAGGGGTTGAATTTTCAAAAATGTCCTTTCTTATTGCTCGCCTAGACCCTAGAGCATAAGATAAATCGCCGTTCCGAATTTCAAATCCGTACGTCGCGCGTCGTCGCGTAGTTTTTGAGATGCAACGAGCGAGTGGTATTTGGATTTTATATATAGGTACGTATATTATAGATCATGACGTCACTAAAAAAACCCGACGATCTTTACCGAAAAGTATTGATTATGCAATGTCACAACTCACATTATTACATAACTCTTACCGAAATCACATGCGTGCGACGAACAAAAGAACGATTACACAATAGACCGAACACAATGGAATATTTTTTCATTGGACCGCCGAATACGATCGCATGTAAATAATAACAATTATTGTCATTGGTCGGTTGTTTTTACGGCAAGCTCGACCGATTGGGGCCCTGTCTTGTGGACAATTAAAGTGAAAGTTTAGCGCCGCCCCGAGAATTCGTTATGAAATCGGAATCAGTGTTTTCGCATCGTCGCTCCGGTGATGTTCGTACTCGGGTGTTTCGTTCGTCGCGATAATTATTAATATTGTTCTCGCGTTTTGATTTCTCTAATTTCCATTAATAAATACGATCGACGACAACGATCGTCGTCGATGAAAATATTATGTGTGAGCTTAGTGATTTTGTCGCGGTCCACGAAGTGCCGGTCGAAGCGCGTTCAATCGGATGAAGACGAAAACGGGTACTGCGGACGATGCAATCGAAATCTGAGCGGCCGATGATTAACGGTAAGTACCGACCACGGTTATATGACATCGTACTCGTATCGATATTTTTACACGGATTAGGGTATATTATATTGTTTCTAAGGACAAGGACTGTTACGCGACCTGCGATTTTTTTTTTAATATCTTCGAGGTTTTCTATTATACGTATATAAAACGAAACTATTGACCAAATAACAAAATAATTGACCAATAACAGGTTGGTTCACTTCTCGTAATATAATATCAAAAACTGTCGATAATAATTATAATTACTATAATAACGATATAATGTGCAAATACTTTACATCGCTTTGACTATTATCGCGAGCACGTTCGCACGGCACGTGGACTATTTTAATTTATTTACATTCGCCTTGCGTACGGAAAAAAAACGGAATCGACACGGGGTCGACGTGAAAACGATTTTTTAATTACCGAAGCTATAGCAAGTCGTCTAATTAAATACGATTTCGTAGTAACGATATTACCTCGTTGACATTGCTCGCGTTCGTTTTTTTACTCTTTTACACGTGTGTAAAAATCATACGAATATATCGAAACGACTCGACCAAACGATTACGTTTTTGAGTTACTTAAAACGAACGTTTTTTTTTTCTTTTTTTTCATTCGAACTTTCAGCTTTCGATATCGAGAGAAGTAACACGGTTTTCAATAATTTCCCTTCAATTCGTTTACCGCGATAATCTGGTCAAACCCGTCGTAAATACCTCCGAATGGCATATTATAATAATACGATCAGACGAATGCTTCTATTTTTTTAAAATTTTTCATTTTTATTCTCTTATATTTCTAAGAAATATTAAATAGTTTGATAAGTTATTCACATAATATATAATATAATATTATATGGATATAATACTCGTTGTTATTATTTCTAAAAACACGCGTTATTCGAATAAAACATATCGTAAAAATATACATTTGAATAGTTTTACGAATTGATATACAAACACTAGCACACAATACGTGTGAAATTTATTTTTTCGTATTAGTCGCCTCGAAAACTGGATGTTATCGTTTTTCAAATTGTAACCATAATAACCGTATACCGAAATAATCTGGCAGAAAACCGCGCGATAACTTTAAATGATTTTATTTATTCGCCCTCGCTCCTTTTGAGTAAATTTTTGATTTTGGGCACTGCGTGATTTCGGATAATACGAGTAGTCTCGTAGTCTGTCGTCGCAACACCTTAGACGGCAAAATGAGTCTAATTCGTATACTTTTTATTCAATGCGTTTTCCAAAAGAACTGAAACCTTTTATAGTAACATAATTAAAGTTTAGATAATAATATATTCAATAAATAATAATAATTATCATAATTTGCCCACGGCCTACTAATAAACATTGTGACAAGTGACATAAACAATCAATCATAAATTTGACGACGATTGCATTTTTTTTTGTCTGTGTTTTATATTCGAAAAAGCTCAGCATTAGAAAAATCTTGTTAATAATGTTTCGAAAAGATTTCGTTGTTGTCGACCCCGCGAATAAGACGTTGTTAGGTGTGTTCCGTATATTATATATTTAGTTCTTTTTAATAACAAAACGTTTCGAGGATGAGAAACTAAAGAGCGCCGAGACGCAAAATAACTCGATGATAATTCCAAACGTTTTCGATTAAAGTCAATAGTAGCCGGATTTACCCGACGATAATAAAAAAAAGAAAAAAAAAACACTAAACGAGTAAAACGGGATATAGTGTTTTTTAATTCGATAAAACGCATAAACTAATTTTAAAAAACATGTTAAAATTGAACGCTCGTCTGTCGGTATGACGTAAAAAGTAATACAAAGTAAAAACCAATTAAACGTACATTTTTTTTTTTTTTTTTGACTCTCGTTCGAAATAGACGGCACAGAAGAACGCGGAATTTCTCGTTTCTCACGACCGGTATGGTTTTTCTTAAATGCCATCGATTTTGATCTCAAATAATATGCAGTCGTATAGATATTATGTGCATATAGTTACTTTTTATTTAATAAAATTGCACGGGAATAAAAGGAAAACCGATGAATCGTATTTATTTTATTAAACGTGAAATTCGAACGTATAAATGTTTCGAACAATGTAATATTTTATCGAATCATTAGGAGAAATAACGTATTTCAAACGAGTTGTTATGATATACATTTTTTTTTATCAAATAAAGCGTTATTTATTAGTCTTTTCAACGGTGCGTTTTACTCGAAAGATTTTTCACCAAGTCGCATCGGCTATTAATGACTCGATACGCTCACCGAAACAATTGAAATTATTATCGAACGAGACGGCGAAAAAATGAAAAATTTTTAATTTCTCATTAAATGTCGTTTCGTGTTTTAAGTGGATTTTTTTGTTGTCGCACAAAGTAATCTTTTAACCGATTAAAATATCAGCCGTGTCGGTAAGTTGTGACTTTACGTTTTCCAAAATAAAATCGAACTTCTCAAATGAAACGCCAAAATAATCGTCTCGTCGACAACACACAAACGTTTCTCCCTATTTCCAACGAGAAATCCTGGTGGTATATCAAATTTTCACCGGACGAAGTCGTCCCTCTTTTCCTTTTCGGTTCGCGTTCGAGGCGTGTAGTAAGTAAACTTGGTATAATAAACAAAGGATAATTAATATCTGACGACTTAAATCATTGTGAAAACGGATTTTTTTTGGGCCATAAAATAACACGTTTTAATATCGTATTTTATAGGCTCGCGGATATACTCGTACGGATCACGTAAACATTTTTATCTTGCGCGCGATTCGTTTTTAGCGTTACGGGTGTGACGTGTTATGTTCGCGTATTTGGTATTTTATTTTCCGTATTCGGCCGAATTATTACGTACCCGTTGGCCGTTTTGAAAAACTCGACGAAAAATAAAAATAATAAAAATATAGAAAACAAATACGTTTCGCTCGAAGCGAATGAAATATAATATCCGAGTGTGTGAATGATTAATAGTTAATTAGCAAATCGGTCGACTCGAATCCGAACCGAAGATGGATAGGTACAGTGGCGCAGTTACGGGGGAGTAAGGGGTTTCCACCCCCCCCCTCCCCCCAGATATTTAATTTTTAATAATGATATTTAATTATTACGTAGTACTACATATTATAGTAAAATGATATTTTCATTATAAATAATAATCAGTGGCGAACGATCTCGAGGGTTTCGCGCAGTGCCGAAAACATCACGTTTTCGGCGTTGTAATATTTCTCCGAGAGATGTAAGTCTGTGAAGAATTCTCACATCGCATTCCCAAAGTTTCGTCGTCTACGTTTCATTTACAATCGCTATTATTATTATTATTTAATATCTGATAGAAATATCTCCGAGCGTTTTGAGTCTTCGCCACCGCGCCGCCGCCGCGCCGTCCTCGCGTCGAAATACCTGAAATGATTCAATACCGTTCGTTTTTACGGTTAAGAAGGAAAAATATATTTTGTAATAAATTGCTCGCGCGATGGATGTGTAATGAAAAAATATCACGCAGTTGATTTCCGAAACTATGCAGTTTGTGTACCCGTCGAATGCCAAAACCTTTTTTAAACCGAAAAAAAAAACCAACGGTTTTTCATAATACACAATACATATTATACTTAAATCTGAACCCATACACACGGTGTATATTACGTATATTATGCTTGCGCGATATAATTTTTTTTTAATATTCTCGCGAAACGTTTATGTAAAATTTCGATGGCGATTTTTTTAGTACAACTAATAATAATCATTCACCGACGAATGCGTAAAAAATAACACTAATTTTCGCGTTTATTTCGATGTGATTTATTTCCCGGTGTAACGCGTTATATTTTCTCGGGTTTCGTCTTTTTTTCAGGACGAAAAAGTAACGTCGTCGTACGTAGGTTTACAATATATATATATATTATGAAATAGCAATAACAGAGAGGGTTCAACGCTGGCGCTGGGCAATTTTTAAACTTGGGCCAGTTCCAAAAATTGTCTCCTTTCGATTTTTCAATTTCAACTACATTTCCTTTTCTTTCTTTTTTTTCCCGTCGTTTATAATTTTTATTTGTTCCCCGTCGTCGACGACTCGCGACGGAGCGGAAAATTCGATTTCTTCTTTTTATTTCGGCGTATTATCGTTTACACAGCTATGACGATTTACTGGTATTATCGCGAGAATTATTCGAACGACTATTAGTGAGTAGTATATTATACCTTTATTGTTTCATAATAATAAACGTCTCTGAAAATTTGTTATTTTGACGAGTTTCGCCGAACAAAACAATATATCACATTCGGATAGACTGAGAATAAATAACTCAGTCTCGGTAACAATTAACGGTTGATTAACAACTTTGTATTATCGAATACAATAATTACACTACTATTTATAACCCACGACTATTTTTCAATTAAGAAATAAATAATGGTTTGTTATAAAACGGCTTTAAACCGACGACGGCACAATATTTCTCTTTAATCAATACGACGAAAGCGAATTGAAATCGATCGAAACAGGTCATCGATCGTCGTGTTAAAAAAAAAAAAAAACAACTACTAAGTAGTAGCAATTATAATGTCCCAAATACAAACGATCGGTATAATAATTATGTTATTGTTTTTAAAATATCATTACTCTCCCTCGACGTTAAATTTCCGCCCGGCAAATTGGCTTGTCGTAGTGATGTCGTCGATACGAATAGATCGATAGAAAAAAAAAAAAACCACAGAGTACAATATTATTACCGTCGGCTAAGAGGGAAAAAAATATTAACGCGACACGCGCGTTTCGGGGAGGGTGCGAACGTGCTGTTTTGAAAATCTAAAATTTAAATCCGCTTTTACTAGATTATAATCGAACCTTTTTACGTATTAAGTTCAGCGCCGCGCCAACGAATAATTATCTCGGTCTTTAAGCTCCTTTTGAAATTTATTCGCAAATCCGTTAAGGCGCCGTTTGTTTTCGCGATTCGATAAAATTTCGACAAGTTATATATTATGTATATAATAAATATATTCGGTAAAACAACTAATGTACAGCTGCGACCGGACTCGTCCACACGGATTCCGAGCGCGCAACAGAATATTGTTTTGATGATCGCTTCCGTCGTCGTCGTTCTTGGCGTTCTTTTTTTCTTCTCGATCGTGTCATGGCTTCGCGCTATGATTTAAAATATTATTTATATTTATCGAATCGTATCCGGTGGTTCTCCGACAAAACATAATATGAGTAGGCTAGAATCAAAAGTCACATATTGTTCCAAAAAATGGTAAAACGAGTTATCGACGCTGTCTAATAGACATTTTGACAGGGAATAAGAATCTATAATTAGTTGGTTTAAAAACTTACGAGAACCCGTGTAAATAGTAAATACCACTAAGAAACGAATAGTAAGTGTCAAAACGTCAAAATGTTCCGTTTGATCATATTGTGAGTTTTGTAACTAATATTAAAATTATGCGTCAGAAACGTAAATACTGTTGTTTCTGATAATATAATATTTTGTTGTTGTTAAATATTTAATAAACGATTAGAATCTTACTAATAAAAAACACAATGTATGAATCTATAAAACTTTATTCTATTTTATTATTATTATAAGCTATATCAATGTCAAAACTCACATGTTCACATGTAGTTATAATCAAAACTCACATGTTCCAAACTTCTAACTTAAAAATATAGTATTTAAACAACGAAAATCATATTTTTTTATCAAAGATTTGTGTTTTTAGACATAAATTATACAATAATGATTTTTTTCGGTCATCGCGCGTCGTCTGATTAATTTAGCAAGTAAGCGGGTACGAAGACCGGGCATTTCCCCCCCCCCCCAGTTTTTCATCGGATTAATTTTCTCCCGCTAGTGCTTCTTTTTTTCGTGTCGTAAAATTTCCCGTCCCGATTCCGTCGTCACTCGGAACGTCGCGACAGTCCGCAGACGCGTCTCCTGCAAGGGGGGACAACACGAAAATCGAAAACTTTAATATTTCCCAGAGACGCCGTGAATACGCATTCGATCCGGCGGCGGACCAATTCTATTGATCGTTCGAGGACGAACCACGATCTTCGTCAGACAATAATTATTTTAGACCCAACCCTCCCCGCTCCCCCCTACAAAAGTGTCTTTAGTCTTTACCAAGTTGACTGAGTATTTTCATAGGGCTGTCCTCACACGCCACGATGTACCAATTCTGGTACTCACCGGTTTCGTCTCGTAGGCCGTTGTATTTTTAGACATATTTTTTTATATGAACAAATAACAATATTACCACGCTATTTACCATGGAATAAATCGTTTTTATCTGTACTTTCTATTCCATTAATTGAATGAGTACCAATAATGGTACACAGTGACGTAATCGCGAAAAATTATGAGTACCGAAATTGACCTTCAAAGCCTGAGAGTCGAACAGTGTGAGCACCAGTAATTGGTACTCAAAGCGTGTATAGAACGAATATGTTAAAACTATTAATACCTAGGATACAAATTACGGTATCATGCCAGTCAACTTGATACAAAGTGATAAATAATTTTGTATCGTTGTAGAAAAGTATCGAAACAATAAGATTTTACAAGGAACAGCGCGCAAACGATGATAAGTCCCCGATTTAATGGAGAATTATTTCCCGAACCCACGCCGCCGGTAGTTTTTCATTATTTCTTTTGTTGCGAATTCCGCGGCCCGGTATACGGACGTCAGACGGTGAAATATCGCGACGAGCAGCGATCGACGTCATCAGTAGCCGCCGACGACGCGACGTATCGTTTTCTGACGACTATCAAAAGACAATCGCTGTGAAACACGAATAATATTGATGAATAACATTCGTACTCGCGTGTTTTATCCAATCGCGATTCGCGTAAAATCAACACTCGCCGGTAGTTCGATATGATAATAATTTATACGACGACGACGACGAATAATAACATAAAATTTACAAAAATAAAAAAAAAACCCAACCGGCATAATATATATTTTGTTTCGTCACAACAGCACACTCGATAGGTTTTTATCACGGACAATAGCGGTCACGCGTGATTTATACGATTTGTTTCGTCGGGGTGGTTTTTTTTTTCGCGCACTTTGCGAGACGAGCGCGTTATTATATTTCGCAAAGGGTTGCGCCGTAATTTTATTATTATTATTATTATATTTGTCTAGATCGCGCGCGCGCGCGCGCTTGATAAATTATTACCTGCGGCGGTGGGTGTTATCTATCGCACACGCGGTACGAATTTGAGTTAAGAACTTGCCGGAATACTCACTCTAATAACACGTTTAATTAAATTACTCGACGATAAATAGTATACCTGAAATTACTTTCAACAATATACACTTTGGGGTCTAAACCCCAAATTAGAATTTCCCCAAAACAGTTTGTACTTAAAACACAGTGATCTATAAACACTTTACAAATACTTTAATTGCCAAAGTTTGTTCGTGCTCAATGTATGCACTCGGTTGGAAATTGATGTGCCCACCCGTTACCCGACATTTTTGCGTGGAACGTTTGAAAACGAGCTTTTTGTCTATTAACGCGAGCGCGCGCGCATCCGAAAACTTTCCAAAGATTTATTTTCGACTGCGCGTTTTAAGTTATAACGAAATGAGGTGCGTTTTAATATGTGTTTAACACGGTTTACAAAATAGAGGCAATCACGTAGGTTTTGCTCGCCGCCGCGTTCTCCTTTTCGGAATAATTTAATATGTTAAAACGTTTTCAACGCGTCGCGAGAGCGTTTTGACGATTATTGCCAAATCGGTCGTTTCGAAAAATATTTAAATTTCATCGTCGTCGGCGGCCGCGTTTCCAACGTATTGTTGTGGATAAAACTCGCGATTAATGAACACAATTATTTCAACGTGTCGTAACAGAAAAAACAAACAAAATCGAAACACTATTTGATTTTAATTCGAGCCGGACATAACGACCGGACGTTAACGATACGAATAGTATTTTTATCATCGAATAATCGTACGATTATTGTATGATTTACATTATGTAAATTATGTTCGATGATCGAATATTATTAGTGTTTTCTTTTCTAATTAAAGAATATTTGCATAATCCGTGTTATTTGATAGTCAATTTACATTTGACGGGGTGAATTTATGAGAGGGAGGGGTTCTATACAACGACAGAACCCGGACGTGGCGTGTTATTTCAGTCGAATGTGGCGCAGTATTGTCTTTCGAGAAGACGGTTAGGATTTATTGGCTCTGTAATGGATGAGGTTTGTGATATTAATGGATTATTGTGGGTTTGTAGTTTGGAACAAAATGCTTTGTGGTGTGTAAAGTGTTTGGTGGCTAATCGGTCAATGGATTCGATTTTGAAGTCACGGCCAAGTGTGTGGAGAGTTCGATGCGGAGAGCGATCGACCGAAAAGTTTTTGAACGGTACGAATTCGGGACGGCTTGGCCCCGGGACGGCCCCGAATTCGGCGCATCGCATATTACACTGTTGACTAACGAATACTTTTTGAGTATACCTCGAGTGCTGGAAACGATTGTCACGCGTTATTGGTAGTAGTGATTTTCTACAAAACTGCGTAAATCATATTATAACGATCGTTGAAATATTAAATATTTTTTAGAACGCGTTATGTGTAGAACTCGTGAATTCAAGGCGCAAGTAGAAAGTCAACACGCGATGATGTTTGGAGGTACACACATTATGTATTACATAATATTATATTATGTTAGCATAATAATATTATTATTATAATATATTTGTGAAAAAAATTATATCGCGGTTAATTTTTTAATTTTTTTTTAAATGCATTTTCAATATGATTTCGATAATAAATTAATAAATTATAGATGTTATAATACTGTGGGCATGTGAATGGCGTCCGCGTATGTATGACACGGACGAATGCATTATAATTCCCAACACGCGTCAAAGATAATTAATGCAAATTAAGCGTACTCATTAGTATATTATTAATAAGTTATTCGCGTCGTAAAAAAAAATTTTCTAAAAATAATCACTTATAAAAACAAACGCGGACCCCGTGCGATAACGATTCGGCCAATAACGAAAAAATAAAAAATAAAATAAACGATCCGGGTTTTTTTTTTTTTTTTATAATCTATTCGTTAAAGCTGATTTAAAATCCACATTGAATTAAAACTTTTCCAAGGTTAACAAGTTTCCTTCGGACGCGCGATAAAAATGAAATAAAAATAAATTTGTTTTCGGTAGGTACCGGCTAATTTCGTTGGATTTATCGAATTTAAATTTTTTCCGCTAAAAAACGGTTATCGAAATTTTTAACGTTTCACCCTCGCCAAGGCTAACCGCTGTTCATACTTTAGACACTAACTAACCCCTCCCCTCTTTAGTTTCCGAATATGTTATTCACACACACACACACACACACACACACACGAGTATATAAACATATGTATATTTATTGGTTTTGGTTTATTTAATTAGTTAGATTTGGTCAAACCGCAGGTGCGGAGCGTAATATATTAAAACTGCGACACGGTTAGGTTAGTAGTATCCGAAAATGTAATCGTCTTAACTGTTTTACGTCGAGTATAGGCGTTTTTATAGTTTAAAATCTGTTTCTATTATGTGACCTATTTGGAGTTATCGTTTGGTTTTTTTTTCACAGTTTTATAGAAGAAGAGAAAACTTTCCAGAATATATTTTCTTCTATTTCGTACATCCACCGTACGGGCGAAACAACCGGATACAAATAATCGAACCCGGAAATACTTGATCGACATTGTGAGTTATATGAAAATGTCGATGGATTAAATCGTATCGCGCGTTGATTCTGTTATTCCTCGAAGACAATGATTATGCACCCCGAACGCGTTTGGAAAACATTACTGGCGGCCGCCGCGCTGTTGGCCGTCGGCGGTCTGTCTGACGCTCAACCCGCGCCGGCCGACGACGACGCACCTCTCGTAGAATATCGAGAAAACAAAACGGACTTTCAAAATAACGGGACGATTGGCGTCTTGCATTTATTATCGAATGACGGCGGCACAATGTCCCGGCCGTTATTTGGAGATCTCGTGGCGGATAGCATGAGACACTATTCGCCTTTTTCAAACGTCAATAAAAACTGTTCCCGAGACGGACGACAATTCGAAAAAAGTTTGAACGATCACAGTCTATGGGCGGTTCAGAGTGAGTAATATAACGACATTTTAATGAGAACTATTAGTACAACAAAACTAAAACATTGTTGGCCGCAGGGGCGGATTTAACTATTTGCCGCCCCTATCAAAATCTATTTATCAATTAATTTTTTCATTTAAGATAACTAAAAAAAATTCCGATTCAAATATAACAATTTTTTAGTAAAAACGTTTATAAGAAAAACATAATGTAATGAATATAACAAAACAAATTAAATAATTTGATACATTTAATTTAATTTTAATATTTAAATTTAGAATTCATAGTTAATTTTTGTAGTATACATAGCTTTTTTTCTAGATTTAATTCTTGAGAAGTCATCAATAATGTCTTCATAATACTCTAATGATGATGTTCAATCACTTTCTATAGTTAGTATGGCCAAGGAATTTAACCTTTCTTGTGACATAGTTGACCGTAAATAATTTTTCATTCTTTTTAACACCGAAAACGAACGTTCGGCAGTACAATTAGTAGCAGGTGTTGAGACAAATATTCGAAGCATAATTTTGCCGCCCTATGCGGCCGCATAGTTCGCAGTGCCTTAAATCCGCCCCGGGTTGGCCTGGTTGGCCGTTAAAACAATTGATATACTGTTATATTGGTCGTACGAAGAATATTATTTTGTCACGATTAATATTATTATTATTTTGGTTATGATTTAAAGTAGAATTCGAGTGATTATAAAAGTACGACACAAATGAATGCGAAATCCTAGAATTCGTTATTAATAAAAAATAACGTTGTCGACGGGAAAATTCGGCACGATAAATCGCGCGAAGTAAAAATATTAAAACAAATAATAAGGCAAGTGACTAATGTAGTTTGTATTAATTTTTTGAAAATAATCTTTTAATTACTTTTCTCGCTGTAATTAAAAGTATTTCAGTAACAGTTGCAAATGTTTTCGATTCAGCCTATCGTTCTAATTGAATGCGATGAAACTCGATTATTTCAAATCTTTTTATCGCGTATTTATTCTATATTCTATATCAAAGTAATACTGTAATTTTTTTTTTTAAATTTAGTAATGATTGTCATGTTAGAGTCATATTTCCGAGCGTTTTGGTTTGTCCCGATTGACTTTCATCGAACACTCCGACGACGGTTCAATACGTTCCAATAGACGTAACAATAAAAATTCAAATTTCGTAACATTCTAAACCATATTTGAGCGTGAAAACAACTGTACGCATAGCCATTGATTTCGTCGAGTGAAATACGTACCTGCACTGGTCGGCAGAAAAAATCGATTTAAAACTGCACGCGTAAAAACGCATAAAACCAAATGTCGTTTTTTTCACAAATCCACCATTTCCATTACGGTGGACTTTTTATTTTCGCCATTGACTTATTTGATTTTCTACACGAAATCGCCACGAAAACTCGACTCGATCGACGTTGGTTTGTCACGACATATTATTTTATATACTCTTCGCACGATTTCCAGTGTACGATTCCTCGTCCAAGTATCCTAGAGGCTCTCTCCGGCGCGACGAAGTCACCGATTTGGGCCATTACGACCAGTGCACGAGTGTGTCGTCGAAACGGTTCGGGATCCGCGGCGCCCACGCCGTAGCGATCGTGCGGTTCCGTTTCACCGACGACGACGACAACGACGACGACAGCGCTACCCGAAATCAATCGGCTCCGCCCGTTTTCGGTACACAGGTGAAATATTCGGTAACAGACGAGACGAATAATTGATACATAAATGTCATATAAGTCTCGGCGGTCTTCGGAAACGAGCGGTTTACCAACAATTGATAAATAATTCGACAAAATATCAACGCTAACGATGTCGCCTCGCGTTCGCGAGGTTCAACGACGAAAATGACGAACCCTTTAACGCTTTAATGGTATTAGAATTATGATAATCATAGTTATACTATTATTGTTTACATTTGTACTCGGTTCTGTGACGATAATCTAACGGGTTTTTATATAATCGTGTACTAACACGACCAATATCGTTTTTCGAATTTCAACTCTTATTCGGAGCACCACGAAACTCCTGTGAATCGAATCCTTATAAGCCGCCCGCCCGCCCGCGGAAACGCCGAGTCGACTAGTTAGAAAACTCCGAGTTTTATTAAATCGACGACGGATTAAACGCGACGACGACATTAATATTGGTTTTTCTCTTCCCAGGAAGACTCGCCTCTGCCCCGGTCGGCCGGACCCGAAACCCTGTTGTGGGCGTTGTGCGTGCCGGATTCGTGCACCAACGAAGATGTCCAGTCGTCCGTCGAACACGTGCTGACGCCCGTCTTTCGGAATTTCAGCGCGGTCGTAGACGTCGCCGTGCCGCCGTCCTTGTACACGTCCAAAGACTCGACGCTGGAGTACACCGGTTGGGCCCCGTTGATCTAGTGAGTCGGTCTAATGCGTTGTTGTACACGCTCAGCGAGGCGAGGAACGCGTCGGTTTTACTACGACATGTGTTTATTTATTTAGACCAGAACCGAAACAGGTCCTGTTTTCGATTTTAAGCAGAGTTTGTTGAGGTGTGAAATGCCGTTTTGTACTTTGGAAAGTCGATTTTCCCTCTACAGAAAAACAGACAATATTGAATTGTACACAAAAATTGTTGGCCAAAATCTTACTTTCGGTACTTATATGTACTCACCCGCCTAATATTATAATGTTTTTGCAAATTATACGATTCAAATATTCCATATGGACACATTCGTACTCCATTTTTATTCATGTCATTCATCACAAATAGTTATTGATCTCTTTTTTCAGCGGAATACTGTTCATAGTATTTGTATTGATGATCGCGGGCACGGCTTACGACGTGTTTACGGTGCGTTCGAAACCAGAAAGCATTGGCGTTTGGGGTGAGTATTATTATTTGAACTCTATCATTGGAGGCGATCGAGGAAAAGTTTCCTAAAGACTTGCTTCAAAAAAAAAAAAATTTCAAATTTCCACGTTTTTCAACTTTAATTGTTACAACTCAATTCGTATTATCAAGTGATTATAAATAAAAAAAGAAAACAGTAGGTATTTATTTAATATTGTGTAATAAATGGTAAAAAATTGACAATCGGTTCGTTAAATTGCACAACGAAAACGTTTTTCAACAACCCAAACGTATTAAACACATCAAAATCGTTTTTATAATCCAGTAAAATATGAAATTTCGAAATTTATTTAACAATAAGCACTGATTTAGAATCTCGATTTAATATTAAACCTTTCTTTTTTTTCTTTTTTTTTATAATAGAAAACATTGCATATTATTAAGTAATTTTCCCGTTTATTATTAAAATATTCAAACATTCTAATATGACGTATTATAAAATATAATTTTTTGAAAATAACATTAAATAAATTATTTCTGATTTTTTCTCTATGTTTTCAACATATTTATTATTCCGCAGTCGGTAATTGTTACGAATGAGAGTAACATCGATTAATGATTATTATTTTTCAAAGTCACTTTTTAACTATAGTCTTTAAATATATATATAAAAAAAATTAAAGCCATTCTCTACTACATTAGTTTGATAAAATCTCCGGTTCGTGGACGTGACCGAATAACGATCGGTTCTTTACTTATCGATCCGACGACGTGACGGACTGTTCGCGGTGTTTCAGGTACGTGTCTGTACTCGTTTTCGATGGCGTCTAACACGAAAGACCTAATGTCAGACATGCGAAATCGCGAGTTTGCCGTCACCAACGGTTTGAGGACGATGGGAATAATATCTGTGATCGTCGGCCACAGAGTCGCTCTGGACTCGGGATCTCTACCATTCAATCCGGAGCACACGGAACGCGTACGAAATCCTTCTCTCGATACCATGTTTTTCGAAAACATAAAAAATAACTCGTCGCCGACGACGGCGAGAATAATAATTATGACTTTTTTTCTTCTTTTTTTCCGTAGATTCTAACCAACTTTTGGTTATCGATCCTCAAATCTCCGATCGTGGTCGAAATATTTTTCGTCATAAGTGGATTCTTTACGAACGTCGTAATCACCGATCGCTTGGACAGTGGAAAACCGTTACAGTTCGGGAAATTATTGTTAAGCCGTTTGGTCAGGTACGTAAAACGTTTTTTTTTTTTTTTTTTTTTGTTCAATTGTCTATTATCGCGATACGTGTTCGTAAGTATACATTTTTTGTGTTATTTGTGTTTATTACCGCGGCTGAATATAAAACCACGTTTGCCATTCGATTGCGGTGCGATTTATATAAATATTTCAAAACCGTCATATAATATTCTAATATTCTAATCTACTTTGATTAACAAACCCAAACGCGCGCGAGTATGGTAGATGCTCAATCGCGTTACGCATGTGTGTTATTATTGATTTTAGGATTTTCCCGTCGTACATTGCGGTTTTATTGATATTCGCGTTTATCGTGCCGTACGCGGGCGACGGGCCGTTTTGGAAACTCATTGCTTATCCCGAAGCCGAGTTTTGTCGTAAAAACTGGTGGACCAATCTATTGTTTATAAACAACTACGTGAATACAAAGGAAATGGTAATTATTATTGTTGAAATTTTAACCACTAACCGTAGCGAACGCAATAGTCTATTGATAATCGGTGTTTGCTATCGTTTATAAAACTCACAGACATTTACCGTATCCGCGGAATTGACCGTTTATAATAGTTGATATTTTACGTCGAAAAAAAAAATAGAGTTTTCTCGTCGAGTAGGCGTTCCGTCCGAGTTACATGGCCCGTCTCCGCGAGCTAGACGCGAACATTGCAAAACGTAACAGTATATTTTACGATTCGTCGCTCAAATGATATATTTTCATAAAAAATCTTTCGTAATATTCTTTGAGAACATAATTTAAAGCTAAATGTAATTATTTCAATGCTGTTTGCTAAACAACAAAGGGTATTCACATAATAGAATCACACTCACACGAGATATAAAGTTTTCGTAGTAATAAATATAACGATAGCCTTAGTTTCGACGCAGTGTTACTCAGAAATTCGCTTTGAAGCCATTCTAGACCGCGAGCGAAAAGAAAATCGAGAAAAAAAAGAGGGGTTTTTTTTGGTTCAGAAAAAATTATAATATCGCAAGAAGTGCAATGAGATTTAATCGTGTTCGATTATATATTATTTAATAAATATTTTTCAAAGCGAAACTGCTTTTTCGATATACGAGTATGTACTTTTATTCGAATTATTTTTTTACAGTGTATGCTACACTCGTGGTACTTGGCTTGCGACATGCACTTCTTCATAATCGGAACTTTCTTGTGTTACGTACTGTGGAAATGGAAGAAAGCTGGCGTTGGCGTTTTTTTCTGTCTGTTCGCCGTATCGATTTATTTACCTGCAAAATATGTTTATGAGAACAAACAATGGGGAGTGATGCCGTTTTTCCACAGGTAAATATAAATCATGTGCTCTGACGATGGCGACGGTGGAAAATCAAATATATTTCGTATCTCTGTATGACAAAATAATATTTATCACGTGTAATTCACGCGGTTTTCTTCATGCTATTCAATTTCAAATCGTATCGTAAAATACAAAACCGTGATATTTTTAACATAATGACGCAATAATGTGACAATATCGTCATGGTCGTACTTACGAACTGAAGTAAATATGTTTACGACGATCGTTGAACGAATCATTGGAATTCAATGTCGTCATTGCCGAGCGTTGATGTAAATTCTCGACGTATTGTTTAAACAAATGCTAAAACGTATAAAGAAATAATTTTATTTTTGCCACTCGGTTACGCTGAACGTAACACACGATTGTGGTACGATTTGAAAATATGACGTCGTCGTCGCGAATCCGTCCAAATATAGTTTTCGAAGCGAGAAGGGAATAGCTTTTGAATTAAAACCCTAACGGGAATGATGTTTATAAATTATTCGAGATAAAAAAAAATTGATAAATTACGTTTTTTTTCCCTCCAGCAACATGAAGAACATCAGGCTAGCGGAACATTTCCAAAAAGTCTACATCAAGAGCCACCACCGGATCACGACTTATCTCGTCGGGTTCGCCGCCGCATACGTATACCAGCGTCTAAAACGATCGACGTATAAGTTTTCGGTGGTGAGTGCCCGACAATAATATCGTTTTCGCGGCTGATATTGTTTTCGTCGTCAATGAAATTCGTTTTTTTTCAGACCAGCAGAACGATAGGATTCACGTCGATGTTTCTGCTGCATTGGGCGTGTTATTTTTCGACCAACTACTTTTACCTGCCGGGACGAAAGTACGACCCTTGGGACCACGTGTTGTACTTCACCGTGCAGAAAATCGCTTATTCGATAACCATAGCGTACACGATCGTTGTCGGTTCGCTATCGAATTTCGGTAATAATTACACGTTTTGTTCGTTAGTTAAAATCACTGACCAAACGAATTGGCACCGCCTAAAAGACGCGTAAACGTCGTCGTCGTAGACCGGAAACAAAAAACGAACCGATTCTCGTGAACCACGCGGCACATAATGTTATAATATACTTAAAATAGCAGAACGCCGTTCTGTTGTCATTATTATCATTTTGATGACAAAAATGCGCCTTGATTTTTTTAATTTCAAATGAAAGTAGACTTTGTATCTATTCGTAAATTCGATACGTTAAAAATGAATTACACAAATTTCATTTTTTATTATTTTTATAATCGAGATTGAGATAATAATATATAATATATGTTTACATCAGGTCATTTAAAATTAAATTAAACATCGTTTGAAATACGGTTTTTGCAAATAAATACATACATAAATAATATAATAAACAAATGCGATACATTATAAAGTAGTTTAGTTACGAAAAACGTCAAAATATAATCTCAGATGGTAAATATCGTTTTTAAAAATTATTTCCCGGTGTTTCGTTTAAACTCGGAAAAATACAAAAATGAAACAATTATTATCAACGTATAATCTAAAAAATATTTCTCCGCTAATAATATCAGGACTCATAACATCGGCGTGTGAGAACGAGTGAATTTGAAAAGTGTTTGATAAATTTCGATTCGCCGTTCGAGACTAAAATATTTTTTCGAAAAGCGACGAAAAACCAAATAACCGGTATTTTTTTATTTTGTTTTTTCATTATATCAGGCGCGATAAGCAGTCTTTTAGAGTGCAAACTGTTCTCCGTCGTGGCGAGACTATCGTACATAATGTATCTATCGAGTTTTATCGTTCAGTTGCAGAGCGTCGGTCAAATTCGTCAGCCCCTTTTCGGCAGCTTTTGGACGTTGGTAAGAAACGCGTCGATTCTGTCCGGACGAGATCGTCTGGTATAATAATAGTTGTTTTTGATTTAGTATTGGGAAATCAACGCCGACGTTCTGACGGCCGTGTCGTACTCTCTGGTCATCAATCTCATGGCCGAGGCGCCGGTCAGGAAGATGTTCAACCGACTGACGAACGACTCTGCGCGAGGTAAAAAAAGATCGTTATTGTTTTTATTATGACATTGGGTTCCGAGTGTTTTACGTTTGTCGACGGATCGCATTTTCAGGCGGGCGCGACAAATCGGAAGCAGACGTTTGCGGTAGAAACAATGGACTTCAGACCGGCGAGAACCTGTCGCGATTCAAGGAAACGATTTGATCGATTTCTATAAAAATACGAAAATCAACACGACTTCTACGGTCCGGTAACCTAACCTAATCTAACCTTTTTTTTCACCGAGAACCGCTTTTTCAAAATCAATGGATTTAAACTTTTAAAGACCAATCACCCGTTTTATACCTGTATCTCGTCCGAGACTCGTATACCACCTTTTTTTTACAGTTGTTTTTTTTTTCAACGTCATTTCCCGATACTAAATAATAGATTATAATTTATAGGCGTGTCGAAGGCATGTGTGTGTGTGTGTGTGTGTCTTTTTTTACTACTGTAAATTTCATTTTATTAGACGATAAACCCTTTGTATGGACGCGAGCGAACGGGTTGTAATTACCTACACGCGTTAAATGTAATAGATGTTATTGAGTATTTTAATATCGTACGTACAAAAACCATAAAAACTATCCATGAACAATAATCGTTAGTTTTTTTTTTTCCGCCGTGCACAGTCTCCAAACAAATCATAGAATTAGACAACGTCATCGTATTAAATGATTTATAATTACGATTGCAATATTATGTTCATAGTCGTATCCGCGTTCAAGAATCATAATATACGTCACAAAATTACGTATAAAAAATATTGTGCATTCGAAACAAACCGTGAGCAATTATTTTTTAAAACGTTTCACGAACAATAGAAAGGACCACAAGGATTCGATATTACAATCGAAAATATAGAAAACCGGCGGCGTCCGAATTCGTTAAATCGTTATCACGTATATTACTGCGAAGAAAACACTATAGAGTTTGATCATGTCAAATTTGGAATTCAAATCGAAACCGTCCGCAATTCGTTCTGCGCCACATCTATTACCGAGTGAGTAAGGTCACGTGGAAAATACGAAAACGTTGGTTTTGAAATTTTTGCGCATTGCTGGTTTTCAGAACAGATGCTTGTCGAAGTAGAAACTTGTATTTTCCGTCTATTTTCTCATTTAAATCGAGCTCGTGCGTATAGTTGTTTAAATAAAGGTTTCGTTTGTATAAGAAAAAAGGCAGTAGTGCCTCCGAGGTCAGTATAACGGGGTTCTCACCTCGCACTTTGTGTTGACACAAAAAAAAAAAATGCGCGTAGGACTTGAACAGAAGTCGGATGAAATATATATTATATACGTATATAATACTTAAGCACTAAATTTTTTTTGAAAAATATCAATATTCAAATAAATGCTAATTCGATCGTAATAATTTTCAATATACATTTCACATTGTTTTAAAGGGGTCGTGGATAAACTTTATACAATCGAACCTCGACGGGTATACATGTTTTGTGACTAAATAATTCGTCGTCGAACGAACTTCGATGTTCATTTTCACTCTTTTAACGTCGTCGTGAAAATCAAATTTAAGACACGGCGCGATGCATTCTTCGATATTTTTAGTGACGTAGAAATGAAAAGGAGCAAAAGGAGCTTGAAAAGTAGTGGCGATTGACCCAAAACGTCGGAGCAGACGCAAAGACCACGTATTATCAGAGTTGAAAAATAACGCTTTATCAGGCAGGTAATCACAATATCGGCTATTGTATCTATTGTAATATAAAGTAGTCGTTATATTTAGCTATTTTATAGACGTAAAGATTACGTCCTTATCTCGCTCACACGGGTAATATTTATGACGGGCAATGGCATTTAATATGTTTTTAACCAACGCGGGTAATTTGATAAATATTAGATTTTACACAAAGCGTACTCCCCTACTTGTACGAATTCCGCGGACCTTTGACCACGCACATATCTTGAATAATTACTTCAGACGAACATTTGTGAGATTTATTTAATACAATATAATATATATTATAATATGTTACAGTTAGAGAGATCGAATTTTAAATAAAACCGCGAAAACCAGCAAACGTTTGTTCTAGAAATTCGTCAAGTATTAAATTTCAACGCTAAAAAGGTTTCGGAATACAAAACAGTAAAAAAAAAAATCATGAAAATCATCAAAAAAATGTTTAAGAAATTGAGCGATTTCGCAAGCCAACCATTTCTACAGTTTATGCCGAATTCGTTTGATTGTCGAACACAAATACGCGGCAGGGGGGGGGGAAACACCTCGCGACGACGACGACGGTCAATAATTACGCGCGCAAGAGTAGTCGACTTATTGTTATCATCTCGGCATCATAACAAACATAATCACATCGAGTACGTTCGCGCGTTTCGGCCTGCTGCCATCGAACGACGACGCCAGGTGGATCAAACAGCCAGGTGTGTACCGGTTTTTTAATTATTATTTTTATACAACGTAATAAAACGTCATCGTGTTGCCGTTCGATAGTGTTGTACATTACGCGAGGTCGAGCCTTTAGAGTCCCGCAGAAGCGCTATAAATATCAAACATAGGACTTTAGAGCGTAATCCGGCGCAGAGTCAGTCTAGCCAGTGGCGGAATTACATATAAAGGTGTGATTTCACACGGGCCTCGGCACACGAGGGGCCTCCAACGAGAAAATTAAACTAAAAACCTCGTAAAAGTTTATTTTTAGTCATAAAATATGTTATTTTACTCAATAAAGTCGTTTGAGTCGAATTCTCAACTCGAAACGCGTATAAAAATAAAATACAATTTAAAATGTAATCACGTTTTGATTGAATTAATGTCCTAATTTTACAATTAATTTAATTTAATTAAAATATTCTTCAATATTTATAAAATTCTGTCCTAGCCTCCAAGAATCTAGTTCCACCACCGAGTCTAGCCACCCCTATATCTGGCCAAAGATCCCACTAGACAACTACTCTATCGGCGGACGTCCGTCGTCGTCGAATATAGTTTTGACGATAAGGCTCAAACAAAATAAATCTAGTCTTTATAGTTCTGCCACATATCACTGCCAAGCGAGACACGATATGGAAATTTTAAGTGAGAAAAACAAACTCTCGCGTCAGCTCCCCTCTCTCTCTCTTTATTAGTATCAGGCTTATTCGAACAGACGCCGGAAATCGTTTCGGAAATTGTTCGCCGTCGCACGCGCTTGTTTTTTTCCTTTTGTTACAAACGTCTAAATATAATAATTGTGATTATAAATCTCGTTGTTTAGTAATGGGCGCCGAAATGATATTTATTGCAAACGCCGCCGCCGCGCCGTGACGTTACAAAAAAAATCCAACGATTGAAACAAATTACCCCTCGGGGCCTCGGATCAGGTAAACATGTTTTGTTGTTTTATTATGATCGAGCTGCGCAATGATTCCAACTTAAACTCGCCACTACTGGGACCGGACGTTATTTACATCAATGATTTTTTTTTCTACTTTTTACACTCTATTTGAAGAGTGATTTTTATTCAGAACAATCGGCTCACCCGAAAAAATACATCTAAAACTAGCGCCGCAGATCAATATGCTATTATTTACTCTTAACGTCGTCGTGACTGGTCATGGATAAAAAAAAAAAACCACCACCGCTGATGGAAACTATAGTTGCGATGTTTAGGCATTCGTTTCGATCTTTTCAACTACTTACAGCCAAACGTGGATGTCGTGTACAAATACATTATTATAAATTTATAATGATAAATGGATAGCTCGAAAAAAATAACAAAAATCAAAAACAACGACACGACGCGGGGGGAAAGTCAATTTTCTTAAATAATACCCCAACGAGTTATTTATTCCGAACAACAAAAATCACTTCAATATATCCAAAAACTTACTTTATATCGTCATGCGACATTCTATGCGATAAACGTTTTGTTTTTTAATCTTTGAGGACACGGTTGTCTGACACGGTTGTAAGACTGCGTTAAGGAAATCGTATAAAATAAACAGCGTATGTGTGAAATTGTTTATCGGTACCGCGATGTTTGAATTATAAATTCTATATAATTAAATATTAAATATATTAAACATTAAACACTTAGCGATGAAACGTAATTCGAGTCGCGGCCCTTCGACCTAACGATCCCCGGCGACGACGCCTTCCATGCCCCCGACCGAGACCGTAAACAGAAATAATCTTAACAAATGAGAAGTCAACAATACAAACCGTATAAATTATATTATCGTCATCGTTGAAATTACCAATTCAAACTCGCGTTAAACTCGAGCAATTTATAATACAACGTACAATGTAAATTAGGCACTATATGTAGACACACGTAGGTATTACGTACATGATGATATTCATCAGCAAGACTATAGTTTTGTCGGAAAGCTCCGCTCGACCATAACCATTTCGTATTGCTATGTCGGAACATTCGTTACCGCGTGTTTATAAATAAACTTTGCTCACGTTTTTTATTTTCATTTTTTCCCCGTACTTTCAAATATCATTTTAATAGCAGATATAAAATAAATCGAAATTGTTTACGCGCGTTTTTTATTACTGCCGACAGCACATTTCAGTTTTTTACACGGTCATCTCTGTACGTACAGATAAACAGACGAGTGGATGGATTATAATAATTGCCAGCGCGGGCCAAAGGTAAGACGTTTAAATCGAGTGATTATAATATTTTATACGAACGAACGAAATCTGACTGCGGTTTGATAATATTCTATAAATCATCGTTCTTTCGGTTTTTTTTTTTCCCGGCGGATAATCGACTTTATAAAAACAGTACGTCGACGTCGTGTTATTTTGATTTCATTTTTATTACCGTTTTTTTTAATGTAAATTGACTAAAATTGCACTTTTGTTATCGGATCAATATACGGCGATCCGTCGGTAAGTGCCGATTAAAATTTATTATTAATCGTTTTAGAGAGAAATCGAGATTAAAAACGTTTTAAAAAAGAATCTGATAGGCGCGCATAGATACTATAGTTTCGATTTAACCGTATTAATTAACGGATGACTCGGACGAGAGATGAAAATCATTTTGGTTCTTTAGGAAGTCTTCAAAAATGTAATTTTGATTATTATAATAATTAATTACCATGCAACCACGCAACTGAAACACTGATATTCGACCTGCAAGCACAGTTGCACGCGACCGGTTGGAAACTGATTACAAACCAAATTTTAGGTTTTAGTCGACAAGTGTGCGGTTTCCTATAACGCTACATATGCAACGTCACCAAACAGTCGCTAACTCATTTGAGATTCTCGTTGCAAAACAGTTTTACCGTGTGCGGAGGGCCTAAGTTTTTCATAAGTAGGCCTTACTTCAATGTAAACATTTCGGGGGGTTTTTTTTTTATCGAATTCTAACAATAATACACGAAAATCTGTACATTTTTCTAATGTATCTTACTTTTTCACTAGGAATCGTTTTCACAGCAATTCTTACACGGTTGGTTTCAAATTTAAAAGATCGATTCTCCAAAAGATCGATCGCCCGTATCTCATTCAAGTCTTTCTTCGCGTATTTGTTTTAAATTAATCAAACCGTTTTATCACGAATTACGAGATGTTTTATATTATATAATTTAATATTAAGACAGAAATAATAAACAAAAAACTCCTCAGAGTTTATCGAAACGCGCAGAAATAAAAAAATTAAACGCGTAATGGACCTGAAAAACAAAAACCGTCGAACTTTTCGATAAATTTTCTAACGAACTGAACAACCAAAATCATACGTGATTATAATATTATGTTCGCGTGTCCGTGTTAACAACCCCAACGTGTTACATTGAAAAACCTTCAAGGTCACCGAAAAATAACGATATAACTAGTTTCCGCCAACTCTTGGAGCTTTGACAACAACAAGTCCCCGTGAATTATAATATAGTTTACTTAAACGGCTTTATAATAACTTATTCAAAAAGACAATATTTCATATTCAATTATTTTTCCGCCGCCAAGGCCGACCGCTTCGTATTTATTTCTATTTTTAATATTTTTCTTTGAATTCTTATATCTCAAAAAGGTATATATTTATATAAAAGTTGGTGGGATGTTATATTCCTTATATTCAGTGGCACTGCTCAACCGCAAGTACGACGTCCAGCTCAATATATAATATGTATTTTTTTACGGTAAAGTTAATCACTACACTCGCAAACGCATCGATTAATATTATTGATAATTATTAATTACTCGTCAGTTCTTATAAGGTGGTAATGCGATAATAATTTTTATATCAAATAAACGTGTAATAATTTTTTCTACTTCTCGAAGTTGTCGTGAGAGATAAACGTAAATTTCGCCTCACACGTATTCAGGTATGAATTTCTCTGTCGTAAATTTCACGCCTGGCGTATTTTATATAAGTAATTGTCTTTTTTTATCATGTTCATCTGACATCATTGAGAGGACATACGTTACTGTAATATTTTAGATTTTTGTCAACTTTTTTGAAGTTTTTACGGTGTGTAAACGTACATTTCGCTCGACGGAGTAAAGTAATAATTGTAAATTGTACACAATAGTACATCTTTCTTCACGTCGTATGAATTTCTCGATAGTCAGTTGCGACCAGCAGACGCGGATCCAGAATTTAAATATTGGGAGGGGGAGGGGGCGAATAGACAAAAATATATCAAACGAGGCGTTGACATGGAAAAGGTACTAAGTCATAAAAACCAAATTTTACAGGAGAAGGAAAAAACTGATTTTAGCATATTGTAAACCTTTTGTTCGAAAAAAAACTTTTTTTAACACAAATTTCTCACTTAAATACTTACAACTTAATTTTAATTAAAAACGAAAATATAATATTTGATATTTATAAATAATATGTGTATTAATATTCTTTATTTATTATTTTTTATTTACAAACATCTCGATAGAATGCATGGTATTTTTCGTCCAAAAAATCTTGTGTTCGACGTAATTACTAATATTTAAAGAAATTTGAGTTAGTTCTTTTTCCAGGCCATTGGGCATATGTATTTAGTACCTTTTCAACGAAAAAATGAAAAATTGATTTTTTTTGACTTTGTACCTTTTCCATGTCAACGCCTCAAATATCCTTTGTTTTTTCTAACATAATTCCAAATTATATATTGCCTATTATTGTTTTGTATTTTCGGGCCTCTAACTCTGAATCGAATATGGAAACCGAGTTTGAAGTTTAAACGTTTTCAATTATTTATTTACAAATTACAACAAAACAATGTAAAATCAAGTTGAATTCCTCAATTTGTTGTAAAAAAAATGTGAAACCGTATTCAAATCGAGCCGCAATATTTAATTTTGTTGCATTGTGTAAACAATAATAATTACAGAGATGTCGATTAAATAGATTTCTAATCGTTTTTGTTTTTCCTCAGGTTTGAAGACAATGCACTCCGGACGCGTTTGGAGAACGCTGCTGGCGGTGGCCGCGCTGTTGACCGTCGGTCTGTCCGACGACGCTCAGCTCGAGCTCACCACGCCGGCACCGTATCGGGCGGAATACCAAGAAAACAAAACCGATTATAAAAAAAAAGAGACAAATTACGTCTCGAAATCCGCGAATAACAACGTCGGCGGTACAAAGTCCCGGCCTTTATTTGGAGACCTCTTGGCCGACAGCATGAGAAACTATTTGCCTTTTTCAAACGTCAATAAAAACTGTTCCCGAGACGGACAACAATTCGTGAAAAGTCTGAACAATCAAACACTATGGGCGGTGCAGAGTGAGTTGAAACGCTTGCGATTAATCGTATGACTTTTTCCCGTCACAAACCGTGTTCTGAGAATCATTACTACATCACTATTATTATCACGACACTACTTGCCGTTCAAACAATATTACACGCTGTTTGCACGTGGAATTCTGTTTTGTTTTCTTACATTTACAAGTAGAATTAAATTATTTTCTAGCGTTTTGCGATACGACGCGTGTTTTTGAACAGTCTATAAACCGTTCGCTTTTATTATTGTAATAAATTCGAGATTTCAAACAGTAGCTGTTTACCGGTTGGTTTTTAACGCGTTACGAGTCGAGCGTCTTAAAAAGGTAATTTCAAATCATTTCGTCGCGCATTTACGTGGCTCTAAAGCGAAGTGACAAAGAAGTATTGTGGTTGTTCAACGTGTGAGGAAAAGTAGGAATTCGCGGGCGGCGCCATCCTGGTATTTGATTTTTCAAACGTCTCGCCAAGAGCGGCGAGACCGGTGGGTATTCTTGAACTTCTTCGGGACGTATGTATTGCTGCCGTCACGAGAAAGTTATTTTTCCGACCGCTTTTGCCATCTCGATTGATTACCATAATATAGACTATAAATACATTTAGTTAATTTATACTCCCGCGATAACATGAAATTCAGACAGCAACGGACGAAAATTACAATTTCTCAACGCGTCAAACCGTTCGAACACGAAAACGCGAAGCACGCGATGTTGAAGCGGTAATTTTATCGAGTTGTAAAAGTTGTACGTATTGTTCACTTAACATTACACGACGCGCTGTTAAAATAATTATTATTATCTGCAGTAGGCAGAAATATTCGAATTATTTACCGTTAATTTTAATTCGGAATCGAATCGCCGCGAAAACTCGTCCCATGTACACCACCGATCGTTCGTTTATACTCGTCTCACGATTTCCAGTGTACGATTCCTCGTCCAAGTATCCGAGAGACTCTCTCCGGCGCGACGAAGTCATCGATTTGGGTTATTACGACCAGTGCATGAGCGTGTCGTCGAAACGGTTCGGGATCCGCGGCGCTCACGCCGTAGCGATCGTGCGGTTCCGTTTCACCGACGGCGACGACGACGACGACGACGCTGCCCGAAATCAATCGCTGAAATATTCGGTAAGCTATGAAACGACATATTTATACATAACGATTGAAGCGCGGTCTTCGGAAACGGGCGGTTTACCGATAATCTCATCTCAACTTGACCAAACCGGAACTATACTTTGTGCGGTGAAATCGAATTTTATGATTCCTCCGTCGTCGGTGTTTTTATTTCGTTTCGCGATCGAAACACATTCTATACGGTCACATCGATAGGAACGAATGAAATCACGAACGGATTTTTTCTCTTCCAGAGAAAAGGACGCTTCTCGCTGTTCGCTATCGTATATTTTGACATTGATTTTATTTTATTTTTTCCGAACGGTATATTTTCGATTGTAACCGATCGGTCTATCGAATTTCTATCGATAACAATCGATTTTATCTCGAATAATATACATTCGTGTACATTATTGTATTTTTTTCAAACGCGTAGCTCGAACACGAGTTTAAAGTTATTTACGCACACGCCACGCTCTAGTTTGTACCTCGTATTAATATTACGCATTCAAATTTTATGGACACTAAAACGGATCATCACGACCGGAATATTGTAACGTGAATGAAAAATATAGAACAATCGTACGTTATTTTTTAATAATTAAATTCTATATTTTTATAACACCGTAATAATTTATAGTAATTATAATCAGACTATAAATTTTAATGATTCTACGTATGATCGCATACTATTTTTCACGTCAACTGAATAACATTTTTCATGTCGAAACGGCCGAGAAATCGTCGCTGACACGCGACTGACTGAACGATTCGTCGACTTTACTTTTTTTACTACTTCTTCTATTTCGGACGCTATTTTTTTTCTTTTTTACAAATTTCACATAATTATTATTGGAAAACATTGAAACGATTAAAAGCACCCCCCGATTTCCCTACACGCAAAACTTTTTGGATATCACATAATCGTTACATACAATATTATATGTCACGGGTAACGCGCAACGTCCGGATAAACTTGACGTCGTCCACGTACACCACATTACCCTTAGGGTGGTTCAAGATAAACTTTGGTTAATGTCGAGTTCGCCCGGGTAATGTCGATTGTATTAATATCAGAGCTCAGATGCGTGGTCCGTTGCTTCACTGCAGATAAAGTACAATAAAGTACCGATAGCCAAACCGACCAGACCGATAAAACGAACGTCGAGCCCCGATCCCGTCGTCGGACCACGTTTTTTTCACCAATAAAATATAAAGACCGAGACTGGACCGTTGTTTTTTTAACAGAGACCGGACCGAGTTCAATTGATATCAAATGACATCTTCGATTATTCTCGATTATTTCAAATGGTATATAAATTACATTATTAAAAGAACATTTAAAAAAACACGATTCTCATATCCGGACGGACCGAGCAGGAGATAATTTAGCACAGGATGTCGAAAAAAAAGACGATTAAATTTTTTTTTACCGCGCCCGGATCAGACTAGACCGCTATATGAAGTACAATATGAAAAAACCGAATCGCGGTACAGTCCGGTTTGGACGGAACTGGTCTAGACCGGTTTGGCTCGAAACGTGCAAAGTTTTAGTACCGATCGTATCGTTTGGTGTTATAATATGTGATAATGAAAAGGAGAAAAAACCAACATAAATTTGCAATTTTATAACCTCAAGTAAAATTTTATTGAAAAATCTACCTGACCAGGCGCGTGCCAATGAAACACAATATGTGTTTCAGGTGAAATCCATTCGGACGAAAATCGTTGGAATTCTCTCGTGAGTCTTGGCCGTCTCAGTGTTATTCGTATAATATTACTGTCCGTCGTCTGAAATATTTCGTTCGTTCGTTCGCCACGGCATCGTGCGTTTGATAAAACTCGACCGATTAATTTTGTTTATAAATATCGAGAAAAGTTTATGGTCAAAACGTTCAAATTAAATTGCCACGAATCCAGTAGTATAATGGACGCCTCGGGTATATTTTTGCGAACATTGTTTCGACGTCCAGAGATAAGGACGAATAATTACTTTTCGAAGCAGGTAAAACTATTGGCTGTTTCGTCGTTTTACGATATTATTTGAATCGCGAAATAGTAATTCTATAGACTAAGACACAGGGATCAGACGTTATTCGACTGACTGACGATTTTTTTTTCACTTCACTTTTTTGACATCTAATTTATATTTTAAATTGAGTTTCGTCAGTGAACAAATTACGATAGAACCGATACCGTCTGTAATAGTCTATAACATTCTCAATTCTGATATTTTATTGAACCGTAATTCTCACGATCAAAGTTCCTTTTCATTACGAAATAATCAATTAAAAACGTGCGCATTGTGTGTAATCGATTTCGTTGTGTAATTAATTAGGTATTGGCACCTAAGCTATAACTAAAGACGAAATGTAATACGCCGAGAAATAAATAAACATTTAATCGTAAACACAATTTATGAATACAATTTATGTTGCTAAAGATTCTATAAATAATATTGTGAAATATACTATAATTACGTTATAATTAAAACGTTTTGACCGAGACGTTTAATGCGACTTTAAATTACGTTAATTTGTTTTAATTTTTCAACAACATGAGAGAATTTATTTATTTGGCGCCGTAAGTTCTTTATGTATTATTTGAAGCGGAGAGAAAACAAAAATATGCGCGAATAACAATAATTATTGTCAGTAAAAACGCAAAACATATTTTTAAACTTGAACGTTGAAATTCTAATCGAAAAATGAAACTAATCGAAAAACGAATCTGATAGCGGCGAACGTATTGAGCTACTACCTCACTACTTGAAAAAAAAAAAAAAAAAACGTGATAAATCGTGTTAACATCTCGACCTCAGTTCTAACAGAGAAGAATGCATTTTTATGCGGAATTAATATTTTTCCGTGCATCATCATCACTATAGTATTAAAATATTAGCGTCTCGTCTAGCTCTTTTTATACAATCGTTTTTTTTTTTATTTTAAGATTCTGAGTCATACGAGGAATTTATTTATATATTTATATATTTATTTATTCATTCATTCGTTATATTTTCTACGTGACGAATACCCGATTGTGTTATACGACCTTGAGAAATTCGAAAAAAAAAAAACCGTTCAAATTAATTATCATTAATTGATCACGATATCGGATTGTATCAACACTGTCCGCCAATTCGATATTATTCACCCGTGACATATGCATTTTTAAAATTATTTCGGTTTGAAAAAAAAACTATTTGCATAATATCTCGGAAACGATGTAAATATCGATCGGTAATAATCGTTTTGCCGTTTTTAACAAGTTTACAGTGCGTCTACTATTGCGCTTTCAAAGATAAAAATACCTTTGACATTTCAGTATAAATAATAATTATCGTTGGAAATATAAATCCAATATAGCCGTACGTGTCACGTTAAAAACATAATTATCGTGTAATTTTCTATCTACGACGATTCGCCGGTACTTATAATGTCATGGTATTTCCGTCTTCTGTCGTTTTGAAATTCGAACACACTATTTTTCTACATTTTTGTAAACGGACAACGAAACTACCGAAAATCGAATCCTTTAAGCCCCCCCGGTGAAAGCACTACGCCGCCGACTGTCCGGAGACTCGACTCTGCGTGACTAAATCGTGACTTGACACGTCGACGTTAATTGGTTTTCGCTCTCCGGCGACGGTTTCCAGAGCGACTCCCAGCCCATCGGACCGGAAACCCTGTTGTGGGCGTTGTGCGTGCCGGACTCGTGCACCAACGAAGATGTCCAGTCGTCCGTCGAACACGTGCTGACGCCCGTCTTTCGGAATTTCAGCGCGGCCGTAGACGTCGCCGTGCCGCCGTCCATGTACACGTCCAAAGACTCGATGCTGGAGAACACCGACGGGGCCTTGTTTATCTAGTGAGTAGGTCTAATTCGTTTTACATTCCGAGTGAAACGATCAGCACGCGAGTTATGTCGTGACGAGTGTTTGAATTGAAATCGAAAGTCTAATGAAGTCGACCTACAAAATACTTACAGATTTTCTCGAGTTTTTTCTTAATTTAGAAGAAGAATTTAAAAACCGTAATGGAACAAAAAAAGAATTGTAAATACTGATTTTTCATGTTTTTTTTTTTTACACTGACAGCTTATTTCAATCGCTCTTGATAATTATTTATCAAAGTACACAGATACCTAATAAGAAATATATAAACATAAAATTATTTTCGCGCTTACCCGCCGACACATGAAATTGTTTTTGTAAATTACACGATTCAAATATTCCCGACGGACACGTCCGTACTCTGTAATTATATCAATATTCTGTATTCTCTATATTATTTTTGTCACTCGCCGCAAACCGATCTCTTTTCAGTGGAATATTGGTCATAGGATCTGTATTGATGGTCGCAGGAACGGCTTACGACGTGTTTACGGTGCGTTCGAAACCGGAAAGCATTGGTTTTTGGGGTGAGTATTGTTTTGAACGCTATTATCGGTGAAGGATGGAAAAAGGGTTTAATATTTAAATGAGTAAAAGGCTTTGGACGATTATCAAGCACTCGAAAACAATTTTAAACTTACACGTTTAATAATTTAAATTATTACAATCTAATATTGAATTTATATCATTGATTATAAATAACGAAAAAAAAAAAAGAATACATTTAACGTTCCGACAAATGGCAATAAAATTGAGTTCGTTAAAACAATTTTTTTAATTTGACAAAATTTTGAAAACTATATAAATCATTGATCTAGAATCTAGGTATAATAGAGATTCTCTTTTTTTTTATCGCGGATAACTACGCATAATGATTTTTAATCAAAATTTTACGTTAGGCATAAAAACATACGTTTTACAAAAAGTATTTTCATAAAAATGTCAAACGTAATTCTGCAATTTTTTCGTCGCGTTTATTTTAATGCTTACTCGTGTTGCACAATAAGTTATTTTCAAAATACACATAACGAGAGTATTTATAACATCGATTGAGAGTACGATTTTGCGTCTTCCATACAATCTTTTAATATAATAAAAAAATTAAAACTATCTCCCGTCGAACGCGACGGATAAGGACTGGTTCCAAAACGGAACTCGTCGATTCGATGTGACGAACTCTTCGCCGTGTTTCAGGTACGTGTGTGCACTCGTTTTCGATGGTGTCCAACATGAAAAACCTAGTGTCAGACGTGCAAAACCGCGAGTTCGCCATCACCAACGGGCTCAGGACGGTGGCAATAATATCCGTGGTCATGGGCCACCGGGTCATTCTAAACTTGGGAGCTCCGGCGTTCAACCCGGAATACTCGGACCGCGTACGGAATCCACAATAATTCGATATTTTTATGTTATGATGTTCCGCGGAAAGATGAAAATAATTTACTTTCCGTTTTCAGAGAATGATAATTTTGATTTTTTTTTTTCTCGTGCTCATTATAGTTATTGAACAATTTTTGGCTATCGATTCTCAAGTCTCCGATCGTCGTCGAGATATTTTTCATCCTGAGCGGATTTTTCACGTACATCGTCATCACAAATCGCTTAGAAAACGGCAAACCATTGCGGTTCATGCATTTATTAATCTACCGTTTGGTCAGGTATAGTATTTGTAAAACGTTTATTCTTTCCGAAAATAACACGTAGAGGTACCTATAATTGCTTATTAGTAGGGCCCGGATTTCAATGCAAAGTGCATATTTTTTTGGTTGATCATACACAATGCTTTCTAAATACATAATTCGTTTCATGTAACGAGGGTTTGAAAACTACAAATTTTAATTTGCATTTTTTTGCATATTTCGACGTTTTTACATTTTTAGGGCATTTTTAGCATTATTGGGTCATTTTGTTGGTTTTAAATGCATATTTGTTCAATATAGATATAAAACTTGGACTATTCAAAATATTATCTTAAGATAAATTATTTTCTTAATATTTAAGAAGGTTTATCGGGTTTTTCCATACACATTGTCAATTTTTTTTTTCGATTTAGTTTTTATCTTATCTTAATTTATTATTGACTGTAGATCGTCATGTAAAAATAATTATTATGTCTCATTTATAAATTATAATTTGTATTAAAAAAAATATATGGCATTTTTAAAGGCATTTTTGGCTATTTTTTAGAGCATATCTGTATGGTTTTAAGTGCATTTAAATCCGGGCCCTACTTATTAGTAATATATGATTCTCAAAAAAAAAAAAAAAATTCCTCCCTTCGACGACGATTTGCCGTCGAGAAGATCTGCCGCTCAATCTATATATTTTTCCTCACACGATTTAGAAAACTATTCCGTTTTCCCGTGTGTTTTGCAAGTACCTATACGTTATTTTCATGGCAATAAATCGGTAAAAACACTAAAAACCAGTTCGATAATTAATCCAAGTGATTTAAAGTGCTTTAAAAATAATCGGGTACGCACGCGTGTAACGTTTTCATTTACTTTGGTTAGTAAATGTGTGTGTGTGTTATTTTGTTTTAGGATTATTCCAACGTACACTACGGTCATACTGATATTCGCGTTTATTTTGCCCTACATCGGCGACGGCCCACTATGGAAATTCATTGTTTATCCCGAAGCTGAATATTGTCGTAAAAATTGGTGGACTAATTTACTGTTCATAAACAATTACGTGAATACAGGCGAATTGGTAATTAATTTTGTTCTTTATATTATAAAAAAATACGTATACTATATACCAAAGGAGGGAGACTTTGACGAGTAGCATTTCCGTCCGATTACGGTCACCACGTGGTAGACGCGACAGCAATAGCGATATAACATAATATTTCATCGGTTATTCCAAAATCATTTTTCCAATATTTTATGATAAAACAACAAAAATATTTACAAAATATAATTACGAAGTGATTGTCCTCGTCATTACTAGTAAGTAAATGCAATGGTATTTTCTCGTTTTGACGCAAATCATATTTTGTAAATCGCCGAGCAGCCTATCGAGGCGAGTAGATAGAAAAAAAAATCGTTAAGCAGAGATCAACTCATCCGGATGAACACCACGACGACGTCATTATAACAACGTCACTTAGACTTCCGAATTATTTTATTTGAGTGGCGTTTAGGTCCTAAAAAAATTACAGCATTATGGAATGTCATTTGATTGTATTCTAAATGTAACGATAAAAATCTGTCTTCGTAAAATGGTTACACCGGAGCGTCAGTCGTTCCAGAACAACGTCTCCCCTCAACCCTGCCTGATAATATGGGAATTATTGTTCAACGCCAAAGTTCGGGTTCTTTCGACGTATCGATATAAAGCTTACAATATACTTTAATTTTAACCATTTTTCAGTGCATGCTACACTCGTGGTATTTGGCGTGCGACATGCACTTTTTCATAATCGGAACTCTCTTGTGTTACGTACTATGGAAATGGAAGAAAGCTGGCGTTGGCGTATTTTTCTGTCTGTTCGCTTTATCGCTCTATCTGCCGGCCAAATATATTTATGAAAACAAACAATGGGGAGTGATGCCGTTCTTCCAGAGGTAAATATGAACGACGTGTTTTCGGGACGACGACGGATAGAGTTCCCGATGGAATGTATTTAAAACGCGACCTGTAACGTATTGCGTATTAAAACGATATTTGTTACGAACAACGTGTAATATTTAAACAGTTTTCTTTGCGTTATCGATTAAAGTTATTATAAAATGTTATAAAATTACACGTGTTTAAAACAACGGCGTGATATACGTAATGTGACGATTGTGTTACTTTTTATTGTAATGCGACACGAAGACGAGATAGTTCCGGGAGTTTAATAATATAATTTTATTTCCTTTTGTTTATAAATTCTTATATTTCTTTAGCGAATTGAAAAAAAAAAGGACACAGGAACATTTTCAAAAAGTCTACATCAAGAGCCACAACCGGATCACGACGTACCTCGTCGGTTTCGCCGCCGCATACGTATACCAGCGTCTAAAACGATCGACGTATAAGTTTTCGGTGGTGAGTGCCCGACAATAAATAATATCGTCTTCGCTGCTGTTATTGTTTTCGTCGTACTCGAAATTCGTCTATTTTTTATTTTTTCAGACCAGCAGAACGATAGGATTCACGTCGATGTTTCTGCTGCATTGGGCGTGTTATTTTGCGACCAGCTACTTTTACTTGCCGGGCCTAAAGTACGACCCTTGGGATCACGTGTTGTACTTCACGGTGCAGAAAGTCGCTTATTCGATAACCATAGCGTACGTGATCGTCGTCGGTTCGCTATCGAATTTCGGTACGGTAATCGTATTTTGTTCGTCATTAACCTAACCGAATGTGTAATCATGTATCGCCTGAAAGACAAACAAGCGTTGTTTGTCCAACGAAAAAGATCAAATTTACGCGTCGAATCTCATAAACCCCGTGACGTAAATAATAATCATAGAAAATCGACTGACGTCATTAAATTTTTTTCCTCGACAAAAATGTGTCTCCGTTGTTTCGCGGGCATCGTTTCCGCGATTAGATGAAACTCTTTGAATTTAATTTTAAATTTGTATGTAAATCTATTTTTAAATCTGAATCGAATTACAAAACCGTCGTTTTCAATTATTTTAAGAATTAAAATCGAGGTGATAATAAACACGACAACATTTTTAAGAAATAAACGAAAAAATGTTGGAAAATTTACCGTCGGTTCTATATTGCGGTAATGCGATTCCACTACCAGCGCCCAAATGCAGGATATTATTCTGCGCATTTTAGTCTCTGATAAAAATTTCCAATGTCGTTTCTCGGATGAAAAATTTTGATATTTTTATTTTTTTTCAAATTACATATTTTCCATAATGATATTTTATCTAATGTCGAGAAAATACAAAAATATACGTAACGGAAAGAGCGTACGATCTAATATAATTCTCCGCCAATAGCACACACTAATAATATTACGTGTTGCGTCTCGTGTATTTGTGAATTTTCATTAAACTAGAATTTCACTATTCGTCAACAACACTTTTTCGAAACCCCAATATAAAATAAAATAAGTGAATAATTATTATTCGTTTCTTTTTTTTTCTTTTTTTTAGGCATTATAAGCAATATTTTCGAATGCAAACTGTTCACCGTCATAGCGAGGATATCGTACGTCATGTACCTGACCAGTTTTATCGTCCAACTGCAAAACATCGGTCAAATCCGTCAGCCCCGTTACGGTAGCTTTTGGACATTGGTGAGAAACACATTCCGTTCGGAAATTTCAATGACAATCCAATTCAATAACACTACGAGCGATTAATTTTGGTCTTTTTTCTTTTTGATTTTCCATTTAGTGTTGGGAAATCAACGCTGACGTCCTGACGGCCGTGTCGTATTCTCTAGCCGTCAATCTAATGGTCGAGGCGCCGATCAGAAAGATTTTCAACCGACTGATGAACGACTCGCCGGAAGGTAAAAACGACCGTAATATTATATCATTTTAACTCCTAAGTGTTTTACGTGGACGGACCGCATTTTCAGGCGGACGCGACGGATCGTCGGACGCGGTGGCCGGCCGCGGGAAAAACAGCCGAGTCGAAACCACCGACGACGCGGACGTACTGAAATTTCAAAAAATACCCAAACCGTAAACCCACCCGACTCGACGGAATAATAATCCGCACGAACGTCACTCGTCACACGATCGATTTTTTAATTTCGTGAGATTAATAAAAAAAAAAAAAAAATGGAAAAAGCTTCCGATACAAATCGATAAACTATAATATTATTATGTTTAATTCACACCGAAAATTCACTATTTTCGTGTTTAAAAAACGATCCGCTCAACGATGATTACGACGGTTTTTTTTTTATTATTTTATACGATTTTAAATAGTGTGTCGAGAGTCCGTGAAACCAATAATAATATTATCGTTTAATAACATGCCAAAAGCGATGTGAAATAATGATTTAAAACCACTGACAATAATATTATCATAACGTTACGCGATATTTTGTGTTTTTACTGTTTTCGAATCGAAACGATACCGCGGTTATCGTGTCTACATTAAAAAACTTACAAACACTTTGGTATTTCAAAGGCTTATCAAATAATACTCGGTTCGCACGGAATCTAAAAAAGACACTATTATTTCGGTCGGGCTCGTCATCATTGAAACAATGATATTACTATTATTATTATTATTATTATTATATACCTACGCGTATACACGCCCGACAGATTACAGGATAATATTCTGGTTTATCGCTCGCATCTTATTCACGGCATAGGTACGCATCAGCCGTTGAACAATCGACTGTAGGGGTCCTACCGCCGTCTTTTGATGATAACGCCGCCGCCGCCGCCGCCGTAGTCTACGTTAAAACATAAGCTCCTTGAGAAAACAGCGCCCGGAGCGTGTTTACAGTTGCCTTCCGCAGTCGTCTAAGGCTATATATAGGCTATATTATAATTCCTTTTGTTCTTAAAACATCCCGTTTCTCTGTGTTCTGTTCCTAATGTAATAACCGATGATATACCGTCGAGTATATAGTAATCCATTTAATCATACTTTAGCGACCGCTTTTCTGCGGCCACGCATCGAGTGCTCCGACCTTAATACCCACTAAAGTTCTATGTACGTACGTCCGCGCATGTACGTGGTTTGGTGACAAATTAAATTTCCCCCTTTTTTTTTCGCGTCGACGACGACGGCGGTAGGTCCAAAAAGACGACGCGCGTCGGGTGTGCCTATGTAACATAGGATGATAATCCACGTTACTCCTCCGCGTGTGTGTCAGTGCGTCGCCGTGCGTATATTTATGCGAAAACTAAAACGGAAACAAAATAATAATAATCAAACGCGATTGTTGCTCTACTACAGTCGTTTGTCGAACGCGCCGCATGCGCTATCGACGCGGAAACGTTCGACAAAAATAATTATTACAGAAAGAATGCAAAACAATCCTTGAACCGTGTTCGTCTTCGAACATAAATCACAATATTACGTCGATTAGACGTTTAATAATATTGCGATTTATTTAAAATCAATCGATTGATAAACACATTATAATATTATTAGTATATTACCCACCGCTGGCCATAAACGAGTTGAAAAGCTCTAGGCGATTTAATTTTAGTTTTTCATTGCTCCGCTTAATTTATCGCACCTATCTATTTAGCTTTTATTTTATTTGTTTATATGACTGAGTTTATTTTCGTCGGCATTGACTTTAATATTAATCAGATCGTCGAGTTAATGTGAAAACAATAAACGTTATTGTAAAACGAGCGTGCGCAAAAGGGAATGTTTTCGATTTTATTATCCCTTGCTATACCCCCCCGAGAACCGAATACTAAAAAAATAAAATAATTTTCGACGCCGCGCGGGGGCGTATTTAAAAATAATAATCTGCAACTCTTATAAATCGTCCACGATCGATAATTTCTTATTTTATTAACGAAGTGTAAGTTTTGTTTTCTTAAACGATGAAAATAAATTACAAATTTCTGACGGATAAACGCGGTAGATGAATACCTAATAAACAATACTTATTTGAATAGTTGAAATAATCGTGACTTCCGGTTTTTGACGCGAACCTAACCTATCGCCATGATATTATATTATATCTATTTATTATTATCATATATTAGCATCAGTATTTTCAATATAAATATTACAGACGTCTACTAAGTAAATATTTACGTAATAGCAATTTTTTTTTTTTTTTCTATGCATCGCACCAGACGAAAAAACTAAACACCTACCATCAGTTATTAACGAGACTTAATCATATCGAGTCCGAGCGGAATATTTTAATAAATTATGTAGAAAACTAACCTTCTAGTCTAGCAGACGCATTATGCACTCGCATGACGTATTATGCGGGATACGAAATCAATATTATATTTCTAATCAACAGAGTAACTTGTACATTTTTCATTCGGCAGAGCAAACCGTGTTTCGTTCATATCATATCATATTATACGTAATATTATATGCATATCGTTAACTCGAAACACGGCAATCGATAGTTTGCTTTGAAAGTAAAGCGAGAGAAGCGACACCCGCTCAACCAGATTTCTCGGTGTAAATATTATGTACTCGTTCCGAGTACATTTTCGGCTCATCGGTAGTCTTGATTTTTTTTATATCTATCCGCGTTATTATTATTATTATTATCTGTCGAGTGTGTCGCTGTGCAAAGCGATATGAAATTCGAAAAATGATAATCGCGCAAACTCAATTCGTCGTCTGAGACGATGAAATAGATGGAGCCGTGTTCAAGGATCGAATCAAATTTTATAAAACAAACTCATATGTCGTCTTTTAAACCAGTCGATACTTAACAAGAACGGTACATAGACTACGAGGTGAAATCGACCCGGACGAAAATCGTTGGCTTTCTCTAGTCAATGTTTACGTCATTTCAGATTAGTTTGAACCGTCGTCGCGCGTCCAAAATTGCATTGTCATCACGCGTGTGCATCGTAAGTATTTACTTTTTTTAGCTCAACGGATGGATTCCGTTTGTTTTAAAAGAAGTTTAATAATTTAGTTAAAACGTCATAGGTAATGGAACACAGCGTTAATGGACGAAACGGGTGATTTGTTGCTTGGGCATTTTGACATTGCAGGGTAACCACGTGATAAAAACAAATAACCTTTCAAAACAAGTAATCCTACTATCGCTATTTTGTTTTTCAATTTACGAATAATCGCCTTTTCATTATTTTCGATAATATTAATTTGTTTTTTTTAATTTAAGAAAAATCAATACGCCCTATGAAATTTTCATTAGATTATTCATTGCGGTTAGACTTCCCCCTCTGTCTATACGTCTATGTTTTAAATTATTTTGTATTCGCGTGTTATCATTTTGTTAGAACTTATTGCAAAAACGTAATACAGTCGAGTCGTTGTAGTTGAGTCATGTCCCTACTCGGCCGATTGACCACCTGAATATTTAAGCAATGCGTCTTATCCTGTCCCCTTGGGAGCTGCTATGTGTCTGGGGAAAAATAATGAATATTTATCCGACGAATTTAACGTCGGCCTGATCGATATAATTCTTTTTCCCCACTCGTATAAATAATCGTATAAAATAATATAATATTACGAGATACTCGAAAAAAATTCTTAAAACACTGCGACACGATCGTGGAGTGTTTTTCAATAATAATAACAATAATCGATGATAATTATTATTATTACGATATTATTTCGACGAGCACACGTCTAACTCGTACGTCTGAAATGACCTGTAAACGGAAATGATCCGCGACGGGCTCCGCTCGAGAACGCCGCGGGTGTGACACGAACAACGATCGATAGCAGAGCGAGCGAGCGTGCGAAGCTGTCGTACTCACGAATCGATTTGTTCGTTGTTCGCTCGTGTAGATAAGAAAAATAGACGCCCTTGACGGTTAATACCGCGGGACTGTTATGAAAACAACAGCAGGATGTGTGAATCCAATTCACGCGGCCAGTGTGCAGTACTACGTACGTATATAAAATAATGGTGATAGCGTTCCTCTTCTTATTTCGTCGGCATTCGTATTTTAACGGCCATATTATACAGTGTCCAAACTGTTACAATAACGTTGTTCCCATCAAATATATCGTCGTGTTTTACAATTCAGTGCGCGTGTCGCGTACGCGTTACCTCGCGTCGTACATGACCGGAGTAACCGGCGATCGTTTATATTCAACGTATCATCGTGTAATATGCGGTGTCACAATATAAGACGCTGTACAATTATACATATATTATGTTACATTTCGCGGCTGGCGCTAGACAATGTTACATAATTTTCGACCGACGACGATGGTCTTAAATTTTTGTCCGACACCGTGTTCGTGAGGTACACTGAAAAAAAAAAAAACCACAATCATAGTGATAAAAAACTATGTTGGATTGAAAATAATCTCGTTGATATAGAGCCGACAAGATTATTGTATCAATTTGACAATTTTATTGTTGAAACTTCGAATAATGTCGAATCAATCAATGAACATTGTTGATTTGATTATGTCATTGTTAATATAGAACCGACAATATTGTATTGTTTTATCAATATGAAAATATTGTTGTTTACACCAGTAGTAATATTGTGAAGTCAATAAAAATAAATTGTTAACCTTTACAATTTCAATGTACTACTATTTATTATAATAAATCATAAAATTTCTCACGCGCACCATTTCGATTGAATGTAACGATTTTAAGGTTATTTCTTATACGATCACACGACGACGTTTGGCGTGTGAGATCGCTTTTTCGTCACGTTTAACCGACGACCTTGACGTCATTTATATGGACTTTGGCGTAATCGCGAGTAGTTCGCAATTAGAAATTTGAGAAAAAAATAAATACTATTCCGACGACGCGCGACGGTCGAAAAAACTTCACCTAGTGAGTTTTTTACGATTTTATTTGCCGACCGTTACTGCAATTCATAATTAATCTCATTGCGAAACTACAATGTATAATAATAATATATTATGTATAAGAATTAAAAAATAAAAATAAAAACGAAACAAAGTTCTCTAATTGTTATAACATAGTTCGTATTGTATTTGCTATACAATATTATATAATGTAATATATTATATTATTTTAATTATTTTCAAATTATTTTCAAGGTTTGTGGAGTTCATCGCAAAGGTTGTCGACTATTAAAATTAAACTAGGCGAAAATTAAACAACCTTTCAATTTTTCAACTTCTATTACTTGTAGACACAGCGAAAAAAATGAAAAATTGTGCACACGCTCTCCGTCGGCTTTAAAATAGAATAAACAAGCAATGTAAGCGTTAATCAATATGCAAAATATTATTGATGCACAGCGATAACCTAACCTAACCTAACCTTCCGATATAGATGTGCCGAAACAATCAGATTACATCGATAAATTATTGGAATCAGTAAGTTTTATATTGTGACGACTAATTTGTTTTCAATCATTTTATCATTTTTGACAATAATATGCTCTCTTAACGTTCAACAATCGCCGTGTAATGATGTCATAGGATTTTTAGTTTTTTGCAATAGTACAATAAATTATTTCTTGGTCTCGCTTTTTCTATTATCGTCGATGCAGTCGTCGTTGAATAAGAGATTTTTTTAAATTCTTATCAACGAGCGATTTTAAAATAGTTTTATTATCTGGTGACGCGTGGAAACATTTTGGCCTCGAGGTGAATTCAAATGGTCAGGAAATACATGAAAACAAATACCTAAAAAAATAACAAATAATCCAAATTCTGACATATCTGTCTACGTTTTTCTCCATTTATGACGGATATCGGACACTAAAACAACATGTATCGTTATATTTTATTGCATTTTTGTATTTGATTCGTGTATTAGTATTGTCACTGCGGTTTTTAACCCTTCGTTTCTGTTTTTTTTTTTATTTTAGAAAAAAAAAAACTCACCACGCGTTATAATTATTATGATCGAACGCTCGGCCTTGAAGATGTTTTTTTTCTCAAATCACTACAATAACAAATGTCGTTGTTATACTTGAGCAGGTAACGCGTGATGTTTGAAAATAATTATAAATCTGTGGTAAAAATACAATGTTATGTTTTATTGTATTATATAACATTATTTTACGTTGAAAAATTAAAAAATAAACTACCTAACCTGTGTAACTTGGCCCCGATTATACTTATAAACCGCGTAAATTATACATAATTTATAATATTGTTTACCTACACTTCATCGTCGTGTAGATTATTGGCAAATCAGAATTTCAAGCGGCGTAATTAATATCAATTCAATCGTGGTTTATAATTCATATTTTTACTCTCTTGTACGAGACTAAGTATTTTGTTTTTATAATTATAGCAGTGCACTTTCTTCGTCATCGGTCAAGTGACTACAAAAAGTTTTGAGGCGAAACGTCTCGTAATATTATACATCACCACTATAGCCTCTAAGTATAGTAATAATAACTTTTACTCCAAAGCGACCGTATTAATATATTATATTATATTCAAATAACAACGATAGTACCGATACTTCTAAGCTCGACGAGGCCCAATGTTTTAAATCATTCCAAAAACCTGGAAAAACACAATACAGGCACAAATCGTGTTCGCAATTTTTGTACGCAATGTTTTCGATCGAAATATGATTTTTAAAATTTGAAGGATGAAAACAGATTCCTATGATATTGATAATAATTGGTCCGGAAATAAACGGAGAGAGCCAATTATTATTGTTTCGCGAGAAACGTGACGGTTCCGCGAGGAAGAAAAAAACACACGCACAAACAAATCTTTTAGTTTTTTTTCCAACGACGACGGTGAAAATAGATTTGAGTAACCGCGGACAGAGATGGCGGCAGTGGCCGGACGTAAACGCGTTCAAAGTTCAACCACACGGTAAAATGATGATGAAAAAAAATAAAAATAAAAAACACGCGATGTATTTATTTGACGAAAGGAGCCGCTCGTCGACGATAAATCCACACAAACAGAATAAATCTGGTTGTTATATTGTCGCAAACACAACGCCTACTTGTATAGCAGGTAGATCTGAGGTGAAGAAATCCATTCGGACGAAAACCATCGGCTCTCGGTAAATTATATTTACCATTTCCGTTGTGCGTCTTCGCGCGTTCGGAACAGTCCGAAATATTTATTTCGTTTTCGCTTCTTTTTTTTTTTTTTTTGCTTTTATCAATTTGTTCTGTCAGTTACACTCGTGTGTTTCCGTCCTGTTTTTCTTTCCGAACACCACACAATTGATTTCGCTTATTTCGAGAACGTTGAAAATCTGAATTAAGTTTTGTCCTCGCGAGTTCTGAACGGCGGCGGCGTAACGAACACACGGCTAAACTCGAGTCATCAGAAACGTCATTTTCTTTGGTCGTGTATAATGCAGTTATTTCGCCTCGAAATCGTATAGGCTCGAAATTCGTTTTTACTCGTCGTAAGATTATTCGTGATGTTTAGTAACAATATTATGTAAAGTTCGTTTTACAAGAATTATTATTTCATCGCGGAAACGAATGAATATTTTATTCAACTCCATTCGTCGATCGGACGAATGTCCGCGTATCGCTCCTCAATCGTTCGTTTTAAAAATGTTTGTTTCGCATCGATAAAACTCGATCCGCTCGTCGTTCCTTAGTCACGAGAGTATCTATCCGTATAATATCGCATATTCACGGCGGCGATTGTAATTATTATATTATTTCGTAGCGCTTTCGCATCGAGTGTTCGCGGTGAAAAAACAAAACAAATTGTCCGTCGAAACTGACGCGGACGAGAGAAAACAGCGGTACTCTGTACACAAACCGCCGGACGCCGCAAAGTCTCGAGAATTACCGCTTTTAGCCAGCCCAGAGCTATGTCGGATTCCGCCGACACGTATCTTACGGGATTCAAAGGTACAAGACTAAAATACAACTAGTACGTACACCGCGTTCGCCTCGGGCAATACGTTTTCATTACCTAATTATTATATCGTTGTATCAACATCGTACACTCATAATATATTGTACGTTTTTCGTTCGAAGCGTACAATAAGAACGTAAATCGTGTTTTTTTTTTTTAAAAATACTCGAGACGCGCAATTTTATTACTTTTTTTTTTAATACGTATTTAAAATTTTTAATTTAACAGCGCGTTTTTTTTTTATTTAGTAAATAGATACAAAGTAAACATTTTACCATCGATGAATTTTCCGCAGTACACGATAAAGAATTTCGCTATTTGTTTTCATTTTTTTTTTCGTTTTACCGATTATTTTATTAGCGCTCCGTTATCGAATCGTTATTTATAAAAAAAAAAAAAAACACATATAGTACAACAAACGTTAAACAAACGTTATTCACATAATCACGCGAAAAAAATGAAATTTTTCGATAATAATAAAACGTTTTCCGACTCCGCTCGCGATAAATAGGCAAAAAGAGTAAAAAAAAAAAAAAAAATCAAAAACTTTATTGATTTTCATCTGACCGCCGCGCCGCGCCGCCGCCGCCGCAAGTTTCTACTTTCATTTCGAACGACTTTTAAAATTTTCTCAAAAGTCCGAGTTATAGTTATCTTCGAGAGGTTTTTTTTTCCCCCAATATACGGGGAAAACTTTTTATTCTATTTCGAGTTTACACCGACGACGCGTTTGTGAAAAGTGTAATTCCAACGTGATCACACGTACAGTGACGATGAAATCAAAAACAGAGATTTTAGAAAAATAAATCGGGGCAAAAGTTTTTGACGGGCACACACACGCGATTGGTCTGTAAAATATTTCAATTGAAATCACAAGACTACAAATAATAATTACGATTCCATTTATTATACCGACGACGTAAATTCAAGAACCGAATACGAGCATACAACCCAACTCGTTTGTACGATTAATCATTATTATTCATTTCGTGACAAATACCTTGTGGAAATTTTTTATAATATATTTAATAAACGAATATCGTCTGCGATTCGCGGAAGTGGCCGTATCGATCGTTATTGCTGTCCGACACTCGTTTTAACGCTTTAAACTCGCGTCGCGGTCGGTTTTCGTCTCGATAACACGACAATCCGCCGTCATAATAAAACGTCGATATTCAACTGTTGGGACGTATCTAACGCGTGTGGGCAAACAAAACCTTCAGACCCCAACAACGAAGAGTCGACTCGATGCCGTCCGTTTAGAAACTTTAAAACTTATTTTTAAATCGGTGGTGTAAAACACGAAAACTTTCGTCCCGAAGAATGACGCACTCGATATGTCTTCCGCAAAATAAATTGTCCATCCAACACGTCATGGCGTTATAACGCGTTTTCATATGAACCGTAGTCGTTTCTTTTGTGGACGGAAAGTTGTGAATTTTCAGACCTTATATGTGAACTGATTGAGCTTTGCAAAGACCGAGTCCTATAGCTGATTGAAAGAACGTTTCGTGTTATTTTAAAAAAACAAAAAAAAACAGTAGAAATTGTTTTTATTTTGCCGTGACATATTCACGAAACTTACGACATCGTATTAAAGCTAACGGCGGCGGCGGATTCAAAAGGGGGCCTAAGAGACTTCGCCCCCCCCCTTTAACGGTACAGTTTTTATTTCAATAGTTATTTAAAGTTTAAACGAAAAACGGTTACGAAAAATGCAGATACTTTAACGATACATCACAGAACCGTGAACGCCGAAATAAAATTTACGGTTTCCCGGTAATCTAGAAAATAAAAACGGTCGTGATAGAAGATTCAAATAAAATTTCAACATTTTATCGTTGAAGAGAGATCAAATTATGAGAGACTTTTTATATAATTCTCAAGAGCTTTGACGAGTCGAAATAATTTCATCGACATTTTACGAAAAAAAAAAAAAACTCGAAAATTTAAAATGTCTAAAAATAGCAAAAGAAACTCAAAACCGTTTGACATTCATATCAACTGTTGAAAATAATTATATAAAAATTCAGTAAAAATTGCAAGTCTTTGCGATCAATACTTTTTAAGTAACGACTGAAAAAAAAAAAATGTCAAAATCCGATTTACCGGTTGTATTTAGCCGTTTTTTTTTCGTCACTCTTCGTAAGTTTTCCACGTATAATATTTAAACTATTGAAATATTCGAAAAATGATCTTTTGAAAGTAACAACGAACATGGCTTAAAAAGTGAAAAATACAATGATTCTTCATTTAAGACTCGTAAATAAAAATTTAAATTTGATAACGTACAAATATGAATGTATTTCATAATTTCAATTGAAACGAAAACGAAAATATAATAAACAATTATATTCCGTAATAATGTTTATGAAAAAAATCGAATGTCATAACGATTAATTGAAATTATCATATTCGAAAAACGTAAAGAGGTGTTCTCACATAGAAATGCTATGTCTCTACGTAGCCTTCTCGCAGTTAGGTAAATACGTTTTTAAAAAGCAGTCTCGTAAAAAAAATAAAAAACTAGGTTAAGTAAAACGTATCGGATCGTGAAATGTTGTTATAAATTATCGATGTTATTACTCATTAGTCATCACCAATATGCGACCAATCGGATTATCACACGTGCAAATAAATTTATTATTTAACATACTTGGTCGTCAAACTAAGTGTGTACTTCGCAAACAAGAAAATAATAAAAATAACAGAAATAACAATAAATAAATTGAAAATAAGACGAAAACATTGCACCGCTTAAACAACGATGACACCCGCGCAGATAATTACATATTCGACCGATGCGTGAGACGAAATTCGCGTCGTGGAAACGTGCCTAATACGATATAAGTCATTGACGAAAGGTTCTTCTCAGAAACACGTATAGTTCGCGATGAAGACGTGGTCGTCGGTTATTACGACCGCGTGGAGTTTTCTCGTCCTGAAGACCGCAGGGCTCGCAGAAGCTGACCGAACCGCGGACGTGAAAACGGTGACCAACTATCTGGACGAGTTGGCGAGGGCGGGTCCGTCCAATTGGTTTGACTGGTTTGCAGAAGACGTGTTGGTGGACAACGGTTATTTGTCGTTGCAAGATTTTATGGAAACGAAGAGCACGAAAAATGAAATGATCGGCGCGTGGCCGGTGACCGAGAGCAACGTGTACGAGGTGACACAACTGTTGAACACGGCCGTGTCGTGCAGGATTGGCGACTTGTTTCAACAACTAATAGAGCTGGTGGCCATACGCTTCAATTCGTGCAGACCGCAATCGTCGATCAAAAATACAGTGGGGGATTTCGCGCTCTTAAAGGCGACGTTGAATAAAAGGAAACAGAAAAACATTACGACAAAATTTGTTAGGCTAGGCGTGAGAGAGTGCTACAAGAAGCGTCAGACGACGGTGCTGGCGCCCATCGCGGGCGTCGTGTCGTCCATGGTGCTCACGCTGGCGGGTCTGTTGAAGGTCACCAAGAACCCGGCGGCCAAGAAGCACGAACTGCTCAGGATACTAGTGTCCTGGCACGTGAAGGCGACGAGTGTGGAGCGGCAGGACGTGTCCGGCGGCGCCGACATGGACGAGATGACGAAGCGAATAGACGACGTGCAGCTGGCGTGCAGTCAGACGCGACTGTACCTGGAACGGTTCGCGATGTTCAACTGCCGTCGGGCGCAAAACGGCACGTGCGAGGCGTTCCGAAACCGCGTGACAGGTCACCTCTGGAAATTGTCGTCGCAATTCGGCGACGGCGAAGAAGACGACAAGGTCGACCTGACATTCGTGCAGTTGACGAACTCGTCGGACATCTGGAAACACCGGTTCGGTAGCCTGCACGACGACGACGCGTTCGTACTGAGCGCGGACGGCCAGCGGTTCGACAAGCTGTGGCGGCGATTGCTCGATGGCGAGCTGACGAGCGGGGACTGGGAAAGCGAGAAGAGGCGACGAGTGGCTGACACGCCGCACGTCGCGACGGTGGTCGAGTTCGAGATGAACGTGCTGGAGCTGATCGTCGGCGTGGCGAGCAACTACGCGGCGTCCGTGTTGGCCGAGGACGGCGAAGGCGCGGCCAAGAGCCGGCGGTGCCTGGACGCGGTGCCGGAGCGACTGGACGAATGCGTGGCGGCGTTGCGCGCGGCCGACCAGCCGTCGTATCTGGTCGACCGGCTGACGACGTTGAGCCGTCGCGCGCGGTCCGCGTGTCATGCCATGCGGGCGCGCGGCAACGCGGCCGAGGCGCGCGCCCGCGTCCGCGCCGTCGCGGCGACTACGCGGCCCGCGGACTACGCGAGGTCCGGCGAGAGCGATTTCGTCGCGTTTCTCGCGCGGCTCCGTGCCGACGGTCTGCAGATATGCGCACGGCTCCGGCCTGCCGTGTCCAACGTGTACTGGGACGCGATGCTCTCATACCCGTCCCGCGACGCGTTCGAGTTGGCGATCGACTACAAATCGCTGTACGATCGTCCGCACGGCACCGGCGACGCCGACGTCGACGACGCGGCACGAGTGTGCATCAAGGCGGATTGCGTGGCCAACGATTTGCCGTGGCTGTCGTATTACATGACCAACTACGATCAAGGTAAATACATCGATTTCTTCGAGCGTACCGAACTGATGCGCCGCGACGTACTGGACGTGGTCGATTCGGGCTGGTGCCGCGGCGCCGAGTGCGTCGAATGGAAGCGGCTGCTGGTGACGATGACGTACAACCTGGATCGCGTGGCTTTGCTCCACGGCTCCGACAACAATAAAGGCGACAAGTCGACTCTCGCCTCCGGCTTCCTGTACCTGTTGATAAACATGTTGGACGCTCGGCGGTCGGCCGGTGACTGCAGCCGGAAGTGGGAGTTTAACGGTGGCCAGCTGCTGCGGGTAGTGTGTCACTCGACGAATCGACCGGCGGCGGCGAACGCTCCGAAACCGACCGAGCAGTGGCCGTGGTCCGTGACGGACCGGACGCGCGACGCCGCCGCGTTCGCCGACTTGATCGACGCGTACCGCGCGTTCGCGGAGCGCTTGCGTTTCCACAACGTCTACGATTGCGCCGCCGCCACGCCGTCGAACAGCCTCGGTGCGCTGAAGATCCGGTGGGACGGCGCGACACGTACCATGTTCGAGACGTACGAACACTACAACCGCGTGCCGTTCGACCCGCAACAGGACACGGCCGACCTCCAGGACACGGTTGTCCGTATGGTCGCCGCGCTGCAGTACGTCGCGCTGCCCGGCGTCGTGGACGCCGTCCTGCAGTCCGGACGCGCGCCGCCCGTGGCGGACGTGCAGCGTCTGCGTGCCGCGACGGACGCGTTGAACCACGTGCCGTTGTTGTCCTCGCGACCCGCGCGCCACGTCACCGACATGTTTTTCGACGCGCTCGAGTCGTTCGCCGACGACGACGACGCCGCCGCGATGAAACACTTCCGGACGGTGCTGCTGGACGAGCTCGATCTGATCGGCGCCGACACCCATTTCGTTCCCGACCTCAACGGCGGCGACGTGTCCGCCCGACTGCGCTGCATCGCCACTGTCGTCGACCGCGTAGTCGAAAGTGCCGAGCAATCCGGGTTCTCGTCCAACCAATCCGTACGGACGATCGGCACAAACGACCCTTTGTCGACCACCTCGACAACAGTCGACGCCGAGTAAGGATACGCGTGAACGCGCTTTCGTTTTTCTTCTCACGTAATAAATATACAGTGGAACCTCGATAAGTCGAAATTCAAGGGAAATGCAATTTTTTTCGACTTATCGAGGTTTCGACTTACTAAGGTTTTCGAGCTATCAAGGTTTTAGAAAAAAAATTCGACTTAGATAGATAATAAACACAATAAACGCGATTTGAAAAAATTACCGCACACGCGTAATCGATCGATCGCAACTGGCAATACCGATACAAATGAAAAATACCCGTCATTATCCGTCTATATTCGGAGCACAATATCACAATATTTTCGAGTTATCTATAGTTTTTTTTTCGAGTAATCGAGGTTTTCGCAAGGGAACAGAATTTTTTTCGACTTATCAAGGTTTTCGACTTATCGAGGTTCGACTTATCGAGGTTCCACTGTATTAATAAAATAAAAACCTCTTCTATTAACTTAAACGGAACGTCACATTATATTGTTGTTTTCCCCCTCAAACCAAATAACTTTTCCACGTGTGCAACAATTATCGATCGATATTCTAATAATTATTTTTACTTTTCAAACGCATTTTGAAATTAAATAAATCGATTGAATTTATGATATTGCGATTATTGACTTGGCCACAAGTTACGTATTAAAAAGCTCAAAATATATTACACTTATGAAGCTTTATGTTTTATTTATTATTAATTTAAATTAATTAAATGTACAACATAGGTTTAAAAAAAGACGGCGAACACGCTTCAAAAATCATCGTGTATGAGTTTAACCTCGTAGCGGTCGCGCCTACGAGAATCTCGTTGTTAGTCGCACCGCGGTGTTAACACCGCTATTTTATTTCTTTATTTCTAGTGTGGATTTTAGAACTATTATTTTATATTTTGCATAAATATATGCTAGGAACAATTTACAATGACATTTACAAAAAAACTTAAAGCAGATGTATTTTTAAGTTAAGTAACTATACTTCTTTATCTTCTTCGATTTCGTTGTTGTCGTTTGTCACACGCATTGCATTTTACTTGTCGTACACTGTAATATAGTGTTCACTTATACTTTGTGACTACGTATTGGTGACTTTACGTGTACAGATAAAATACATGACTATTGCAATATGTTCATAAACACATGGTTATGTAGGAACAGCAGTAGGTCATACTGATTTTTTCGATAATCATAATTATTAAAGAAAATGGTTTTTCCAAAAGGCGCGGTGTATACACCGCGGCGCGACTGCCAGCGAGATTCTCATTGGCGCGACCGCAAGGAGATTAATTACACATATTTTTACATAATTTACTCAAATGTTTATTTATATACATACATATACATTTATTATATGTATTTACTCATATACATATTGTTGTTAAATATTCAGCTATTTACAAAATTAGTATTGTATCGCCCGTTTTTTATTATCTTATCTATCCAGTCCGTCCGTGAGCTAATAGTCACGAGTTGCGATTCTCCATAGTCCACACCACGCGATCATATTAATTTATGGCTAAAAATGTATAGGTGTTTAATCGTGGCAAGGCTTAATATTTTACATATTTATTATTCAATTTATTATAATATAATAAAATGTATATATTACGAGTATATACATTTTATTATATTTATTTATTGTTTAAGTGATCGTTATCGGCGTTATCGTATAATATTGTAATTCGTCGGCAGTATGCTGCAATGCCGTCACGCGTTTCGATAAAAGTATATTTAATTTCATTATTTGTTGTTGACTCGTTAGAGTTGAATCTTTTTAGTTTTTTAATTATATCAACGTGTTTAGTTAAAAATGCCGAAAATTGCTCAAAAAAAAAAATTTTTTTTTTACATATCGCGTATTTTTAATTACATAATTAGATAAAAATAAATATATATGTGTGTACATATTTTTGAATTTTTAATACATATAAATACGCACCTTGAAAATAAGTTTTCCACGTATAATATATAAACTGTTGGAATATTCGAAAAACGATCTTTTGAAAGGAACAACGAGCTTTGCTTAAAAAGTTAAAAATACTAAAATTATTAATTTTCGACTCGTGGGTATAAATTTTAATTAGATAACGTTCAAATATAAGTGTATTTTATCCATTGAAAAAAATACGAAAATTCTATACATACATAATTTATTCCGTCATAATGTTTATGAAATAAATCGAAAGTCATAAACGATTACTTGAAATTATCTTTATCGAAAAATGTAAAGAGGTGATCTCACATAGAAAGCTATGTCTCCACATAGCCTTCTCGCGGTGTAAGTTTTTTTTTTTTTTTTTTAGATATAGTTTTTTCTTTATTTCTTATAATTACACATAAATCGATTGAAATGAAAATAGAAATAATAAAATATTTAACTCCTTTAATCCTAAGCTTGTGTTGGAGTATAGAGTTAAAGTACAGTTGACACGGTCGTGTCGCACGGACAATAATAATAATAAAATAAACATCACTAAGTTATCAAAAGAAAAACGAAATAAACCAATATAATTTAAACAATATATTTATAAACAATATAATATTATAATCTTATAAAGGTTAAAATTCGTTTTTACAAAAGCGGTCTCATTAAAAAAAAAAAACTAGGTTGAAAAACGTCTCGGATCGTGAACAATTGTTATTGGTAACCAATGTTATTACTCATCACCAATATGCGACCAATCGGATTATCACACGTGAACATAACTACTGCGTTTATTTAATGTATTTGGTCATCAAATTACGTGTTCATCGCAAACAAGACTATGAAAATAATAATAACAACAATAAATTAATTAAAAACAGGTCGATAACATTACACCGTTTAAATAATGTTGACAAGCGCGCAGATTATTACAAATTCAACGATGCGTGAGACGACATTCGCGTCGTCGGCTTATACGAGTTGAGTCGTTGAACGATAAGCGTCGTATCAGTAATACGTAAAGTTCAAGATGAAGACGTGGTCGTCGGTTTTTACGACCGCGTGGAGTTTTCTCGTCCTGAAGACCGCAGGGCTCGCAGACGCGGACCGAATTGCGGACGTGAAAATGGTGACAAACTATCTGGACGCGTTGGCAGGGGCCGGTCCGTCCAACTGGTTGATAGAAGACGTGTTGGTGGATAACGAATATATATCGTTGAGAGACTTCCTAAAAACGAAGAGCACGAAAAATAATATGAACGGCGCGACTGGGGTGACCGAGAGCAACGTGTACGAGGTGTCACAACTGTTGAACACGACCGTGTCGTGCAGGTTTGGCGACTTGTTCCAACATCTCATAGAGCTGGTGTCCATACGCTTCAATACGTGCAGACCGATGACGTCGATCCAAAATACAGTGATAGATACTCCGCTGTTGGCGGCGGCTTTGAAGAGACGGAAGCAGAAAAACATTAAAACAAAATTTTTTAAGCTAGGCGTGAGAGAGTGCTACAAGAAGCGTCAGACGACGGTGCTGGCGCCCATCGCGGGCGTCGTGTCGTCCATGGTGCTCACGCTGGCGGGTCTGTTGAAGGTCACCAAGAACCCGGCGGCCAAGAAGCACGAACTGCTCAGGATACTGGTGTCCTGGCACGTGAAGGCGACGAGTGTGGAGCGGCAGGACGTGTCCGGCGCCGACCTGGACGAGATGACGAAGCGGATGGACGACGTGCAGCTGGCGTGCAGTCAGACGCGACTGTACCTGGAACGGTTCGCGATGGTCAACTGCCGTCGGGCGTCGAACGGCGCGTGCACGGGATTCCGAAACAGCGTGCAACAATACCTCTGGAAATTGTCGTCGGAAATCGGCGACGGCGACGAGGACGAAAAGGTCGACCTGACATTTGTGCAGTTGACGAACTCGTACAACATCTGGAAACACCGGTTCGGTAGCCTGCACGACGACGACGCGTTCGTATTGAGTGCGGACGGCCAGCGGTTCGACGAGCTGTGGCGGCGAGTGCTCGAGGGCGAGCTGACGAGCGGGGACTGGGAACGAGAGAAGAGGCGACGAGTGGCTGACACGCCGCACGTCGCGACGGTGGTCGAGTTCGAGATGAACGTGCTGGAGCTGATCGTCGGCGTGGCGAGCAACTACGCGGCGTCAGTTTTGGCGGCCGTGCTGGCAGAGGGCGGCGGTGGCGGCGCGGACAAGAGCCGGAGGTGTCGGGACGCGGTGCCGGAGCGATTGGACGAATGCGTGGCTGTGTTGCGCGCGGCCGACCAGCCGTCGTACCTGGTCGACCGGTTGACGACGTTGAGCCGTCGCGCGCGGTCCGCGTGTCACGCCATGCGGCCGAGCGGCAAGTCGGCCGAGGCGCGCGCCCGCGTCCGCGCCGTCGCGGCGACGACGCGGCCCGCGGACTACGCGAGGTCCGGCGAGAGCGATTTCGTCGCGTTTCTCGCGCGACTCCGCGCCGACGGCCTGCACATATGCGCCCGGCTCCGGCCGGCCGTGTCCAACGTGTACTGGGACGCGATGCTCTCGCACCCTTCACGCGACGCGTTCGAGTTGGCGGTCGACTTCAAAACGCTGTACGATCGTCCGCACGGCACCGGCGACGCCGACGTCGACGACGCGTTACGAGTGTGCATCAAGGCGGCGTGCGTGGCCAACGATTTGCCGCCGATGGTTTACAACATGAACCTGACTCGGTACAATAACGGTCAATTCACCGATTTCTTCGTGCGCGCCAAACTGATGCGCCGCGACGTACTGGACGTGGTCGATTCGGGCTGGTGCCGCGGCGCCGAGTGCGTCGAATGGAAGCGGCTGCTGGTGACGATGGCGTACAACCTGAATCGCGTGGATTTGCTCCACGACAACGACAACCGGAGCGGCGAAAAGTCGAGCCTCGCGGCCGCCTACATGTACCTGTTGATGAACATGATGGACGCTCGGCTGGCGGCCGGCGACTGCAGCCGGAAGTGGGAGTTAAACGGTCGACAGATAGAGCGGGTAGCGTGTCACACGACGAATCGACCGGCGGCGAACGCTCCGAAGCCGACCGATTATTGGCCGTGGTCCGTGACGGACCGGACGCGCGACGCGTTCGAGTTTGTCGACTTGCTCGACGCGTACCGCTCGTTCGCGGAGCGCCTGCGTTTCTACAACGTCTACGATTGCGCCGCCGCCACGCCGTCGGTCGGTCTCGGTGCGCTGAAGGTCCGGTGGGACGGCCCGGAACGCACCATGTACGAGACGTTCGATCACTACAACCGCGTGCTGTTCGACCCGCAACAGGACGCGGCCGACCTCCAGGACACGGTGGTCCGTACGGTCGCCGCGCTGCAGTACGTCGCGCTGCCCGGCGTCGTGGACGCCGTCCTGCAGTCCGGACGCGCGCCGCCCGCGGCGGACGTGCGGCGTCTGCGTGCCGCGACGGACGCGTTGAACCGCGTGCCGCTGTTGTCCTCGCGACCCGCGCGCTACGTTACCGACATGTTTTTCGACGCGCTCGAGTCGTTCGCCGACGACGACGACGCCGCCGCGATGAAACACTTCCGGACGGTGCTGCTGGACGAGCTCGAGCTGATCGGCGCCGACACCCATTTCATTCCCGAACTCGTCGACGGTGACGTGTCCGCCCGTCTGCGCTGCATCGCCACAGTCGTCGACCGCGTAGTCGAAAGTGCCGAGCAATCCGGGTTCTCGTCCAACCAATCCGTACGGACGATCGGCTCCAACGTCCCGTCGTCGACCGCATCGATAACAGTCGACGCCGAGTAAGGATACGCGCGATCGCGCTTTCGTTTCCGGTTTTCCATTTTACGTATTTATTTATCGGAAAGCTCGTTTAATTTTAATTTAAGTGTTTCGCCTTTCGTCCCACGAGTAGAATGAATCCATTCGTTTCATCAATTAAAGAGAAGCATTCATGAAATTTCATATTTTGAGTTTCCAGTTTTTTTTTTTCAGTATCACGTAAAATGCCAAATAAGTTTCGATTTAAATATTTTTTTAAACTTTTACTCTAATATCCAATAACCATGAAATATGTAGAAATGTGTAAAAAAAATGTTCACCATTCGATTCAAACTATTATGATTCGTGAAGATAACTGACAAAATTCCAAAAAAGCGAAAAGGTAAAAATATGCGATTGCATAGAAATCCGTGCTGCACTAATAATAATAATAATCATAATAATAATATATACGGTGTAGAAATTAAAAGATTTATTAAAAACCTCGTTTATTAACCTCTTTTTCCCCGTTAACCTGAATAACTTTTCCACTCGAATAATTTTCGTTCGATATTCTAATTATTATTTTTACTTTTCAAACGCATTTTGAAATTAAATTAATCGGATAGTGTTAATTTGAATTCATGATATTGCAAATATTGACATTGCCACAAGTTACGTATTAAGAAGCTCAAAATATTTTACACATATTAAAAATATTAACTTTAAGTTTTATTTATTATAAATTTAAATTAAATAAATGTACTACAAATGTTTAAAAAAAGACGGCGAACACGCCTCAACACGACTCATGTGTGAGTTTAATATTACATATATATTATAATATTATAAGAAATAAAATGTATACAATATACATTATAACACGCTACAAATATAATTGCCTGAAGATTGTGCCATTCTTTTTTCGTTCGAAGTTTATAATTATTAATTTTTTCAGTACACAATTATCGATATCGCTATTTTTTTTTCATTTCACCGATTATTTTATTGGTACTTTGTTTGTTATCGAATCATTTATATAAACACATAGTATAATCGTTATTCGCATAATCACGCGAACAAACGCATTCGATAATCATCAAATGTTTTCCGACTCCACTCGCAATAAATAGGTTAAATGTGTAAGAAAAAAATTAATATGTTTATTGATTTTCATCTAAACGCAAGTTTCTACTTTCATTTCTAGCGACTTTTAAAATTTTCTAAAAAGTCGATTCTCCGAACTTGTGATCTTCGAGAAAAAATTTTTTCTGTTTTTCCATAATTTATATTTAGAAATTTTATCGTTGAAGTTAGATCAACCTTTAAGGAACTTATTATATAATTCTAAAAAGCTTTGATCAGCCAAAATTATTTAATAGACATTTTACGAAAAAAAAACTAATAAAAATCAAAAATTTTAAATGTCTAAAAATAGCAAAAAAAAAAAAGTCAAAACCTTTGGAGATTTATATCAACTCTTAAGAAAAATTATATTAATATTTATTGAGAATTGCAAGTCCCTGCGATCAACATTTGTTTAAGTTACAACAGAAAAAAAAATTAATTTCAACAAACGGTTTACCGGTTAATTATTAATAATAAGTTTTCCACGTATAATATTTAAACTATTGTAAATATTCGAAAAATGATTTTTGTAAGTAAAAACGATCTTTGCTTAAAAAGATAAAAATACTAAAATTCTTAATTTTAGACTCGTAGGTAAAAATTTTAATTTGATTACGTTCAAAAATGAATGTATTTTTTATCATATCAAATGAAAAGAAAACGAAAATTATAGAAATAATTATATTTCGTAATGATGTTTATGAAATCAATCGAAAATCTTAACGATTACTTGAAATTATCTTAAACGAAAAATATAAACGGGCGAGTGATATTTTCTTGTTGCGGTTCAGTTAAGACGTGTTTTTAAAAAGCGGTCACGAAAAAAAAAACTAGGTTAAGTAAAACGTCTCGAACGTATGAATAACAAAAAGCGATCAACACCTGTTATAGGTTATAGATGTTATTACTCATCACCAATGTGCGACCAATCGGATTGCCACACGTGAAAATAAATACTGAACTCGTTTATCATACTTGGTCGTCAAACTTCGTGTGTACATCGCAAATAAGATAATAATATAAATTACAGTAATAACGATAAATAAATTGAAAAAAATACGAAAACATTGCACCTTTTACACAAACACGCACGTAGATTATTAAAAATTCGACCGATGCGACGACATTCGCGACGTGGTAACACAACTTATACGATATAAGTCGTTGACGAAAGGGTCGTCTCAGAAACACGTATAGTTCGCGATGAAGACGTGGTCGTCGGTTTTTACGACAGCATGGAGTTTTCTCGTCCTGACGACAGCCCTCGCGGACCGAACCGCGGACGTGAAAACGGTGACAGACTATCTGGACGCGTTAAAAAGGGCCGGTCGATCCAACTGGTTTGTAGAAGAAGTGTTAGTGGACTACAATTATGGGACGTTGAAAAATTTTCTGGAAACGAAGAGCCCGAAAAATGAAATGATCGGCGCGTGGCCGGTGACCGAACTCAACGTGTACGAAGTGTCTCAACTGTTGAACACGGTCGTGTCGTGCAGGTTTGGTGACTTGTTCCAACATATCATAGAGCTGGTGTACAAACGCTTCAAAACGTGCAAACCGTTGTCGTCGATAGATAATGCAGTGGGAGATCCTATGCTGTTGGCGGCGGCTTTGAAGAGACGGAAGCAGAAAAACATTAAAACAAAATCTCGTATTTTAGGCGTGAGAGAGTGCTACAAGAAGCGTCAGATGACGGTGCTGGCACCCATCGCGAGCGTCGTGTCGTCCATGGTGCTCACGCTGGCGGGTCTGTTGAAGGTCACAAAGAACCCGGCGGCAAAGAAGCACGAACTGCTCAGGATACTGGTGTCCTGGCACGTGACGGCTACGAGCGTGGAGCGGCAGGACGTGTCCGGTGCCAACCTGGACGAGATGACGAGGCGGCTGGACGACGTGTGGCTGGCGTGCCGTCAGACGCTACTGTACCTGGAACGGTTCGCGATGTACAACTGCCGTCGGGCGCCGACCAACGCGAGCCTTGCTTTCCATGAAAGCGTAATTATTAGACTCAATAAACTGTCGATGGAATTCGGCGACGGCGACGAGGACGACAAGGCCGACCTGACTCTCGTCCAGTTGACGGATACGTCCAACGGCTGGAAACAACGGTTCGGAAGCCTGCGAGACGCCGACGACGAGTTCGTACTGAGCGCGGACGGCAAGCGCTACGACGAGTTGTGGCGGCGCGTGCTCGATGGCGAGGTGGCGAGCGGGGACTGGCAGCCAGCGTTCGACGAGGCGCAAATAGCGAGAACGTGGCACGTCGGGACGGTGGTCGAGTTCGAGATGACCGTGCTGGAGCTGATCGTCGGCGTGGCGAGCAACTACGCCGGGTCCGTGCTAGAAGCCGTGTTGGCCGAGGACGGCGAAGGCGCGGCCAAGAGCCGGCGGTGCCTGGACGCGGTGCCGGAGCGACTGGACGAATGCGTGGCGGCGTTGCGCGCGGCCGACCAGCCGTCGTATCTGGTCGACCGGCTGACGACGTTGAGCCGTCGCGCGCGGTCCGCGTGTCACGCCATGCGGCTGCCCGGCAAGTCGGCCGAGGCGCGCGCCCGCGTCCGCGCCGTCGCGGCGACGACGCGGCCCGAGGACTACGCGAGGTCCGGCGAGAGCGATTTCGCCGCGTTTCTCGCGCGGCTCCGCGCCGACGGTCTGCAGATATGCGCCCGGCTCCGGCCGGCCGTGTCCAACGCGTACTGGGACGCGATGCTCTCACACCCGCCCCGCGGCGCGTTCGAGTTGGCGATCGACTACAATCCGCTGTACGCCACCGCCGATCGTCCGCACGCCGCCGACGACAATGACGTCGGCGACGGCCTCCGTCTGTGCGCCAAGGCGGCGTGCGTGGCCAATGAGTTGCCGGCGCTGGTATATCAGATGAACCTGAACTGGAACAATGAAGGTCGATACACGGATTTCTTCGAGCGCGCCGAACTGATGCGCCGAGACGTACTGGACGTGGTCGATTCGGGCTGGTGCCGCGGCACCGAGTGCGTCGAGTGGAAGCGGCTGCTGGTGACGATGTCGTACAACCCGGTTCGTTTGGCTTTGTTCCACAACCTCAGCGATCGGAGAGGCGACCGCGCGAGTCTGGCGCGCGACTACTTGTACCTGTTGATGAACATGGTGGACGCTCGGCGGGTGGCCGGCCACTGCAGCCGGACGCGGGCGTCGAACGATAATCAGAAGTCGCAGGTCGTGTGTCACTCGGCGAAAAAATCGTCCGCCCAGAAGTCGACCGAGCCGTGGCCGTGGTCCGTGACCGAGCGGACGCGCGACGCGGCCGAGTTCGCCGACCTGATCGACGCGTACCGCGCGTTCGCGGAGCGCTTGCGTTTCGTCGACATCTACGATTGCGCCGCCGCCACGCCGTCGGTCGGCCTCGGTGCGCTGAAGGTCCGGTGGGACGGCGCGGAACGCACCATGGACGAGACGTACGATCACTACAACAGCGTGCCGTTCGACCCGCAACAGGACGCGGCCGACCTCCAGGACTCGGTGGTCCGTACGGTCGCCGCGCTGCAATACGTCGCGCTGCCCGGCGTCGTGGACGGCATCCTGCAGTCCGGAAGCGTGCCGCCCGCGGCTGACGTGCGGCGTCTGCGTGCCGCGACGGACGCGTTGAACCGCGTGCCGCTGTTGTCCACGCGGCCCGCGCGCCACGTCACCGACATGTTCTTCGACGCGCTCGAGTCGTTCGCCGACGACGACGCCGCCGCGATGAAACACTTCCGGACGGTGCTGCTGGACGAGCTCGAGCTGATCGGCGCCGACACCCATTTCGTTCCCGAACTCGTCGGCGGTGACGTGTCCGCCCGACTGCGCTGCATCGCCACAGTCATCGACCGCGTAGTCAAAAGTGCCAAGCAATCCGGGTTCTCGTCCAACCAATCCGTACGGACCATCGGCACAAACGACCCTTCGTCGACCACCTCGATGAAAGTCAACGCCTAGTAAGGATACGCACGGTCGTGCTTTCGTTTTTCTTCTTACGAAATAAATATATTGATAAAATAAAAACCTCCTTTATTAACGTACATGGGACGTCGCATTTTATTGTTTTCCTTCCCCCCCCCCCGCAAACGTGAATAACATTTACACCTGAGTAACTATCGATCGATATTACAACAATAATTATTTTCACTTTTCAAACGCAATTTGAAGTCGAATAAATCGGATAATATCGATTTGAATTTCGATCGAGTTGCATTAAAAATTCCAATAATATTAATTTAATATACAATAATATATAGCGTTGGAAAAATTCACGTTCCCATCTATTATAAACGACTATTGATATCGCCACGTGTTACGAAGCTCAAAATATATTACGCGTATAAAAAAATTTAATTTTTAAATTTTATACGCTACTAGCTGACCTGGCAAATGTTATTTTGCCACATATTTCTAGTGAATTTTGTAATATCAAAAATAACCAACTTTTTGTTAGTACACGAAATATTTATGAAACACTTATATATTTTTTAATTGAAAACGATGGCGTCTATGATCTACTTTAATCACTAAAAAATCGAAGTACTTAATCATGAAAAACAGGGTATTGATAATATTCTTTTATTATTGCACCCACATTTCACAATTATTATCATGAAACACGTATATATTTTTTAATTGAAAATGATCCGCAAAAAAATGTATTAACAATGATAATGGTCACTATGGTTACGGTATAGGTGTACGTACATAAAAAACGTTAAATTTTTAATATATTCGCGGTGGGCCACGCTTAACACCCAGCCTTCTGCCGGGCTGATTTGCGAATCTAAACCGTCCAGGGCTTCACCCATACGCGTACAAAAAAATTCATTCAAATCGGTCCAGCCTTTTAGGAGGAGTTCAGTGACATACACACGTACAGTGTTAAATGTACAACAAATGTTTAATTAAACACTGCGAACGTGCCTCAAAAATCACCATGTTCGTGTTTAATTTATAATCCATACGTATAATATTGTATGAAATAAAATGTACATTGTAACGTGCTATAAATATATATAAACGGCTGAATATCGTTCCATTCTATTTTCGTTCGAAGAACGAATAATAATAAAAAAATTATTACATAACAATTGCAATAGTCATAACACTAACAATTATTATACATGAGTGTGTTTGCGTGAAATCGGAACTAGTGACACGGCCAATTGAAGTCGAGCTGCGCGCGCCACCCGACCAACGACAGCTGAGCTGCACACGCAATCGAGTTGCGCGCGGAAGTACAGCAGGTTGCCGACGGATGCAAATACGATTCAGTCTAGTGTCGACAACGGTTCAGAACGTACCTCTCGTTTTTGACTTTGCAGTTTTATATTTTTCTCCGCAACAGTCGCTTACGCCGTCGATCGTTATTATTTATCTCGTCAACGAATAATCCGTAATTTCAATCGTGACATTTTTGATTTACTCACTTTATTTATTCACAAGCCAATACGAACGCCTCAACAACGACCCAACGACAGGCCGTAAGTAGTACCGATTTTATATTTTATTTACAGTCTATAGATAGGTTAGTGATTCATAGGCCCCGATATGCGGTAGCCACCGCTACCCCGGTTTATTTCACGAGGTAGCAAAATCGTAGTATTCTACCCCGTGCCAAAAAAAAATCGTCATTTTTGCACCAGAAACGTACAACATACGAGTATAATAGATAATGATATAATAGACTCTTTTTTTATTTTTTGCCCGTCGTAATAATTCGTAAACATCTCCATCGTACTCGTTTTTATTTTCAAAAATATCTGTTAATCCGATTAAATCAAATCCAAAGTACCTATTAGTATTAATGATTGTTTTATCAATTTTTTTAAAAAAAATTTTATCATTATTAATTATTTATCTATAACTATAGTATCTAATTAATAATTACCAGTCATAACAAGTTATACATAATATTTTTATGTAATATGTATACATATTACTAGGGAACGGATTTTAATGCCATAAAAAATAAGAAAAATGTCCTAAAAAAATACGACTTTATGCCTTAAAAAAATGCTTTAATATAAAAAAATGCCCTAAAAAACTTTAAAAATGTATTTGAAATCAATAAAAATACAATTTTGAATTTAAAACTTATAAAAAAACACGTTATTCTGAAAAATTTATGTATAAAATTGCGTATGAACGCAAATTAGAAACATCTGAAGTTTTGGCCTTTGGCATTTTCAATAACTTCGTGGAATACAACATTCGTGTCAACAATAATTTCGTAATTTCGTAACATAATAAATATTTATTTTTATTCATACATTTTTATCGAATTTTATTCATTCCTATATTATGAAAATGACCTAAAAACATGAAAAATGCACTTAAAATGTCAAAAAATGCTCTAAAAACTTAATAAAGTCTTAAAAATGCCAAAAAAATGCAAAATTTAAGTTACATTTTTTAATTCCTTGATGTATGAAATGAACATAGTGCTTGGAAAGCAATGTTTTCGGACATTCAGAAAAAAATGCAATTTGCATTCAAATCCGTTCCCTACATATTACATAATATGTTTACAGTTTCAAAATAGGCACACTGTTAATCTCTTATTTGATTAAAAACGTGTTAAACGGTTCATTTATTTCTGGAGGTTTTTTTTCTGAAAAAAAATTTACTACCCCAATAGTTTTTCCCGAAATGCGTCTCTGATGTTATTGCTAACTAGCAACGGCCAGTTTCTTCTATCTCGTATCCGTGTGGAATTCTGTAAAAATTAAATTAGCTTTTTTTTTTCTTCTTTTTTTCATCGTATTACTGTAAGCATAGATTATAAATATTTATTTTAATAATAATAATAACGTCATAGTCATTCTAAGTAATACACTTTGGGATATTGTGCGTTACTGCGTTATTGTATAACTGTAAATAGTATTTCTCAGCACAAAAATTAACGTTTAAACAATCTAGAGTAAAATCATAATTTGTATTTAGTCAACGTTTTATTTCAAATTCAGCCCTACTTAGTTAAATATAAAACAAAATAAATAAAAAATATATCACGTCTACTGGTTAATAATACTCACTCGTATATTATTATATTATTATAAAAACACACGTAGTATTATTAAATTTATTCATTAAAACGTATTAAATATTTTTAATAATAATAGTATAGGTGAAAAAGTCTCGCCCGGAATGTATTGTAATAAAAATGTTCAAATATTACAACATCATGTTTGCACGTCATTTTTATTATAATACGTACCTTCAGGCAAGACGCTTTTTTATTTATATTGTTATAAACATATTTTGATAATTTTCGATAAATTATTTATTTATTCAATAACACCTTGTGTTAGTGTACCTATTTAAAACGTATTTTCGATCAGATTTCGACCCCATACGATATTGTTTCACGTGTAAATTCCAAGTATCGAAATTAATTTCGAAATTAAAAATTTCTTAACATATACAATTCGTGTTAATCGTAGCACGTACCTACCTGTACAATATAAATGCATGACCAGCTCGTGGTTTGTTAAACCATCTGCATTGTGTGCCAATCCTACAATAATAAACGTAATAAAAATAAAAAAATAAAATTCTAAGCGTTAAAAAAAATGTACGTATGTTCTATCACATAATAATTTTACCGATCGTATATTATTCTTCTTGAAGCTCTACGCGTAGTCGTAAATCATAATGAAATAAACTCTAAATTACATTAAAAAATAAAATAAATATTATTTTCGAGTACGACTTAAGATTTAACTTAAAAACAACTCACGATAAATTACTAAAAATAAACTTATTATTATTTATAAATGTGTAGGCGGTACATAAAATATCTGGACATTTTTCGAAACACAATACGGTATAATAAAATGTCACGAACGATGCGATTTTTTGTTTGTAATTTATCGTGGGACTGCGGAGCGGTAACGCGATATCACACGAAACGTACAGATATAATCATTTCGCGATTGTTTTCTCGTCGTCATGAAAACGTTTATCGTGTTCCACTACTCGGACGATCTCGATATTGTTTTTCGATTGTCGAGGAAATCGCGTGAATTATTATTATTTGCTCGGCCATAATTTTTATCTAATAGACATTCATACGCTGACGACTTATCTCTCTACTAAAAAAAAAAAAAAAATACAACAATAAATTATTATATTTTACGTCCAATACCGGCGGGTAAACAATTTTCAAAATCACACGTCGTTCGCGTCGATATAGACGACCAAACCTTCCACGGCTCCTCTGTGTAAAGCCACTGCGCTCTATGAATAAATAACCATTCACGCACACCGCTACCGCTAATACTACCTACCGAATGAATCACTAATTACTAATAAAAAAAACCAATGAAAATGTTTTTTTTATGTCCACGATGTTGTTTTTTATCGCGTACTCACAATATTATTCTGTTCGCAATAGAATAATGACTATTTTTAGTGTATTTTTTATCAAGACGTTCGTCTTTTGCGCGTTTAGATTGTATATTTTTCATAATACTCGGGTAGAGACGGCCGATCGGCCGTCTATTGTATTTGAATCGAAACAATATTCGTATTCGTCCAATTTCTAAATTTGTTTTAAAACGATTACTATAAAAATCCAAATCGATCGGTTTAAATGTCGTCACGCCCTGAAAACTTTTAAGAACCGCGTCATACGCGCGCCAAAGTACGTTTTCAAATAAACCCATACGTTTAAAACAGTAAAAAAAAACGAAATAATCAAAATCCACAACGGTACTCGAACCTATTTAACCAGATCTAATTTATCGTCAATTGAGTACGGCTGGGCCGATTTGGCTCAAATTTTTTTGGATTTTTGAATTTTGGAAAAACCCTTTTTGGGAGGTACTCAAACGGGGATTTTTTGATGTACTTTTGACATTTTTGTTTATAAATGGTTGCTATTGGTTATAGGAAAAATTCAGCCCATTCATACCATATAACCCATTTATATGTACGTATACCTATACTGTAACCATAGTGACCGTTATCATTGTTTATACATTTTTTTGCGAATCATTTTCAATTAAAAAACATACACGTGTTTCATATTATACTTTTCGTGTATACTTACAATAAGTTAGTTATTTTTTATACTACAAAATTCACTAAAAATATACGGCAAAACAACGTTTGCCAGGTCGGCTAGTAACTTATAACTATGGGTTTTTAGTTTAAAACATATTTTTCCATTATTTGTGAATTTTCGGACGACTTAAAGAATTATAAATTTACACTAGGTACCTAAAATTGGAATCTGACGAGGTTACAGGGGACAAGTGATCGATATCGGTAGATTATTATATTAGTCTTTTAAATTTTAAACCTATGTAGAAGAAATATAATGGAAGTCGATATCCGATTTCGTGGGTGACAATTTTTTCGTTATCTTTTCGTTACGCAAATTTAAAAAAAAAAAAAAAGGAAATTTTATGAAAGCGTGTTCAAATCGTATACGACTATTGAGATAAATACCTTGGCCGACCGAGGGGATAAGGCGCTTTTGAATTCTTCTAAACTCGTCCGCTGATCATAAATCAAAAAATGTTATTTAGACTAGGATGGGATGGGCGAATAACGAGTAGGTATATTGTAAAAGTTTTGATAGATTTTACTCGCGACATGACGGCTGGGCGTGTAATACATACGTGTACGGTTGAAAAGAAATATACCGATTCGATTATTATCTTCGATTGACTAGTGTTATATTTTTAATAAAGCATTATACACCCGTATCGCAGTAGTTCTCAATCTTTTTAGGACCGCGACCCAAATTTTCTCCCAAAAATCTATCGCGACCCCCATCATGGTTTTACATTTACAGAATCAAAAAAGTAATTTAAAAAAACAAATTTTTTCTAATTTATTACTTATCTACAACTTTATAATAATACTAATAATTATAATAATAATATAATACTTAATTAATAATTAGGCGTATGTGATGAATGTGCTTGTTTGTGACGATGATACAGCGTAACGACTAACTGAAATTTTACAGACAACTAATAGTAGTACCGAGTACCGACTTTATCGTCATATTTTATCGAAATATTTTTGCGATAACGACGTACCAAAAATACCCGTCGTAATAATTCGTATATTACTTTATACTATATACTACTTTATACTTTATACTATACTTCTATTAGTATTTATTTTCTATAGTCTATACAATTTAAAAAAACATAAATTTCTTACAATCTGTATAATTTAAAAAACTTCTCGCGACCCACAGTTTGAGAAACGCTGCCGTATCGTATTATTTATTAAATCAGACGAATTCGAGATCCGCCATACGTAAGTACACGCCCCTGACGAGACGACGGTACAATGTCACGACGACGTTTGATAAGTCACGTGGACGGTCCGCGCACACGAACGAACTGCAGAAACGCGTCATTAAGTCCCGGTCACAGCTGTTGTAGTGTTATAGTGTAATGATATTGTTCTGGCGGCGGCGGCGCTATAAAACGCGGCGTTTCAATTTATTTGATTGTACTTGATTTCTAATTGTGTCCGAAACGCGATAGGTAGTTTCACGCGATGAGATATAATAATATAATGTCGTCGTCGTCGTGTGCGTACAACTTGATACGTACGCACATTAGTAGCCCCGAACCCGAAACGTTTGCCAGCCCGGCGCCACGCGTACGCACGCGGTGTTACATTTGCCCGTTATGCGCGTAATAACGATAATGCACACTCGCTGTTACTACGGTTAAGTGATGAACAACACGGTAATGTGGCACTCGTACGCTCTGAGTACGCGTACAGACACTGCCGCGGCGCGCATCATTAGATTCAAATATTTCGATATGGCCTCGGCCTTTCGCGTGTCGTCGTCGGCGTTGACGCAACGTCGCGTGACTGAAATCTAATTCACGTTAATCAGTTTCGTCTTTGTTATCCAACGGGAGAAATATTGTCGGTTACATAAATATTGTCCACAGGTACTCGGCTACATATTATAAGTATTGACGGTGCAGCGTTTGGATCCTGTACGGGGTACGTACTAGTCCTCGCTGCAGCGATTTGAGAATCCTTCCCGACCGGTATCGCGCGATTTTTAGATTTATCCGTGCATTTATTATACTCGACATTATTATATTATCTATATCGCGTTTGAAATCTAGATGGTTTCGAGAACCAGACGGAATGTTCGGAAATATGCCTGTACAGATTGGTAAATACGTCTAGACGACAATATAAACCATAATATCGGCACGACTAACAGTGGGTTGTGGTGTATTATATCTTTGGAGAAAATGTCAAATACATTTTCTATGGCAAATTATTCGTATTTATTTATTTATTTGTGTTCGGGTGATTACTTTTTTTTACAGACCAATTTCTTATTGTAAATAACGAGCCCTTTGCGGATGGAAAATTCAACTCTCCGACCGCGTCATCGAATCGGTTTTAATATTAAAATGTTATAGTCTCGATGACGTTCTTACATTTTTTTTTCAAAACTAGGGCACCGATATCTCAGGGCAATCTAAAAACATAATCGAATAAACCCACCCGAGAAGTGTACGCAGTCGTCTAGAGTTTATTTTAGAAAAATATCAACTAATTTGTAATGCACAAAAGTTTATACGTAGTTTACCGCGTATTTTTTTTTTAAGCGTGGTATTTATAATTGTTTAAATGACGTCACTTGAAAAAGTATTATTGTTTCGGTTTTTATTGAATATAAATAACGTAGTTTCAGAACGTATTATCGCAGTACAACGTTTTAAATAACAATACGACGATAAGAAGTTTAAGACCATTCGACCGGATTTCAAATAGAGAACACTAACCGAAGAAAACTACAGCAACGTTTCGTTTTATATCGTTTAATTAAGTTTATATTTTAATATTATCGTGGAACAGAAACACAAACGAAATCCAACGTCTTTCCGAATCAACTGCCTACTCATTATTATTATTATTATTTTAAATTTATAAAATACAGAATCGATAAAATGTACGATAGTCGCATATTTAGATAATGTCGGTTGCAATTTAAAACCACGTTTGCCATCGAAATCATTATTGCAGATTTATCAGCGCGAGGAATTCACGCACTCGCCTGTTTTGAATAACATTCGTGTTCACGATAAAGTATTACAAAATAACAAACTGTCATATTTTTATTATGAAATATCAAATTACGACAAAAATTATTTATTTTTTTTTTTTTCCTGTTGTAAGAAATAACTCTTTATATATTATGTACTTATATGTCGTGTTTTTTTTTTATTATTCGTAAATAACGTGTTGGAGACCATCGGTTTATATCAAATAGTTTATATCAATAACACCGCGGAATCACAAATTTTCCCACGAATTACCCAAAGTTATACTCGTCAAGTTCACGGCTATCATAGAAAATACGTCCATCTAACGGAACACAAGTGTCGAGATTGAAAATTAAATTTTCAGTTTATCTACTCATTCGTACCCGAGTTCGCGTAACGTCGGTTAAATACAGGTTCCGTTTACACGTCTGTCCGAGAGAAGGGGTTACGGATAAACAGTATACGGGGGACTGTTCTCAACAGGTACGTACAATGTCTAGTCGCTCGGTCTCGCAGTCGCGCTAATCGTATTTTCGTGGTTTGTGTTTCGTTATAATTGGCTGTTAGATCGAATATTACGGACTCTTTTTCTTCCGATATCGCGCGAGTTAGACGATTTAACTGTTTAACGATTTAAATTCTTTTCGTCGATTATCATTTACGATAAACATTAGAATTTCTTTCACTGCCTTGCGCGCGATATGATTTTTATAAAACGTATAGAAACAGAAAGAAGTACTCGTTAGATTCACTTTAAAAGCCAAAATGGACACGTGACCGAAGTATCAAAATCGAAAAGAACACGCGGTACTGTGAGTAATCGTTTTTATTAAATCGTCAACATAATATTATAATCGTGTTGATTTAACGTTCTTACATGCAATTCGCACGAAATGCATTTTTTTTTCAAATCGACACCGGTCATTTGTTATCACCACGTTATGGATACGTCATGCTAACGCTCGTACAAACTCACGAGCATTAGCTGTTAATTACTTAGTTTTACGAATAACGCCGCCCTTACTGTTCAGTTTTAATGTGATACTATACGAGTATACTAAAAAATATCTGTAAATCACTGTAAATTCCCTATTTACAAACTATGGCCTAGATTCCGGGTATTGTTTTGAGATCGATAAAACACTCGTACAAGATGCTGATAAATTAAGTGGAATAATTTAATTTCGTAGTCACTAAACACTCACATTTATTACCTGAATGAAACGTGGATTTTTAATATTTAAGTACACCCTTTAGAGGCATCCCATTATAGTATTGGTTTAGGGACTAACAAGTTGGGCTCGGATTTTAATGAATTCGCATCTTTTTTTTTTAAAATGTCTTTTACGATGCCTTCTTAGCTACAAATGTGTTTCAAGTACTCCGTGTTGTTATCACAAATGTGGTATTTTTCATTTATTTCTCGTATTATGACTAAAAAAATCGACTCCATTATATTAATATATGTATAAACATTGAACTACGTAATATATAAATCGTTTTCATTTTGAACTACATAACATCAGGTAATTTGGTTTTAAATTAGACAAGGCTGAAATGTCACTCCAACCAATTGGTTTTTTTACTAATTTTTTATATTTATAAAATTAATAATAATTAATAATAAATTTAATGTTGAATGCATTTTTTGAAATTTTTAGGGCATTTAAACCCGAGCCCTACAAATAAGACTCTAAGTATATATTTCTTTTCTTTACAATATAAAAGTTCAGAAAAAAAAAACCCCCGGATCGCGGATAATCTGTTTTAGACAATAATTCTGTTGTTTCGGCCGTAACGTTTTTTTTTTTCTCATAATTTTCTGTCAATTTTTCGCAATCGCTTTAAAACCCGTCGAGGGAATTTGAAAAATGACCCTCCGAAGCACTATAAAGATATGTGAACGTGTACGAAAACACGTGCTGAAGTTGAAAATCGGACTGTTGCTTCCGATCGAAATTAAGTCCACAAACAGGAAAAAAAAAAACATGTCATTATGGAAAAAACTAAACGAGGTGTTTCAGTCGGAAATTAAATTATTCGGATATATATTATTACGGTTGTACATTATATTGTAGTGGACATAAACAGGTTTCGAAAAAAGAAAAAATTACATGATTTTTATTATTATTATTTTTCAGTAGCTTTTCGAAAAATCGTCTGAAATATTCGTAAAGCGGCCTTTTAAAAACCGATACTAAAACGTTTGCCGTTTGTTGTTGCGAAACGGATGAATTTGGCCCGGCGTTTTTCGCAATTTCTCTAAACCGAATAATTCGCACGCGAAACGAAACCGTCGAGGGAAAATAATACATTCTTTTAGTTTCGTTCAGAATTCAATCGTCCAGTTTACCGACGACGCGACGGCCAGAGACCGGTTTTCACATACCGTCCGTTTTAGTAGTCCACGCGTGTACCGTGAACATGTTTATTTGTCGTCTGCGGCCGATCTTTATGTCGCTCGTGTGCGATACGTTTTAAATTCAAAAACTCAACCGATCGAACCCGCAATCGTTACGAGACATTGTTCTATTGTGCGTCTCATTGTTTCAGTAATATTTTATATCATACTTCTAATACTAATAGATCGCCGTGTTGGCAAATACAAATCGCCCATCTCCGTTGCAAATGATGCAAACAACAATATTAATTCCGACATGGTTGCGCGCGACGATTCTAGACGTGGATGGCGTTATGAATATCGAAACCCCGGTGCCCATTTAAACGAGTGGTTTACTCAACGCAATTATTACTGTTGTATAGTTATGACACAACATGGTCGAAATATCAAGTCGACACGCGGCCCCGATCGACGACGGGGGTACGTACGTGTATACTTACATTTTACTTTGAAGGGAACATTTCGTTTTTTAAGACTTTTTACCAATCGACTCTTAAACACCTCCACCCCCAGAAAAAAATTCCATCTACCGGATACATCATATAAAACGTATAATATGTCGCATTATGTGCGTTCAACGCGTTGATAAATACGATGCAGAAAAATCGATTTAAAATTATTGCTTACGGCCTGAGGATTTATCGAGACTCAAACGTAAAAACACTCATAAGTCGACAGCACGCCGAGGAATTCCTGGGTTTTACAATAATATTGTATTTCTAACGATAACACGTGTGCCAGAATAGTTACTCTTAGAATTCGTAAAATCGTTCGATTTTCTCCCTGTCAATACAATATCAGATATTTTGACAAATAAAACGTCTGCAAACGTTTATGAAAACTATCAGCGCCTTTTAATAACATTAACAGTAATTTTTATTCTATCCGAATCGAATTCAGGCGTGTTTCTGTCATCAGTACGATTATCGAGTAAACGTTATACAATAACAATACATTGACAGGTACGTTTATTTTTTTTATTTTTAAGGACACTAAATTTTTCGAAAAATTTGCATATACTCTAGGACGTTAATTTTTTTTACCTCTTATTATCCTTTAATCACGATAATTATCGACCTATGAAATATCTAAAACAATAAGAACCAATATATTTTTATCTAAAAACAGTTGCTCCGCGTTACGCATAATAATATTATGTAATTTTTCAAGAATAACAATCCGACGAGAATAATTATTGTTGATCAGTATTCTTATTTCTTATTTTTACTTTTCCGACGCGATTTCAAATTATTGAATAAATCGCAGAGTGACGGTTTGCATTTCGATTAAGTCACATCAAAAGTTCCAGGAATATTAATTAAATAATTATTTGCGCGAGAAAAATTGACATTTGTAAAACGCTATAAATAAAATATATTGTAAACGCTTATTAAGAAACTCGAAATAAATTATGCGTATGGAAAATATTATAATCTTTGAGTACATACTATAAATTTTAATTTAAATAAACGTATAACGAAGGCGAAAAAAAAAAAAAAGAGGGCGGACACGCTTAAGAAATCACCGTGTGTTATAATAATAATAAAATATTATTGTAAAATAAAATATATCTAATACAATGCGCTATAAACGCTGTAAACGCTTGAAGATCGTAACATTATATTTATTATAATAACGCGTAATAACGGACGATTCTATGAACAATTTATACGTTTTCGTTTAGATTTCTCATTCATTTCGATAGATTTGAATCGACTCCGAGTCAAGTACACGCGCAATACGCGACTCGCGTTTTTAATAAGTAGTTAAAGCGTAGATACGTATGGCGTAGGAGAAGTGCTCTAATTTTTTCTATTCGTATAGTATTATAATATACGAACGCTTTTTCGTTCTGTTTGATTCTGTCTACGTAAAAAAAAAAAAAAAATCGTAAATATAAAAAACAAAAAGGTCTGAACAATTAAAACCGTATTATCGTCGAAAACACACTCGTGTAAAACTTGAGCGATTAACGATCCAACGTGGAATGTTAATAACTTTAGGTTAAACACGTTAAACAGAACGACTCGAATATGCAAAAAATATAACTTATTTCATTAACACTTCACGCGTATGGTTCCCATTATTCGTGCGTCTTCGCGCATACATATTCGAAGGTTTTTTATTTTTTTTTACAATCATATTTACGTTAACATCTGATACGCTAGATGTATCGTAGACGCCTGTTTTATGCAAAAATAATAATATTTTTAAATAATATTGATTTTTCGATGTTTTGTGACTTTTGTTTGAGATACGAATCGAAAATCCTGTCCGCGTTATAGTATAGTAAGAACATTTGTTTTTGTTTTTTTTCCATTTGAATTCGATGTTCCAAAAGTAATATTACGTACCGGAATAATTCCCGTCGTCGTCGGTCAGGAAGTGTTCGGACGCGCGTCGAGCGAGTTACGCGCGAGTTAACGACGTGAAAACGAACATCGCAATAAAATTCTATGATGATTCGTCAAATTTTAAAATCAAATTAATTATTGGTTTTTATTGCGGAGTAATTATTTTAAAGTTCTGAATACTCACTCGTAAATAAAAAAACAATAAACATTATCGTGCCTAATTATTTTTTGACGTTTATTACGTGATTGTATACGGATATTATACGTATAAATAAACAATCGAATCACGATGAGTGGCCGGCGGCTGGCCTTGTGTAATTGAGATTTATCAACTGTTCTAGCGGAAACTATACAAGGCTTATGAAAAATTAAATACTCTCATCGTCTACCGTACGTATATATAAATATTTTAATCATTAGAAAATCAATTACTTGAGCTGTATAGGTTGGCACCTATTATTTGAAATTATTAAAAAATTAACGTGACGGAATCGCGCGATGGAAACGTTTGAGTTATAGAAAATAATGTGAAAATATTTGTTGCGTTGATAAAAATCAATGATAAATTTCATAGTTAACAAAAATAAAAAATAGAATTTAATACGTGAATTACGAAAAACGCAATTAAACCCAAATATTACACAGAGCGCACCGCTTGTTGTAAAATTGTTCTGTTAAATACCTAAAACTATGAACATTCCATATTATTAGATCGTATAATATCGTTCAAGTTTTCCACGAGCTTGGATGTTTTCGACGATAATACGGTTTTAATTGTTCACTTTTTTGTTGTTTTTTTTTTTTTTTTAAGATTAATCAATTAAAAGATAGAAAATAAAAAATAATCAAAGTAAATGCTATATTCTTTACACCCGATGATGAATTTTAATCGAAACCGGTCGTGATTTTGTAGCACGCTTAATTATAATACTCAAGGCAAGACCTTTATTTTATTTTATTTTATTATTGTTTAAATATACATATTTAATAGTTTGTATTAAAATAATTTTATATATAAGTAATAATATTTTGTTATTAATTAATTAATTTTTTTTTCTTTTCGATAGAATCAAACGGCATTAAATAGTGTTGGTATATAATAATAATACGTTCTATACGTTCGAAGTAGTTCGAAAATTGAAACATTAAACATTTAAAACACTTCCTACTTTATACACGTCAACGCATACGTACTTAAATCCCAATTTATCAAAATAAAAAAAAAAGTCTAAATTAACATATTATTGGTTGAATTGTCCACAATTATGCACTTTTCGAAAAAAATAATAGAATGACACGATCATCGGGCGTTTAAATGATATGTTATATTTCATATAATAATATTATAGACGCAAGTAAATGGTGATTTTTTAAAGAATGTTCACCATCATTTTATATAATAAATTCAAAGTTAAATGCTTGGAAAATGTAAAATATGAACATATAGATAAAATTGTATACGTATAATATATTTAAATTTTCTTGAGAAGTGTACCTAATAAGAACATTGATCTTTCTTACGCGAATAATTATTCAGTTAATTATCCTGGAATTTTAAAAGTGACTTAATTAAAATCCGATGCATTATCGTCCTATTAAAATAGAATAGCGGTCAATTCAGGTGTGGTAGTCATTCAGGTTTATGGAAAAAAAAAAATAAAAATAAAATGCTACTTCACGAGCACGTTGATAAACGAGGTTATTTTTATTTTTTTGTACATCGCATATATATTTAATTACACGAGAAGAAAAATCGGAAACTAAAGCGCGATCGCACGTATACGTACTTACTCGGCTTCGACTGCTATCGAGGTATTCGACGACCGGACGTCGGAGTCGATCGACAGAACGGTTTGGTTGGACGAGAACCCGGATTTTTTGGCACTTTCGACTACGCGGTCGATGACTTCGGCGATGGAGCGCAGTCGGGCGGACACGTCGACGCCGTCGAGGTCGGGAGCGAAACGGCTGTCGGCGCCGATCAGCTCGAGCTCGTCGAGCACCACCGTCCGGAAGTGTTTCATCGCGGCGGCGTCGTCGTCGGCGAACGACTCGAGCGCGTCGAAGAACATGTCGGTGACGTGGCCGGCGGGCCGCGAGGACAACAGCGGCACGCGGTTCAACGCGTCCGTGGCGGCCCGCAGACGCCGCACGTCGGCCGCGGGCGGCGCGCGTCCGGACTGCAGGACGCCGTCCACGACGCCCGGGAGCGCGACGTACTGCAGCGCGGCGACCGTACGGACCACCGTGTCCAGGAGGTCGACGGCGTCCTGTTGCGGGTCGAACGGCACGCGGCTGTAGTGCGCGTACGTCTCGGACAATGTGCGTTCCTCTCCGTCCCACAGGAGCTTCAGCGGCCCGCGGCGGTCGGATTCCTTGGCGGCGGCACAGTCGTAGTTGTCGACG